>NC_051173.1:59039334-59639334 GCF_013339725.1 Rhipicephalus microplus | reverse complement strand
GGAGTCCACACACGCTACTGGAAACAGCCGTGCGAGCGAGCGTGCGCCCATTGCTATGTGGGAGAACACGTGGAGTGCCGGCGAACATCCACCTCTCAGTGGGTATTGGTGCCAACGGTCATGCACTATTCTTCTTCGCAGGCGGATGGGGCGGCGGCGGCCTTGGCCTTCTCGTCTATGCTTGCTGCGCTGCTTCCGACAAACAGAGCGAACCTCGCACGGGGCAGTGGCGCGTTGCAGCGCGGATTCAAGCTATCAGAGTATATATAATTGCAGTTGCGCAACTGTATCGTGATACAGGAGGAATAGGACCGTTTAGAAATTAAGTATATGAAGAAAAACTAACAAGAAAGAAAACCCACCTTCATTTAAAGCTACAGAAAAAAATTGAAGAAAATCAGTACTGCGGAAGGGGTTGAGAGCAGTAACATACAACATAGCGCAATTGTGTCGCTGAATGGTTCCTTCAAACGTAGGTGCTATATAAAGTAGGAAATGCCGAGTGGCTATCATTTCTCACCCTGTTGTTGACCCCAGTATAAGGCAAACGGTAAAGAATGTGGTTGAGGATGTTTGCGAGATAGTCGATGGGTATTCCTATTGCACCCAACTTCTATCAGCTACCTGTGCTGAAATTAGAACCTATAAGCGTGATGCATGTTGCAATGAATGAAGAATAGGGTGGCATCGGCGTCGGCGAGGGTGTGCGAAAGGCGCACTTGCCCCCTGCCCAAAACGCACAATCCCCCCCCCCCTCCCCCGCTCCCTCTAAATGGAACACTGGTTGCAAAACAAAACACTGCGGACGCTCATGTAAGATAGGAACTTCCTGGTATCTTCGCACATTTGGTTTAGCGATGAAGTCACCATGCTTACAGGAAGCCCAGAGGGAAGAGTGCAACAGCCGCGCGCAAACCCACGAATTGCGACAGGGTGCTTTAGTTTCCTATTCCTGGCTTTCATAGTCAGTCATGACGGTAAGCCCAAGACAATCAGCCGGTGGTGATGGCCGCAGCGAGCCATCTATTGTTCTTTAGCCGCGGAAAGTGAACACCAATACTAAACAAAGAAAAGCTATCGAGGATAGCTGCATCATCCAAACCGGTGCCAGTAAGAGGGCTATCGTGCGCATGTGCAGAGCTGCCGTAGGCATAAAGCTCACGTTGGGGACAGTCTGACCGTACACCCGCACGAAGAAAATGTCCGAGCTCAGAGTCGGCCGAAGCGCAGCACTCCACTCTTTAAAGTCTCACCCGCCACTTTTCAAAACACCCTCTGGCACTTCCCCAGTCATAACGAGGACAGAGTCGTCGGTCTCATTCGCCGCGATCTTGACGCTGTGTAGTCGGGCGGTGATTGTTGCTCCTCGCGGGCACGGACCGTCCTTCTTTGTTTCGCGCTCGATAGGCCGTCACTACGCGCAGCGCGACCCGAGTGCGTACACGAGCGTATGTGAGTGTTTGTGTCTGCGCAGGGCAAGGGTCGATAGGGGGGGGAAGGCGCACAATGTTTCATGTTGGTCGCTTTTATTATTTTTTCTTTCATTTACACCGTGCGACCAACGAAAACAGCGTGCGCAAAGTGGCGAGCCACTACCGTGGTGCGAATTGCAGGAACAGGCTAGCTCAAGAAACGAGGACATTGGCGACGACGCAGGGGCAGTCCGCTGGCTCGCGTTTATACATCGCTGAGGGCGCCAAGGTTACGGGTACTCGCCGAAGCAACGGTACGACGCTCGGCGCGACAGCGAAGTTGCGGCTACAACGAGACTCCTCGAAGAGGCGTATACCGTAGTGAAGCCACCCCGGCCGACCTCGGAATATCACGTGCTGTGCGCTGCGATCGTTTTCATTGTCTAGCGGTCGCGTAAGTTACGGTGCAATGACCTAAACTGTCATCCTGTTTTCATCTTGTATGTACATGCAGTAACGACGACGGCACGTTAAACGTCTTCACTTTTGTGGAATACCACGAGGCCAAAAACAAATCGTGATATGCAGGGGACGGCGGAGAACAACGACCGTATAACTCAAACGGGTGGACTTCAATTGAACCACTACAATATTATTTCTTACAGTCGATTCCAAACACTACTGCTGCGATATGCCCGCGGGCTTTAAACACTGACAAAAAGAACTTTGTCTTGGTTGTCGTTCTACAACTTGCATACTGCGTACAAGCAGCTCGTTTGAATAGGCACTTCGTGGTTGAAACAGACTTTCTTTACGCGAAAAATATTGAATCAAATTGGAGTGTTATTCAAGCAGTCGTTGCCTGGAATGAAGGGGCTAAAGGCAGGTTCAACTGCCTGACAAAAGCCCCCTTACATTGCTCGAAGGTGGAAAGCCACGTAAACATATTGGATAACATATTGGAAACATATTGGAAACATATTGGATATTGGATCAATACAGATATGATCCCACTCCCTTAACCTTCAGAGAAAATTATCTGCAAATTCAGGCATGGTAACCGAAGTATAAAAGAGTAAATAAAAGTGCATGCGTTCATTCAACGCTCCTGTCATTGATGTGTGATAAAGTGCACTGGCAAGGACCGTATCAAATGTGTAGTTGAAATACTATAGTCTGCATGCCCATTTCACTGAACGTCTTACTGCTAAACGTCTTTCGCTTCGCCAAGTAAATTAGCCGCATAAATGTGATTTTGTATAATATTGTGTTTCTTTTAAATGTTCGATGTATGTGTTGAACGTGATAAATCCAAAAATTAGGAAATTGTAAACTTAAGGCGTAACTTGATTGGGCCGTTAGCTGATCTTTCTCAAGGAGCTGACATGTAAAGGTTTCTTCGGGGGAACTTTTCCCACCGGGAAGACCAATGACCAGTTGATTTCGCGAGTGTTTTATTTACTCTTACTTTCGCTACCTTTCCTCAGTTTACAACACTCCACTATTCAGTTATTGTAAAGTTCTGCCACTGATTACCATGTATGTCAATTATTGGTGAAGCTTTTACGACTCAAGGAAGATCCTGGCTAGTAAAACGCTACTATAGGGCATTTGGTGTTCTCTACATGAATGTTTTTCTTTTCGCTTTGTCAGTTGTCTGTATACAGCTCACCACTAGCATGCCTTATCATGTAAACAGTATTGCAGTAGTCTGTGGAAGACAATACAGCAATGGAAAACAATTACTGAGATAATTCTATCACACCTACCAAAAGTTATGTTACACTAAATAATTTTTAGACTTATACAATTTTATTCGCGGTTCGCTGGCACTGTACCGCGTACCATTACTGTTGTCTGAATCGGCCTTCGTCACTTTACGCCGTAGCGTTTGATCGGGGATAAATGGATGCCTGTGGCTCAGCCTTCTCAGCAGCATCGCCACCAGTGTCCTATCGGGATCGTTGTGCTTCACCGAAGGATTAGGAGGCACAGGCCACTCTTTTTCCCTACGACATATTGAAAATTGTTCATCACAATAGACGAAAATTTGCAAGTCACGATGAAATGCGGTTCCGAGCTGCGGTTTGAAAGGAGCAACAAAAATTAGGCCAGTAGCCACAGAATTAAGTAAGGCAATTTCCGAGGGCTTGTTTCCTTGTTTGACACAACATTAACGAAAACCAACAGATAATGAAGCCGAAAAGGTATGGGGAAGGTTAATTGTGCTCTTTGAATGATGTTTTAATTAATGCGATGTAGATATGAAGAAATCAAAGTGGGTAAGATGACAATTCGCCGCTGGCAGGTACCAAACCCGTGATATGAATTCCGGACGTCCCAGGTTCGGGTGCTGCCAGCGGAAAGCTGCCTTTTTGTCTACTTCAGTTTCTTCAGGTTTATATCACTATTACTACAGTACACTTGAAACAGCACAATGAGCTGTTCGCTGTAACTTACTCGGTTTCATCATCTGCTGGTTTTCAGAAGCGATAGGCCACAGGAAGAGAGTGAGAGAGGTTATCGAGAGGTATATACATAGGAATCTGGAAAGGCACTCAAAGAGACAGTGACGCTGCATCACTACGAAGAAACGATGCATGGGACCAACAGCGGGCTTTGTGCAACACAGCCAAGCGCTACATGGTGAGACATTGTCATGCCGTAAGTTTCGATGATTACGGAACAATATAACTTGCGAAGGAGTACCAGCATAATCCTAAGAACATTTAAACGAAAAATAGATGCACCGTTGAGTCGGTGTCAAGGGATCGCGGCCACAACATTTAGCACTGTGTTGCCTTTGTGTCTTCACGGTCGAGAAAGGAAGACGAGTTCGATTACCGTGGAAGAGCAGCTTCCGATGCTTGTGAGAGGGTCCTCCTCATTCGCGACAGCTTGACACATTTATATATATATATATATATATATATATATATATATATATATATATATATATATATATATATATATATATATATATATATATATATATATATATATATATATATTAGTGCGCTGTTCATTGTAGTTTACTCTAAATTACCTGCTCATGTTACTAAAAATTATAAATACGGTAGGAAAACATGCTCCAGACAAACAGCTTATAACAGCAGTGTGCGAGATGACTAAGCTTATTGGTGAGAGTAGAGGGCTTTTCTTGAGCGAATCTCGCGTCCTTCATTCACTCGTAGGGCAACTGCAAGTCGTAAGCGACTTGATGGCACCTAACAACAAATTTGCCAAGTCTTGGCGCCGGTCTTCCGGACGTCTTATAGAGAGTGAAGGTGGACGACAAGAAGTTCTGAACTTCATAAGTATTGATGAACGGAAGATGATTACTGCCCAACAATAAGGTCCCATAAGAGCTTCGTATGGTATAGACATGAAATGTAGATGATTGAGATTCTGGTACGGTGTATTTTACCTTTCCGCGTAATGCCTTCTGCGTATAACCTCCTAACTATAAGAGAAATAGAATGGGTGTGAGGTGCAGTACAAGATGATAGTCAGGTATGGCGGCGTGGTGTGATTGCAAAACTCGTATAACAATGACTGCATGAAAAACCCTTTATTGTATAACTTTGGAAAGGACTTCCTTATTATGTGGGTATAGACTGGTTAATGATTGCCTAAATCTTGGTTCTTACGTGATATATATTGCACACTAAAAAGAGAATAGCAGGTCTCATCCGTGAGGCCTGCTATCCTCTCAGCGTTATCCCGAGATTATTGTAATATTGAACTCAGTCGCTTCTATTTATCTCAACATTATGACGAGGACTTAAACGACCTCTAACGTATCCGCTCAGGAAATCCACTCGGTCGTAGCACCACCCACACGCACAGAGAACCGCGCACGATTGTAAATAAGCACTTCAGTAACACACCGGTCACATGGAGCTCATCGCGTCACACGGACACCAGTGGAGAAGTGGTGAGTACTCAACAATGATCCCGGTGTTCCACAATACGCGAGCACAAAACCAGTGATGACAGTGGGCGCACTTAGAAGGGAGTACGAATGAGATATCCGTTTTGAGGAAGGCCCGCGAAGGGAAGGACAAGCATCACTAATCCTGGGCTTGGCCACTCGCGTAGCCGGCACGTTCGAAGTGCGTGAAGCAGACTGGAGGTGCGAAGTGCGCACGTGCGAAGCACAGCAGTCGGCAAGAACTCGGTCAACGGCGTCGGCTGCACCACCACACACGGCGCATAGCAGCGGTCGCAGCGGAGGCTCGTTCCTCGCGCTACCTGGTCTAACAAAGGAATGGCACCTGCCTGACCGACCCCCCTCCTTCAGGGCTTCCCCCACCGAAGCAGACGAAAGTTGTTGTGGGGCGTCCGGTTGCCAGGCAACGCGCCCCCTGGTGCGAGCGTCTCACGCCGGCGGACTCGCCTCCTTTCCTGAGTCCCCCTCGCTTCATTCACTGAGCTTCCTCCTTTCCCAAGAGTTCGTCGTGAGACCGTAGCGTTCCGCGTTCTACGTGGTCGCCATCTGGCGCGGCGTTGAGGAAACCACAGCGTGCAGTGAATAGCTAAAGTGCCCCCACTGCTGGGCACATGAGTGCTATACCTGAAGGTTTACACTAACAATTTTGTTTAAATTACAAATTGTATTTTTGCCACACCTAATTGCATCAGTGCTAGCTCTCAGCAAGCATTGGTGTCAGTCTCTTTGCACGACGTACCGTGATTGATTAACGCATTAATATGTACGTAGGTACTTTCGTTCGCCTCTCTCTCTCTCTCTCTCTCTCACGCACACTCGTGCACTCACATAGAAGCTATAAATGTAAGTATTAAATGAGCAGTCTCACATAATTGGAAGTTAGCCTTGTTTAGCGTCTTCGCAGTTCAAGGCTATATACAGTTTATATGATCCTGTGAATTCTGTTGTGAGCTGCTTTTTAGCGCTTCCATGATTCCTCACTAGGAATGACTATTGCGCGTTTCCGGTATGGCGTGTGGCGACTACTCCCGCACGTAAGCGGAAGTGTTTGTAAGCGAAGTAATGTATGTGATCCCCGCAGTTATAAGCAATAACGAAAGAGTTTATGTTTTGATACACTGGACTGGTGTACCAGCCTGCAGCTTTTAAAATGAGTCTTGCAAAGCAGCGGTGAACAAATTTGCCACATGTGGCCGCTCACAAAAGCGCGTTTGACAATGGATTTAGAAGCATGGGTTGTGGGGTGACTAACGGAACCAAGCAAGCAGCTGCTATTTCACACTCTGAATGCTGGCATGCGGGAAGTGGACGCTACACTATGGTACGCCTGCGCACACCCGCAGGCTGCACGTGGTGTGCCCAGCAATGACACCACTTCACAAAAATTACCACCAAAATTACTGTCACAAAAATGACTAAACTTAAGCAACCTAGCACTGACCATGTGATGTACACCCACGGGACGGCTATATGCTCTCCCATAGTAAAGTACCTAGTACTATAGATCATTACCCACTTTTTCTAAACACACTTTCCGGCTGAATCATTTGATCGTCAAACGCAAAGAAACCACTCCTTTTTTTGTCTTTTTGTAACGAAGCATAATGTCCTCGATTTCGAAACTCAGCCATGCGAAAATTCAGCAATAACAATATACGAAGGAGGTTAAATTGATTGTCTTGCATCTTTATTCTGTTCGGAACTGTCGCATGTATGCAATTTGAATGAATGAATGAATGACATAGCTTCACAACAGTTTTCGAAACATACACAATTATTAAATTCATTATTTTCAGCTATTCTACACATGCGCCAGTGTTAGCTCCTTTATTTTTTCAACAGGGTAATGTTTCTTTTTTTTTCGGTTGGTTGGCTGGCAGCAGGTGATGAACCCTTAGTTATCGAATTCTGTGGATTGACAAAGCTTCAATTATAACGTATTGTCTGGCATTTTAGCCCTGTTCATTACATCCTAATCATAATATTTTTATTCGCTTAACGTGCCAAAATTTTTTTATTTAGCGTTAATAAGTCTATGGCAATATTTGATACACATGTGGAAGCCAATACATATTTTCATAACTGTGCATATGCGTTAGAAAGAGTGCTGACTCTATGCGCGGATGGTTGTTGTGCTATTGTTTTTTCTTTTTTTTTCTTCTACATATTTGTACAAAAGTCTTTTGTGCCACTTGTAACGAAGTTTCGCCTGATACGATTCACTAAAACGCGAAACACGTACACGCAAAAATATTGACCTCGGCCAGCAGCACTAAATCCATCCTAATGTATCAGGGCGCACTTCTGAATATGCTTTTTTATTAGTCTATAGCTCTCTCATATGTTATATTTTCATCGAATAAAAAGGATGTGGTTTAGTGGGGTCCTTCAAAGGGAACTCCGGTGCATTTTGCACCATATTAAAATAATGCAGTTTTCAGATAGTATTAGAGGTCCTTTAACAGCTGGGGTGGGTCTTTTGCTGAGAGACTCGTGAATAATTTTAAGTAAGCAATAAAAAAATTGGCAGAAACCACGTACTGTAGGAATTGATGATATGCGAAGCACGAATGAGGCCGGCTGATATGTCACTTTAAAATGAGCACAACATTACGAGGTGGTCGTAAATTATATCTTACATGACTTCCATGCCATTATTATCATATTTGGACGTGTCATTTACCTTCGTCGTCAGTTCACGTCAGGTAAATTAATACCGAAATTTCACATATGTGCAGCTAGCGAAACGGCCGCGAGTACGCTAAGAGCGTAGCATGTAATTATGTTTCACATGACACGCATACATTATTATCATGTTTGGACGTGTCATTTACCTTCGTCGTCAGTTCACGTCAGGTAATACCAAATTTGGTATATGTGGAGCTAGCATAACGGCCGTGAGCACGCTATGAGCGTAGCGTGTAACAATGTTTCACGTGACACGCATATCAAAATTTTCATGTTTGGACGTGTCATTTACCTTCGTCGTCTATTCACGTCACCTGATACCAAATTTCGTATATGTGGAGCTAGCGAAACGGCCGCGAGCACGCCATGAACATAGCATGTAATCGTGTTTTAGATGACACGCATATTCTGATGACCATGTTTAGACGTCTTGTATTGACGACCCCTGATACCAAGTTTGGTATGTCAGGCTAGCGAAATGGCCGCGAGCGTATCATGAGCGTGGCATGTAGTCATGTTCTTACATGACACGCATCTCATGATTGTCATGTTTGGCACAGTCATGTACCTTCGTCATCCATTCACGTTCCGTAATACCAAATTTGGTATATGGGAAGTGACCGCGAGCGCACCATGAGCGCGGCATGTAATCATGACTAGTCGAAACATGAAAATCATGATATGCATATCATGATTTCCACGTTAGGGTCTGTCACTTATTTCTGTATGCAGTTATGTCATACCATACCAGTTTTGCAAAGTGTCATGTGGACGAAACCACCGCAAGAGCAGCAAGTCCATGAAATGTAAATCATGACATTCATGACATACATGTCATGATCTTCATATTATGAGAAGTAAGTTATGATCGTCATACCGTCATGTTATGCCATTTCGATTTTGGTATTGATACCATTATCGAGAGGGCCGGAGAGCTAAAAGTCATAGGCTCTTAGATAGATAAATACGAACAAGTCGCCGACGTTCGTTAAGAAATACTTTGCATTTAAAAATGAGTAACAAGCGATACCAAAACAAGAAGCTGCTCCATGCTGGGTATACGATGAGATCATGAAATACGCGACACACAGGTGTGTTTCTATCACGCGAAAAGCGAGCTGGCAATGTCAATCGACCGGAAATCGGGCTGCGCCAGCCTGTCTGAACTTACCAATAACGAGTTGAGCGATGACTGCAGCTACTATATCGGCGCGGATGTATCGCCTTCCGATTTTGACTTGCCAGTTAGGATGCCTAACGCCTTGCCTCGAGACTATGTGTTCGGGATCCCAGCTTTTTCCGGTGTGCGGCGTGACTGCCTTTACTGTGCATACGCGCCCTCTTATCCTCTGTCGCCTCTCAGCGCCAATGCAGCGGCGTCTGTTATACGCTCGCTCTCCACTCTCTCTCCTCTGGGCATCCTTCTCCGTGGCGTTTGGACACCCTGCGCGTATTCGCGTTCCCTTCCCCTCCTCTCGTAAGCTCACCTCTTTCTCACCTCGCAACATCGATGCAGGCAGCGTCTGCTAGCGAGTTTCATCATTAAAAAAACTCCCAAGCATTTCCCCGAGGGTGAACATGGTTAAGTGCGAATGCACGGGGTGATGCTGTGAGGGCGAGTAAAGTTAAAATCCGTTGTCATTCGCCAGTGAGTTAACTTAAACTCCCCCGTGTGATCACATTGCGATTCCCAGGAACCATTAGACCCTCTCGGGAAATCTCGGTGAGTTTACGCGTATATGTGAGAGTGAATTCGCACTATAATGCTGTTTATGTCCGCGGCCCGCTTCACCCGCTTTCGCTCGGCATCTCGGGCCCTTCGCCGCGCTGCCTTGTATTCAACCGGCGCGACATCTACAACGACGCGTGCAATGCTCGCATTCGATTGCATTGTACTCGTTGTTGGAGGTATCACCGTCGAGGTTGATGCCTGCGATGGATCCATACCTATGACGACTTGCCGATCTCAAGCAAGTCGTGGCTGCGCGCGCAGCCACGGAGCGGAAAGCGGAGCGCGCGCAATCACGTGCTGTGTGACGTCGCTGCGCCGTTGCTACAGACGCTCCTCTCCGCTCCTCAGGCCGTTGCTAGGGGAGAGGAGGAGGCGCACCGCAGATGGCGGATTCAGGGTAGCTTATGCCCCTGACACACGGGAACCCTGAAGTCCTTTAGACAAGGGGCATCTTTCGGAAAGACGTTCGTGTGCAGTGACACACGACAAAGGAGTAACTCCTTTCCGGCAAAGATCCTTTTCGCAAAAGCAGATCCCGCATCTCCTTTTCTGGCAGGAAGGGAGTACTCTCGCATACAGTGTGCATAATTTATCAATAGGAGAAAACGTGTCGCAACACTGCGGTGCCCTGTGAATATTTTTTTGCGCTGAGAAAATGTTTTCATTTTCAGCAGCAGTGCGATTTGTTGAAAAGTGAAAGCCTATAGTCTGTCCGTACTCTCAAACGCCTGCATTACGTCACTAGCGCAATCATGTTAGGGTTGGCAGCGGCAGTTTCTGTGCCAGCGACGTAGTATCTTGTAACAGTGGAGTCGGCTCAGTCGGTGAAGAAAAAACCGCGCGTCCAGTAGACTGAAAAGGAGACCTGGGCGCTGATAAAGCTATGGGAGGACCATTTGGACGCCTTGCGAGGGCAAAAGCACAACGGTGGAGTGTATTAGGCGATTGCCAAAAGCCTCACCTACGCCGGTATTCCCCGTACACGGGCGCAAGTTCACAGAACAATTGACAACTTGACACAGACATTTAGGTTTGAGGCTCATCACTCTTGCCTTCGCAGCGTTTAGCTCATCTTCGATGGAGCCGAGGGCGACAAGAGTCAGGCCCACCTCAACTGTTGCTTTATCTCTGTCTCTGCGCTGAGACATCGCAGGACCACGATAAAACGCGGCACACCGTCACTGACCCAGCTGGACGCAGGCATGTAAAAAGCACGACAAAAAACAAAAACAGCAAAACACCGACTGTTCATAGTTGCCAGACGAACTTAAGTTGCTGCTAAAAACGCAAAAAAGCGAAAGAAAATTACAGGTAATGCACATTATAAGCCACCAGACAATAAAAAAAACGGTTTTATGCTCCGGCGTCACTGAATGTGATGTACATGCGCAGATTCTTTTTAATATTTCCAATCTTGCTCCTTCCACAAACAGCGCCATTTTTTCTGCAGCGTTCTTCTGAGGCACCGCCTAAAGCAGTAGTCCGGTGCCGTGTGTCATCAGCGCCACTCCTTTCTGCAAATGGTCCCCTTAGGCGACAAAAGGGGTTTATTTCAAAGTACTTTACTTTTGCCCGTGTGTCACGGGTGTTATATTCGCACTTTAAAAGTCACAGCATATCTAGAGAGTGAATGATGATGAGTGAGATGAAGCGTTCATCCATTCATCCGTGATTACGTTCGTCTGTTCGTTCTTGCTTCTGTCCGTCCGTCGATGGATCCGTCAGTCCGTCCTTGCTTCCATCCGTCCGCGCGTCTAGATGAACGGATGGACAGATCCACGAACGCATAGATGGACGCATGGACGGACCGAAGCATGGACGCACGGACGAACGCTTCATTCCACTCATCATAATTCTCTCCTTGGATATGCTGGGAAAACCACTAAGGCCATCAAGTTATATTTGTGCCAAGGACGTATACACAACGACATGTATTAAGCGAGTCATACCAGAGTTGGTTACATATTATATACGGAGGAAGAAACGACCCATGGCCTAAAGACCTTCGCCTCTAAAAAGCGGCCGCGCGCTGCACAATCGCTCACTGACCACCCCTGGATATCGACCTCCAATGTAGTGGCTATAAGAGATGTCTCCTGTGTGTTTTTGAACAAGAAATTTGTGCTAAGCGTCACATTGTCATCACAGCGTAATGAACGCTACAGTTCTTGAAATTACTAGTGTATGTCTTTTCTAGTATGAAGAAACGCACCTCAGAACAATGATGTGTTTATATTGTGCCGCAGATATCCGCAGTAATTGCTTTTTATTCGACAATTGCACAAGTATGAACGCTAAAACCAGAACAATTTTGGTGGGCGCTGCGGATGTTGGCTTACTTGAGCCGTTTTGCTTGAAAAACACACCAACAGAAAGAAAGACAAACAGACCAAAATTTGTAGCGTGGGCGTTAATTAAAAGCGGGCTGCGGGTCTCTTTGTCCCATCGGAGCTTTCTAGTCTCTCATTTGCCATTAGCAGTGATTGGCATATTCCAGTAGGAAGCACCGGTTTATCACTGCGTGCACTGCGCCTCCCCAAGTTTCTCTCCTGCGCAACGCCGCGATGAGCGCCAGTGCCAACGCCGTCGCCAGCGTAAGCGCTAGCACCCGCTGCGGCGCATTCCCGCATGGTTCCCTTTAGTGGGAGATGGCGTAACATTTAGGGGCGAAGCTCCTTAAGCCGTGGGCCGTGCGTCCGCGATGTATGTAGTAGTAGTGCGTCGTAGTAGTAGGTAGCCACCTCCATGGTCAGACTATATAGAGAAGCAGCACGCGCACACTCATTTGAATTGAGGAGTAAACCTGCGCATGTTAATCATAATTAAAAAGATAGTTGTTTATGATGAAATAACCTACAGAGACGAGTATCGATGACGCAATCTTCAATGAAATTTGCCTTGAATTTGATGCTTACAAAACAAAATCAGTATCAGAAGGGCGCACTTTGAGCACTATCTGACCAGAAAGGGTTGCCACGTTAAACTCACTGGGCGTAACCTGCTTGGTTTTAGCAGGGCGAGTGTCATGCCTTTCCTCCCCTATTGAGGAGGTGGGCTAGAGCTTGTACCACTGTGACATTACAGTGTGTATTTTCTTTTTCTTCCTTAGAAACATGTCCTTTTTGTGAAATATTGTTCTTGAGCGTGAGAGCAAACTGTCCCCACAGGTGAATGCTAAGCATCACCCTACACTGTGAAGGCCCCCCCCCCCCCCTTGTTTGTTTACATTGCCTTACTATTAAGTTAAGTTGAATCATTTCGATGTCATGTATGTCCTGTCTCTGTTGTACAATTTTGCATTGTACGTTACTGCATATGCAATAAGTTCTTTTAGCTGTATATAACAGCTTGCATTGTACATACACATTGTTCACCATGGTCCATTTTTATGTATGCACATAAGCTGTGTAAGTTATAACCTGGAATAAAATTCTCCCAAACGAGGGCGAGGCAAAATAAGTGGGTCTTTCATACTCAAGCAAGAGGCCCGCGGGACGGCTTTATGCTCTCCCATAGTAAAGCACTATAAGTACTCAAAGTCGTTAACCACTTTTTTCTAAACACACAGGTTTATTTTGCTATGAAGAGGCGGTGAAAGGTGGGAACTATAGACACGAAGCGCAGGCCGTAAGAAAGTGCGTGCGTGCCGCTCCTCTAGTCCGGCCGTGCCACCTCTTGTTTAGTTCTAGGAATGTCTGCTGGGTGGCGGTACTTCTATATGATGATTATATGATGAAAAGATGCGAAATGGCGGTACTTGGAGTGTGCACTAGATGGAGGAACGGATGGACAGACGCACGGATGGAGAGACAGACAGATGCAAGGATGGACGGATAAAAGCACGAACAGACGGATGCACAGTGGGACGGACGGATGAATGCATGGATGGACACACAGACGGACGAACGGACGAATGCGAACGAACGGACGGAGCTGACGGATGCTTCGCCCTACTCATCATCCTGCACTCCGTAGATACGCTGTGATTTTTTCTTCTTTTCTTTTTCATTTGTTACTTTGTTTGTTGGTAGCTCGTTCTTACTCGCTCGTTGAATCTTTGCACAGATGCATCATGGTTGATCTTTGCTTTTGCACATCATCATGCACAAATACAGGAGGGTCAGTCACGTGCAATAAACAGTAGGTAGTGGGCGGAGAGTGTGGTGTGTGTTTCTTGTTTGGGAGCACGTGTCAATGTGCGAGCGTTTCGAGTGATTTCTAAGTTGTGCTAAGTTGACTTACAGTACGACGAGTTACCGACTAGCCCAACAACAAGTTTTCATAAGCATTCACTTGACGTAGTGAGTACATGCCGAAAGGGGAGCTCACACGCAGTGAGTACTTCAGTTTGAACGCGCAGCCACCGTAAACAACGCAGACAGAGATGTCGATTAGTCAACACAAGCGTTGCACGTCGTCGCCAATTTTGACCGCTGAAGATAGAGGACATCGTATCCGTCGTACCGTTTGGTTTAGCAACTCCACCTTCTATTCGGAGCGCACAGCACAGTACAAGGGAGCGTTTTGTTCGCGCTTATCATTCCCGGATATAGAAATGCGAATATAGGAGAGCACACGCTCTCTATTTATTACCTTTAGCCAACTGCCATGATCCAACTGTGCATCGAAGCATATATACGGTACAGAGGTGGCGTCTCCGTTTGGTTAGTGCCTTCGTCCACCTGAGCGGTCAAGGAGAGTTGCATGATGAAAAGCAGGGCTCGCTGCTGCTAGTCCCGAAATGCTGATAGCTCTGCTCTTAAACTGTGATACGCTCTGCATGTATGCATAGACAACCGAAGAGAGACAACCGAAGAAAGATAAGACCTGGTTGGATGAAGCCCGTCGCTGACCAGAAAGGTGCGTCTGCTAGACCTTTATTTCATTGCAAGGCTTTCATTTTACCTTGCGGATAAAAAAACAGAACTTATAGGCAAAGCGCGCTTGTGGCTTCTTCAGCGGCCCCACTATATATACCAACCTGGTTTTGAGGAGCGTGACTCTGAATAGTGTAATATTGGAGAAAGGCCTTGACAGCTGAGTTGTTCTCGGAATACGTGCTAGAAATGAGACTCGCTCGTTGCGTGAAATGAAAATTGCCTTATTTTTACTTTTTGAAATGTAAGAACACCTGGTTTCACACGAAGGCAATGCTTTATTGCTGATATATGCAGTTAAAATCTCGGTAGGCAAGTCCGTCCGAAAATAACGCTTGTTTGTAGCATCTTCATTGAAGCGTCAAAAAGAAAAGAGCATTAGAAAGTATTGTCTAATATATACATGGCTTCTTATCTGCGACTCCCTCTAACATCAAATGCATTGAACTGTATCTCTAAGGCACATACACTGTACACTTTGAATCAGATCCCACTCAAAATGCTGAATATAGCCAGGAAACCGAGTGATTTGCGTTCAGTTTCTAGATGCAGCCAGCATTTACCCAGGACGTGATTAAGAATGTAATAGTTTACATACGTATATGTTAGTGTTGTATGTACAAACGTATTTTAATAAAAAATACACAGAGGAGCCAAAAGGGCGATAGCCGCTTCTACATGGACAAAACAAAGACTCCACCGAACAATCACTAAAAACAATAAAAAATAAACACAAAACAGGTACACTTCATCACGATGAATATCAAATTACTTGGAGCACGCTTCCATTGTGACATTACCTCAAGTGTAAAATTATTCACGCGTCGTTTGTCAGCTGTCACTTTATGCAAAGAACTCTCTGTTATGCATTGTAATAAAGTACGCGGATGATAAAAACAGGTAGGACTGAACATAAATACTTGGTTTGCCGTGCTGGTAACTGATCTAAATAACTAAATTTTGTGTATAAATGAAGTTGCACCGTAGAGTAACACTGATAATTCACAAAATGACTTTAGCTTATCATTTTACCGGCTGTAAAGGCTTTTTGTTTTGCAGTGAAGAAGTGACACGTAGACGATCACAGTTGTAGGATGAAGAATAATTTACGCTATAAACTTGCTGCAACGTAAATAACGATTTAAACAATTCAAGTTGATTCTTACATGAAAATAGCAAGATTACATTTTCGTTTTGGGACTTTTGGTAAGCTATCACTATGTATAAAACTACCACCGCGTCTTTGTTATATCCACCTACATACACCTTTTTAATACCCTTGAACAGCTCGCGAAATTTGTGCGTGGCTTAGGGGTGACCTTAGGGATGACCAAATATGACCAGTACACTAACGCAGAGCAGAAAACAATACATGTTTTACGAGTATTCATTCCGTTCATCCCTATATGAATAGTCTTCAACTCACATAGCAAGTCGCGGGCTTCCTTTGCGAAACAATAACGACTTTGCTATAAGAGTATACCCAACATCATATCTGCAGACGAGGCTTTGCATAAGTATATGTATAAACGCGCCCACACTGAAAACATCAACAATCACCAAATTCAGTGCTTCCAAAATCACCTTTGCAACGGTTTGGTGTTGTCTGTCTATCGAGTCTTAGTTTATAAGGAATTTGGAGATAGCTATGATTAGATGCGAGTGCTGTTCATCACAACATTCTGCATTTCGTACTCGGCAGGCGGGTGCAGCTATAGCTTAGAGGAAGAGTAAGGAAAGACAAGGAGGTCAAGTTGGTTGCACTTGGTTTGGTACTCTACGTGGGAGGAGGTGGAAAAAAGTGAGAAAGAAAAAAGGAAAGAGAGAGCGAATCATATATACGCGTGCACATAGCGTTGACAGTGCGCACACAGGCATTGAAAACCGAGAAATATTTGAGATCAGCTTCTGTAGGATTGTTTAATATGGAAGCCGAATCTGAGAATGCAGCCGCCACACGTTAACATCAGCAACATGCCCACCACTGCTCAGGCTCCATAAGCATCGCTTGTTAAAATATTATCTCCGCCACTCTTTGGACCTTGAATGAGCTCGTCGTACTTCTCGCATCGTTGAATTGAGTGGCTAGACGACATAGCGCTGCGAGCGATTCACTCCAGGGTCGCCAGTAGGCATGCCTATAGGTGTATAGCCACATAGCATTGCTTTGCCTGCAACCAGTCCATTTCACGGAGCCTAATGAGTGGTAAGCGCTCACCCTTCCTGCTCAAGGTCTGGGCGTGTGCCTCGCGCGGGCTCGACCATATATCATCGCATGGAGATGCACAAGCACGTCGTGCCCAGTGAAACGAAACTATGCTAGATGAGGCGCTGGACTGTGACGAGCATGCTGGTTTCTTTATTCTACACTATCGAGGTGCTCTCGAAGAGCAGCGCTTCACCTCACCACCATGATGCAGCATAATTTGTGTACTCTGTATAAAACCAAAGACGGCGAAGGTCATCGAGCAAGACAAGTCGCACAGCACCTCTTAGAATGAGTTAGTTTTTTTCAGGTTGGGATAACTTACAAATTGTTTTTGGTTAGTAAGTGTACTTTCGTCCCTTGCTCACTTCCTACAAAGTGTTCTTTTGTCCCTTCCTCACTTCCTACAATAATATATGACCAGTATCTGCATGCGCCCCTGAAAATGCAGAGGAACTAACTTAGCGTAAGAGCTTTCCGCGAATATCATGCCAAAACAGTTAGGAATGTGAATGACGTTGCTCCAGGTTTTCTTTTTTTATATTGGCGATTGCTAATAAGTCTAATGCTTCTGAAAATGTGCACGCCAATCAGAGAGAGAGAGAGAGAGAAACTTGAATTTCTCAGTGCCGTTGTAACGACAGGGGTGGTTCGTCACGTATGCCCGTGCGTGGTCAACGAAACGAACAATACGAGATGACGCAGGATTAGATTTCCAACAACATTTACAACAAGAGATTCGATCGACTATCACGAAGGCAAGCACAGAAATAAACACACCTAAACTAACTGAATTCCGAGTGGCTATAACTGTTCAATCTACGTGACAACACGCTAGATCACGGTTTGTGGAGCCAGCGTCTCGAGGACGTGACAGTCCATGCACAGGGACGACCCTTGTGGGTAGCGAGCTCAGGCGCACAGGTAGCACGTCCCGCGTGTGGTCTCAGCAGGAGGCAAGGCCTTCGTCCAGCCTCACGTTTTACACGGCCTTCAGCCGTCCAAGGTGCCCGCGGCGATTAGGAATCCATCGTCCCCGTTCCACACGCTGACGTAGAAAGAGCCGCACCCGGTGTCGGTAACCCCGGACAGGTACAGCTGCTTCCGGACTTCAATCCCCAGGGAACAGGCAGGAGGAGCTCCTTGGACAGCACACTGGTCTGGCATGTCCGAGCTGGAGCCACCGTCAGGACCACCAGGTGAGCACCGCAGGACCCCTGTAAGCACGGCCACGAAACCTCCAAGGGCAGCACCCTGGTCTGGCGTGTCCTTCTGCCAGGTCTGGCTCGGCTCTCTGAGCGTTCCACACGTGCCTCTCTTATTTTTCTTTTTGTGTCACCGCCCCAAGTGCCACCTGTCTTGTTCTTTTTCTTGTTGCCCTTCATCTGTGGCTCATACCCACCGTGGGGGATCAACCAATAATTGAGTGGTCTTACAAAGTATTATTCGAATTTTTAGAGTAAAGAAACATACAAATTGAAAACGTTACAACTTTTAGAAAGAAATTTTGATGATCACCGATCTGTACTTACTATAAAGTTTTTGTATTAGGAATAGATAATAACCTAGATCAGGAGCTAGCTTAAAAAAGAAATGAAAAGGGAGAAGTTATGCGTATGTCGACACAGAAGAATAATATTAGTTTGTTATTCTTTTCGTTTCATTCAGATAATTCCACACTGTCCCGCGAACTTTCGCACTGGCAAACCCAGAAATAGAGGCTACAAAGGAAAGAATCACAGGTATGGATAAAGTCATTCAAATAGCACGTAAAGGATTTTCTAACTTGGATCCCCAGTCCTTGGCTCGTCTTCCTGTCACCATCTTTCTCTTCCTCGGACGCGCGCGCGAACATTTCCGAATTCCACCAGAGTTCACACGCACACGTATTTACGCCACACAAAGTTCGTCTATTAATTACAGCCATGCTTGAGTGCCATCTTAATTTCTTTATTTTATTTTAATTTCAGTCGTATTAGCCTTATGCAGAGAAAAAATAATCAAGGAACAATGCTGTATATAACCATAACAAACACAGCCATCCACTTGTGAAGAGCTATTACGAAAGCCAGTATTTGCTACACTTACAAATCCTGATTATCCTCTTATTTTCCGATCGCTCTTGATATTTTTGGCATTCTCTCAAAAAAAAAAGGCAGGATACAGCATATTGAAATAGACATTCAGCAGCCCATGGTTCCTAAGTTTTTGTTTTTGGAGTGGTCGTAAGCCCGATAGCTGGAAAATATGACACATGCAGATTACTTATAAACTTTTTTGTGTGAGTTTGACAAGACTCACCGCATCCACTTAGAGTGCTTTATGAAAGGATGTCATTTCTTTTTTTAGTGGAGTATGTGAATCTGTTGCTATCTCAGTCAAATATCTCAGCAAACAGATGAAAAAAAAAGTGGGAAGGGGTCAAGTCAAGATTTTTGTGAAAAACGAGGTTGACTCTATCGATAGAGCGTGGTTACATCACGTCTTCTTCGGTGTATTTCATCGCTATACATAACGCACTGAGTTTTTTAGACATTGTGCAAAATAAAAAGCAACAGAAAAAGAAAAAGAAAAACTATTTATTTGGACGACTCTCAGGTTATGCATAGTCATGTCAGCTTGGAGTTACTTGAAACCGACGCAACCCTGTTTCCTCTTGATGCCTGCATACGCCCTTGTTTATTTGAAGGAATGCTATCAAAGCCATGCAGTTTTGTGACAGTCATGCGATCCGAAATGCGTGTACTCCAGAAGCAGTGATGCGGCTGCTCGTGATGGTATTAAATGTTAGGTGTACGGGACGGCTTTAAACCCTCCCATGGTAGAGTGAATCATTATCCTCTTTTTCTAAATATCTTTTTTATGACAAAGTATTGTTCTCCCATATGAGAGTACATCGTACTGTAAATCGTCGAACGTTTGTTTTAAACACAGCCAGGCTGAACAAATTTATTACTAATCTTTAGCATAGAGAAACAAGGTGAGGGAGCGGTCTGTTGTTCACATAGAAGCTACAGCTCTGTGCACACCATGAAGCCTCTGCCCGCAGCTTCCAAAGGGCGAAGTTATCGAAGTGTAGCATGAGCCAGGGCTTATTTCAGATTGACATGGAAACTTGCCTTTCTAGATTTGAAAGAACTTAGCCGATTATTAAACCTTCCAGCTGTTGACTATTCTCGTAAGCTGCAGATGTGGTGGTAGCTCGATGTCACGAAGCAAGTTTGCTCGACTCTTTGTTACACGAGCCGCCGTACCGCATTCAGTTAAGATTACTGGCAGCGTCATTAAAGAGCTAATCAATTAAAGGGCATGTACACCGTGGCACGCTCCCACATTTCTAGATATTCTAATAATGGTATAAATGAAGTTCTGACTTGTACATTATGAAGCTTCAGATATTGCACTTGAAAGCATGTGAAGCTTTACACCGTGTATTGATTGCCTGTAAATGACGCAGTGCCCGTATGACCAACGGCAACGATGTGAAGCAACTTCGCCTGTACATGGCATACCAAAGTTTCAAATGGGATACCGTAAAGGTCCCACCGAGTAAATTTTACTTAAGGCATAGTGTTAGCTCAAGGATTCATTGGTGCTGTCTAGGGCCGGCACTGTCTATGGAGTAGGAGTAAGACAAGGTATATGGAGGTGCCTATATTCATGATCCCTTTTAAGCAGAATTACGGAACCTTAATGAAACCTTTATGTACGACCGCCAATTAGCGAGACGAGAAACGGACAGAACGCAAACACGTCAGGAGTAGCACGAAAGAACTTTAACAAAAAATGATGGAAAACTCACATTTTTAATTTTTAATAGCCCTTTCAGCCCAACAGTTGGCATGTACTTTGCCCGCTGATCATTTTTCTTGCCCGGAGACCAAAGAATGCTACGCTGAGTAGATCTTATCCGCTCACCACCTGCGGTGCATGGTTCGCATCGAGCGTGACCTGGAATGACCAACAGTGCAGCGACAGCGGCTAATTAGAGCTTGTGGGCTAAGCGAGTACGCGTTCGCGTTCATTGACGCAATCTGTTCATCGACGCTCGACCAGTTCATGGCCTCCCGGTTGATCTATAGCAGAAATGCCGGAGGGCTGGGGTCAGTCACCACTCTACAGCAACGAGGCGTGGTGTCCCTTATATTTTATGTATGAGAACAGGAGACGGACTTTAATGCCGCACCCTGTTCCCTCATTAGGATATGGCAGATCGCGTCGGTTGGACTAGCGAAAATTCACATATTGGTCAGTATTACAAGAACTGACAGCTGGTTCTGTTGATATAGTAGTTCTTGGACAACTTGAAAACAGCGTGACGACACGCGTACCAAAGAAGTTACGTGGACAAACCATTTTTTTTTCAGCTTGCAGGGCAAACCTGAATGTACAGCCGGCATTATTATGAAAGGGAACAAGCGAGCGTGGCGAAAGTAACCTCGCACCTCACTTGTAGAGCGCACTGGCAAAATGTGAAAATAAAATGGGAGTGCTGTATACCTTTCAGTCTATTTTCTGCACGCTTTCTTGCAGTTTTCCTCCTTATTTGATCACTTTATGCCGTTGTTAATCTGAACTAAACCAATGGGATGAGGACAAGAACAACAAGAGAGAAGGCAGAAAGATTAACCAGGCCCATGCCCGGTTTGCTACCCTACGCTGGGGTTATAAAAATGAGAGAGAGAGAGAGGAAAGAGAAGAGGAAGAAATAACTAACACAATGCTACCAAGAAAAGTATAGGTTATGTTACTAGAGTTATATGAAGTTTAAGTGTGAAGGAAGACAAGTGGAAGAAAATGGAACTTGCCGCCGGCAACGACAGAACCTGCGAACATATACATTCCCCTATACTTGCCTTGGCATCATTGGTAGCTATCAATAAAATTGTGTTTAACAAAGAAAACGAGCCCTTATATATACACTTTCCTTCATTCGTGTAGCAACGGTCTCGTTCTGGCAGACTTGATGTCTTGAGGTAGTATGCGAATGATTATTGATCAGCTGCTAGCTCATAACGAGATCACGTGCTATATACGCGACGCCAACAGGCAAAATAAAAACGTGTTCCACACTCGCCGTAATGGCTGCTGGCGGCGCTGACTGACACTCGCGTTTAAAAGCTAACATGTAAAGTAGACGGAGCAATTGCGACCATAATAGCTCAGTTACAGAGCATCGGGCGCGTTATTCAAAGGTCGCAGGTTCGGTCTCTAGCGGTGGCAGGTTATCTTATCATTCACTTTTTTTCTTCTGATTTACATTACCAATACTCGTAATAACATGCCCTATATTTTCCTTGGCATTGTTGTCCATTCTCTATAATATTTTGTCTAACAAAGAAATCAAGCCTGTAGATTTACACTTTCCACTAGGCTGTTGTGGCAGATCAATCTCTGATACCAACAGTCCTAATCGAAAGCAATCATTATTCGGTGAAATGTCTATACAGTAGATAGTTGTCAAGAAGAAAACGTCAAATCAACACTCATTCGCCAAGGGAGTGCAGGCAGTAGAAGAGACAACATCACTTTCTCTTTTTTTTTCATATTTCGCCACTGCACCGCGCCACATGTGTGGTGCGAGGCCATCTGCCAAGCGCTTGCGACTTCTTTTTCGTAGTAACGACCGCTGTAAAACTGAATAATGTCTGATGTTTAGTTTTAGAGTGTACTATGAGCAGGCTCTTCCTGTATATTCTGCCACGGAATAAGATAATTCGAGCTTGCGCTGTGTTTTAAGTGGCTACTTCCTTAACATTGTATGCCCCCTGGCGGTGTCTGTGTCTGTCTAATCATTATTGTCTTTAAAAGGGGACATCCTGCATGTGAAGAATGATGCCAATTGTGAGATACACTTCATAAAAAAATACAAGGCTGTGTGTAAGAAAATGTGCGCTATCCCCACGTGGATTACCGAAGGAATGGCCCTATGGGTTAACCGCTATGGCTTTGTCACCCTCACGTTTTCGTGGAGGATACTTAAACTTCAGAGACGAGAGCAAAACGTGATAAATTCATGAAGCTCTGTTCCCATCACCTTCGCATTCGCTTGCACTTCTTCGTGAACCGCTCAACAGTGCCGTCAGGAAAGGAACGTCTGTTCGCATTGTACAAGGGGCGTCCCTAAAGTTCGTGTTATCCGCATGATGCAACAGAGAATTAAAAACGTCCTTTGAGGTAAAGTGATTCTTTTCCTGTATAATTTCCTCCCAAGGGCACGCACTGTAGCCGACGATGCATGAGCACGCCGTTAGACGTAGTAATAAAACGTAGAACTCTTCATTTTGAGATTTCAGAAAGAACTCGACTTCAGCGTTCTTGTGATGGTTCTTCCGAAAATTTTCCCCGTGCAATGCATTCTACGTGCGAGGATAGAGCATGGCGGCCATTGGTGCGGGTTAAGGTGAATATTGCTGCGTGCATAGCTGCGTCTGACTGTGAGATAGCGATGACAACGAAGATCGCAGAATTGCTCGAGAGGTGCAACGCTGACAAGTGCAGAAGACGAGAATCTTAGCGGCCTGCTTTTGAGAGCGTCTCTACGAGTTGCACTGTCCGTGTTTTAGGAGCGAAGATCCTTAAAGCAGCATCCGTTCGTCCCTCGTCGTAATACGTAACATGTATTAAGCTTTGAGCAGCAAGGAAATGCCGGTGGAAGATTTCTTCTGTGCGTTGTTGAACAATAAAAATTTGCAGCATGTGCATTAACTAAAAGCCGAATGCTCTTGTCTCTCATTCCCAATCAGCAGCCATTGACATGTACATTGAGAACTATCTGACAAGAAAGGGTTGCTACGTTATACTCGCTGGGCGTAACCTCCTTGGTTTTAGGTAGGTTTAGCAAGCGTTGAGCCGCAGTGCCATGAATACAGTGAACTAGTATATACTATGAACTCGAGGTGGTTAAAGGTGGGAAATTGACACGAAGCGCAAGCCGTAAGAAAGTAAAAGCCGAATTCTCCTGTCTCTCATTCCCCCTTACCAGTGTTATGCCAGCGAGTCCTCGTCAAACGTCCGTGCCTCTGAAAAAGGCAATCTGGGTCAAGGCCAGCCCGCAGTCCGCCCGGACGCGAACATCTCAACGGCGTGAACACGCGCGGCGCCTCTCTGGCCCACGTGCATTGAGTCAGCGGCACACGTGACAGCGAGCCGGCGTCCTCGTGTCTGGTGGTCTGACGCATGGCGCGGCGACCCCATTGGAGGAATCTGCCCTGACGACCAGCGGCGCTTCTGATTGGACATTTTGGTTGGACCCGGTGTAAATAAAAGAAGCCCTGCGGCGCGTCGCGATCGGCGGTCCTACGAGAGAGGAGTCCCCATGTCGGAGAGCCGACATGTGTGTGAGTCAGCGGTCTTAGGCGAAAAGTTGACCTATGTATTAGAGAGGAGAGCTCGGCTCTTCGAGTCTCTGTCGGCCCCAGTGCCGAAATTGTAACGCCTCTGTATATATGCTGTACATAAACCTTGTTTAACTCACCGTCGTCTCGTCCGCTCGTCTTATCAGCTCTGCGCAGAAGCAGTCGCGGGCTGAGAAACATACGCTACCAAACGGCTGGTGACCTTCCCGGCGGAGTTGAAAGCAGTGGCGCCTACGGGGCCATGTCGGCGTCGCCGTCTTTCGCAACAGTGGTGGCTTCGGCGGGATCGGTCCGTCGTTCGCAACAGTGGTGGCTTCGGCGGGATCGGTCCGTCATTCGCAACAGTGGTTGGCAGCTGCGGGATCGACCGGCGTCAGCGACATCGATGCGGTGAGTGCCTGATGTTTTCCCCTCAGTTCACCAGACTACTCTAGCTCAGGTTGTAGTAGTTTAGAGAAGGGCTGTGTGAAGCATTGAAGGGAGCTTTGATCGTTTCAAGCCAAGTCGAAGCGCTTTGAAACCAAAGTTAATGCGGAGGGGGTAAACACGGGAGTGTGAAAAATTGCTTGCGCGTCTTGGTAGTAGGCTTATAGTGGGTACGGCAAGTAGATTCTTAACAGGGGCAAACAGCAAGAGGCTAGTGTGAACGATGGAGAACCTTAAAGTGAAGGAACTCATCGAAATTTGTGAGGAACTCGGCATTACTTTGGGCCGTGCGAAACGAAAGCAAGCGATCCTTGAGATCATGAAGGATGAGGGAGTGTCGGCTGAGGAAGTCGATGAGGCCTAGGGTGGATATCAAAGCACGCCGCGAGGAGGCTGAAAGGCGCGAAGCTCGCGAAGAAGCTGAAAGGCGCGAACGTCGCGAGGAGGCCGAGAGACAGGAGCGCCTCGAGATGAAACGAATAGAATTGGCAATCCTACAGTGTTCGCAGGCGCCTAGCGCAGCTTCTCCGACGGTTCAGGTCAGCGGTATTAGAATTCGGGATCAACTGCCACCGTTCGTAGTAGGCGAGGACATGGCGAAGTATCTCGTCAAGTTTGAACACGTCTGTGAGCGAAATGCTTTGGAGCAGTCTCTTTGGGCGCGGAACCTGCTAGCTCTTCTTCCCGGCGAAGTGTCCGACGCGATAACTTGCTTGTCGAGGGAAGCGTTTGAGAGCTATGACGAGGTTAAGGAAGTGCTCTTGAGACGTTATAAGTTGTCACCCGAGGCTTTCAGGCAAAGGTTCCGGTATGCTAAAAAGGGGAATGAGTCACACGTTGACTTCGCGTTTCGTCTTAAAGCCGATTTGATTGAATGGCTCAAGGGCGAAGGTGTTTATGACGACCGCGATAAAGTGGTGGAATGCGTTGCATTGGAGCAATTCTACCGCTGCATCGAGGAGGATGTCAAACTTTGGCTGCAGGACAGACTTGGGGACGTACAGTTAAACAAGGCAGCTGAGTTAGCTGAGGAGTATTATACTCGCCGAAAGTTGCATAGCAGGGCAGCGCGCGTTGAAAAGGATGAAAGGAAAGAGGGCTTTTCAAGGAAACCTTATCAACGGAAACCCGCTCCGCACCGTAATTTCAAGAAGGACCCGTGTCTTACGAAGGACAGTGTAGGGGAAGGGCAAACAGAAGCGGAGAAATCGAGTGAGGTTTCTACCACACAGGCATTTGAATCGGAAAACAAACGGAAGCCGCTAATCTGCTACAACTGCAAAAAGGAAGGGCACATCGCGAGAAACTGTCAGGAAAAGTTTGTTTTGGCAACGATCCGAGAAACAGAAAAAAACATTCGGTTGTTGGAGCCGTATCTCCAAGAAATTAGGGTGAATGAGAAAACGTGCCGAGCACTTAGAGACTCAGCGGCAACCATGGACGTTGTCCATCCTTCATTGGTGTCTCCGGATGACTTCACAGGAGAATGCGCGTGGATCAGGCAGGTCGCCGAGGAGCAGAGTGTTCGCTTACCAATCGCCACGGTTGTCATTAAAGGCCCGTTCGGTGAGCTTCGCACCGAAGCGGCTGTGTCTGCGCGCTAAATGATCGTTTTCCTTATCTTTTCTCCAACAACTCAGAGCAGCTTCTCAAAGAGCAGGGCAAATCGTTCTTCCCCAACTTAGCGTGCATGGCTCTCACGCGGTCGCAAGCGCGGAAGCTATCGCGCCAGCTTGATCTGGTTCAATGCGGTGAACTCTCAAGTGACCTTGTCGGCGGGTCGACGGAACCCCAGAAAGGAAAGTTTCCGCATGAGTCATGTGAGCAGTCACGCGAGCGGCCCGTCGCCGAACCGACCGGCGCAGTTTCCGTAGAAAGGGGAGACGACATGGCGCCATTGAGTCAGAGCGAGAGGGTTGCAACGCTCTCGCCTGTAGCGGAAAGTTGGAGCGAGCTGCCGAGAGTTGATCGAGAGACGCTCATTCGAGAGCAGCGTGAGGATCTCTCGATTGAAGCGCTAGTGGAAAGCCAAATTGAAGCGCTAGTGGAAAGCCAAATTGAAGCGCTAGTGGAAAGCCAAATTGAAGCGCTAGTAGAAAGCCAAATTGAAGCGCTAGTGGAAAGCCAAATTGAAGCGCTAGTGGAAAGCCACAAAAACGCGGCACAAGTGCTGTCGAAGGAGCACTACGAGAAATCTGTGAAGAAGCGCGCTTTTGAAGTTGATAATCAGGTAATGCTGCTGCAGCCGTCCAAAAGGAACAAGCTTGAGGTTGATTGGGAAGGGCCCGCCACAGTATTATCGAAGCCTTGCGATTCAAATTATGAAGTGAAATTAGGAAGGTGGCCGGACAAAATTTACAACTTGATGAAACCATACGTTCAACATCAAGCGGTCGTAAATCTGTTGTTGAATGCTTCAAAGGAAGAGGAAGCAGAAATTTTGAGTTATAGTGATGTAATTGAAGGGGGATCGAAAGTAATCCGGGAGCAGATAAACCTAGAGCCTAGCTTAAGTGAAGGAGGACCTGAGAAAGAGGACCTGAGAAAGATTGGTTCCGAGTTTGAAGACGTGTTTTCGGACCGCCCCGGAAACACGAGGGTGATCGAACACGATATCGAGCTAAACGGTGAGGAGTCAATCCGTAGCAAGCCGTATCGTTGTTCCCCGGTGCAACGCCGCAAGTCTGAGCCGCTCTTGGTGCCGCATAGGTATCGTCGCCTAAAAGTGGCCGGTTACTAAGATGGAGCGTGATACTCCGACAGCGCAACTTTGACGTTCGCTACAGAGATGGAGCGTGATACTCCGACAGCGCAACTTTGACGTTCGCTATAAAAAAAAAGAGGGAAAGCTAAATGCTAATGCAGGTGCATTGAGCAGTGCGTTCTAGCTAGTACCCTCTCAACCTTTCGGTTTCTGGCTGGCGATTCGGGGCGAAATTTTGACCTCATCACGACCTGGGCTGAGCGCTCTCGTTCAGAGTGATCTCAAGGGGCCAACTTTATGTGGTATTCTAATTCGTTGCGTTGTTGTTATTGTGAAAAATTCAAGTTCTTACTTTAAGAGTCTTGTGTCCCACACGTGCCTCTTGATGTAGAGGGAACAAAGTTCCGATAGACACGTAGATAGGTATATGTTGTACTATACTTTGTCTGGTGTTCTGTCGGGTGACCGAAGGCACTTGCGTGTGTCGGGTGTTGTCTGTTGTCGATCCGTTCTTGGCAAGTTGCAGAACCATCGACAAGTGCTGCAACCGAAGATGGTCAGAAGAGACGAGTGAAGCTGGTCGACAAGTTGTGGCGACAAGCCAGTGGAGCTGGGATCCGTCGTCAAAAATGGGATGTGTTCCCGGAACAGTCTGGAGCTGTAGTCTCCCCATGGCCCTGGAGGCGAACCTGGAGGGACCTGGCGAACGAGCGCACCTGACATCCGAGCCCCGTGGAAGCAGCTCGTCTTTCCGGTGCATTGTCTGGCGGCGGGGGTGCTGTTATGCCAGCGAGTCCTCGTCAAACGTCCGTGCCTCTGAAAAAGGCAATCTGGGTCAAGGCCAGCCCACAGTCCGCCCGGACGCGAACATCTCAACGGCGTGAACACGCGCGGCGCCTCTCTGGCCCACGTTCATTGAGTCAGCGGCGCACGTGACAGCGAGCCGGCGTCCTCGAGTCTGGTGGTCTGACGCATGGCGCGGCGACCCCATTGGAGGAATCTGCCCTGACGACCAGCGGCGCTTCTGATTGGACATTTTGGTTGGACCCGGTGTAAATAAAAGAAGCCCTGCGGCGCGTCGCGATCGGCGGTCCTACGAGAGAGGAGTCCCCATGTCGGAGAGCCGACATGTGTGTGAGTCAGCGGTCTTAGGCGAAAAGTTGACCTATGTATTAGAGAGGAGAGCTCGGCTCTTCGAGTCTCTGTCGGCCCCAGTGCCGAAATTGTAACGCCTCTGTATATATGCTGTACATAAACCTTGTTTAACTCACCGTCGTCTCGTCCGCTCGTCTTATCAGCTCTGCGCAGAAGCAGTCGCGGGCTGAGAAACATACGCTACCAAACGGCTGGTGACCTTCCCGGCGGAGTTGAAAGCAGTGGCGCCTACGGGGCCGTGTCGGCGTCGCCGTCTTTCGCAACAGTGGTGGCTTCGGCGGGATCGGTCCGTCGTTCGCAACACCAGACATTGGTATGTACATTGTGTACTACCTGACAAGAAAGGGTTGCTACGTTACACTCGCTAGGTGTAACCTCCTTAGTGTTAGAAAGGTTTAGCGAGCGTTGGGCCACAGTGCCACGAATACAGTGAACTAGTATATACCATGAACTCGAGGTGGTTAAAGGTGGGCAGTAGACACGAAGCGCAAGCCGCAAGAAAGCGTGGGCGTGCCACCTCTCCTTTAGTCCTTGAAATGTCCGCTGGATGGCGGTACTTCTATATGCGGAATATATAATAAAAAGATGTGAGATGATGGTACTTGGAGCGTTGACTAGATGGAAAACGGACACAGTGACAGATGCATGGACGGACGCAAGGATGGCTGCACGGACGAATGGACGCATGAATGGACGCAGGGGTGGACGCATGGACGAACGCCGGGACGGACGCATGGATGGACGTGCGGACGCACGAACAGGCGCACGCACGGATGGGTGGATGGATGCACGGACGGTCACATAGACGGACGCATTTATGAAGAAAAGATGTGAATGGTGGTACTTAGAGTGTTGACTGGATGGACGAACGAACACACAGACAGATGCACGGACGGACACACGAATGGCTGCACGGACGGATGGACGCATGGACGGAAGCAGGGGGAGATGCATGGACGAACGCAGGGAAGGACGCACGGATGGACGTGCGGACACACGAAGAGAGGCACACACGGACGGTCACAAAAATGGACGCATTTACGGATGGAAGCAAGAACAAATGGATGGACGGATGGTTCGCCCCACACTCCACCATTCACCGCGTGGATATGCTGCCATTTTTAAAAAATAAACACTCTGTATATTATAACCCGCGACACTGGTGGAGGTGCTGGGGACTACCACATCATGATCGGCACCCCTGTGAGAAGCCCTGAGTCCGGCCCTACAAGACAGCCATGCGTGGAGACGCCTGTGCACCGCTCAAGCCGTCACCTTGAAGGTCTTGAACCAGAATTTGGCCTTTTAGAAGGATCAACACTTCCGACAGCCAACCCTACCCAAGAAATGGCGTTTTGAAGGAGTCCTGCACATGTGATGGTCCAGAATATGAGCGTTGCCGAACCATTTCATAGCCGGCCGAACGAAGATGCGCAAGACTGGCTTGGGCAGTTTGTACGGGTATCTAAATCGAACTATTGGAGTCTCATGAAAAGCTCTTCCACGTATACTGTGCCCTTTAAGACGGCGCGAAGACGTGGTTTATAAACCGCGAGGCAACATTGACGACATAGAAGGGGTTTTGTCATCGGTTTCTTGACACCTTCATAGGATATACAAGTACTTGGAAGATAACGACATATATACACACACAATATGGTTGGATTCCGGGCAGGGCTATTCACACAAGATGCATTGAAGCATATCAAACACCATTTCATCGACAAAGAAACCAGAGACGTTAGAGCCATTCTGTGCCTAGATCTAGAAAAAGCGTTCGACAACATCCACCACTCATTCATACTCGAAGCAATTTCCAAGCTTGGTCTGGAGAAAGCCTATGACTACGTATGGTCCTTTCTTACAGATCGGAAAGCCGTGATCAAGATTGCAGATATCGAGACCGCAGCAATCGAACTAGAAGCAAGGGGCACGCCGCAAGGGGCAGTGATTTCATCAATGCTGTTCAACATTGCCATGATCGGACTGAAAAAGAAATGACCGAGCATTGAAGGATTGAAGCACAGCATCTACGCAGATGACATTACCATCTGGTGCCAAGGTGGAAGCGAGGGGCAGATTGAGAGCGCTCAGAAAGAGGCGATCGATACCGTAGAAGAGTACCTTCGTCCTTCTGGGCTGAAGTGCTCCTCGAGTAAGTCAGAACTTTTACTGTATCGAACTGCACATCTGGTACCGAAGCCCTGGGAATGGAAACCGTTAAACCAGATAGACATCCACCTCCGTACAATTCAAGGGGATGCCATCCAGAGGGTCGACTCCATCAAAGTCCTGGGCATGCTGATAGATTCTACCGGCGCCAACAGCAAATATATAGCCAAGTTAACTTGGATTCAATCCAATCTAATCTTGACACCTTTGGTCACGCGCACCGACGCGAAAACGCACAACGCCTTGTTGAATGACGCACCCAACAGCTGCATGAAAGCGTCGCCATGTTGCTGAGGATAGAGTGCGTCTGTGCCACCGCGCGGACCCCAACATGCCAGAAGCTCAAAAGCTAAGCCATTTCATGAGGGATGTCAAAGAGCAGCTGTTTGTTGGTCTTGTGCGCAATCCGCCAACAAAAGTGAACGAGTTCACCAGGGAGGCCACCACTGTAGAGCGTGCGCTGAAGCAACGGTACCGACAGTCTGATCGCCCAGCCACCTGAGCAGCTGCAGGCGCCGCCGCACTTATCGCAAACGACGAGTGTTCTCTACGCCACCTGGTTCGACAGATCGTGCGTGAGGAGATTGCGAAGGAGAACGCAAAGTACACATTGCAGTCACAGGCACCCCCGCAGCAAAAGTCTGCGGTAGCCTCCGTCGCTGAAGTCGTTCGCCATTAACTTTGACAAGCGTTTGCCTCTGCTCAGCAATATTCCGCTCCGCCGTACCATCCAAACTCGTATACCTACGCAGACACTGTGTATCGTCCATTGGCTCCAGAAGTATCCAACCAGCCGAGCTATCTGGAATACGGCTATGCAGACGCTGTTCGTCGACCTACGCCCATGCCAGTGCCGCAGTACCTTGAACCGTATCCTGTGGCAGCCTGGGCTCAGCAAGATTATGTCAGGCGACCCTATATGCGGAATAGTGACATGTGGCGCACTGCGGATCGCTGAACACTCTTCTACAACTGTGGAGAGCCAGGGCACATTTACCGTTTTTGCCCACATCACCGAGCTAAATACCGCGGGAGTGCACCTACCGCTACGCGCCGACAGTTCGACAAAAGCTGTGTACCCCCATCGATGATGACCAGGCATGCCGGCGGAAAGGCTCTGCTACCTTCCAGACGCGCTAACCATTCCCGGCTCGTTTTGGTTCACCAAGCCACCGTAGTATTGCCGACGCCGTCAGAGGCCGGTATTCCAGCTCACGGAGGGGAAACTGAAAGCAGCGACGTCTGAGGGGAAGGTTGCAAGCCGTCGAATTGCCGAAAATCCCCCACTGCTGCCGAAACATGTGAGAGACGATGAAGACTCCACCGAGAAAATTGTGACTGCCGACCTCGCTGTGACGATCGATGGCGCTGAAGTGACGGCCTTAGTCGACATGGGTGCAGACTTTTTCGTAATGAGTGAACGATTGGCAGACGAACTCAAGAAAGTCAGGACGGTATGGACGGGTCCTTATATCCGAAATGCTGGTGGCCAGATAATGACACCCACGGGAAAATGTACAGCAAGACTCACGATTGAGAATGTGGCTTTTGTAGCCACATTTCTGATCCTACCCGAGTGCTGTAAACCTATGATACTGGAAATCGACGACTTAAGAGAGTACGCTGCTGTGGTCAACATACGTGGTGGTGTGATTACATTCGCCGCCGACAAGCCTTTGACCAATGATCCAGACCAAGAACCCAATGTGTTACGGCGGTCGACGACGACGTCTGCCTGCCACCACTGTCATCTTGTCTTGTTTTCGTGTGTTGCGGCGTGCACTGTAAAAAAAGACGCCATAGCCGAACGCACCACTGCCCTTCTTTTTCGCCAAGACATTTTCATCACTCGCGGCGTCATAAGCTTTGTGGATGGGCACGCAAAGGTGCTTCTGAGCAACGTCAAGGGGAAGCCACAGCCCAATCACTTCTGCATACACCACCACTCGATATCGGTCCGAGTCTAACACCGACTGAAAGATGCCGTCTTATGGAGCTGTTTAACGAGTTCAAGGATTGCTTCACATCGACATCACGAACGGGTCGAACGCATCTTGAGCATCGCATCATTACGGAAGACACAACAAGACCGATCCGACAGAACCCATATCGCTTCGCTCAGAAAGAACGTGAGGTAATCCAGAAGCAAGTCAAGAAGTTGCTAGAGAATGATGTAATCCAACCATCAAAGAGTCCTTGGGCATCGCCAGTGGTACTCGTGAAAAAGAAAGATGACAGCTTGCGTTTCTGCATCGATCATCGTAAGCTGAACCACGTTACGAAAAAAGGCGTTTATTTGTTACCAGGGATCGTTGACTCTTTGGACAGGCTACGGAATGCGTGGTACTTCTCGTCAATGGACCTTAAAAGTGGATACTGACATATCGAAGTAGATGAGCGTGACCAAGAAAAGACCACCTTCGTGACGCTGGATGGGATTTATGAATCCAAAGTTCTCCCTTTCGGTCTATGCTCAGCCTCAGCCACGTTTCAGAGACTAATGGGCACCATTCTGTCCGGCCTGAAATGGAAAACATGCCTTGTGTACCTCGACGACGTGATTGTTTTTTTCGCCCACGTTTGAAGAACATCTAAAGCGGCTATTGTCAGTCCTTGAAGCCATACGTTCCGCTGAACTCACACTAAAACCGGAAAAATGCCACTTCGGCTTTGAGAAACTTTAGTTTCTGGGACACGTTGTCAGTCGCGAAGGTTTGAGGCCTGACCCAGATAAAACTGCAGCCGTCGCAAAGTTCGCAAGGCCTGTTGATAAGAAAGCAGGCAGGCGTTTTCTTGGTCTCTGCGCCTACTACTGGCAATTTATAGCAGACTTTTCACACATCGCCTTTCCACTTACCCGCCTTACAAGCCAAGACGTTGCGTTTGTATGGGGTGAAGAGCAAAAAGCTTCGTTCAACGACCTGCGACAGCTTCTACAAACTCCACCCATCTTCCCTCACTTCGAAGAGAATGCATCAACAGCCATCTCTACAGACGCCAGCAATGTAGGCCTAGGTGCTGTTCTTGTCCAATGCTAAAATGGTGTGGAGAGAGTAGTTGCCTGCGCTAGCAGAACGTTGACACGCGCCGAGTACAACTACTCAACAACGGAGTAGGAGTGTCTGGCTGTTGTTTGGGCAGTTGCGAAGTTGCGTCCGTATTTATATGGCCGCGCTTTCCAAGTCGTAAATGACCATCACTCTCTTAGTCGGTTGACCAACATGAAATAACCATCTAGACGTTTAGCATGATGTAGGTTACGGCTCCAAGAGTACGACATGGTCATAGTTTACAAGTCTGGAAAGCAACACTTAGACGCCGACTGTTTGTCAAGGTCACCGATTGAATCACCGGCTCTAGAGGATGTCGAACTCACAGGTTTTTTAGGAGCGTTTGATGTGGCTATCATTTCTCGGCAACAACAAGATGATCGGGAGCTCAACTCGCTTATAGGATTCTTGAACGGACGACCTGCCAATGCACCAAGAGTGTTTTCGAAGAACTTATCGTCATTCCGTTTACGGGACGGAATTCTGTACAAAAATAATTACTCATCAACAGGTAGAAGCTATCTGCTAGTAGTTCCTGAAGCTCTCCGCAGCAAAATTTTACAAGCCTGTCATGACGAAGCCGCTGCGGGCCACCTCGGTTTCACAAGAACACTGACACGCGTCAAAAAAAAATATTACTCACCAAGAATCCCAGCAGAGATGAAACATTAGGTCCGAACATGCATTGACAGTCAGCGTTGCAAGGTACCACCTGTCGAACCCGCTGGGCTATTACATCCCGAAGCCGTGCCAGAAACTCCGTTTTCTCAAATCGGAATGGATCTGCTGGGCCCATTCCCAACATCGGACAGCGGCAACAAATGGGTTATAGTGGCGATGGACTACCTCACCCGATACGCGGAGACCAAGGCAATTGCGAGTGGTACTGCAGCTGAAGCGGCCCAGTTCTTCATTAAGAACATTGTCCTGAGACATGGTGCTCCAGCTGTCGTCATAACAGACAAAGGTACCGCTTTTACAGCCAACCTTTTTCGCACTGTGCTTACGCTCAGTGGGACAACGCATACGAAGACGACAGCTTACCACCCACAAACGAATGGGCTTACAGAACGACTTAACAAGACAATCGCTGGCATACCATGCATGAACGTCGACGTGGAACACAAGAATCTGGACCGAAGGTTGCCGTACATCCCATTCGCGTATAATACGGCGCGCCAGGAAACAACGAAAATGACGCTGTTCACACTAATTTATGGCAGAGAAATTAGTACAATGCTTGACGCCATGCTGCCTTACGATTGCAATGATTCAGAGACAGACGCTGCAGACTTCACTCAGCGCATTGAGGAAGCAAGGCAGCTTGACCGCGTCAGAATGTATAACCAGCAGCAACTTGACGCCCAACGGTGCAACCTTCACTATCGATTCGTCGCTTATCAACCAGGAGATAGAGTCTGGGTTTGGTTTCCTGTACGACGGTGAGGCCTCTCGGAGAAACTCCTACGCCGATACTTTGAACCCTACAAGGTTATGTGCCGTCTTAGTGACGTGACGTACGAAGTCGTGCCCGATGCCTACTTCAAATCGAAACGTCGCCAGCATCTGCACGAGACAGTGCACGTGGTCTGTATGAAACTTTACCACTTTGAGTGATGTAAACACCCGCTGGCCGCATCTCCTCTACCCGGTGAGCATCGGGACGACGCTCATTCTGGCGGGAGCGTAATGCCGCGTGCATAGCTGCGTCTAGCTGCGAGATAGCGACGACAACGAAGATCGCGCATTTGCTCGAGAGGCGCAGCGCTGGTGAGTGAAGAAGACGACAATCTTAGCGGCCTTCTTTTGAGAGCGTCTCTACGAGTTCCACTGTCCGTGTTTTGGGGCGAAGCTCCTTATAGCGGCACCCGTTCGTCCCCCGTAGTATGTAACAAGTATAACATTTTGACCTCTAAGGTGGTGACGGCGAGAGACTTCTTCTGTGCGTTGTTAAACAATAAAAAATAGTGCTCAATGTACATATCAATGGCTGCTAATGGAGAATGAGAGACAGGAGCATTCGGCTTTTAGTTAATGCGCAGGCTGCGATCACCACTAGCAGCCATTGACATGTAGAATGAGCACTATCTGACAAGAAAGGGTTGCTACATTATACTCACTGGGTGTAACCTCCTTAGCTTTAGAAAGCTTTAGCGAGCGTTGAGCCGCAGTGCCATGAATACAATGAACTTGTATATACCATGAATGAACTCGAGGTGGTTAAAAAATGGGAAGTAGATACGAAGCGCAAGCCGTAAGAAAGTAAAAGCCGAATTCTCCGCCTCTCATTTCTCATTAGCAGTCATTGGCATGTACATTGAGCACTATCTGACTGAAAAAGTTTGCTACGTCATACTCGCTGGGCGTAACCTCCTTGGTTTTCAAAAGGTTTAGCGAGCGTTCGGCCGCAGAGCCTTGAATACAGTGAACTAGTATATACCATGATCTCGAGGTGGTTAAAGGTGGGAAGTGGACCCGAAGCGCAAGCCGTAAGAAAGTGTGCGTGTGCCACCTCTCGTTTAGTCCTTGGAATGTCCGCTGGATGGCGGTGCTTCTATATGGGGAATATATGATCATAAGATGCGAGATGGTGGTACTTGGAGTGTTGAATAGATGGACGAACGGACACATAGACAGATGCATGGATGGACGCATGAACGGACGCAGGGGCGGCTGCATGGACGAACGCAGGGACGGACGCACGAACAGACGCACGCATGGACGGGCTGATGGATGCATGGACGGTCACCCTGACGGACGCATGTACAGACGGAAGCAAGAACGAATAGATGGACGAATTCTTCGCCCCACTCTCCATCATTCACTCCGTGCTGCCATTTTATACTGCAGACGAAACCCACATTTAATTTCTAAGATGGACTTCAAGAAGTCTCGCTTCACACTATTACGAAGTTCCGTGTTATTCAAGGTTACATGAGAAAAGATGCTTTCTGCTTTGGCACTTGGTATCGCAAGTGTAAGAGTACTGATAGCTCCATATTGCTTCGTACTTAAAAGGTATAATAAAAACTAATAGTTCAGTTCTTCTGACATTCTATCGTGCCACCTTCAATGAAGCTTTTATTTTATGTACACGTACGTAAAGCTGTTTACAAAACAACGCTATTTCGCTTTTCAGTCGGAATTTACCACATATTCACCTTAAAAAAAACGACGTGACTTGATGGACGGCCGTAACTGGTTACCTTTATATTGGTGTGCGTATAATCCGAAACCCCCCTTAGAACTTGCATGGTGAACATGTATTGATAACGCTAGTCACCTGCTTGGATTTCTGCGACATGAATCTTTCACTCCTTCAGATTTATAATTTATATTGTAGAAACACTCGTTAAATCGAAATCGGAATACGCTTGTTCATTTTGGGATCCATTTAGCTCCGTATACTCAAAGTCCTTGTGTTTCTTCAGAACCATGCAGCTTGTTTTGTGATTCCTAATTACTTTCGCTACGCCAGTGTTACTTCACTGAAAACTAGATTAGGTCTACCAACGCTTACATCACGCAATGAATATTTCCGCTTCAACCTCTTTCACTAAATCTTTTACAGGAATACAACACCTTAAATTGATATTTTCCTTCATACAAATTATGTATCACCCCCGTTCTACCATCATCTTCAAGTACCATTATACCACACTAACACTTGTCAAGCTTCTTTTTTTTTTTGCCTTAAGCAAGCAGTGACGAGAACCACCTTCCTGCCTCCATTGCTACAGTGAACGAAGCTGCCGCCTTCAATATTGCAGTTATTGATGTAGTCTTGTTAGTCCATTCGTTTCTAAAATATGTCCGGGCCCTGAGAGTATCAAAATAAAAACAAACAAATAAATAAAGGATATCATCAGCTTTCTACTCATAACGGCTGGCAATTGCCAACAAGTCTATCTCAAGACTAGTCACAAAATCAGATGCCCAAAACACTTCTTTCTGGCGATGCCACCAGTGTTGAAAAACTTTGGTGCAGTTTATGGGTTACGGATAAACATGCATCTCTTTTTGAGGATACCGTCGACTCAAATTTCAACGCTTGGTATTCCAAGCAGCCATGGAGGATAGTCAACTTCAGAGCTCCAATGTTCATGCCTGGGCAAATATATGTAGATTACTCTGTATTTATTCATTAGCATTGATTTTATCTCTTCATAAAATCTCCAGTGCCAATAGGTGGCCTCTGTGTTGCGTCTATAAGCGAAAAAAAAATGGTGGCATGTTTCGATCGTTCCCATGACTGGAAAGGGTGGTTGTCGAGTCTCTGCTGTGACAAGGATGCTGGAAGTCACTCATAGAACACCTAGCCACACGCGCAGTCGCCTAGGCCGCTCTTCTGAAGTTTTTGAAGTAACTCTTCTGAAGTGCGAGAAAGGCCGTCTAAGACTGCCGGAAAATATGTAATTTTTGTCGTATTGAAGCATTGTGAACTGGCAGCATGAATGATACAGTTTTGCCCAATGATGTCCCAGCAGTTCTGCGGAGTGTATTCACTAGCATGTTCACCTCGTTTTCAACTTTCTCTATGTGTTCATCCAAGCTGCTCAACAACTAGCGCTTTATCAGATACACATGTGGTATCCAGGATACATACACGTTTACACAGATGGCTCAAGTATTACAAATTCTTCAACATCAGCATTTATTATACTACAACTCAATATTCAGGAATCATTTAAATTATGTCGCACGACGTCATCTACAAGAGCTGAGTTTTTCGATATTCTGTGTGCTATAAACTCGACAGCAGACGCGAAAAAATTGGTCCTTTTTAGCGATTCACAGGCCGCAGTAACATCAGACTCTAGTACAAACACGACCGTAATTAGTAATAGTATGGCAGACAAAACACTGAAAGAGCTCACCAAAGCAAGCAAGGTGCAACATGAGACCAAATCCCAGTAGATACCTGACCATAACAACATTCCTGGGAGACACATGTGCCGATGAAGTTGCACGACAAGTACATCGTAAAGATGTGACTGTTTTCTTACCAATCTGGAAAAATGAATCGCGTAATATTATAAGAACTACGACTTTCAGAATCAGCAAAACTGCTTGGTTTGACCAAAATACGAGGAGCTGTTAATTATATCACATCAATCAATTCACTCAATTTGAAATTACGCTAGGGTTAGATAGAGATATGGAAAACACTTATTCACCAGTTTAGGCGAGGCACGGCATACAGGAAAATTACTTTGCAGAGAATTCGCAGAGCTGAAACTCCCGAATGTGAATGGGGATTTATAGATGAAGACGTATGTCACCTTCTTATAGACTGTCCACATCATGACACGCCTAGATGCCGTCTTAAATAGCAACTATTGGCATTAGAATGCAGACCGTTTAACATAAAGAAACTTCTAGCCAACTAAACGTAGCCAACTGGGGATTTACAGATTTACGCTTTAAAAGCGTTAAAACGTTGTTTACAAGACATCGAAATTGCTGTCAAGTAATAAAAAATAACAAACTTGCATTTGTGTAATACGTCGTACTTAATGTGAGGAATAATATATGACGTATACAATATATATGTGCTGAAGCGCATGACGTGTCGACTGCTATGTACACACGAGTGTCACATCTCCATAAGGACTTGTCATGTGCTCTGCTATTTTGTGCTACTCGGATCGAATGTTAACGAGGGACATTATCAGAGAGTTTATTCGTTAGCTTTCGAACATTTTGTTATCATTGTGTTGGTGTTGTTGGACATGTGCGTATGAGTGTATTTTGCACATGTGTGCGTGGGTGTTTTATTTTTTATGCACTATATATACTCTTTATGTTTTGTTTTATGATAAGTGTTAGATTTTCATCCAAGGCCTAAGAAGTAGCTGGTGCCGTACTTGTGCGCTAACGTCTCCTTATATATCACATGAATAAAATCATAGTGGTTATGGATGATACTGTATTCTTCGAGGATATACATACTTTTCAATTTTTATTACTAAGCATGCCAAACATATCTAGAGTGAAAACTTTTTTATGAGACATTCGAAGAAAAATTGCGACTTTTGGTAGATTTGTGCTTGTCCCTTAGTGACATTGACTCGAAAGTCGTTGGCAACCCTGGATGTTATGGTGCTCTACTGCAGACAAGAAGGTCGTGGGATCAAATTCCAGATGCGGTGGTCGTGTTATCGATGGAGGGGCAACAGCTAGAAGCTTCTGTGCTCATTTAGGTGCCAGTGGAAAAACCCCAGGTGGTTGAAATTTCCGAAGGCCTCCGCTACAGTGTCCTTTATGATCATATCGAGGTGTTGGGACATTGGCCACAAACATATAGTTAATATTACCATTACGAATAGCATTTCAGCGACTGCTGTTTCACCCGCGCGTCTCTCATAATCATAATGTGGTTATGGGACGGTAAACCCCACATATCAATCAATCAATCTGTTTCACCCGCGTTTATTAATGCAGGATCCAAACCAACTGTTTGATGAAAGGTAAGTACCGATAATTTAATTTGTGCTGCTGATTGATTATGGTATTCGGCACTACCGAAAAACTACTTTAAACATTATTTGTTGATTGTTCCCGAATGAAACCGTGCAAGTTCATAGAAGGGCCTTGAAGAATGAGGGAGAAATAAAACAGTGCGTAAACAGGACGATATGAATGCGACAGAACATGGCGCATACCAGCAACCAACGTAAAACAAAAGCCTTGAATCCCTTATCAAACACGAAAAGGGGTGTTTGTGTCAGCACGCATGAAACCACAAATGATCGTCACATAATGGCATCTCTGTGTAACGGCATCAGGACACAGTTGAATGTGTCATGACGATTCGATGTTAACGTCCCATCATCTTATGCACCATGATGACATCTTTAGAAGACGTTAGTTTTTCAAACTCGGGCTGTTCATTGAGACGCTGGAAAAGCATGTGACAAGCAGAAAGCGTTCCTTTTTTTAGTGTCGACAAAGAGTTGCCTTTAAGGCATAATATTTTTGCGAGTATGTTTGTTAAATGTGCACCGTTAGGCCAGTGTTGTGTATGAAGTGAAGTATTGTGTCTTGTGAAATGTGTTGTCATGTATGCAGCGGTTGTACCTGGCTGTGTCGCTGTAGCGAAGGCCAGCTTGAAAGAGGTGGCGGGAGCGTTCATGGTGCAACCCTGCACATGTTCATGTAAGGTGGTATGCATCTGCTTGCATCACTGGAGTAGGACAATAGGGACGCGTATGACCAACCGTAAATGTGACCAGTTTCATGACGATATAACGGCCGGTGTAAGGACCACCCCTGCCCGAAGCCTCCTAAACACTTCTTCCGCCCTATAGGTGAGGGGGGAGAGACCAGACAAACGGTGGAATGAGAGCATGCGTATTCTGCCGGAGATCATTTTTACGGGTATGGAGTAAGCTAAGAGGCTGAGGTGCAAGGGGAATGGCTGGAAAGTCTATGTCTAGAGAACAGTGCACCTGCTGGTCAGCAGCAATGTTGTGTGGGTTCGCAGCATGGCCTTGAATTCAATGTACTTTTACGCAAGTAAAAGCGTTCAGTGCATCCTATCTCGGAGGCAGTGTAAGATCGCGTTGCATTTAGATGAGTTGTTTTTTTTTTCTGTCGGAGGATAGGAGAGTGATTAGAATCGACCGGGTAGAACAAGAAGCAAACGACATTTTACTTCCGTCTTAGGCAGTGTATAAGTGGCCGTGTGGCTCTACGCAAATCCGGTTACCGGCACTTCCAAGCGTTGTTTCACTCCCTCTCACATTGTACTAACCAGGACCGTCAAACATAGCGCTTCCGTTATCTGAGTTCCTACGCTTAGATTCAAGAAAACACGGATATAAACGGAGTAATGGACGAAGGTCTTGAAATGTCTGAATCGGTGTAGAAGGCTTATCTCGTTTAAATCGAAGGAAACGACCTAAGCAGACATCGCCTCGTTTGTAAATACTAATTGCACCATTATTTTTCAGCGAGGGGTCGCACAACGAGGTATAGACGTTAACTTATCACAATTCTGTGCACGTACCTTGCGGTGGCAACGAGCATGCGAAACTTCACCGGACCTTCCTCCATCCTACGTTTCCCTCGACCCCGATAGCGCAGAATGCTAGGCATAACGAATATCGGAGGTCCTATGAAGGATCGACTGGGTGCTGCCGTCGTATAGTGCCCGTTTTTCTAACGGAGAACTGGAGTGGAAAGGCCGATGAAAATACATGACGGAAGTTGCTTGGTGTGCTGTCACGAAGAATGTGTTCTCGTATCGAACCGAAGACAGGTAAGCTTTGTTGAAAGCAAGATTGATCACGTTAGGGAGAAGTACAGGTTGCCGAACCTGGCCGGCAGCTCAACACGCACAACAGAGCATGGCGAACGCACTCGGCGCTTGATCTCTGCTGATTTCTTGCGGAATTAAAAGCTATAAACATAGTCATTTTCTACGTGATGTAAGTTTAGACTTACACACATGAGAGAGAAAACAAAGCTTGTATCGGCTGAGCACCGTGACATTCCGCTGGTGGTGGTAGTGCATGGACTGCAACCCACTTGCGCTAATTGTCTTATACAAAGAATGGAATGGAGGTGACGAAATGCTATACCGTCTGTGGTAGATTATAAGGTGCTAACTAGTGTAGCTCTAGTCTTCTGTGGTGCTGTGTGCTGCAGTCCCGATGGAGGAGGTTAGTGTACAGTAAAGCTCGTTCGCGGAGATATTGTGGCACAAAAATCAGTCATACTCGAATTGGTCTCAGCACTTCTCTCAGTCCTTGCGCTGCCAAGTTAAATAACAGCTGACCTATTCCAAAAAAGTGATAAGAAGCAAAACATCGTAGCAAAAAAAAATGTTTCATTTGCAAAACAGCTTGGTGAACCTAGGAGTGCGCGAAGGTGAAGTGCTAATAAAGCAAATCGCTCAGGACGAATAGGGTAGATTAGGGTTAATCTAACCACGTAGTGACTGCATTGGCTGGTTGCGTGAGGAATCTTATGAAGGCTAGCACTCAAATGTCACCTCACACTTTTTCTAATCAGGAGCTCTTAATATAAGAGACCGAACACCAATGGTGTTTGAAGATATAGCATCTCGGATACGTACAAGGCCCATTACATGAAGGTTAATTTACATTTATTCATTTCCTCCTTAGAGCCGGAGAAGAGGCACATGCATTGTTTTAGAAGAAGCTATATAGAACGGTTCGCAATTTCGCTCACCACCACAGCTATTACGCTGAACCAGACAGAATTGCTACATGCAACGCACCTACAGGACCCCGCTCACCGAACTCGGGAGGGTGAGGGGCTAGACAGTTTTATATCTATTGTGTTCGGAGAAACAATATGTCCCGCAGAAACTAAAGAAGCAAGGAGTTGAAACCCTGTAATACGGAAGGCCACGTTTGCTTCTGCTTTCATCGCCTCTGCATTTGCATCGTGAGTTAGGAACTTCGAACACAACGGCGCCCTAGCTTGTATTGCCGAACGCACGCAGTAATGTTATTTCCTATCGCCACGCACTACTCTTCGTTTCCGTCCATCGGAGCTGGTCACGAAGAAAGCCCCTGCTGCAAGCCAGTGATTGTTCCCGGCTGCCCGTACAGACTCGTGCGCTCGCCAGTAGACGGCAGTTCAGTGGTGCCACCCCCTTCATAGGCGTTACGCTGGCCGAGCGATTGTCGCTGCCTTGTTACATGCGCGCTCGAGTTTACTGAAAGCGAGCGAGCTGGCTGACGACGGCTACCGATCGCTGCTCCCTTGCTGCAGTGAAGCGGCGAGCGTTGCTTCTGCTGCCGCTGTTCAGGCGCTGCTTTGTCCCCTCGCTGGTGGGTCTGTAACGCCGTAAAACAATAGGTCTTGAGTGCCGTGAGTCTTAGTCGTGAGAAATTCGTGGGCTATTGCACCGCCTCAAGAGGCATATACGAGAAACGCAAGTCGAAGTTTTATGACGTACGCGCAACACCTGTAACTGAAAGTAGTTTAGTCGGTTGTTTCTTTTGTTTAGGGTGTGAGCTTACATAGCGCATTGCACTCACAGCTCTGCGTGATGACGATATATGCTTGCAACATGCGTGGACGTAACTGACAGGTCGTGATCGTATTCTCCGGAAAGAAGGAAGTGGTCTGTTTTGCAACAAGGCACTATAAATTCAGTGGACTAATGGTTCAAAGAGAGAGAGACAGCGATGCCAGCTGACAAGAACCCGGTCGGTTAATTTACACTTTGGGAGAAAAAAGGTGAAAGAACGAATAAAGATTGGCAGATCCCATACGCATAGAGGAAATCGATGATATGCGAAGCACGAATGAGAAATGTTGACATGTCACTTTAAAATAAGCACAACGTTACAAGGTGGAGGTAAATGATGCCGCACATGACTTCCATGTCATGATTATCATGTCTGGATGTGTCGTTTACCATACTAGTTTTGCTACATACCATGTGAACGAAACCACCGCAAGACCTTCAGGAGCATGAAATGTAAATCAAGACATTCATGACACCCATGTCATGATTTTTCATGTTATGACTACTCACATATGTTCTTCATACAGTATTCTTATGCCATACCAAGTTTGGTATTGATACCATTATCGAAACGGTTTGGAGATGTAAATGTCATAGGCGGCTAGATAGATAGATAGATAGATAGATAGATAGATAGATAGATAGATAGATAGATAGATAGATAGATAGATAGATAGATAGATAGATAGATAGATAGATAGATAGATAGATAGATAGATAGATAGATAGATAGATAGATAGATAGATAGATAGATAGATAGATAGATAGATAGATAGATAGATAGATAGATAGATAGATAGATAGATAGATAGATAGATAGATAGATACGCGCAATGTCACCGTAGTTCGCTAAGAAATGCTTCGCATTTAATAGAAAACAGGAAACCTAACAACGGTGACATGAAGGCAGTAATTATTGTTTATTAAATGTGTGCGTGGATCTTTGCGTAAGTATCATGCATGCTGCTTCTCATCGCTCCAAAGCTAAGGCAACACGAGGCATCAGACGTAAGTTGCTGTTATTGAGGACGCAGCCGCAGAGGTATACGTTCATTGACATTGCGCTTTATTTCCGTTTCAGTTTATTGGTTACATACGCATGCGGGGCAATATACTTGCACATTGCTTGCTATTGCTTGCTATTGCTTGCTATGCTTGCATTGGCTTTGCTATTGTATACGCAAATCAACTATAGGCAAAAGATCTGCAATATTTTACCCTTAGTGGTTAAGATACAGTCAAAAATTGCAAACGTATAGAACAAAAAACGCGGACGTGGACCACAAGACGGGAGTTGGCTTGATGTCCGTTAACAAACAGTCCTATGCCCCCCCCCCCCCCCCCTTCTCTTGTGCCCTGCGGCGAGTGCGGCTGATTTCGTAGTCTAGCTTCTCAAGCGGAACTCATGCAGATCTCGCATAGCTACAAAACAATGTCCCTGTTTATGGCTAGGTGTTCGATTGATTAACTAATTCAGTGCTTCTGGCCAACAAAATATTTCTACGTGTGCCCACTCGGCAACGTACCGGACACATTGACACATATGTACCAGGGTGATGCAAAGCACAATATGCTACTTTATGCAGATGATCGGGAATGAAGAGAAACGAACGAATGATGACTGCCTAAACAAAACGTGAGAGGCCAAGCTCGCCGTCAAGGACTTGGAAAAGCAGCGACAACTCGGCGCCAGGGTCCAGAGGGGAGCCGAAGCCAGAGGGTTCCTACCTTAAAGAGCTCTCCCACTTCAGGGTGATAAGAACCATTGCTCAGAACACTGTTTCGACAATAAATGCTTATTTCTCGCTACATCTCTTTGTGCTTGTTTCGCGGCTTCTGTCGTGCTAATGTGAGAAGAGGTGCTTTCCATGCACCCACGCGGTCCGCAGTGAGAGGTCAGATGAGCACCATAAAATTTGTGTGTTGGGTGAATCTGTGTTTCGTGATTGGATCATTAATGCCGATTTGGCTTTGGCAACCGACACCTTTCAAAAGGCCACTAAACCACACCTATTCCAAAGCGAAACAGCGTTTTTTTTTCGCCTTCACTACCTCTCATGCAAGCGCTACCTCCTCCCCGAAACTTACTTGTTCGTAAAACACGCGGAATGGCTGCACTAAGCGTTGAGCCAATCTGGATTTGGCGCTTTTCGACAGCACGCTGCTATGTCCGCTTGTGCAGTCAAAAACGTAGAAAAAACCGTGAAATCAGTTTACCGCGCACTACAGGCGCGTGAGACAAACCAGAAGGGGCACGCGACTGCATGGCAAACAGAGTAGGAGGCACTGTACAGCAGGTATCTCTCATATAACGTCCAGTCCCAACCTGATTTCATCCTGACGTCACGTGTGCAAACTGCTGGCGTAATGAATTTTGCCGCAAAGAGAGAAAACGTTTGTGGAGAATGAAAGGATCCTTCTTCGTGTTTTCAGAGGTCGTTTGGGAACACTTTAAGAGAATGCAAAACGGAATGTAAACAAGAAATTCTGGGGGCATAATAATAAGAAAACGGGACACACGCATCAGTGATACGTGGCTGCATACGTTTCTCTGATAAAGAGAGGAACTTCTCTAGAGCCGGGATAAAAGTGGGAAATACTGACTTTTTACGAAGTTTGTTTCGTATGCTTCTGATGACTGCCAACTGGTTTTAATTTGTCAACCAGGTTAGTGAATTTTTCTATCATGTATAACTAACTGCGAGGTGGGCCCAACGTTGTCATCTTCTAGTGGTTCCCGCTGGTGTTTATCTCTTTTACAATGTTTTAACTATTTAACTAGCTCATTTCAGCATCTCGACGTTTCAAGAAAGCTCTAAAAATGTGTAATTGACTCTACAATGGCGTAATATTTAGAGCTTATTAGTTCAACGTTGTCAGCGCCCTAGAGTAGCCAAATACGGACCACAAGGTTCTCGGTACTACCGACCGACGTTGATCCTAGCTTTTTCGCTTCCGAAAATGAGAGAAGTGAAACTTGAAAAGCACCTAATAATGAGCGGATAGATTAGACGTAAGGTTAACTCAAAAGAAAAAAAAACTAATCGTTGAATAAGAACTCGTCCAGTTACTCTGCGTAGTGTAGGTTCAAGTTTTTATGAAAGGTAGCTCAGCGCTGTATCACCGGTGAGTGTAAGACAAGAGATCGTGCTCAGACGAAGTTGCCCTTCATTACGTCTACTAAGAATCGAGGCTTCCGCTGCACCAGCTCTCTACGATGCCAAACTGTTAATGCTGAGTCACGTGTGTCACACCTGTCCCGTTATTAGGGAGGTGATCGCCGGGCTAGTTCCAAGAGCCGAAGTATCGGCCCCCCGAACCGCACCACGAAAGCGTGGACAATTTAGAAGTGGTCCTTATTGGTGCACCAGCGGACGCCGGCTGTGGCCCAAAAAACAAGTCAGAGTCGAGAGTTGATAAACAAAACAGATATTATATTCTCAAAAATGGCAGATCGAAAACAATACACAAGAATGCACACTCCACAATAGTTACATACAATACGTCACCAATCAGACAACGTACTACACAGTACAATCAGCCACAATTGAAACAACGGACACGGACAACAATACGCACTGCAATGCAGTCGCATGCATTGAACAACCAAGACACTTAAGGACTAAAGAGATAGAAAACCTATTCAGTCCAAAGTCCTTGGAACAAAAGTCTGAATGATACTCTTCCGAGAATCACTCACTCAAAGTCCAGCGTTGTTGTCGTTCCGTAGCTCTCGGAGTTTCTCTTCCAGGAAACCTCGCGTCCTCAAATGGCCACTCTCCAAGCTTCAAACTTCTTCGCCGGAAATCCGTCGGCTTCACACACGCAGCTGTTGCCCGCGTCTTCGCTCGATAGCGGTAAACCCACGCTCTTGCCTGTAGCTCGAGCCGTCCCTACGGACCAAAAACTTCGCCGACTACACGGCGGACTCTCTACGCACTCTGGCGCTCACTTCCGTCTCCTCCTGTTCTGTCACTACGGGCAGAACCTTCGCCGACTACACGGCGGAATTCCTACGCGCTCTGGCGTTAACTTCCGTCACCTCCTGATTTCTCGTCTCGCTGCTCGGTTAAATACCTTGCGCGCGACTTTCCAGATGTTTCTCGTCATTTCGTCGGCGCGATACGCAGCGAAGGCTGGGGAGAGGCACGAGACGGTTCGACTGCCCTCTCCCGAGGATGATTCACTCGGTCTGACCCCGCCTCCTTCGTTCTAGAAAAATCGCGGTCTTGCTGGGCCGCCGATGTGGGGTGAGGAGGATCGTCTGCGAAGCCGTGCTTCTGCGGGGAGAGCGCGCGCCCGGGAGCCCTGGATGTTTGCTTTATTTTTTTTTCTTTTTACCTCGCGGCGTTTCTGCCGCCCGTTGTCGCAAGGATTTGGCGGCGCGCTCTTGTTTAGCGCTCGTTCTGTGACAACGTGTTTCCTATTCCGTGCCCTCATAATAAGCATTGCGTGTGCTGCACCCGAAATCACGCTCTACTCATGTATTAAGCAAGCATACAGTTGTATGCGGTGCTACTGTTATGCTGGAGAGTACACAGCTACGCACGCTGTGCTCTCTGAAGGGAATCAACTGCAGAGGCCAGCGTGCGCCAGATTGTTCTCTGATTGAGGAACGATCCAGAAGAAAAACGGCGCTACGCTTCAACGATCATTCTTCATCCAGCACACGAATTACAAGCCTCACAATCAGAAAACAAAAGGGCGATGACGAAAACTTTCTGAGCAGAACAACCACGTACCATGAACGTACTTGCATCCAGATGTGTGAACACAATGCAGCTTCAAACGAATACACAAAAATTTCCAGCAAAAGCAGATGAGCGATAGATCGATGCAATGAGGCCACTCTCTGCGTAGCCGTTTGTTGTTGTTGTTGTTTTTCACCTATTGGTAGTGGCGCATACCCACTATGGGGGATAGGCCAAGAATCGAGTGGTTTTAAAAATTACTGTTCAAACTTGCAATAATGGAGGTATAACAGGAATATTACCGATAGCCTAGGAAAGTGTAGTGCTTAATGTTATGCACACAAATATTTACATAAACAAATTTAATCTTAAAATAGGACAAGAATTTGATTTTATACGTATATAATTATGCGTACATATTGGGATAATGAAACTAGTTAATTAGTCAACCTATTAGTTTCATCAATATAGTCCCAAACGGCCACGCATACTGTCGCATTAGAGAAACCAGAAATGGAAGCTCCAAAAGACAAAATGACAGGTACAGATAAGTCCATACCAATACCACGTAAAGGTATTTCTAAAAGGGTTTTTCGTAATGTGTTAAACCGCCTGCAGGTCACAAAGAAATGATCTATTGTTTCCAGTTCATCACAGAACGCGCACAGTGGCGAAGGTGCCTGAGTAGACCTGTGTTTATCGAAGTTTAGATTTGGTACCCGGCAACGCAGCTTAGTTATAGCTACTTCTTGTTTACAAGTGCGGCAAACTCTCTTCGCTAGGGATATAATAAATGGCGATATTCCGTAGAGTTTGTTAGTGCTGAACCTTTAAAGACTTCCATAAGCGTACGTCTGCGGAATCGAGCAGCTGTCACATAAGCAGATGATGGACAGTGCGGTAGAATCGGTTCGCTGATTGACGACTTAGCTAAGGAATTGGCTATTTCATTTAGAAATAACGCTTTATGTCCAGGCATCCAAAGTTATCGTAATTTTCTCAAATTCTCAGGTACTAGTGCACGGAACGCCTTTGTTACTTGATTATCAGCTCCAACAGAAAGTGCCGCACAGAGAGATAGGGAATCTGTTATTATGACAGCTGATGTAATTGCTGTATCTAACTTGCGTAAGGCGAGCACTACTGTTAGAAATTCAGCCACAAAAACGGGTATGAAATCGGGTAATCGAAAGGAATAAAGCCAACTTAAAATCGGGCTGAAAATCCCAACCCCTGCCTTTTCGTCATATTGTGATGCGTCTGTAGCAATAATAACGTTCGTTGTAATACTGCGCAGGTGATCTTGTAGTAAACCATCCTAAATATTATGGGGAAGTAATCGGGCATTATTAGGAAAAATGTCGTAAAATTGAATTTCCACCGGGGCTGAATTATCAGGACTCGGAATGATGTCGCATATACGTATGTTTAGAGTAAATTTTGCACAAATATTATTTGAAGGGTGCGAAATCGTGGCCATCTAGCACCAAAAATGATTCCGCGATGGAAATAAAGGCTGTTTCTGAATGTCAAAATGGTGATTCATAAATTCTTAAGAATGTCTGAACAGTCAGAAGGCGAATTCTACAAGAAAGCGGAGAGACCCTCGATTTGAGATACAACACATTGTTAGCAAGTGTTTTGGGAAGGCCAAGGCATAAGCGCAAAGCTTCTCTTTCCAGAAGAATTAGAGGCCGCAACTTGTCAGCTGGAACTCCAGAGAAAAGTACACAACCAAATTCCGAAATGGGACGAACGTACATGCGATATATAATTACCAATGTGTCTATTCTCATACCTATGCGGTATTTGCTTAGCCTACGTAGTATGCCAATGGCCCGCACACCTTTTCCCGCGATATATCCTTATGAGAAAATGATGCACGTGCCCGGCCGCATGTCCCGTTCTTGTTAGCTTGCTCTCTTGCTTTTTTTCGTCATGACGATGCCGTATATGGGATCGAATGGCGCCTTCCATTTCCGCCGGAGAAATGGACGTCATGGAAATTGTGGATGTTTCGTGTGAACATTGCCGCCATACCTTTAGTGCATTCACCCTGTTCTTGCAACTTAGCAAACCAGCGTGCCTTTTCTTCTCTATTTTGCGCTGGCGGCGACACTCTGTGTGCAAAATTCATTCACACTTCTTGAGTTCTTGAAATTGACATCTGATGCACCAAATTAACAACCAGCCCCGCCGCGGTGGTCTAGTGGCTAAGGTACTCGGCTGCTGACCCGCAGGTCGCGGGTTCAAATCCCGGCTGCGGCGGCTGCATTTCCGATGGAGGCGGAAATGTCGTAGGCCCGTGTGCTCAGATTTGGGCGCACGTTAAACAACCCCAGGTGGTCAAAATTTCCGGAGCCCTCCACTACGGCGTCTCTCATAATCATATAGTGGTTTTGGGACGTTAAACCCCACAAATCAATCAATCAAATTAACAACCAGACAGAAGAAGAGAAGACATTTACAGGACTGTCACTCACTTAAAACTGCTTATCCCTTTAGGAAATAGGCTGCATAAACACCCTTCTCGTCAACACATGCGAAACACGCTCCGGCCGTGGCTTACCCAACCAAGCCATTGGAAACATGCTTTCTAGATAACGTGCTTCCGACTCATACAGGTTGAGTGACGTTTGGCTAACACAGTACACCGGTTCTTTGTGTGATAGGCATCCAAAACTTCCCGTGCTACCTTGCTTTTACTGTTCCTGATATGCGTGAAGCATGGTGTGCATCTACATGAAGTGACATGCGCGCACAAATGCGCACTGCCTTTGTTCTTTGCCTTGAGAGCATGTTTCCTCGCTCGATCATCAAGGCAGCGCTCCGCGTTGCCAACATAGCTCTTCCCGCATGATAGGGGCATTTCGTAAGCCACTCCTGTGGCGCACTTCGTGAACGGCCGCGCATGCATTTTTTTTGTACCTGTCAGCTGTTGAGCATGACTTTCATTGATGCGAGGGCACAACTGCGCCAGTTCGTTTGAGGCGGCGCACACCAGCAGTATATCATGCCAACCTGCCAGCTTTATTAGGTTGTGTGTAACCTTACGAATATAGGGTAACATCTCCGGCCATTCCTTATCTTTACGTGCTTCAGCCGGGTATTTTTTACGTTCTACAGAATTATCCATTTCTTTACTAAAATTATGAAGTCGTATACGTATTTAAAAATTTAAAAACCATTTCATTGCCAAAATTTTTCTCCAGTGTTTTGTCAACCTGTGAAAGAAAAATGTTGCACAACAACGCAGCAAGACATGACCTGATACAAATTTATTGACACAAATTTATTTAACACAAAGGTGGAGGCAAGATAGGCTTCTAGCAATGATAAAAACCTATCTAGAAGCATGCCTACTGTACCTTGAAAGTTAACAATTCCATGCTCATCAATGCAAGTAATCCCTTTTTTAAAAAGAGCCTTACGCGGCTCTGAATAAAATTATATCTGAATGTCTACTGAGAATGTAAAACCATTATTACAGTTACCCTGCAGATACTCAACAAAATCTTGAAACTTCTTAATAACGAACAGAACACTAACTTTAAGGATGTTATGGTTTTTCTTTATCAGAAAGCGGCTGAAGTTTCTTTCATGATTTTTTTTACACTTGCGATACCTATAACTGAACGCTTGGTTAGTACTTCTTTTGCTTTAAACAGAAAATCCAGTGCCTCTCTCTTGATTTTGTCAATTTCTTTTGCCATATCAAGAAGTCTGAAGTCAAGAAATTGCAATATTCACGCTGATTAGGATCCTTGGGAAAAATTAAAAAGCAAGGTAGGCGGAAATTTCGAAGGCCTATCACATAAAGAAATGAGGCATTGTGTTAGCAAGACGTTGCTCAACCTATATGAGTTGGAAGCACGTTATCTAGAGAGCATGTGTCCGATAACGTGATTACGTAAGCGATGGCCCGAGCATGTTGTGCATGTGTTGACGAGATGTGGGTGTATAATAGACTCTGTCTGCAAGAAGTAAGCAGTTGTAAGTGAGCGCCAGTCCTGTCTATGTGTTTATTTTGTGTAGTTTTGACTTTGGCGTGAAGTTCCCTATTTAATTTAGACATACAACAACTACCCCAACAGTGATTTGTACTAGAGTACACTCCGGTTTTCAGGGACTTAACGTCTTTTTTGTTGAACCTAAGAATTTTTGTAAGGCTCTGAAGATGTGACGTTACGCTGCCTGATTCACCAAGTAATCACTCTCTATCAACTAGAAAGGCTGTAGGTAGATAGGTAGGTAATAAACTTTATAAAGATCCAACGAGGAATAACTGGCCCGGGCTAGACCTCCAGGATCCGTAGTCCACGGAGCATCGTGTGATGACGCCCGCGATAGCCCTGGTTTGCTGGAAAGCCCTAATTTGGTCCACTGCACGTGGGCTGAGAAAGGCGGCTCGCCACCGCTCAGCCAGTTACACTCAGGTTCGTCCGAGTAGTGGCGGCGAACACCGTACTCGCGCTTCCATAGTATAAGCGCCATGCCAGCTGTCTCGTGCCCGCACCACGGACAGCCGGGTGACGAGTGGAACGAAATACACAGTCTATGCTGGTGTCGGGGATTGTCCAATGTGTCGGTCTGCAGACGCCTCATATCAGACGCCTGAGACCTCTCTAGCTGCATGTGGGGTGGTGTGTAACGTCGTCGCGTTTTTCTATAATGGTTGAGGATCTCGGGGAAAGTAACCATGATGTTCTTGCAGTCCTGTGAGGCGTCGGGATGTGTTATCGTCATCGCAGAGGTATTATGTCTTACGATCTCGGGTGCCTTGACATCTTCGATGTGTGGCACATCGGCGGCCCTTTCGTCCGCATTATTCAGACTGTAATGGTGTAACGTTGTAAGTCTGCCATTCCTTTCACACGGTCTATCAGAACACGACTGTCTGTAGAAGATGATACTTTAGACTATTTCATTTCTATTCTATTTCAGACGCAATCTTCGTGTTCTGATGAACCATGTGAAGAGGATGGCAGTCTTGCAACTTGACACCGTCTGAATAATGCGGAAAATTAAACTCTGCTGTCATAATAGTTAAGCATGCGCATATCGTCAGCTCCTTGACTGATTGCTTATCTGTTAAACAAAGCTAATTTTTTCCACGTAGTGCACATAAAAACCGCGCTAAGATTACGCGCACTGTGTGCCTTTACCGAGCAATGTCTCCATGTAAAACAATAAGGAACATTGTAGAAAAACAGAGTGAAAGTAGGACAGAGGATTTGGTAAGGTGGTACGGGTTCAATATTGCGGAAAGTTGATGAAGCGACACGAAGACTGTTTGTATTGTTCAGTCTTTTCATTATGCCATTTACATGAGGGCAAAAAAGTGGCGAATCGATTTGGCCAAACGGGGAGCAGATTGAAAGTACAGAGGAAACACGTAGCTATGAACAAATCATAGAGCGCCCATTGACAGGAAAAATTGTAACAGAGGTTGAAAATGTGGAAAGTAAAGAATAGACCTTCAGCTGTCTTGTTGCAAGCCCAAGAAAGGCGCTACAGACTTGCGGTTGATCAGAATGATCCCATCCACACTCTAAGCCAAAAGGGAGCAACAAGGGTATAGGGGTTGCTCCTTTCAGGGAGCAATTGCATTGCCACTCCCATTACTCCCCTAAAAAGAGTAACTGCAGAGGGACGAACCGTTGCTCTCCTTTCAGTTCCTCCTTCGGGGGATGAACAGTTACTCCCTCCAGTTCCTCCCTGTAGACCAACAGTTACTCCCACCAGTTGCTCCCTGCGGACCAACCATTACTCCCACCAGTTGCTCTTCTAAGAGCAACAGTTACTCTTTACCGTTCCCCCCACGTGTTCGCAGTTACTCTCTGAAAACCAACTGCACATGCTTCCAGTTACTCCTTGGGGAAATGAGTATTTATCTCGAGAATGCTTGTCACACGCTTAACACATGGCGAGAGCTCCTTGGAAGAGCACTGCTTGGGTGCTTTTAACACAAAAAGTGGACAATATTGAAAGGAAAATAAATACTTTATTGTTCTTTTTATGAGGCGACGTGTGAGCACACGTAAAAGTAGACTTCGCCACACCACAGCCAGCACTAAACAAGCACCATAATACATCAAAGGTTTTCTGCGTCATCCGTGGAAAAACAATCTTGAATTTCTAGCATAGGGCAGTCTGTGTCATCATTGGTGAGAGAAGGGCAACTTCTCCAATTCTGAAGAACTCAAGTTTCGCAGCTGGTGTTTACATCAGGCTAGCACAGCGGAATGTCACCACAGGCATATGTGAAGCATCTCATTGCTGCAAGAAAAAAATAGAAGTGTGAGGTTAAACATGCCATAATCAATTCATAACCATGAGTCACACACACTGCAGCAGCGCTTACATTCTAGGATGTCTACTGCAAAACAAAATGTGAAAAAAAAGGAAGGTTAGGCCAAACGTTACTTGGCAAGCCATATAAATGCTGATGTGGTAGACGCTCTTCACATGATGTGCAGCACCTCAACAAGGCATAATTGTAGCAGTTAAAGATACCCTTAGGTTCAGTTAACTTGTTTCCTGTACACAGCTGAGTGACATTTCTATGAGCCCATTCACCAATGGGCATTCTAAGTGAGATCATGTGTGTGGCTAATAAGACGTACCGTCCGCTCATGTTAAAATACTTATTTAGCTCGTGCACATAGTTGCTCTCGATTCTACTGTTCTATCATACGCTGCTGCGTCTTGAATTGTGCAATACCTGTAGGCACAAGCCAAGCATGGAAAGCCTGCTTGAAAGCAACCATTTGCAGAGGCTACGTGATAATCGTCAGTATATTTCTTTGTACCTGACGCAAACGGCTGGACAAAACTATAGACAAAAAATGTAGACCGTGCTACGTTCAAAAAATGCTTTAAATTTAGTAAACTAGGGTGCACTTGTTCACTCGGTTGTTGAGTCACAGCCACGAGATATGTGAACGAAGCAATATATCTTAAGCCATGCACAGATATTTTGATTCTTTGCTTGACAGTGTCACAGATAGCTTGCCAATACATATATATTTGAGAGCAAGAAGATGTGAAGCTTTTATTAGTTTAACGTCTTGTTGGTTCACAGCCAAACAGGTTACTGCTTTGTTAGACAAATTGGAATAAGCGCACCGTGGTTTCCAAAAAAAAAAGCATTATTAGAAGTTAGCTCCCGGTGTGAATGTCTGCCTATTTATTTTGTACTGCCTTCTACATGTGCCACAAAGACATTTGTTGAGGATGTGCTACCAGTCCAGACAAGATCGCATACTTGATCAATGTGATGGAAATACAAACATTAGAAACACTGCCACCTCTAGTAAGAGCATAACATTTCAGTATCTTGGACTAGCAAGGAGGTGCACAAGAAAGTTGAGCCCAGTCTTGCGGAACTTTGAACGCGAATATTTCAGAGTGGGGGAGGTCAACATGCTGTGGCACTTTTAAACCCACGAAACATCTGCAGAAAACAGGGTAAAGGCAAGTCAAGAAACGCTGTTATGAAGGCCTGCGCATGGACAGCTTTGTGAATCTAGGCCCAAGTGTTATGCTTTGTGCAAGCCAAAGTCTATGTAAATAGGGAAAGCGTACTTTTAGGAGTACCAGCGTAAACAAATCTTGGCAGTTGGCTTTTTAGTACAAACAGCAATCCCTGCAATGAAAACATAAACATTTTATCTTAATGGTGACAGTGTGAGCACACACACGGGCCAGCGGAGCCATGTCAAATTGTCAGTGCCAGTGTAACCATGTGGCATGATGAACTATTCTCTGGCCAACACATGCACAGTTTGCTCCTAAAAAGCGATGCTTTCATATACGTAATACAAAAAGTCTGCACTTACCAAAATTCACTTGCTTTCTGTACTTTAGCATCGTTGGGAGCATCTTTATCTGCAGTATAACCAAATTTGCGTCATATCCCTGAAAAAAAGTAGTAAAAGACATGCATCAAGTATTGTTTCATTTGGTAGCAGTGAAGTCAGGTTAAGAACAGCCAAGTGGGAATCAGCCTAATTATGTGCATGCGGCAAATCCCAAACGGCGTTATTGAGGTCGTCGAAATTTTCGTCGATTGGTGTCGATATGTGACTTCAACGGCATGCCAAGTTTTCACAGCGCATAAAAATTTCATGATGCAGAATGATGACAACGCTAACGAGAACATACAGCATTTATGATTGTCTGTTACAATATTCAGTTTTGCTAAGGTTTTGCATCACTAAAGAAATCTGAAAGATTTGGGTCATTCCTCCTCCAATTGTTCTGTCCATATGTAAACTGCTCGCTTGATGGTGCGCTTATAAAATAGTACGTTCAGCGCAGAGGTGAAGCAAGTGACGCAGTGATGTGGGCAGATTTTTTTTTTTTTAGGCGTTCGGGGAGGGGGGGGGGGGTCCGCTTATCTGAATAGGCTGGGCAAGCGAATATGGTCAATTTGGGCTCCCTACGCCCGGCCTAAAAAAATTCTGTGCGCAACCGCCTGGCTATTCCAGTGAAGTGATGCGACAATGATTTGTTCACTTACTGATTTACATACACTTTACAGCTCTAAAAAATGCGGCCCAAGGCCCCAACACTCCGCCGTTAACATTACTTAAAGCCAATGGTAGAAAAATGCCAGTATGAATGCAGCTACAACTCCACCCCAATGTTTTTTCAAGCGAGGTAGTGTTGCGGAAATGAACTTTTAACTGCAAAAGTACACTGGCACTGCAGTGGTGACAGGGGAAGCAAGAGGGTATGCAGGCGGTAATACAGGGAATTTAGTCCGATACGGCTAGCAATGGATACGGTGAATAAGAGCAAATCATTTCTCTTTCAATAGCGCAACCACTCAACAATGTATTGTAAGAGCAATAAATGTTGCTGGAAATGCCACTCACCTGCACGCTGATGCATGCACAGCCCTTTGTCCGACGAGCGAACAGCCTTGCAGTTAGCTGAAGACGTGTTTACGATGTGTTTGATCCACCCAGCAGCAAAATCCACAACAACTTCGCGCTCCATAAAGATAAATATACACTAACCTTCATCACGAATAAGTAGAAACGCAAATCTGCGACACACACACACGATCAAAACATAGCTCACAAGCTCGCACGTCCATGTGCTCGCCGGCCACAGACCATATGTATATCAGTAATGCGAACGCGAACCTAGTTGCGCCGAAAAAAAAAAAAAAAAACGTCGAGCAGTGGCAGCACAGGCGTCAGCGCATTAATTTCAATGTGTTCTCCTGATACATTAAAAAAAACTGAGGTACACTAAAACTCATATATAAGTATAAAAAATTGAGTGTATTTTTATTTAGTGCTAATAATCATAAACACTAAATAAAAATTACTTTGTAACTTACATCGTTTGCTACACTAGCGCCACACTTGTCGTGCGGGCGCAGATGGCACAGATTTGTCATTCTGCCCTCAAACTACACGATGAAGCGTGCTACTAAGTGTATGGCTGATGAGAAGCGCGTCTGGGTCCGCTTTTTTTTTCTTCTCCGATATATCGGGGGGGGGGGGGAGGCTCCTATGCACGTGTTTCGGTGCTTGATCGGCTTTGACTCCCTTACTCGCGGACGAACGGCGTGTCTAGGCTTTTTTAGATGCGGAGCATCTAATACTCGAGGCTTGTAGTGCGGCGCCGTCCGCAAGCTTCCTCCTCCTTCTTCCACCATCTGTGCATCCCTTCCTCCTCTACACACCGCACGCGCTTCACTCCTCCACCATCTGTGCACTCTTCCTCCTCGACACACCGCGTGCGCTTCTCCTCTTCACGAACATTCGCTAGCTGTATAATGTAGCGCGCATGCGCCGTCACGCTCCGAGAGCATCGGCAGCTGACGCGCGCGCATGCGCTGTCGCGCTTCGAGAACATCGGCAGCTGACGCGCGCGCATGCGCCGTTGCGCTTCTCCCCCTTCTCGAACATTCGACAGCTGACAGTGCATGCGCCGTCGCGCTGTATATATACTCAAGGTCGGCGCTCGCTCGCTCAGTTGCTGCTCGTCGGTTGGTTTGTACGGCGCGTCGACGTCCAAGGTCGCGGTGAAATGAATTCCAACGAATCCACAAACACAATGATCGACGTCCCTTCGACCAGCGCCGCCCTTTCGCATACGTGTGTACGTGTTCACTCATTTAACACCCCCTCCTTCAACCACGTTAACCAATTTAGCCATCGACCCAAGTAAGTCGCAATTTAACACCCCATTTCACAACCACGTTAACCAATTTAGCCATCGACCCAAGTAAGTCACACTTTAACACCCCGTTAACCAATTATATGCTCCGCATCCTCCTCAGTGTTCTCCCGAGGGAAGCTGCGGCCAATTTTTTTTTATCGTTGTTTTGCACGTGTTTCGGCGTTCGGTTCGCTTTGACGTGCCACCTCTCCATTCTGCTGCTGCGTGTGTTAGGTACTTGCCGTACTGTATTCTCAGGCCTTCTGTGTTCAGCCAGCGCTGCTATCTTATTATCTACGGATGCTAAAATAAATCACTGTTATGGTTTGGTGAAGTTTGGCACACAGAACAAACAATAATCTGGCCTATGAATATCAATGTGGGCGGCATGCATATTTGTGTGCGGTGTCTGGCCGGGGAGTAACCGTTGCGCGACGAGAGCATTTACAGCGGTTCCTCCTTCCGTTGCTCCCTTACAAACTTAATAGGAATACAGTTGCTCCCCCATTCTCGAACAAGTCGGCCATCTTGTTCCGCTTGGTCTTTTCGGAGAGTAACAGTCTGTCTGAAGGAATAAAAACAGCCGTTGCTCCCATTTCGGCCGTTTTTGGCTTAGAGTGTGCTTGTCACACGCTTAACACATGGCGAGAGCTCCTTGGAAGACCACTGCTTGGGTGCTTCTAACACAAAAAGTGGACAATATTGACAGGAAAATAAATGCTTTATTGTTCTTTTTATGAGGCGACGTGTGAGCACACGTAAAAGTAGACTTCGCCACAACCCAGCCAGCACTAAACAAACACCATAATACATCAAAGGTTTTCTGCGTCATCCGTAGAAAAACAATCTTGAATTTCTAGCATAGGGCAGTCTGTGTCATCATTGGTGAGAGAAGGGCAACTTCTCCAATTCTGATGAACTCATGTTTCGCAGCTGGTGTTTACATCAGGCTAGCGCAGCGGAATGTCACCGCAGGCATATGAGAAGCATCTCATTGCTGCAAGAAAAAAAAATAGAAGTGTGAGGTTAAACATGCCAGAATCAATACAAGAGTCACACACACTGCAGCAGCGCTTACATTCTAGGATGTCTACTCCAAAACGAAATGTGAAAAAAAAAGGAAGGTTCGGCCAAACGTTACTTGGCAAGCCATATAAATGCTGATGTGGTAGACGCTCTTCACATGATGTTTCAGACAGCAATATTCTGGAAGAAAATGTGCAGCACCTCAACAAGGCATATTTGTAGCAGTTAAAGATACCCTTAGGTTCAGTTAACTTGTTTCCTATACACAGCTGAGTGACATTTCTATGAGCCCATTCACCAATGGGCATTCTAAGTGAGATCATGTGTGTGGCAAATAACGCGTACCGTCCGCTCAAGTTAAAATACTTATTTAGCTCGTGCACATAGTTGCTCTCGATTCTACTGTTCTATCATACGCTGCTGCATCTTGAATTGTGCAATACCTGTAGGCACAAGCCAAGCATGCAAAGCTTGCTTGAAAGCAATCATTTGCAGAGGCTACATGATAATCTACAGTATATTTCTTTGTACTTGACCCAAACGGCTGGACAAAACTATAGACAAAAAAATGTAGACCGTGATAACTTCTAAAAATGCTTTCAGTTTATTATACTAGGGTGCATTTGTTCACTCGGTTGACGAGTCACAGCCGCGAGCTTGTCAATACATATATATCTGAGAGCAACAAGATGTGAAGCTTTTATTAGTTTAACGTCTTGTTGGTTCGCAGCCAAACAGGTAACTGCTTTGTTAGACAAATTGGAATAAGTGCACCGTGGTTTCCAAAAAAAAAGCATTATTAGAAGTTAGCTCCCGGTGTGAATGTCTGCCTATTTATTTTGTACTGCCTTCTACATGTGCCACAAAAACATTTGTTGAGGATGTGCTACCAGTCAAGCCAAGATCGCATACTTGATCAATGTGATGGAAATACAAACATTACAAACACTGCCACCTCTAGTAAGAGAATAACAGTTCAGGATCTTGGAACAGCAAGGAGGTGCACAAGAAAGTTAAGCCTACTCTTGCAGAACTTTGAACGCAAATTTTTCAGAGTGGGGGAGGTAAACATGCTGTGGTACTTTTAAACCCACTAAACATCTGCAGAAAACAGGGTAAAGGCAAGTCAAGAAACGCTGTTATGAAGGCCTGCGCATGGACAGCTTTGTGAATCTAGGCCCAAGTGTTATGCTTTGTGCAAGCCAAATTCCATATAAATAAGGAAAGTGTACTTTTAGGAGTACCAGCATAAACAAATCTTGGCAGTTGGCTTTCTAGTACAAACAGGAATCCCTGCAATGAAAACATAAACATTTTATCTTAACGGTAACAGTGTGAGCTCATACACGGGCCAGCGGAGCCATGTCAGATTGTCTGTGCCATTGTAACCATGTGGCATGATAAACTATTCTCTGGCCAACACATGCACAGTTGGCCCCTAAAAAGCGATGCTTTCATATACGTAGTACAAAAAGTGTGCACTTACCAAAATTCACTTGCTTTCTGTACGTTAGCATCGTTGGGAGCATCTTTATCTCCAGTATAAGCAACTTTGTGTCATATTCCCGAAAAAAAGTAGTAAAAGACATGCATCAAATATTGTTTCATTTGGTAGCAGTGAAGTCGGGTTAAGAACAGCCAAGTGGGAATCAGCCTAATTATGTGCATGCGGCAAATCCCAAACGGCGTTATTGAGGTTGGCGAAATTTTCGTCGATTGGTATTAACGTCGATATGTGACTTCAACAGTATGCCAAGATTTCACAGTGCATAAAGATTTCATGATGCAGAATAATTACAACGCTAACGAGAACATACATCATTTGTGATTGTCTTTTACAATGTTCAGTTTTGCGAAGGTTTTGCATCAGTAAAGAAATCTGAAAGATTTGGGTCATTGCTCCTCCAATCGTTCTGTCCATATGTGAACTGCTCGCTTGATGGTGCGCTTATAAAATAGTACGTTTAGCACAGAGGTGAAGCAAGTGACGCAGTGAAGTGGGCAGATTTGTTTTTTTTAGGCGTGCGGGGAGGGGGGGGGGGGGTCCGTTAATATGAATAGGCCGAGCAAGCGAATATGGTCGTCATTATAGGCTCCCTATGCCCGGCCTAAAAAAATTTTGTGCGCAACCGCCTGGCTATGCCAGTGAAGTGATGCGACAATGATTTGTTCACTTACTGATTTACATACACTTAACAGCTCTGAAAAACGCGGCCCAAGGCCCTAACACTCAGCCGTTAACATTACATAAAGCCAATGGTAGAAAAGTGCCAGTATGAAGGCAGTTACAACTCCGCCCCAATGTTTTTTCAAACGGGGTAGTGTTGCGGAAATGAACTTTTTACTGCAAAAGTACACTGGCACTGCAGTGGTGACAGGGGAAGCAAGAGGGTATGGAGGCGGTAATAATAGAGGTAATTTAGTCCGATACGGCTAGCAATGGATACGGTAAATAAGAAAGAGCAAATCATTTCTCTTTTAATAGCGCAACCACTCAACAATGTATTGTAAGAGCAATAAATGTTGCTGGAAATGCCACTCATCTGCACGCTCATGCATGCACAGCCCTTTGTCCGACGAGCGAACAGGCTTGCAGATAGCTGAAGACGTGTTTACGATGTGTTTGTTCCACCCAGCAGCAAAATCCACAACGACTTCGCGCTCCATAAAGATAAATATACACTAACCTTCATCACGAATAAGTAGAAACGCCAATCTGCGACACACACACACACGATCAAAACATAGCTCACAAGCTCGCACGTCCATGTGCTCGCCGACCACAGACCATATGAATTTGAGTAGTGCGAACGCGAACCTAGTTGCGCCGAAAAAAAAAAAAAACGTCCAGCAGTGGCAGCACAGGCGTCAGCGCAATGCTTTCAGTGTATTCTCCTGATACACTTATAAAAAAACTGAGGTAGGCTAAAACTCATAAATTAATATAAACAATTGAGTGTAATTTTCATTTAGTGCTAGTAAACATAAACACTGAATAAAAATTACTTTGTAAATTACATCTCTTGCTACATTAGCGCCACACTTGTCGTGCGGGCGCAGATGGCGCAGATTTGTCATTCTGCACTCAAACTACACGGTGAAGCGTGCTAATAAGTGAACGACTGATGAAAAGCGCGTCTGGGTCCGCTTTTTTTTTTCTTCTCCGATATATCTGGGGGGGGGGGGAGGGGGGCTCCTTATGCACGTGTTTCGGTGTTTGATCGACTTTCACGCCCTTCCTTCGTGGACGAACGGCGTGTCTAGGCTTTTTTTTTATCGTTGTTTTGCACGTGTTTCGGCGTTCGGTCCGCTTTGACGTGCCAACTCTCCATTCTGCTGCTGCGTGTGTTAGGTACTTGCCGTAGCTGTATTCTCAGGCCTTCTGTGTTCAGCCAGCGCTGCAATCCTATTATCTGCGGATGCTAAAATAAATCACTGTTTTGGTTTGGTGAAGTTTGGCACACAGAACAAACAGTAATCTGGCCCATGAATATCAATGTGGGCGGCATGCATATTTGTGTGCGGTGTCCTGCCGGGGAGTAACCATTGCGTGACGAGAGCATTTACAGCGGTTCCTCCTTCCGTTGCTCCCTTACAAACTTAAGATGAATACAGTTGCTCCCCCATTCTCGTACAAGTCGGCCATCTTGTTCCGCTTGGTCTTTTCGGTGAGTAACAGTCGGTCTGAAGGAGTAAAAACAGCCGTTGCTCCCATTTCGGCCGTTTTTTGCTTAGAGTGCATGCTATCAATGCGTGCGGAAGGTGAATTTGACTTTGCGAATAAGCAAAAGCAATGGGGTGCTAGGCTCGTAACATCTTTATTTTGGAGTTCTTAGTAAAGTAACATGCTTTTTTGAGCCTCCTTTCACATTTTCTCGCAATATCTATTTCTGTCTATCAGCTACAGCAGAACCTCAAATTCTGTTGAGGACAGGAAAAAAATCTAAAAGTAAAAAGAAAAAAATGAAAGTAGGTTTGCACTTACGGTCTAAATCACATAGAATAACTTGCGTGCCTTTAATACTACTCACAGTATAGGCAACTCTACTGTGCTTCTTTGGTGTCTTGCTGGTATACTCTGTACGATGGCATCTTTCCTAAACTGCCACGTAAGTCCCATTTTGTGAATACAATACCATGCATTATAAAACATTGAAGCAGCCATAACTGAAACGACTATTCCCAACTTATTCTTAACAGAACAATGGGGGAGAGAGAAATAAACCTTTTTGGAAAATGCAAAGAGAGGTCGACGTGGGCCAGTGCCTCAAGCCTGCTTCTTCACCCTAGGGTCGATGTTTCGGAGAGCAACCGATAAAAGATGAGAAGAAAAAGAGTAATGGCAGAATCTGAGCGGGGGCTTCGTGAAATTGCTGGTTCTGTGTAGAAGGTTCCATAATATGCGTGGCTTGAGGGCGGTTCGTTGGAAACAGTGATTCGACCGAGAACTCGAAAATCGGGGACATAGTGCAGTTGAACGAACAACTATCGGGTCAACGCTCTAACCACCAATGTACATCAACTGTCATTGCGGTCCGGGAAGCAGATGTGAAGAAATATGTTTATATGGTTCTTTTTGTCTTTTGCGACTTGTGAAAAACCCTTTTTTGTACATATTTATTCGCTTTGCAAGCGTTATCTTTCGATTATTTTCTTATTTCCCTGCTATTATGTAAAGCAGTGTTGGCGGCGGTGTCAGATCTGGTCGTTAATGCTAGATCTGTCCTAGCAACAAAGAGCACACGCGTCTTCGTGTCAAGATATTCGTTGCTTTGATGAGTAAACTTCTTTTTCTGAGGCCGTTGTAAGGCCGAGATAGAATTTTATGCTGTGTCGAGGACTGAACTTCGGTGCATGGTCTTTCATTGAAAAATGAAGCTTCAGCCTACATGTTGAATTACAAAAAGCGTGAGTCGTTGATGCGAGAGAGCAACATAGTTGGTAGAACTGTTGACACAATGCTACGCGAATTATTTGTAGCGCACCGCATTAAGGGAAGATGGGTTAGCTAACTAGGTGTATGTTTATTTCTCTTTTTGGGAGTGCTGTGCAGATGTTTGAAACAGCGTGACTGTGTCTTTCATGCGACCTTATATGCACGTGCAACGTGTTGTAAAAGTCTTCTACACTCATTACGCAACACACAATAGAAGTCTGTAACACGATTGTTCTGATCCTTTACCCATGTTCAAAATCTGTCCTATAGTTGCGTCAAAACGGAACCTGTTGAATCCTGGAAGAGTAGGCCAACATACCAAATAAGGGGGCAGACAAATGTAGTCTGTGCCGTTTGTTGCGTTGTCACGCAAATGTTCTGATAATGTACGGAGCTTTACGTCCCAAACAGTTGTTCTAGTATGCACTAATTAGCCCGAGTTAATGCTTTATTGTAGTGTACCAAGTGATTGGTCGAAAATAATTCAGCGTCCACACGAGGCCGCACATCATAATAATAATGTCGTAGTTTTGGCACATAAAAGAACGCAATACTTATTTTAGAAGCATACTTCACATGACTAAAACGTGAAAGTGGATCATTCATTTCATATTCCTTGGAATTCAACGTAAAATAAATAAATATTTTCACGTTCCTTAGTCATGGTGCAGCTTGATATGCAAAGGTTGATATGAGTGCTTTCAACATTTCTGTTTTTTCCCTCTATGTACGACCATCTACACACACATAGAGAAGCACGAATAAGAAACCATATGCACCTGGTGGCGTGTTTCATTTTTCCATCCTAACTATTCTTACAAAAGATGGTTTACACCAGCGGCCACTGGAGCTCAATATTCTCACCTCAGTCTTGTCGTTGCCACGCATACTATATAATATGGCGTATGGCCTATACAATATGAAAAGTTCCAACAGAATGCAAGAACCACAAAGGAAAAATGATAAACCGAGATCTTGAACACTCTGTCTATGTTTGTTCTGTCCTACTTCATAATTTGCATGCCCTGTTATTATACTTATCAATCAATTCACACCAACCACCCGAAGCTTAACGTCTTACTTACGAATATATGAGACTGATGGGCCAGTAAGACGCACCGTGATACCCTGCAAATCCCGAGAGAAAGCAGATATGTATTCGCCACTCCATAACACGCTTCATGTGCTGGCCACACTGGTCGAAAAACAAAGATGGCTATGCTTAACAGGGTCAACGCGGCACTTTCGCTTGGCGCTGTGCGGAAGTTTTGTGATAGTGGCATCAGAATAAGTTGATTCGTCTAAGGCAAAAGTGTCCCTGCAATGGTGTCTGGACATCACTATCTTCTCTTATGGGCTCGCGCGTGCAGCGTGGCGAAATAAAAAAACTAAGCGGACACTTCGCAATGCGCGCAGACCGGTGTCATGTCTTCTTTCAAGGCAGAGTCTGCTAGCATTGTTCCAGGCGCGCCCACTAGATGGCGAGTGCTCACTTAGAACCGTGAATGGTTCCAAGAATTGTTTCGTGATGCCTCATTAGGACATTTACCTAAAGGAAAACATGAGGTGACCACCTGCGCGTGAGAAGTGCTTCATCTCGCTTGTTTAGGCACTGGTGCCTCTGATTGTCTTGCTACGAGGTTTTAAATGCGAAGCATTTCTTAGCTAACTTCGGTGACCTTCTATCTTCGGCGATCCATCCATCCATCCATCCATCCATCCATCCATCCATCCATCCATCTATCTATCTATCTATCATCTATCCATCTATCTATCTATCTATCATCTATCTATCTATCTATCTATCTATCTATCTATCTATCTATCTATCTATCTATCTATCTATCTATCTATCTATCTATCTATCTATCTATCTATCTATCTATCTTATCTATCTATCTATCTATCCGGTTATCTAGCCGCCTGCGACTTTTAGATTTCCTGGCCGTTTCAATAATGGTATCGATACCAAACTTGGTATGGCATGGCATGACTGTATGAAGACCATATTTGACTATTTATAACATGAAAATCATGACATGAATGTCATGATGGTCATGATTTACATTTCATGGTCCTGCAGTTCTTGCGGTGGTTTCGTTAACAAGACATGTTGCAAAACTGGTATGGTATGACATGATTGCATGGCGAACACAAGCGACAGACCATAACATGAAAATCATGAGATGCGTGTAATGTAACAGCATGACTCCGTTCCACGCTTATGATGCTCTCGCGGCCGTTTCGCTAGCGTCACATATATCAAATTTGGTATAACCGCACGTGAATAAATGACGAAGGTATACGTTACTGGTGAAAATATGATAATCATGAGATGCATGACATGTGACAGCATGACTACACGCTACGCTCATGATGCGATCACGGCCGTTTCGCTAGCTTCCCATGTACCATACTCGGTATTACGCGCCACCAATGGATGTCGAAGGTATGTGTCTGGTGCAAACATGACAATGATGAGATGCGTGTCATGTGAGAACATGACTACATGCCACAGTCAAGGCGCCAATACATTTCGACGTGAGGCGGTGAGCGTGCTCGCCGGCGTTAATTTTGTCGCGTCACGCCGGCGTTACAACGCCAGGCGCCGGCCCTGCCATATACTCGCAGGCGTGCTCCGCCCTGCGTTGCTTTGACGCATGCGCGTTTTAGCGCGTCCAGCGTCCCTCCGTTACAAAAAGAGGGAGACACAGTGTTGTCAGGGTAATGCATCAGCGTGAAATGCAGCATGTCGTATTTCGCGCTAGTTGCCGTTGGACCGCGCTGGCGGACGCTGGTCGCGCCTGGCGTCAGACTATAAGGGCTCGCGTTTTGCTAATGTAGCGTCGCTGTGCCCAGCGTGAGTGCGTGTCAACGCTACATTGGAGTATATTGGGCCCTTCATGATGCTCTCGCGGCCATTTTGGTAGCTCCACTTTAACCGAATTCGGTGTTACGGGACGTCAATGAATGATGAAATATATGACTGGTGCATAGATGATAATCCTGACACGCGTGTCATGTAGGAACATGGCAAAATACCACGCTTATAGCGCGCTAGCGGCCGTTTGGCTAGTTTCAGATATACTAAATTTAGTATCACGTGACGTAAATAGATGACGAAAGTAAACGACACATCCAAACATGATAATAATGACACGGAATTCATGTACGGCATCATTTACCTCCACCTCATGACGTGGTGCTGATTTTAAAGTGACATATCAAGATTTCTTATTCGTGCTTCCCATATTATCGATTCCCACTGTACGTTGGATCTGCCAATTTTATTTGTTGAGTTTTTTTCACTAGTAATATATGTTTCTTCAATAGAAAGTGAAGTTTTACAGCAAAAGCTGTATATAGCTAGGAAGAACAAAAAACTGTCTGGCAATAATTTCATTAAGTCTTTGGTGACAATGATGTCATTAAGACAGTTAAGTCTTTCTCAGTGTCATACACAAGCACGCGTGCCATTGGCTGCGTAGTGAGTGACGTCGTCCATCTCGTCGCTGCTGTGGCACCAAGCACGTGCGGACCAGTTTCTTCTGAAACCTTCCACAAGGATATGACACGGGCATCGCTAGAAGAGCGCCGACATAAAAAAGATCATGGGGGCTGAGTGCGCGCAGCAACAGCGTACCGAAGATCTGACAGCCTTTTAAGCCCCGCTATATAGTGAACGGGAATGGAAGCACTGGTTGTGGGTGAATCCTGCAAACCACGCCATCACGTTAGCTCGCGATGAGAAGCGCTTGCAACAACAACAAACGGAACTATGAATGCGTGAATCTTGAAGAATGGAAAAATAAACTAAACGCTGAACAAGTGGCGTTGTGGCGTCAATGTGACCGTTGCGGGAAAGTGTTCACCCGAGCGAATGTCCACTATTGGTGGGAGTTTCTGCGCGGCACTTTGGCTTCGGCTGCGACGTCTGTGACCACCCGTGCTTCGAGAACAACCACTGTGATTAACGCATTCGGAAACGCATTTAACCGCTCATTACACTCATCTACCCCTTTTAACATGCGACTCACAATGAGTTGCATGTAAAATAAACAGTGTGGTAAATCTAAGCCAAACAGGTGCCTAGCCTCCATAAGAAGCAATTGAGCCTCAACAGAGCAGCAAAACGTTGAGGACTGAGATAGCGTATCTCGAAGCTGCCAACCACTGTTGGGATACCGGGCTTGATGGCATCTAACTGCTACCATTACTATTATGACTTCGCTGTGCCGCGATGGTAGTGGTAACGAAGGGTGGCGAGCAGCCGAGCGGACGTAGCTGAAGACTTCGTCCACAGGTGAAATAGGGAGGCAATGGTTTTGAAAATAGAAATGTTGACTACAGCAGCTTATAGTTTGTACAGAGCCGGCCAGCACGACGACATCGGCTGGGGAGAAAATCTTAGAACATCGGGTTGGCATGGTTTTGGTCTTTTCTCTGAGACCAGTTTTCGGTGCTTAGCGGAGGTGGCGAAGCCTTCCCCGGAACTGCACATGGCTTGACGGAGGAGGCGCACCTTTCTCCTGAATTGCACGTGGCTCACCACCGTCTGCGAGGCCTTCCTCTTAACTGCACGTGGCTCGGCGGAGGAGGTGAAACCTTCCCCGGAACTGCACGTGGCTCACCGCCGTCTGCGTGGAAAGTGGCGCTGGGAGGGGGGGGGGGGGGGAGAGTTCACTGGAACTGCGCTAGTTCTCGTGGAAAGAAGCGCTCCCTGATGACGACCATGCCTCTGGCATAACAGCACTCCCACCACCGGACAATGCATCCGGAGTTTTGAGCCGTCTAGCGCGGCTCGGAAGGAAGGATGCTGGTTGACCATTGAGAACTGTATCTGTTCCACTCTCCGGCCATGGAGACATTCACCGCCCGGCAAAGGTTCACTAGAACGACGGAGTCGAGCACAAAGCCAAACAACTCTGGCCCAAGCAAGCGCCCTCCAAATGTTGATGAAATTGCCAGACCAGTAGAAACAAATATTTCCTTGAGATTAAGCTGAGCTAATAAATAGCATCACGAGCAATGCATCTCAGGAGGAATACACAATGCGGACACACCTTTAGCTAAGTGTCAGTGCATGATACTGCTAAAACCAACAGATTCTCAATTGTGATATAAGCAGATTGTGGATGATCGAAGCTGTTGAAGATAAACCAATTTTGCCCCGAAGCTATAATTCAGAATACCAAACACTTCTCAATCACGCACATTGGCGTCGCTTGCAAGCGTCAGACCATTGAACATAACAAAGTTAGTCCTCCGACTAGCTCCCATTCAATGCGCACAGCCAATGATCATCATGACAAGAGATACGACGCTTGAAAAAAACAAGAAAAGATGACTCAAAATCAAACTTGCATGCGTCATACCAAACAAAGCTAAAGGTAAACCTATACTGACGCGCATACTAACACGTAATGTTAAACACAGACGGTATTTTAAACAGGGGCTTCTTACTCAGCCTTCTCTGTTAAAATAAGACATGCGAACTGTTACCTTTTGAAATATTAGTAAAAGTAATAAAAAAACATATCAATGTCTTCTTCTTTGATGACAAGGAAAGTAAAACTTACGAAAACTAAGAGGCATTCCTTGCTCTTTGGTAGATGACAAAACTAGATAAATAATTACCAAAGCTGAATAAAAGAGCCATTCTTAGTAATGGCAAGACGGCACCCTCTCAGACGAACTCTGGGGAATCGCACACTCCATAGCTTTCGAGAGTTGCGGTCTTGACAAAGGGACGACAAACCAATCTGTTCGCCGAACTCGGTAGCAGCGACTTTTGACCCGCAGCGCTGAACTCGAAGAAAGCCCTGCATTGTTCACCCCACCCACTCTACAAGTGACCCTTTCGCCACGGTGGGGAACAACCACTTGTGTTACAGCTCAAGCGCTTCCAACGTTTCCCCACTTGCTTGCAGCTACGCGCTATTGAAAAAGATGAGACTAGGCGGTGATCTCGGCATCTGAATTTCCCTGAAATTTGGTTTTCCTCGACGCGCTTCCCGCCTGATCTCGATCTCAGGGACGGTATGAGCTTTGAACATTTTCTAGAGGGCCCTTTCGTGATCCTACACCTAGGCTTGAACCTGAAGTTTTGACGGATAACGTCACGGCATGTAACAGTGGCTTTAGCGCCCTTGGCACCTCTCGTCTTTACCGCGTTACGCTTACACCGACGCCTCTTTTCGTCGGGACTTCCCGCAATACTGGCAGCCTCGACACACCTACTCCCAAATGTGTTGCCTTTGACAAGTACTGCCGAAACTCCATACTAATTAGCTAGCTTTTCCTCGGGCTCGTTGCTAGCGGTCTCCGCCTGTGACAGAACAGGAATTCCGACGCCTTTAGAGCCAACGCACCCACCTATAGAGTGCTCTCGATCAGTAGGGGTCTATCACTATCGTGAATAGGTCTTGTTCTATGGCCTTCGAAGTCAGCCTCATGCTCTCTTTGACGAGATTCATTCTCTAGTGATTCGTCACGCACATCCGGCTCAAACCTCGTCTTCAAGCTCTTTTCTACGCGATTCATCTTGATCACGCACTCTGCGAACCGGCTCCATCGCTAGTGCTTTACGATGCCCCTCTGCGTTCTGAGGTTTCCAATTGGCCTCCACCTCTAACTTCTCGTCAAGCTCCTCAGTGTCCGGCTCTGTTGTACGCACTTCGGTGTTTTGCCCCTTGGGACGGGACTCAACGTCAGCTGCCTAGCGACTTTGCTCAGACTCCAGCTTTCTCTGACGCACTTCAGCGGCTTGCGCATAGCGACGGGCCCCAGCCTCTTGCGCTTTTCATCTTTCCTTTTTATCTAACACTTTTTGGCGAGCGTCATCTTCAAGTGCTACGCGACGGGCCTCAGCCTCCATCGTTCTATACAGCGCGCGTCATCCTCCAGCGCTCTACGACACGCCTCATTCCCTCGCTCTTTTTGGCGGGCATCTACCTCTGGCGCCTTACGACGCGCTTCAGTGCTGTCACTATGGCTCCGAATTACAGCAGGACTTGAAATAAAAAAATATCTTATCAAAGCATATCTAAGATGACCAGAGTCTCCTGCTTCCTCTGAGCGTAAGCAATGCAAAATGCGCGCAATAGTGAGGGCAACAACGTAACGAGTCTCTCCCCCAAAATGTCGCGGCTAACACCAACCTTAGAGCAGACAACTTCAAAATCATCGAGAAAATGCGCGACTTTCTCGCCTATCTGAATTAAAGTTGAGGAGCTGGCGTTTCGCTTGCTGCGACTTAAATGCTTGACTTGTAAAAATCAAGCTCTCTCATTTTGAGTGAATGTTCTTTCCTTTCTCGACTCTCCTCGGCCTCCGACTGTTCCCGTCTTTGAGCTTTGAGCTCTTCATAACGTTGCTCGGCGTTTCGCTCTTCGTGACTCTCTTCGGCCTCACGCTGTTTGCAACTTTTAGCCTCTCGCTCTTCGCGTCGTTTCTCAGCATCTCGTTCATCGGCCTTCTGCTTTTGCTCCCAAATGAGCTCCCAACACTTGTCAGCTTCCTCGGCCATCACATTCTCTGCCCGCATCACCTAGAGAATCACTTCTCTAGTTTTAGCGAACCCAGCGAAAAGCCCTATGCTCCACAAATTTCAGGGAGGCTCTGCACAAGGTACTGCTGCTTCGTGATCTCGTCAATCATCATGCACTACTGCGGATATTCACCGTACTCTAAAATATTCTCGTGGTTTAAAGCACGTGAATATTAAATTATAACCAACAAAACATAAAACACTTTCCTGGCGACATGAGCAGTAAACGTTGGGCACTCACCCTTCCAAAGTAGCCGATGATGGTCCAACTCGTGGCTGCTGTTGAACAGTGTCGTGGCTGCCCTCGGGCCTGCAGAAATCAGCTCCCACTCCGCCGGGGCAGCAACTCCGCCGGGCCAGTTCGCCGGAACTGCGCTCGTTCTCGTGGAAAGAAGCGCTCCCGAATGAGGACCACGCCTCTGGCATAACAATATAGAAGACATCACTGTGAAAGGCTTCAGTAGCGCGTTGGGTTGACCCGGCACTACAAAACACCGGGGCAGCACGTTTCACCTTTCGGTGGTCAACCATTCGTACGGAGTGCTTGGGCGGTTATTTTATAACTGCACGCACGCGTAATGTAAAAGGCTGGTGTCGCGGAACGCTGGCCTTTTATAGGTATAGCTCTGCGAGAAAGACCGAGGCACGAGGCAACAATATTATTGGCGACAAAGATCACAGAACAGTTCGTGATGGTGCTAGTGCAACCACTTATTGGCACTATAGCGGAGGAGACAGCAGTTCACGATCAATTCTTTGTCATTTTGTTCTGATCTCTGAAAGCTAGTATTGATCATTGCTTGATAAGCAGTCGAGCAACAAGTCAAGTTTTTGCTGGTTATACCTTTAGTGCACGTGCACGTAGTTTGTTTCTTTTTTATTTCTGCTCTGCGTCCACTGTGACAACGAGAGGGCTCAATTGATTGATTGATTGATATGTGGGGCTTAACGTCCCTAAACCACCATATGATTATCAGAGACGCCGTAGTTGAGGGCTCCGTAAATTTCGACCACCTGGGGTTCTTTAACGTGCACCCGAATCTGAGCACACGGGCCTACAACGAGAGGGCTCAAGTACGGCAAGAAAGAATGAGAGCGGAACAAATCAAAACGAGAGCGCGTGCGAGCCCAAAGCGTGGTCGAAAGGCAATTCCCCTTCTTCTCTCCCTCGTAGGACACACCTTCCGTTCAAGAGGGTGCCTCGCGTTTTATAATGCGCTCGTTGTCAAGGTCGAAATAAAAGACCCTGTTTACAAACCAACACTTTGCCTCTTTTCTTTTTATTTGACAGCGTTTCCTTTCTCATTCAAATGCCCACTTCCGTCGATCTTTTGAAACTCAGAGAGGGACTCTGTAACCATCAATGAAAAAGGCAGTAAGGCTGTGAAGCAACCTAAAAAAATGAAACCGACACTCCATCATTACGTTTCAAAGCTGGGCTTCTGGGTGCAGGAACAACCTTGAGCCGACCACTGAGATTGGTGGTGTGTGCGTGCGCAATCGCACTAGATAAAGCGGGCTGTTTTCGCCAACACTTAAAACGCCAAGGGCTGACCGGTCTGACGTGCATTGTGCTAGAAAGTGCGTGACGCCTTGCGGCAACCACTTGCAGTGCTCACCGGCGAACGAATACGTGGGAAAACGAGGCTCGTTTCTCTGTGCAGTGAGAACATCAAAGCGAGCAATATTACAACACAACTTAAAGGGAAGACGTTATAAGTCATACTTCATCACATTATGCTCAAATAGGCCGTGTAAATTTTTGCGGAAGTGTGTTTTGTGAAAAGAAGACCGTAGTTGTTGAATGACGACAAACGTTACCTTTAATTATCTACAAAACAACCTCGGGCAGTTCCGTTGATATTCTGGGTTTCGCTATTACATGCAAAGATATATGACTCCGAGAACTCTAAGACACGGGGCCTGGTCTCGCAGCTCGATACGTATTTTCATCACAAGAGGGCACACTACCTTCTGACGATAATACGGACTGAGAGTGCTGCGACGTGGAGACGACACACTTGCCTTCCAAGCACCTACTTGTGTGGTGAGATGTCTAAATTCGAAGCATTGCTATCAGAACTGAATTTATACTTTCCCCTTCCCACGTGTAGGGTAGGCAACTAACCCTAGCTTGGTTAAACTACCTGCCTCTCTCCTTCATTTCTCCCTTTCTCTACGCTTCAGGGCGGCGTTCCTTTGATTTTACAGTCTTTTCAAGCACAATTTTGAAGCTTTTGTAGGAATAATTTTTCGAAAGGCGGCACTGCCGGTTGATGAAGCTTTTGTAGTTTAGCCAGCACATGTACTAACGCGTTACTATACTCGGCGACAAGTATTTTTGGCATTGGAGCGAAAAAAACATTGCCAGTTTGCGGGCATCCTACCGCCAGTGAATGCAGTTTCACAACCGCGCCCGTATTTTCACTGTGAAAATTAAAATATCCCGCTTCATTTTGTACGTGGAGCTATTGAAAACAGGATGGAGCTCCCACCATTACGATTGTCGTTTTTGCGTGAACTTATTCGTTGTGATTTCATATTTTTGAACGTACGAGAAAGTTTCGCCTTTTTACATGCACCTCAAATGCTAAGTGGCGTCTTCGTCTACATGAAACGCTGATTTGTGCACTCCTGTCACTTTCCATTGCATTAAGAGACGCGCGCCGCCAAATTGCACCACTACGTGTAGTGATACATGTGCAGAATTCCACCTCCGTAGCTCTCACTTCGGTGCCAACAAAAGATGTCGCCGAGTATATACAAATCTGCCTTTACATATGAAAGCGGGAAACACGTTCTGGGAGAATGAAGAGTTGTTTGATGTAACTAGAAGCCCTCATGTGTAGTTCGAAGCAGCTGTACTCAAATGATTATCGGGAATTTTATTTGGCCATGAGCAGGGTAGCAGAAAACTTTGAATGGGACACCACGGCTAGATGAGACCTTACCCCCATGGGAAACTCCAATAGCCTCTCGACTGTTCCGTCACCGCATATGTCGTCACAATAATACTGCCTGCAGCTCCTTGCCACGTGACAATCAGGGAAGCGAGCTTAGATACCAACGACATAGGCACGGACGCTGCTCTCCCCGATGGCGAAGCTTGTATAGCATGGATCTGCGCGCAGACCACCGAGTACACTGGGGCCTACAAGTGCTAGCACCGAACGGTACCCCTATGCATGCCGAATTGCTTGCCATGTGGGTAGCGACTGCAAGCCTCCCATACACTATACAGAAATCCCTTCGTATCTTTACCGACTCGCACGCTGCCTACTCGGAAATATTTCGCCCAGAGACGGAGAATGCTACTGCTGCTGCTATACAAAGCATCATTCGTAGGCATGAAAGCCGACAGGCCGATAGAAATTATCTGGACGCCGGGGCATACGGGACACGGGTGTGCCCGGGGGCGATACGGCGGCACACGCCACTGCTGCTTCCGCAGGTGGGTCGACCAATCTTTCTCTTCCTCCCCCCCCCCCCCCCCCTCAGAGTGAACCCGTATGAGCTCTTGAGTCAAATGGTTCTCTCGGTAGCCACAATGCAATACGTGCACACGTACCTGCGTCGTGCTAATAAAAACGCATTGCGCAGGTAACCCCACCAGTCCTATTTTCCAGCAAATGTCTGCTTTCACGCTCCCAACAAGTCTTCAATAATGAGGTCTACGCAAATTCAGCGTACACACCATACTCTTTAGCGAAATGGCGAAAACCAGGCATTGCGACAGTTACATGCAATCACTATAGGCTGCGCTGCCGCGAAGACCTTCACCACTTAGTGTGGAAGCGTTCCGCATTTGAAAAAAGCTTTGCAAACCACAAATTATCGTGAAGCGCTCCTTACGGAACTAGACACGCAGTTATTATTTTGTTTAGATTTTTACGAATATGGAAGTCAGAACGGCCTGATCAGAGTGATTTAGGAGGTCCGACAAATGACAGTACTGACCCTATACCACCGCAATACTTGTGATGGTGAATTCAATAAGTGTAAGACCCGTGACACTGTGAACTAGTAGTGTAGTTGGAAATTCCTGCTTATCCCCACAGAGGTACTGTGCCTCCCCTTTTTTCTTTTTTCAATAAAGTACTTTCCCTCCATTCATTACCGTGAACGCGTGGGAGGGGGTACTCACATTGTTGACACCCCGCCGTGGTGGTCTAGTGGCTAAAGTACTCGGCTGCTGACCCGCAGGTCGCGGTATCGAATCTCGGCTGTGGCGGCTGTATTTTTTGATGGAGGCAGAAATGTGGTAGGCCCGTGTGCTCAGATTCGGGAGCACAGCAAAGGACCACAGGTGGTCAAAATTTCCGGAACCCTCCTCTACAGCGTCTCTCATAATCATATGGTGGTTTTGGGACGTTAAACCTACACACGTCAAATAATCACATTGTTGACAGGTGTCTTATCAATCCAGCATGCTGCTTTCGAGCACATTGTGTAGTTTTTGTTGGTAAAACGAATGCTGAGCTTTATTCTGCATGCCTGATTGCAGAGAAAGATACGCCGTTTGCCCTCGATTGTTAAAGGGCTTCTAAACCACTAGAAGGTCGAACTTTAGTTGTGGCGTTGCAGAGGAGCAGGAGTCTACAGCGAATGCGTGCGTCAGCTCGTCTGTCCACTTGCGATTTCTCAAAATTAGGAAAAGTGTGTAAGCGCACCCTCGATAACCTGTAACCGAAATTGAGGTCCAGTTTTCCAAGGCGTACGAGTGCAAGTGAACGCAAACGTTCACGCCCACCATACCATGACATGCCTTGCCCTGCCTAACATTTCAAGGAGTCGCCAATATTTTATGAGAGGTCCTAGTACTCACGTGTGCGAGCATTGCAGGTCTTGCATTTGTGAGGCGTTTTCGGCCAACAATATCGCAGGAAGAATTGCGAACGAAATAGCGCTTGCGTAGAATGTTAGGGGCTCATTGTATGCAAACCGCTGTTCAAGGAAGTGTATGTAAAAGAACTGCAGTGCTTTATCATGTTCAACTGAGATAGCATGTGAATGTGATGCCGCAACTTATGAATAACTGGCCTCTTTGGTTTTTTTGTCACGTGACTGCATGTTAACATTCTTTTTTTTCGCTTCATATTCTTTGTTTCTGATTTATTTTCACGTTCTTATACTTCTAAAGTTCCGTTTAGCTTTGAATGACGGCTAACGAGAAGCTTGCCTGTTCCGAGACACTATTTGTCTTATAGACAGCCCAGGCCACTTACCTCTCTTTTTATTCCTCATTCCCATATCCCTCGTGTAGGCTAACAAACAGGACTTAGTCTAGTTAACCTCCCTACCTTTCTGATATTTTTTCTTCACTCTCTCCCAGGCCATTTACGCTTGTGGTGCGGACCATAATATTTTCTTCTGATTAATCAATCGGTAGGTTTCCATCAGAATACCAAATAAAGTGGTAGCGATTGTTGTATAATCTACGCAGTCCTGAGTGCCTCAGAAACTGATTTAATCATTATCTGAGTTCATCATGATGGTCCAGAATTTATAAGGCCCAGCACCACTAACATACTACCTAATTAAGCGCGCTGTCATGCCAGGCGGGTTTTGAGATGCTTATGGATATACATCACAATAAACAAATTGGCAGATCTCACGTACAGTGGAAATCGATGATATGCGAAGCACTATTGAAAAATGTTGATTTGTCACCTTAAAATCAGCACAACGTTAAGAGGTGGACGTAAATGATACATGACTTCCGTGTCATGATTATCATGCCTGGATGTGTTATTTACCTTCGTCACCTATTCACGTCGCGTAATACCATATTTAGTATATGTGAAGCTAACGAAAGGCCGCGAGCGCAGCATGAAGGGGCCATTATACTCCAATGTAGCATTCACGCGCGTGCACGCTGCCAAAGCGACAGTATACGTTAGCAAAACGCGAGCACTCTATAGTCTGTCGCCAAGCGCAACCAGCGTCAGTCGGCGTGGCCCTACGGCAACCGGCGCGAAATGCGACATGCTGCCTTTCGCACCGATGCGTTACCCAGACACCACTGCTTCTCCCTCTTTTCGTGACGGAGGGACGCCGGACACACTGAAAGACGCATGCGTCAAAAAAAAAAAAAAAAAAACGCAGCGCGGCGGGCGCCTGGGAGTTTATGGCAGGATCGCCACCTGGCGTGGCAACGCCGGCGTGACGCGACGAAGTGAACGCTGGTGAGCACGCTTACCGCGTCACGTCAAAATATATTGGCGCCTTAATTGTGGCATGTAGTCATGTTCTCACATGCATCTCATGATTATCACGTTTGCACCAGTCACATACCTTCGTCATCCATTGGCGTAACATTATAATACTACTTTTGACATATGTGAAGCTAGCGAAACGGCCGTGCGCACATCATCAGTGTGGCATGTAGACATGTTGTTACATGACACGCATGTCGTGTTTATGATGTTGGCACCAGTATCATACCTCGTCATCCATTCTCGTCCCGTAATATCAAATTTTGTATATGTGACGCTAGCGAAACGGCTGCGAGCGCATCATGAGCGTGGCATTTAGTCATGTTGTTACATGACATGCATGTCATGATTTTCACGTTAGGGTCTGTCGCTTGTGTTCACCATACCAGTTTTGAAACATACCATGTGAACGAAACCACCGCAAGAGTTGCAGGACCATGAAATGTAAATCCTGACATTCATGATATACATATCATGATTTTCATGCTATGACTACTGAGATATGTTCTTCATATAGTCATGTTTTGTTATACCAGCTTTGGTATCGATACCATTATCTAAACGGCCAGGAGAGATAAATGTCGTAGGCGGCTAGATAGATAGATAGATAGATAGATAGATAGATAGATAGATAGATAGATAGATAGATAGATAGATAGATAGATAGATAGATAGATAGATAGATAGATAGATAGATAGATAGATAGATAGATAGATAGATAGATAGATAGATACCCTCAAAGTCACCGAAGTTCACTAAGAAATGCTTCGCATTTACAACTGCTTAGTATTGAGCAATCAATACGAGTTCTGGATTAGTTGTCTTGTGTTTTGTGAGGCCAGAAAGCCAGTATCTTCAGAATCCGCATTCTCCTGAAATTAGATTCAGACGCTCACTTTGAAAGTGAATGTCCAACTACATGAGCATCATCGCGTTCGTGCTCAAGTTCATAGACATTATTTCCTAGACCTTTATTTAAATTTCTTTCGGTCAATTGCTTTTTCTACAACATGAAGTAAATAAAGTGGCCCTGACCACTTTCTTTGTAATTATGCACTTGGCTGCAGCACATTTCTCTCGACTACGTAGATAAATGCGGGATGCTCATACTAACAGCCGTAACACTGTCAGAACCATGAAGGAGTTGCTGTTATATGTACAGCACCAAGGTGCCACCGACATCGTCCAATGTATTGTTTGTTGGCCAGTCAGGATTCAGTAGCATTTGTTGTTGTTTCAATCACGTTGGGTCCTGAGCGTTCTAAAATGCAACACTTGTGCGAAGAGGGGACTTACTTATTTGTAGCAGGAAGATGACAACAGCTCTTCGTTGCCTGGGTGTCATGATAGTTTTGGCCCCAACATTTCAAGTTCATCGTTATAGTCTCGTGACTGTCTTTCCTGTTTATTGTAACGCAAAGCTTCAGCTGCACCCGCTCATATGTCACTTACGTAGTAACCCTCAGGTGCCTCGACAGTAGCAAAACATTGCATATGATTGATCATGAGACAGTACCCAGCCTATGCGCATACTTGCATACTTTGGCATAAAATTACGCTGGCAATTCCCACCAACTTATGTAATTTTTGCAGAGATACGTCGCTTTTTTGTGAAGACAAAAGCAGGCCAAGACCTTCACAACAATAACCAAACTCTAAATGGACTCGGTATGGCTAGCTTTTAGGGGCGAAGCTCCTTAGGGCGTGGGCTGTGCGTCCCCTGTAGCCTGTATGTAGCCACCTCTAGTTTAGTTCTTGCAGTGTTCACTAGATGGCGGTACCGTCCCCTGTATGTAGCCACCTCTAGTTTAGTTCTTGCAGTGTTCACTAGATGGCGGTACCATCTCCTGTATGTAGCCACCTCTCGTTTAGTTCTTGTAGTGTTTACTAGATGGTGGTACTTGTAGCTGATGATGAAAAGATGCAAGATGTTATAAACTAGAAAGCGGTACTTGTAGTTGATGAAAGACGCGAGATCTTATAAAATAGGAATGATGTCGCATATGGCGCGTGTCATTGGTTGAAGGCAATCATTCGATTTAGTGCGGCGACGTACGCTAGGGGGAGCGTTGTAATAAAATCCGTTCGCTGTTGGCGCGCGCTCGGAGTCGCCGGATGGATAAGGCTGCACAGCGGAGAGAGCGCAAGGCGGCAGCAGCGCTCGCTCGCAGACAGAATCCCGATGTGCGAGCGCGCGAGTCAAGGGACATCGCAAGCCATCCATCGTCTAAGAACAAATAAAAGTTGATTTGTGTATATACACACACAGCGTTTCTCACGTCTTTACATGATGATCGACTGGGCGAATTACACGGAAGATTCACAGTTTACCGATGAATCCCTCCGGAGCTTCGCCCATTCATCATCATTCACCCCGTGAATATGCCGTAATTTTTTTCAACCTGTCGCAAGCTACGAAATCGAATGATGATGTTTTTTTTCTGTATCTGTGTGAATTCGTCTTGAAAGTAGTACCCATGACGATGTAATAAACACCACGTATAAAACTAAAACATAAAAACCTGGCATTGTATCGTGTCCAGTTTGTCCTTGCAACATTGCTTACAAATGATATCACTTTTTTTTGGCAGTGCTAGTCATGTTGCACATACCTTTGATTTCTAGAATAGTTCCGCGCGTAAAAGTTTGTTGTATTTACGGAATGATAAGAGAGAGAGAGAGTGAGAAAGGAAAGGCCGGGAGGTTAACCAGATATTAGCATCTGGTTTCCTACCCAGCACTGGGGGCGGGGAAGTAGGGGCAAGAAAGAGGGGGTAGATAGAGAGAAAAAAACAAAAAAACGCACGCACACTCATAAAAAAAAAACGAAACACACACAGGAAGGGCGTCCTAGCTACAACCGTTCGGTAAGGCTGGTCGATCGCAAAAAGCTTAGTAGCGCTTTCAGGGCCCTCTTCTGTGAAGTCGCATCCTGACGATACTGCAGAAATTCCCTGCTCCGACAGAGGTTGATCATCTAATTTGTTGAGTTCCTTGCGAAGGCATAGTCGTTGTTTACTATACGCTAGGCACTCACAAAGAATATGTTGAATTGTTTCCTCTTTGCCACAGTGGCCACAGGCTGCGGTGTCGGCCATCCCAATGCGGAAAGCGTAGGCGTTGGTAAACGCAACGCCCAACCACAGCCTACATAACAGGGTCTGGTCTGCTCGGCAAAGCCTCGACGGGACTTGAAGACTCAGTGTAGGGTCAAGCGAGTACAGTCGGGCATGCTTGATAAAATAGCTGTAGAAGCTATAGGAAAAAGTAGTATGCCCCGCCCCACGTACGATGCTCCTCGCATTGTACATGTCTTTCGTGAGGTCTTTCGACCTTCCAACAGATATGCCATTCCACTCACGGGTCATCAATTGTAATCTATGCGCAAGCAGGCACTTGTATCATGTTTAAGGTCGTCGACGTGATACCCATTCTGTTACGGTGAAGTGGGCGGAGCCGTTGCATCATCAGCTTGCGTTTCACGACCGTGCTTTCAAGGCAAACGGAAGTCGTCTCGTCTTTACGGAGGTTGTTCCGTAATCACATACGAACACTGCAATCAACCTTCAGCTCTACGCGATTCCGAACGCTTCAAGCGAGTTGAGAGTCGTTTGGCTTCGCGTTTAACCGTTCATCATTCCTCAATGCGTCCTTGGCGTCGACAGACTCACACGGTATCACAATAGAGCACGTAGCCGTAGTCACGTGGTTTTAATAACCTTACAAGCACATCGAAGTCGTGAGTGGCTCTAGTTCACATGTTCCCTCTCTCTCTCTTTCTAGTCCTCCTCGTCATCATTGCCGGCACCTCCAACGAATGCTCGAATCAGATTATCGCGCGCCGAAATGCCGAGGGCGGCAGCTCATGTAGAAGTGCGCAACGTATACACGATAGCGAAATGCCGAACGCGGATCACGCTTCGAGCTCCCACGGTGGCGGGAGAAGAATGAGAGCAACAGGATGGGCGTTCAGGAGCGCGATCTGATCTCGATGATCGGACTACCGCACTCGCCTCGGCGTGCATACATTCGGGCGCGCGACGAAAAGAAAACAATGCACTACACCCATCGTAAAAACAAACTCACAACAACTGAATGCGAGTTTGTATTTATCTTCCGTCTGTGATCGGGCAAGTATGTGATAGGTTAGAGGAATATGGGAGCCGTATGCAACGACTGCCTGCACGTAGGCTGCTTCCTTCAGTTGTTTTTTTGGTGCTGTTCTCAATGCGTTACTGAGTCGGAGAACATGCGCCTGCAAGTGTCCTACGACCGTAATTATCCTAGCGCTTTTATAGTCGTTACCACGGAAGCTGACGTGATTGCCGACCCAGCGCTGGCAAGTGTTTCACCAAAGCTAACCGAACCTTAAGTCCACGCATACAATGGGTACACGCTTTGATTTCAGCTTGCTTTTTGTTTAGACTTTTCCGACTTCACTTTCAATTCTGCAGAAAGTTACGTTGAGCATTCCAACTTCACGCCGATATTTTCGTGCATGAAATATTCAGATTATACTTGTTCTCCGTTATAAGCCGTTATCATATGATATATACTTTCACTGTAATAAACATGTTTCTCGATCACACGCACAACACTGGCGCGATTGAAAGGAAATAATAAAAGTAAATTTAGAAGAGACTAGCTTACTCTCAAAAAAATAAAATATGCAAAATTTTGAATGAGCCCTCGACATACTTCGCAGTTTTGCCGGCTCGAGGTCCACAGCATGTTTGTTTGCGATTTGGGCACCACTCTTCTGTCCTTTGGGACCATTGCCTACAATTTGTTGCCTTGTATACTGTTAGCCCTACACGCATGTCATCAAATCTGATAACTAGTCTTCATTCCTCTTTATTGCAGTTCTCATTCGGTGTTTCCTCCTGCTCTCGTGGTTGACGAAGAGGCACCCATTCCAAGTACAGCGGGGACTAACATGGCGAACCGGCCAAGAGGTTCATTCAGGCGCACGGAGTCCTACGAGATATTTGTGTTGACGCTCCCGCCTCCGCGGTCAAATCAGCACCTATGTAGGGGCGTTGTCGAAAATGCTGCTCTGTGTGTTCAGGAACGGTCGTTATATTACGGCTGCCAGAAGAGCAACTCCACACATGTGCATACATGCCCTATCGCAAAGCGTGCTCATTGCGTGCTAGAAGATGGCTCGACTGCTCGGAGCGGCTGTTTTGTCCGGCCGTTCGAAGAGGGCGTGCGCACTCACAATTGTGTACACAAATGCATGCGCACACACGTATGTACACGTTCGAAAAGCAGGCGGCGGCCGCAGTAGCCATCGTAGCACGTGTCAGAATGTGCTGGGTGCCGAGCCTATACAACTGGGTTTTCCTGAGCCAGGCCATACAGCAAGGCATTCTTCACGAGTAATAACGGGCCCGCTACGAGCGCATGAAGCTCTGCGGTCATTGTAATATCGTGTATTTATGTACAGAAGAACTCATGAGCTTCTTTACCCTGCGATTACGGCGTATCGCAAATATCTGTCGAACCATGGGGCTTTGTGCGAGTCATCCATTTTCTTGTGCTAGAGGAGTCTTGTGCAAAGTAGAATCGGTGGAACGCTACACGGTAGGGAGGCCGTCGCATTCTTGTGGTGGTGATCGTGAGTACTAATGCTGCTAGTGATTCGAAGCAAGCGTAGTACTGCTAGCCTCAAGGTATTGGACGCTGTAGGGCACGTAAGTCTACAGATCGGCATGCTTGCCCGTTTTTCGGAATAGGAATATACCTACATGATGATCATATGCTCAGCTCGGGGATTTCTAAATCTGTCATGCACGCTGCTGAAATGTTGAACACCTGGCAACGAGATGCAGCGGAATGGGGAAATCAGGCCTTTTCACTCTAATACAGTGCTGTCCAATGGTACACCCAGCTTTCCCCTTACGGCATCATTAAAGCGATGGTATAAGCGGTACCTATGAAGGCTATGTATAGGGGATGCTCAGAGTATAACCAACCCCTATACATAGCCTTCATAGATTACGAGAAAGCGTTTGATTCAGTAGAAATATCAGCCGTCATGCAAACACTGCGGAATCAGGGCGTAGATGAAGTATATATAAACATTCTGGAAGAAATCTACAGGGGATCAACTGCTACCATAGTGCTTCATAAAGAAAGCAACAGAATACCAATCAAGAAGGGTGTAAGGCAGGGGGACACAATTTCCCCAATGCTATTTACCGCGTGCTTACAGGAGGTTTTCAGAAGCCTAGAATGGGAACAGTTAGGGATAAGAGTCAATGGAGAATACCTTAGTAACCTGCGCTTCGCCGATGACATTGCATTGCTGAGTAACTCGGGGGACGAATTGCAACTCATGATTACGGAGCTAGACAAGGAGAGCAGAAAGGTGGGTCTTAAAATTAATCTGCAGAAAACGAAAGTAATGTACAACAACCTCGGCAAGGAGCAGCGCTTCGAGATAGGTAATAGTGCACTTGAAGTTGTAAAAGACTGTGTCTACTTAGGGCAGGTAATAACCGCAGAGCCGAACCACGAGATTGAAGTAACTAGAAGAATAAGAATGGGGTGGAGCACATTTGGCAAGCACTCTCAAATTATGACAGGTAGTTTGCCACTATCCCTCAAGAGGAAGGTGTATAACAGCTGTATCTTGCCGGTACTTAGCTACGGAGCAGAAACCTGGAGACTTACAAAGAGGGTTCAGCTTAAATTGAGGACGACGCAGCGAGCAATGGAAAGAAAAATGGTAGGTGTAACCTTAAGAGACAAGAAGAGAGCAGAGTGGATTAGGGAACAAACGGGGGTTAAGGATATCATAGCTGAAATCAAGAAGAAGAAATGGACATGGGCAGGGCATGTAGCGCGTAGACAGGATAACCGCTGGTCATTAAGGGTAACTGACTGGATTCCCAGAGAAGGGAAGCGGGTTAGGGGGAGACAGAAGGTTAGGTGGGCAGATGAGATTAAGAAGTTTGCGGGTATAAATTGGCAGCAGCAAGCACAGGACCGGGTTAACTGGCGGAACATGGGAGAGGCCTTTGTCCTGCAGTGGACGTAGTCAGGCTGATGATGATGATGATGATGATGATAAGCGGTACCTGCGAACAACGAGAGTGCACCGAAGGAAGAGTCAATGATAAGGGCACAGCAACACGTACTCATAAGCTCTTAGTGTTTTTCAATTAGCGTGGTCACGAATGGCATGTTGTGTCCGAGCATTAAGTGTGCCGGGACGTGCACTTAAAAAAAACTTCACACATACTTTATTGCTGTAGGTTTGTAGCTGGGAGGGCATTGTCAGAAATCCACGTGAAGGGTCTAAGCGAAGAAGGGTGGAGGAAAAAAGCGAGGAGGTGGATCCTATACCAAGTGTATTTCTGCACTGGTCTTTCAGCCTGATTCAATGCAGGGTGGTCAGTGTCATAAAATTCAATTTGCCCACCAAAAAAAGAGCAAGACTTAGTGTGTGGAAATAATTCTTGCAGTCGGCGAATCTCTTGTTGTTGCTGTGGCTGTTGTTGTCGTTGTTGTTGTTCGTCAGAATGTCACGAATTATCGTTCGATTATTCACAACAGCTATTGAATCACTCGTTCACGAAAGCAACTCCCATGAGAACCAATCTACATATGAAAACAAGGAAGAAACCATGCTAAAATTTTTCACGAACACACAGGAAGACAGAGGACGACAAGCACTGAATCGCAAGGTGAGTTTGATACAGCTTCATTGGACATTTGCATGTACTTTTGGCGGCAGAAGCTAGGCAACCTGTCTGTCCTCTCTCACTTTCTTGAAGAAAACAAAGAACCTATTATTGATATTATTATTCTCAATACTGCGAAATCTGAGATAAAATTATATCTTAAAGCAATACACATATTCAACAAAGGTTTCAGTGTTGGATCTGACCTTACTTACCATGACGTATTCTGATTGGTGCAGCTATTGTTCTCTGTATGACAAGTTTACCACTTTCATTTTACTACAGCGTAAGCAGTATATTTGCATCTACGTGACGAGCGGAAAGTTCCTTTTCAGTTGTTATAACATGAATGCGTTTTATGCCTGGGTCCACCGAGACTGCACTGACCTAATTCTGTAACGAATATGACGTTCTTAAAATTTACACGAGCGACATGCAAGAAAACGAACAAAAAAAAAACTACAATTATGGAGACCTGTGAATCGAAGCCACTACCTCTTTATCACAGACAATGCAAAGCGCTCGCTTAGCCAACTAAGCTACCGGTGCATTTCCAAGGTATTCCTCGGACACGCGCCGCCAAGGTGGCGTAGGCCCTACTTGAAAGGAAGTGTATCGTTGCCTCCGCAATCAGCTCCGACAAGGTTTTAACGCGATAGAGTTAAAGAGCTCGTGTCGCAGAAAACCCGCCGCCGGCGTCAGCCCCGTTGGTGGTGACCAAAAACAAAAAAATCAAGTTACCGATTTAGCCGCGGGAGGCCGCTACTTGTCCACGCGTGCGCGTGCGATCACACTAAAAAAGCCGCGCATACGAAGAAAAAAGGGTTCAAGGTCACGAGGCGTGGTAGTTTCTTTGCCCTGTCATCCCTCCCTGCTAGCTTCCAGCACTTTCGTCGGGACGAGAGAAGAGATAATGCGATTGCAGCTTGTGACAAACCTTTATAACTTCACTTTTTTTTATTGCGACCAAGACTTGCCTTTGAAGCAAAATATTTTGGTGAAATATGCGCTCTTAGGCAGCTGTTGTGTATGAAGTGAAGTAGTGTCTTGTGGAATCTGTTTTCACGTATCCAGCGGTTGTAACTGGCTGTGTCGCTGTAGCGAAGGCCAGCTAGAGCGAAGTGACGGGAGCGTTCTGGCTGCAACCCTTTACATGTCCATGAAAGGTAGTATGTATCTGCTTGCATCGCTGGAGTGGCACAATACGGAGACGTATCACCAACTCGTAAATGTGACCAGTTCTATGACGATATAACGGCTGGTGTAAGGGCCACCCCTGCCCGCAGCTTCCTAAGCACAACTTCCTCCGCCCTAGCAGAGTCCTTCAATGCTTTTCTGGTCACGAAACTCCGCCGTCACTCTATGGGAGAGCTTCATACGCTGCCCAAAACTGCCGCGATGCGGCGCCACTGCGCCACAGAGGGCATCGTTCGGGCTGCTCGCGTACTGAAACAGACTGAAACGCGTGCGCACAGCGAGACAAACTGGTGGAAGAAGCGTGCGTGCGTGTCCGAGTTAGCCAAAATGTTGTAAGACGACGATGCCTAACACGTGTTGCGTGCCGGGGTGCCGTTCCGGCTACAGAGGAACGACCGAGAAGGTGTCGTTGTTTTCTTTTCCACCTGACAAGGACCAGCGCGAGAAATGGAAACGGGCCATACCGCGGCAGGAAAGTGGCGACTTCAACTTTGAGTCCAAATATACACGTGTGTGTGCGAAGCATTTCGACGCCTCGGACATTGTCACTACTTATGATTTCAATATCAACGGCGACGCCGTGTCCCGGGAGCGCGACAAGCCAACGCTGAAGGCTGACGCTGTCCCAAGTATTTTTGGTGGCCTTCCTTCGTATCTCACGAAGCGTAAACCTCGACCCCGCTCATCGACAAATCGATCACCGCGCAAACGAGCACGTGAGTCGTCGTGCGAGACGGAGGAGCAACGAGCATCACCGACGACCTGTTCAGACCGCACCGATGCTGCATCAGTGAATGAAGGTATGTAAGCGCTAGGCCAGATTACATCCGTGTCGTCGTGTATGAGGGTATCGTCTGAGCCTGTAAATTTGAAACTGCATGACTTGTTTTTCTTCACTCCTTTTCTTCTTCCTTTTTTTCTTTTTTTAGCAGATGTGGCACTGACCAGTGAAACGGTCGAAACCTACCACACGGACACAGCTTGTCAGACAGACCGCTTGGTTGACTGCGCCAGCTGTGCAGCAGTGCAAAAGTTGAGGTGCCAACTTCGAGCTGCGAAGCAGCAGCTTCGGCAATGCCAAACAAAACTCGCCGAGTTCCGAAAGAAGACTGCCAAGTACGAACGACAACAGCGGAGCCTTCAAAGACTTTCCGATCGCGAGAAACTGATTATTGATCAGTGCGTGATGAAGGCAAACGCGAAGTCTGCAAGAGCCGTACGGTAAGCTTCAAGCACTACTTAACGAATATGATTTACGTGTAAAGGCGATGGAATATTCACGTGGTAATTTTAGATATTCACCAAATTAAAAGCTACATATCCGTTGTTTTCTGAACAAGTGTCGGCTCCATTCAAAATCAGCTAAGCGTTCAAAACTACCATGAAATACGTTTTCTGCTTGAGTCCACCTTTACTGCGCTGACTCTAATACTTTAAATCATGAAACAATGATTTTCGTCCATGTAAAAAATGTGCCCTTTTTACTACTACGAGTGGCTTATTCACACCCTCATAACCATGTTATCGTGATGTCTTGATCTTTTTTTTCGCACCTTACTGCTATTGTTTTGAGCACGTTTATAAACAGACAGTGAATGATTGTTCTTATGCGCAGTTTCGTTGAAAACTTGGAGATCCAATGTGCACTTATTTTCTCTATTAATTGTTCTGGATTGAGAATGCACCATAGATCTGTGTCATTTATAGTGGCCTGCTCTCATTATGAAGGTTTTGGCCTGCATGTTGATCAGGTTTCCACTGTGTACACAGTGGAATGTGCATGTTCACATTACCCCGTGACATGCAGTTACACTTGGTTAACAGCAATGTGTCTTTATGCTTGATAGCATTATGGAAGCACTGTGCTAGCATGTTTGTGCATGTGAATGAGATTTGCACCCTTTCCTTACCAGGTATAAGAAAGACTGGTTATATGACTGCCTGCTTTTGAAAACGAAGTCCACATCTGTGTATACATATCTCCAAGAGAACAACTTTCTACCCTTGCCAAATCCACGCACACTCTTCTGCTATATGAAAAGCTTGAAAGCCGATTTTGGCTTTGATGCGCATGTATTTACTGTGCTCAAGGAAAAGCTGCTCACTTCCCCTGAAAGTGAACGACGAGGTTTGAAAGCACATCACTTAACCTGAATGCTGTGTGGTTTTGCCTTTCTGAAGTGATATAAATTAATTTTTTTTTCTTTCAGGTGTGCTCATGTTCGACGAAATGAGTGTCAGGAAAAGTTTGCACGTCCGAGAGTCTGACATGAAAGTCGTTGGTAAGGTTGACTTTGGAGAACATACCAGGCCAGCAGACCGTGAAAAGGATGCTGATCATGTTTTGGTCTTCCTGTTTCGACCCTTTCTGGGGGGATGGTCGCAGACTGTGGGTACCTTTTGTGCATCAAGTGCTGCCCCGGGATCAATACTTGCAAAGCTTGTGCTTCAGTGCATTGTACACTTGTGTAATGCTGGCGCAGTTATAGATGCTGTGACATGTGATAATTCAACTACCAATCGGTGTGCCTTGAGGTCCTTAGGTAAGTGTTTAACACACAAGCTCTGCTGCAGACTATCTGGAAAGGTATAATTTATTAGTTGCTCATTTCTTTCAGGAATTCGTGGTGACATGAAAGACCAGCAGGTGTCGTTTCAGCACCCATGCGACCCCTCTAAGGTGATCTATGCTATCATTGATCCACCACACATATTTAAATGTATTAGAAATAACCTGCAGAAAGTTGGGAAGTTTTTGGTAAGTGAAATAATTACTGTTCCTGTGATATAGTCACTCATATGATCTCATCTCGAGTGACATTCTGACATTCCTTCTTTCTACAGCTGCCTCAAGGTCGGGAAGTGTATCATGATCATTATGCAGCACTTCTAGAGTATGAAGAGCAACAGTCAGGGTTGCGTGCTGTACCAAAGCTGACGAGGGCACATATATACCCAAACGCTTTTCAGAAAATGAGCGTCAAACTTGCTGTTCAAGTAAGGCGCCCAACACTCGAGTGCACTTAGAAAACAAAAAAAAATTGCCTTTTTGATGTGACTCACAGTGAAATGCAATACAAAAAATTTCTTTTCAGCTCTTCAGTGAATCCACAGCTACAGCCATGATATTTTACAGTGAGCAGGAATCATGCAAAAAGCTTCACGGGTCTGCGGGAACATCTGAATTCACCAGACAAATGAACAGATTGTTTGACTGCTTGAACTCCCGCAGGCCTGAACACGTGCAGTACAGTGAAGCTGAGCATGTTGACGTAAGAATTATTACTTTGCTCTTGCACACATTTCTGATCTCAGGCTAAATTTTTTCTTACTTTATAGACACTGAAAGAGGGAATCTCATGGTTGGACAGGTGCTGCAAATACATCGAAAGTCTGCCAAAGCAAAGGCAGGTCTGCTTTTTAAGCAAGCCCACCTGTGAGGCGCGGAGAATAACTTTGCTCAGCACAATATCACTGGTTGAAAACCTCCTTGCCTCAGGGTTTCGCTACGTACTGGTGGGAAAGTTTGGACAGGACCCATTAGAGGTAAGCATGTGCACGTTCTCGCTTGATAGTTAAATAGTAATCCTTATCTTTTCTTTCAGAGATTTTTTGGCATTATCAGGCACGTGGCTGGTGACGGAGGACAACCAACAGTCCAGCAATTTCTGTTCATTTATAGAATGCTCTCTGTCAGAAATCTTGTCCAGCCGCCTCAGCGAGCATCAGTTGTAGGAGACGGCCCACAACTCCTCCTGAAGCTCCAAGACCTATTCCAGAAGGAAAAACCTGCTGCCAGTCACGTGAGCAAGAATATATTAACAGGGGTTGAAAGGGTAGAAATCTGAGCCAGATGGTAAGAATTCGTCAGGGAAAACAAAATGAAAAAAAAAAGTGCAGGCAAGGAAGAACACAGTACAAACGCTTTGCGGAGCGATATCTCCTGAATAGGATGAAACTGATCAAAGCGTATTAATTAGTTCTTTAACTAAGTTTTCAGGATAGTTTTTAGGCTGCATGCATTTAGGTGTGAATTTTCTCATTTCTAGCCACACTAAGCTGTATGAGCATTACATATGTGCCAGGGGACTGTGCAGTGCAGGCAGTATCAAAGATTTTGCAGCCATTAATTTGGAGAAGCTGAGCTGATTTCTGATAAAGCCTGGATTTCGTCATACAAAAGGTGTAAAGCAATACTAGGCATTCTGTACATCTTTTTCGTTCGGTGCACTTTCTATGTTCAGCACACCAGCAATACAGTGTTTGCATTTCAGGCGGACTGTTTGGCTATTCTCTTTGATGACTTTTGGAGCCAGGAGAAACTGTGGAGCAGGCTTCACTTTTGCAACATCAGCAGTCTCCTAAGGAGAAGATCTTGGACTACCTCGCTGGATACGTTGCAAAGAAGTTTTCCTCGCTGAGATGCTCAAGCTGCGTAGAAAGTCTGAGGAGTTCAGAACGACCGGCAACTGGCCTGATTCTTGTTAAGTCTAAAGGTTTTCTCCTTGTGCCCTCCAGCCAGCTCGTCACACTCCTTCAAATTGTGGAGGATCACATGGAAGCGCACACAGTTGAAAAAACTGCTTGTTCTGGTGTGTACATGAATATTGTGGAGGATGTTTTGATGCACCCTCGGACTGCTTCAGCTGCTGTCGGTTGCAAGTCACATTTTGTGAGCACGACTGCAGAAGTTGTTCAGTTTTTTCTCAAGGTGCGTTTACATTTTTTACGAGAGAAAGAAACAAACAGATGCAAGCGAAAGGGTGCGCTTCATGTCCAGCAGGGGGTGGTAAAAAACCAAACAATCAAAGGTAACTCTGCACCCAATCCATATCTCACATATGTTGCTGTCCATTCTTCACGTTTTTTAATTAGCTTTTCATGAACTGGTGCACTGGTGTTCTGTGTATGTGGTTTGTTTTAAATAAAATTAATAAATGGTTGTGCTTGCATATTGCTTTCGCACAGGCACCTTGTATGTATTTTTCTTGTTGAATTATTTTTTCCTTCTGACACTGACAACAATATTAGCATCGATGATTGGAATATCTTAACCCCTCGTATATAGTCGGCCATTAGAAGAATCAAAATAACTTCTTGTGTGTTTTTGTCGAAATCACGAGCGGCTTAAGTTACTGGTTTACTGTCTCTTCTATATGAGACTGCTTATAAAACAATGGCCTAATTACAATACACTGTCAACTGTGTTCGACCTTACTTTTCACGTTCGTCATGATCATAAACTAAACGTCGCACCGGTTGACTGATGGGGTTTTACGTCCCAAAACCAGCTGTGATTATGACAGACGCCCCGTGGTGGAGGGCTCCGGAACGAATTTGACCACTTTAACGTGTACCAAACTCCAAGTACACGGGCCTCAACATTTCGCCTCAACCAAAATGCAGCCGTCGCGGCCGGGATTAGATCTCGCAACCTTCGGATCTGTAGCCGGGTGCCATAACCGCTAGAATACCGTGGCGGGGCAACACGCCGCACCGAAGACTGCTATGAGGTTAGTATTGCTGGCATTTAAGGACTCTGATATTACATATATTGTACCTAAGGCTCGTAGAGGGATTTAGTCGTTCGGTCCAGAAATTTGAAGCGCATAGAACAGGTGTTTTTTTTTTCTTGTCATGAAAAGAAGGCAATCAACGGAAGCATTTCTTGCAGTAATGGTTTAATTGTTTGGGTTTTCTGTTGCGAATAAAATGACACCAGGAGTCTGATAATGTTCACAGTTTAATAGAAATTGAGCGGCCGTGCCGTGCGAACCATCTGGCCTTATGCGCAACTTTGCGCAGTCGAGAGATTTCGCTCACTTCCGGGCGAATGGACGTGTAACAACTCGTATGTTCGCCTCTGTTTACATGTGGCACAGCAAGTGCGTTATTGCGAATGTACAGTGTCTGATTTCAGGCAAATTTTGAAAAGCTGGACCAGTTGCAGTATTGCGACGAACGAGCGGCGCTCCCCCGACCCTGACGGCTGCATTTCGACGAGGCGAAACGCAAGACCAAAAAAAAAGGCGTGCAGTTTGATTTACATGCATATAAAAACAACCCCAGCTGTTAAACATTAATCAAGAATCCCCCACTACGACGTGTATCAAAATCATATCATCGTTATGGTGCGGCAAACCCCGAATTTTTGTCATTTTCGACTGCGACTGCCGCGAGCTGCTTGTCCAGAGCTGTTAGTTTCTTTTCTCCCGGGTGCTCATTTCAAGGCAGACGGCGCGTTCACGCAGTCACCGACGCACGCTGAATGTTCCAAGTAAATGAGGGAAATTGAAACGACTTTTGCAGAAGTTTAGAAAGCTTGGAAATCAAAGCAGACCAACACACTACCGCAGCGGTAGCGGACGGCAGCATGCCCTCACGAGCACAGCTGCGCCCCTAGCGGCCAGTGCTGGCTCCATATGAAGCTGAGGCGGCACTTTCGTGACCAGAAAAGCATTGAAGGACTCTGGCCCTAGTAAGGTGAGGGGGGAGAAAGCAGACACACGGTGGAATGAGAGCACGTGAATATATACCCGGCCGGAGAACATTTTTTACGGGTATGGAGTAAGTTTAGGTGCTGAGGTGAAAGGGGAATGGCTGGAAGGTATATGTCTGGAGGGCAGTGTGCCTGCTGGTCAGCAGAATGTTGTGTGTGTTGGCAGCATGGTCTTGAATCCAATGTACTTTCACGCAAGTAGCCATATTAGGGTTCAGCTTATGAATCACCTCGCAGATCTCCATCACCTTGTGTACTTTCTTGAACTCCCTAATAGCTCCTGAGGAATCAGTGTATACGTCAATCTGCTCGATTGTGAGCAGCTTAGAGGTAGCATCCTAGATTGCGTCGTGGATGGCTTGAAGTTCTATCCCAAGAGGAGTGGCTTCCACAAATAGAAGTATCCGTCCGTAAGTAACGCTCGCACAGGACGGATTCTTAAAATTTTTGTGGCATTGAATTTGTGAGGCAATAAGCTCCACTAGTGAATTCATTCCATGGTTCCTTGAGAAAGTGTTTCAGGGCCCCTTTAACGCATTTTCTTCGACAGGTGTCACGATGAAAGCGAGCCCATTTGGCGATAATAGCTTGCGCTGGTCCAATCTACTGTGTGCGTGTTTGTGTGCGTGCGTGTGTATGTAACAAAACATGAATGCGTATGCACTTAGCGGTTGAAGGGTGCACTAGGGCCTAGATTTTGCTATCGCGTTCGACTCTTAAAGATGAAGTTTAAGGGTTCCCCAAATTTTTTCGGCTGATTTGGCAGACCACAGATGCTGTCTGCGACGTGCGTCGTCACAAAGTCAGATAAGCGCTCTATGCGCTAATCTCACTTTGTGACGATGCACGTCCGTCTTCCGTCTTCACATTGCATTGTTGTGAAGTACGTGCTCCGTCTTTCACGTTATGTTTGCGTGTGCAGTGTAGTGGAGCTTCGGTATGCAACAATGGTGTGTCTTCACCATCATAACACAACGGTGCCCACTGGTGAATGTCATGCAAGTGAGTTCGGTGCAGTGATGGACTTTGTAAGGGAGAGGGGGAGGCCTTCGCGAATTCACAGCACAAGCTAAGAACTTTTTCTATCTCGTTTGCGTAGTTGAGTGCATTGCAACCTAACTAGCTGTGGCACCGATGCAGGACCAAATTTTTTTTATTTTCTCCGAAGCGACCTCTCCGCAGAACGCTGATAGCCAACACGACGCTGCATGCTAACCATATATCCACAGGATGGTCGCTGACCTGCAAATTATGCTCTTCGGGTAGGGGACCATGATTTCAAAAACTATCCATTGAAAATCCGTTCGGTTTCGCTTCCATGGTTTATGAACTCTGTGGTTCAAGTGTGATTTGCGCGATGCTCAGGCGCGTGCAGTGTTTCCAGAAAGTGTATACCATTCACGAGTGATTGCCGTGTTGGATAAGATGTTCCACCAGCGATCAGCATGGGTGCATGAAAATCTAAGGGTGCTCAAGCCACTAAACACCACTAAACATTATATATCTATGTGTAATAAACATTGAACTGCTCTGTGAAGACAGGTTTCATTTTCGTGTCTTACACCAATTCGTATATCAGAAGGATGAACCACATTTTTATTGCGATAGCATTTATATGAACACTCTTGGCTGCATTTAGCCGCCGGCGTCGTGGGCGTTGATGTCAATCAACGTATATGTATACGTAATTATGTATATGAAAACGCAAGAAATAAAAAAAATCCACAAAAAGACTCTGGCGCGCGGAATCACACTTAGGACTTCTGAAACGTGCGTGCGAGCCGTTAACTATTGAGCCGTGGAGGAGCATGTGCCTCGACGTTCATACGGTCAGCTATTTATCTTTACCGCTAACCACTGGTGACAGGTATTTTGGGGAGGGGGGAGTATTGTGTAATCAGCTTTACCAGCAAGGTGGCGCAATGAGCGCGTGTCGCCACATCGTCACAACGGGGTGGCGCACGTTCTCATCTTCCACGCGTACTTTGCCCCGCGGAGAGGAGGGGGCAGACGCTTAGTCGCACGTCCTTATCTAACGGTGGGGAGGAATTTTTTGTCTTGGCTGGCTTTTGGCTTTCACCAGAACAATTCCGTTGTAGTTACCAGGTGCAAAAAGGTCACTGCAATCGTTGCACAGTCTTCGTTTGCAAAAATAGCGCGCTTTTCAGACACAGCGAAGTAACAACTGAGACGCTTATTCATGTTCGTTTGTACCTGTGAGTACGTTTCGTACTTTATTTGTACGTGAGAAACGCGGGAACGTTTCAATCTGCTTGCCATTCTGCGCGTGACCTTCCAATTGGTTGCTATCGCGTTCATTGCTTCACCTTTGCGGCAAAGCTGTGGCTTCTTTTTTATAACGCTGCATTCATTCGTTTACAAGTTCATGCAACCTAACAAGACAAATGCAGACACTTGTGCAATTTTCAAAGCTCTCTTACATGACAGAGCAGTGGTCAAAACACTTGACCGTTACAAGCATGCAGCTAAGGCGACATGATGTTGACAAAGCGGAATGTCAATTCTTGCATATATCTGTAGGGGCGAAGCTCCTTAAAGCGGCACCCATTCATCCCTCGTAGTAGTCGTAGTCGTAGTCATAGTCATAGCGTGTAGCCAGTCTTACGTTTTGACCTGCAAGGTGGAGCCGGTGGGAGATTTCTCGTGTGCGTTGTTGAACAACGAAAAATTCGCAGCGTGCGCGCTAACTAAAAGCCAAATTCTCCTGTCTTACATTCCCCATTAGCAGCCATTGGCATGTACATTGAGCACTATCTGACAAGAAAGGGTTGCTACGTTATACTCGCTGGGCGTAACCTCCTTGGTTTTAGAAACGTTTAGCGAGCGTTTTGCCGCAGTGCCATGAATACAGTGAACTAGTATATGCCATGAACTCGAGGTGGTTAAAGGTGGGAAGTAGATACGAAGCGCAAGCCGTAAGAAAGTAAAAGCCGTATTCTCCTATCTCTCATTTTTCATTAGCAGCTATTGGCATATACATTGAGCATTATCTGACAAGAAAGGGTTGCTACGTTATAGTCGCTGGGCGTAACCTTCTTGGTTTTAGAAATGTTTAGCGAGCGTTGGGCTGCAGTGCCATGAATACAGTGAATTAGTATATACCATGAACTCGAGGTGGTTAAAGGTGGGAAGTAAATACGAAGCGCAAGCCGTAAGAAAGTGTGCGTGTGCCACCTCTCGTTTAGTCCCCGGAATGTCCGCTGGATGGCGGTGCTTCCATATGTGGAATATATGATGAAATGATGCGAGATGGTGGTACTTGGAGTGTTGAATAGATGGACGAACAGATACACAGATAGATGCATGGACGGACGCACGGATGACTGCACGGACGGATGGACGCATGGACGGACGCAGGGGTGGATGCGCGGACGAACGCAAGGACAGACCCACAGATGGACGTGCTGACACACGTGCAGACGCACGCACGGACGGGTGGATGGACGCATGAATGGTCACACAGACGGACGCATGGACGGACGGAAGCAAGAACGAATGGACGGACGGATACTTCACGCCACTCTGCATTATTCACTTCGTGGATATGCTGCCATTTTTTTAAATGAGACCTTAGTTGACAACCACCAGGCGTTCTATTTACGATGACAAATTACCCCTTCAACAACATCTGTATTTACCCGAAATAGTGAAACCAGTGAACATTATTAGTGCTCTTACATTACAAGGCGTGCTTCTGGCAGAGCTAAAAAAACTACTAAAAGTTGAGGAAGCGGAATGTCACGAAGTTTTGTTCGGCTACCCATAACATCTCTTGAATCACTAGCTCACGGAAGCAACTTCCATGAGTATGAACCTGCAGTCGAAAAGAAGATAAAAAATTGGCCTCGTATCTGCATGTTGCACTGCAAATGTCATCGAAATGTGATAGTCTTGCGTCTGGAGAGAGTGAACAAAACATTTATTTGATGTTCTTAGCAAGAAAATCGGTGAACGGTATTCTGGAGGCGCTGCATTAGAGTGCCTCGAGCGTGCAGTGGTGGCGAACGAGTGCATCAAGTCACGTCACACGTGAGACATGAGCACTATTTGGCAGTTATCCTGAAAAACAGCGCGCGGCGTGCGCGCCCGTCTCTGAAGTGATAAGGTGTAGAACGCAAAGCGACGGGTAGGTGCCACTACATACCCGTCTTAGCAAAGCGTCGGAAACACTTGCCTTTTCATGCAAGCGTTGCACGGTAAGCGCAGTGTGATAAACGCTACGGTCCTTCGAAATAATTGTGTATGCCTTTTCCAGTAAAAAATACACCCATATAATATTGACGTGTTTTTACGGTGCATAAGATGTGCGCAATATTATGTTTTAATTAACAATCGTACAACTATGAACGCTGAACCTTGAGCAACTTTAGTGGGCACTGCGGATGGGGTCCGCCGTTTGGAGTATCGTTTGGGCATTTTGGTGCAGTTCAGGGTACCGTTAAGGGCGGACAAACAGACAAATGTACAGACAGATTGAGAGACAAAAAGACCGATCAAATGTTTTGCGTCGAAGGTCCCCGGCAAAGGATATCATCTTTAAAACAGCGCTAAACTTTTCTCACAAGCACAACTTCGTTGGATATTCACGTTCACAGGCCGGGATGTCTAGCACAATTAGGGTTGAAGCACCTTCGGGTCTACGTTTGTCTGTTGTCGGCATTCCCTATACACCTACCGTATGTCCGCCACGCATGCAAAGTACCCACTATATGCCATGACGATGACGGTGACCCTGATCACGATGAAGAATTAGCGCGTGAGCATATGCAAAGTACCCGATGGTCATGACTACAATAGAACATTTTCTGCCATGAATGAAAACGAACGTAAGGCATGGGAAGCGGTGGCCCAATGGCACTGCCAGCTGACTTGTGCAGTACATGACGTCTAGATACGCTCTAGGATACATTTCATATGACTGGAAACAACCAACCACCACCAGGGGAACGAACACAGACTTCGCCTTTGACAACTTAGGGCTAGATTCGATAAAATAACGATTGGCTATACATTCCACGGAATACAAAGCAGCAACAATGAAGGCAGAATGAAATACACAACAGAACACGAAATATCATTTATGACCCAGAAACACTCTAAAAACCTGAGGAGCTCGTCCAGTGCCAAGGAAACTCTTTCGCGTCACATCATCGGTCGCTCTAGCGTATCCACTACTCTGTTCCAAGTATTGTATATGTTTGTATACCGCTTTTTCACTTATTTACATGCGTGATTGGGCGTCGTCATGGGTGATTTAGGGTATCCCCGAATGATCCATCATCATTGACTTCGTGTATAAGCGTTGATATTTCGTAAACTTTTATTGTGCCGATAACCTTGGTGCTATATCATTGTGGAGAGCGTCTGCACGGTGCGCAGGGTGCGACCTATTCCTATGCGCTGTAAAAAGGTGGCATATGTGGTTGTTTGCTATCTACCCAATATACACTTCCTTTCAAAATAGAGGAATGTGGTAAACAACGCAGACAGAGCATACCTCGTACTTATTTACGTGTTTAATTTGACAGACTAACGCTTTTTTAATTGGAAACTACTCTTGCTAAATTAGAGATGCCTTTTAGTTTTGAGAATATGAGAGAACAGCATGCCTTCAGCCTATTTAAAAATTCTCTGTGACAGTCATGGATATAAGACAGCACCACACGTCTTACCGACTTCTCTTCCTTTAGTATTTTTCTACCTTACCTTCTTGCTTTCTGGCAACTTCTTTTGACGGAACTGCGCCACCTTGCTTTCGGGCTACTTGTTGCATGTTACATTCAAGAATTTGTAACCGATCGAAGTCCATTGTCACCCCATAAACACGGCTTCAGAAAATTGATGTCTGCAGTTACTCAGTTGGTTTCTACAGTGCACGAGATCTTGGCTGTACTTAATCTCTCTGGGCATGCTGACATTCTATTTTTAGATTTTTTGAAGGCCTTCGATGAAGTACCACATGGTATGCTATTTTGAAGATTAGAATGCCTCGGCCTGCCGTCCTTCATTGTTAATTAGATTAGTGCATAACTTTTTAATATAAAACAATTTGTAGAAATAAAAGTTCGTGATATCCTGTGCTTCTTCTTACCTCGGGAGTGCCTAAAGATAGTGTTTTAGGCCCTTAGCTATTTCATATTTATGTGAAATATGTGGTTAAAGTGGTTGCTGTATCGATTCGGTTGTTTACTGATGATTGTGTTGTTTTAAAGAAAATCTCAACTATACTAATGCCCACATCTTATTACAAAACGCTGTATCTGTGGTTGGAGATGTGGGTAAGTCTTGGGGAATAATTTTAAACTCGGAAAAAAGAGTGCTACTCAGTGTAACTAGAAAAAAAATGGTAGTCAGTACTTTCCTGTATTCAATTATTAACAGTCGTGTCGTAGAAGTTCATGAGCTTAAATACGTAGGCGTTACACTAACAAAAAAAAAAACTGGCAGATCCCTCATACAGTGGCAACCGATGATAAGCGAAGCACAAATGAGGAAGGCTGATATGCCACTTTAAAATCAAGACAACGTTACGAGGCGGAGGTAAATTATGCCGTACATGGCTGCCATGTAATGATTATCATATTTCCACGTGTCATTTACCTTCGCCATCTATGCACGTCACTTGATATTAATTTGTGGAGCTAGCGAAATGGACGCGAGTGTACTATGATCGTAGCATGTAGTCATGCTTTACATAACACGCATATCATGATTATCATGTTTGGACATGTCATTTGCCTTAATCGTCTATTAAGGTCACGTAACACCAAATTTGGTATATGTGGAGCTAGCTAAATGGCCGCGAGCGCATCATGAAAGACCCAATATATATGCTCCGACCAAACGTTGACGAGCACGCACGCTGGGCGCAGCCATGCTGCGCTAGCAAAACCGACGCCAGACACAACTGGCGCGAACAGCGTCCGTCAGCGCGGCCCCGCGGCCACCGGCGCGAAATGCAACATGCTGCATTTCGCGCCCCTGAAGTTACCCAGCTCTACCCACACAGCGCTGCGTCTGCCTCTCTTCGTGATGGAGGGACGCCGGGTGCGCTGAAACGCGCATGCGTTGAAGTGACGCAACGCGGCGCGCGCCTGAATGTATATGGCAGGCAGATCGGCGCCTGGCGTGGCGTCGCCGGCGTGACGCGACAAAACGAACGCCGGCGTGCACGTGCGCCGGGCCACGTGAAAGTGTCTTGACTTTTTCAATGTGGCATGTAGTTATGTCGTTACATGACACGCATCTCATGATCATCAAGTTTGCACCAGTAACATACCTTCGTCAACCATTTACGTGACGTAATACGAAACTTGGCATATGTGAAGCTAGTGAAACAGCTGCTGCGCATCATGAATGTGGCATTCAGTCATGTTGTTACATAACATGCATATCATGATTATCATGTTTGGACGTGTCGTTTACCCATGTCATTCGTTCGCGTCACGCAATGCCCAATTTGGTTCATGTGAAGCTAGCGAAACGCCCACGGGCGCAACATGAGCGTAGCATGTAGTCATGTTGTTACATGACACGCATCTCATAATTGTCGTGTATCGCGTCAATGTATCGCGTCAACGATACATAGGAGTATATTGGGCCCTTCATGATGCGCTCACGGCCATTTTGCTAGCTCCGCTTATACCAAATGTGGTGTTATGTGACGTCAATGAATGACAAAATATATGACTGGTGCAAACATGATAATCCTGACACGCGTTTGATGTAAGAACATGAAAACATACCACGCTCATTGCGTGCTCACAGCCGATTTGCTAGCTCCATATATATTAAGTTTGGTATCACGTGACGTGAATAGATGACGAAGGTAAACGACACATCCAAACATAATAATCATGACACGGAAGTGAAGTACGGCATCATTTACCTCCACCTCGTAACGTTGCGCTGATTTTACATTGACATATCAACATTTTTCCTTCGCGCATCGCATATCATCGATTGCCACTGTACGTGTGGTTTGGCAATTTTTTGTTGCTCTTTACTTATCCAAGTGATAAGGCAGCACTGCAATGTTGTAACATGACACTGCACTTCTGCATTGGAGTAAAGTTGCCAAAGTGTAGTGTTAGCATTGGCATAGTGTACTGTTAGCATAAGCAAGCATAGGCAAGCTGCTGTCATCTCTCAACTTCAAATAAGATAAAAAAACCTACGAATATTATTATCCTAAACACTGCAAAATCTGAGATTAAATCATAATTTGACCCCAAAACATGCAAACAATCTAGATGCATTTTAAATGTCTCGGAGCTTTGAACGCCGAACCCTTCGCCACATAAGCACAAATATACTTGAACACAAACCACCCACTTTTGGTAGCGTTAAAACTTTAAAGCTTGTTTAATTAGACGCAGGCCTACTTCATGAGGTTGCTGGCGCTAATGTTTGCTTCTTTCATTGGATGAATCTAAGATTTCAAAATGCTCTTGAAAATAGGAGTTATTCGGAAGATTCAGAATTGTCAAAATTTTTACCGGGCATGTGTATATCGAAATGTTTTTTTTAATTATTCCAAAAACGCAGAACGGATGACAAAAGGTGATACAGTGAACCTGCACCCGTAGGCCTTGGCAGACAAATTTGTGCATAAAACCTCTTTCAAATTGTATGCACACATTTGATTGACTTTCAGATATGGGTCGTCACCCGATAAGCTCGTGAAACGATGATAATAAGTAGAGATAAGATATCCACGTGAATCCTTTTTGTTAAAAACTTTTTCATTAATTTCGCATACTCCTAGTTGAGTTTGTATTCCTGGTAAACGTGCTGTTTTGTGAATTATCACATTTTTGAGTTTTCAAGACAGCGCAATTGCATTCGTGCGTTCCTTAAAGGAAATTAGGAGCCCCTTATTTAATGAGTGAAAAGTTAGTTACTGTGGCAACCTGCAGTTTGAGGGAATGTATGGCTAAAAAGCACCGAGTACGCGATATTGAGCCGCATTCATCGTAGCAGTCTTTCAAAGACGCTTTGTGTATTGTGTATGTACAATGTAAATGTGACTTCAAATCGAGGTAAAACTAGATCAATTCTAAGCAAGTGTGATCGAACCATGTCAAGTTACACTCCCGGGATCAAGTTACATCGTAGCACGAGGAGAAGCCAAGTGGGTGCAGCAGCCGCTTGGCTAAGAGCATGCAGATGGCTTTGACAAGGCATGGTCTCAGGTTCTATAAAGTACGCGTGGTGGAAGCCGCTTCACAGCGCTGGCGTACAGGCAAGCCGTATCAACTAGAAACATACACCGACATCTCGCGTAGTGCGTCGAGCTCTCTTCTAACAACATGCGGACGCCCTTCGGGAGAACGCCCCACTTTCACCCAACTTGTGCTTGAAGAAACACCGTGTCATGCATATATGCATATGCAGCTGGGGGTGCCGCCGCTGCTCTCATGTTTCTGTTCTTTTCATATGAGACTCTCCGTAGGTGCTCATATACGACGAGGGATGGTGTTCGAAAGTGAACTCCGCGCACATCTGCACGCGTCGCGCGTTTCTCGCATAAACAATTGCTCGAGGTCCCTTCTGGAAACGCTCTCTTTTCGTCCTATTCCGCACAGCTTTTGTTGTGCATAGACGTGTCTGCAAACTGCTTTCACGCTGGAGTAGGAAGAGGGGCCTTCGTTTGCAAACCTGACCAGCGGTGGCTGCTTCAGGAACAGCCAGCTTGCGCGGCACGCGTGCGCATCACTTGGGACACAAGGCACGAAGACGAAGGGCTGCTTCTGCGCAACCTAGCGCCACCCAGCTAGACTTGGAAATGAAAGGGTAGCCTTGCGCAGTGATGCGCATGCACGCTTGGTGAATCCAACAGTGAACCCAATTTGTAGTCCCGCGAGCAATATGCGCCACAGAACACATGGCACGCACGTCATCTCGAACCAGCTGGATAAAGTACTTTATGTGTGCCGATATGATCGCAGTAGGTGTTGCTATAGTAAAAGATAGATGAACGCAGTAGCTTGCTGTACCGGAAAAATGTGGCTTAGGCTCCCTACTAGCGGGTCTAGTTGATGTATGTAGACTCTACGCATGCATATAATTCAAGTCATGCATGGTGCTCATATACGCCATAGTCTTTGCGAGAGATGGAGTAGGAGCGATATTCTCTGTCTGTCTATGCGTCAGTTAGCAGAGTCTTTTGAAGCTGCTTGTTCATGCTAAACGAGGTATGCGCGTGCCTTTTTCTTTAGCCACGATATTGCCGGAAGAGTTGGTGGCAACGTTGCAGCCGGTTTACATTTTGCTGCAGCTCAACATACAATGCCAGCCGCAATAGTATTGAAGAGAGCATTGCTTTTGTGAATTCATATTTAACTTATGGCTCGAGCGAAAGAGACCGAGATGAAGGGGATAAATGAAAAGCAGGGATATGTTGCCTAGGCGTTGTCTGTCTCGCTATCTTGCATGTTTAGAGGTGAATGGGCTGGATGAGTAAAAACATAAAGGGATTGAGTCGATAATGTCGGAGCATTGTTAAGCAATTCTATAGTCGAGAAATTAATTAACTCTTTTATGCGCTTTATTAGAAACGTTTATGTTGCTTGACGGGCTGACCAGGTCCCCGGCAGGTTCGGGCTTTCAAAAAGCGGCTTTTGTAAAAGACCGATCGTGAAATCTACTTAACTTTACAGTCTGCCATTTTTTTGTTTTATTGGCGTAATGATTATAATGCAGCAAGAGACTTATAAAAAGTACACACTGTCAAACGGCTCTACCAGCCTCAAAGCAACGACACGTTAGATCATTCGGCATCACGGGAAATTGATCTTTATTATGCGCCGCCATCCAGTGTAACTCTCATCAATTATGTGACGGTGGAATGCAACGATACTCCGCGTTTTTTCGGTGTGAGGAGTATTCACCAATACGCAGACCTATTGCGGCAGAGTGGTGGTTGCACCCTTGATTGATTGATATGTGAGGTTTAACGTCCCAAAACCACTATATGATTATGAGAGACGCCGTAGTGGAGGGCTCCGGAAATTTAGACCACCTGGGGTTCTTAACGTGCACCCAAATCTGAGCACACGGGCCTACAACATTTCCGCCTCCATCGGAAATGCAGCCGCCGCAGCCGGGATTCGAACCCGCGCCCTGCGGGTCAGCAGCCGAGTACCTTAGCCACTAGACCACCGCGGCGGGGCTGGTGGTTGCACCCTTGCACCCTTGTTCGTCTTCTGGTAATATGAAAAACCCATTAAAGCTGCCTTTGCATACAGCACGGGCGAAGTGTCAACATACGTTTGGGTCATTTCGCAGCCATAGTAGTTTATTTTTCTGAAACACTTTGTGCGCAACCTTTGAGTTGGACAAGAGTTCGCCCTTACCCTATATCAAAAAAAAATTCTTTTTCAGATGCTTTGATCTGTTGTGCTAAAATATGTAGAGCCGTCTAAATAATAACTGGGGATATTCGTGATAAAATCTGGATATATTTATAGCCTATGTTCCTATTCTCATCAAGTCATGACGAAAATTAGAGTTGGAGGCTTAGCCATTGGGATAACCCCCTAATATCTAAAGCTGCAATGAATTCTTAAGTTTAATGGTTCAAGACATTGTGATGCCTCCTAATGCCAAAAATTGACCAATAACCACTCGCACTAGTCGATAGTAGCACAGAATATGCACCAGTGTTTAACACTAATCTTGAGTTACTATATAAATCGCCTTTGAAGCTTCTGTGTATTTTATTCTATATATACTGGTACCAAAATATTTAGTTGCGTTCTATCTCTCACCGTTCTACGGTCACTGCATCCGACTTTCAAAACTACTTCTACATCTTCTGCAATGCCGGGGTGTGCATACAAAATGAAGTCCATTTAATTTTTAGTGTCGCAGGTGAAGTTCCGCCCCGTGCACTTACGGTTAGCGCGATTTCTGTATAAAGTATTTAAGACCCAAAAAGTATTACGTTCTGCGGACTGTATACTATAACTCCAATCTGGCATTTCTAGAGCCGTTGGCATATTCCCCCACTGCATGGTCTACGGCTTGTTTCTTTTCTATTTTTGCATTGATGTCGCCCATATGTATAGTATACTGTGTCTTTATTTTATTAATTGTTAACTGTACTTCTTCAAAGAAGTGTTTAACTAAATTATCATCATGGCTCGATGTTGGCCTGTAGGCCTGTACCACCTTCATTTTGTACCATTTTGAACCTAATTATTATAATTATAATACTCGATGTAGCGTATTCGTCGCTTAGCATTTGTCGCTTAGCTCGTTACGTTGACTTGCCTTCATCACTTGGTGTCAGTAAGCTTGTTTCTCAACCAACTGAAATTAACCTTACATCTGCTAACGTTGTGAATGTCGTTTGAAGAACAGAACACACTACACTCGATACCTTTTATTATCGCAGTATAATTTCTTTGTTTATAACGAGCAACATCATCGTACGCCATCACACACAAAACAAATTATTAATTGCAAAGACAAATGTTATGTCTCCATCAATAAAAACTTGAATTTTTCTTGGACGTCTGATTTCATAGTAAGAATTACATTGTGCAATAAAACTGAATTAGCTTTAGAAATGAGATATGAAGAATGAATAATCAATACATACTGAAGCTAATATCTTAAGCACATGATGCGCAGTTTATTCTTGCGCCACGTTACAAACATTACTTTATACGTAACGAAAGCGAATGTTTGTCCAGCGACGCGCACTATTTTTTTTTTACCTTGGCGTGTATATCAAGCTGATGACTATGGCCTTTCTACGAGAACCTGTAAGCTTTTTCTCTCTAGTGTGCCCTCACCTTTTCACTTTGCCCCAATCCTTCTCCATCTTAATCTCTTGCTACACTTGCAAACAAATCATGCCGATACGCTCTATTGGTCACAAGCTTTGCAGAAATGAATACTGCTCCATTCTGAGCAACGTTTTCGTGTGTGGTTACAGAGTCTCTGAACCGTTTCTTACCACAGCTGCGTAATTGAATTTTTTCTCAGATCCAAGCAGTTGTGAATGATTTCGCGCAAATAGTTATACTCATAGAAAAAATACTCAAGCTTTCGTCAGTATTACGATGATGACATTGTGAAAAACTTTTCAAAGAACGCGGATGTTTATTGCCTGCTTTTGATACGATATCTATATAGATATTACACTGAACACTTAATGTTACCGTTAGACTGGAAGTTTAAAACGTGATGCCACTTTTTAAATTTGTGGCAAAAGAATCTGCCCTCATATATAAATGAAGTTTATTACCTGGTGACGCTTGCAAAGTTTGAAACACATAATTTATACTAACGATGTCTCGTGCCTATAAAGTCATAATGTTTTTTCTTCCAAAAACTGGAGCAAAACACAGCTTCAGTTGTCCGTTCAACACGCAGAAACCTCCCTAATCCGACGATCCGTCCTTAAAAAAACCTTTGAGCACCTTTCTAAGGCATTTACAGCACCTTACCAAGTAGTTTTTGAACGCATTGATTCCTCACCAGCACCACCTGAATGAGTTGGATGCTTCTCATACAAACGCATACAAAATACTTTCGGTAATTGTGACAATTTCTCTCGCATGCTAAATTTTCCGCGTATAAGGGTCCCGATGTCGTTTCATTACCGCCTCCAATTTTCACAATGACGTTACCATATTATGGCAACTAATGCAATATTAAAGCAAGTGTAGCATGAGAAGCTTTTTTTTAAAAACTGGTGTGTTACCCTCGGGGAATAAATTACAAGATCACTTCCCTATAATTAGCTTGTAAAACAGTAGCGATCTTGTTCTCCCGAAGATAACATACGTGCGTATAAATTAGCATTAGCCGACGCTCGTCGCATTTCCATTCAGTTCACAGAATTTCTTCAGGGGAGAATACTCGATTTCATAATTTATACCTCTACACGCACAGTCAACGTATAGAAGATGAAATTGGCACTTAAACTTGTGATTTGTAAACGAGCTGCACAGTAGTGGGCCTTTTTTTTTTTTGTTCCACAAAGTGTACAATCATTCTCCGAAAGACCAGCAGCCTCTTTTACAGACAGAGTCATCCTTGTTCCACCTATACGTTCTTTATTCTTTACTGAACTTGTGCTCACTTTAGCCATCGTACCATCAATAAATACTGCTGAAGCCGACTATATTTAACGTTATATTATTTATTTTTTGACAAAAACGCATGCGTAGTTCAAGCATAGAGGGCAACAAATGGCATATTCAAGGAATTTGTTTGAAATACAATAAAAACCTCAATTCTGACATAGGATGAATATGTTTGGTAAAACACTACGAAATAAAGTAATAATATAAAGATTACGAACTTGATTTGATTATACAATCAAACTCAGTATTAGTATGAGGTAATATAAAATATATAAATGTGTTATTTTTATCAAATTCGCATGTTATGTATCTTGTTTACGGTGGCACGTGGTTAGAATCGGCTGTCATAGATACAGAAATCTGTCTGGGGATAAATTGTTTGTGTAAAACCTTTTAAGAAATTACCATCTTTCGTTCTGGCTTAATTCAAGTGGTTAGGCAGATTTATTTTCAGTAGTTCTGTGCGGAATAGGATGTTGAATATTTTTTAATGATGTTGTGGTTGCTTTTCACTTGACTCTCTCACGACTGTGAAATATTCGCATTAACCAAGGGCTACAAATCGTGCACACTTTCACCAGTTACGTTCCAATCCTCGTGTTGCAGCATAGCAATTTTAGATCTGAAAAGACTTTCTTACGTTGGTGCTCTAAAGACATTATTTTCCCATCACTGAAGCGCAAGTGTTACTTAAGCACTTAATGAATTATAACGTGTTGTTGAAGGTGAATCCTATATACTTATAAATAACTGTTGCAAATATAGAGAAAGAACGTAACTTACAAGTAAAGAAGTCACAGCTTTGCCATAAGGGAGAAGCAATGAACGCGAAAGCAACAAATTGGAAGGTCGCACGCAGAATGGCCAGCAGATCAAAACGTGCCCTGCGTTTCTCACGCACAAATGACACGCGAAACGTACACTCAAGTGTACGTTTCAGATCAATTCGAATAAGCGTCCGTTATTAATTCGCTGTGTCTGAAAAGCGCGCTCTCTTCGCGAACGTAGACTGTGCAACAATTGCAGTGACTTTAGTGCGCCCGGTAACTAAAAAGAATCGTTCCGATAAAAGCCGAACACCAGCTAAGATGTACGATCCTCCCTACCGAGAGATAAGGGCACGCGAGTGAGCGCCGACCACCCGCTCTTTGCAGGGCAAAGTGCACGTTGGAGTTGAGAGCGTGGCCGCCGCGTCATGACGATGTTTCTACGCGCGCTCATTGCGCCATATTGCTGGTGATGCTGAAAACGTGAGAGTCCCCCCCCCCCTCCTACCCCGAGATGCCCGTCAGCAGCGGTAAGTGGTAGATAGAAATAGCTTGCCGTTTGAACGTTGAAGGAGGTGCTCCTCGGTGGCTCAGTGGTTAACACCTCGTACTCACGATTCAGAGGACCCAAATTCGATTACGCACGTCAGAGCCTTTTTCTGATTTTAGTTTTTTTTCAGTATACATTTGTTACAATTACGTATACATATACAGTTAGTGATGGTGGCGCCAACGCCGGCGGAAAAATCCAGATGAGGGTGTCCATATAGTTGCTATCGCAATAAAAGAAAAAAGATTTTGCATGCGTCGTTCGCATTATTACGAGTTTGTGTTTAGTGTAATTTTCGCGCCCTGGCATCCTTCAAAAGCATTGCGCGGGACTGTACTAAAAATTTCACGGAAATCCAGTAAAATTATGTGAACTTGTCGTTTTTCATTGACGTTTCAGAAAAAAAATGAATCATAGTGACCAGCTGTTCGACAGCCCAATGAGCCCTTCTAACACTATGCTGTAAATTGATGAACATGCTGCAAATTACTTAGAACACAATGTTTTCATAAATATATATTTACAATTTTTGAGATAACATCTTTGTAAATTTGCAGCATGATGACGTTAAAAACAAGACGGCAATTCGCTACCAAAAGATGCTTTCCCTTCTTATCAATCAATCCCTTCTCATCAAACAGAATGGGGGCTGTTCTCCAGTTGCCCGGTAATTGTAACAACAATAAAGGCGTACAAGATATTATAACAAAATGTGTAGTCACTGCTTGTGTAGGAAGAAACAAATTAGGTGCATTATCAAATTTATTATTAACTGAAATGTACCAAATTCTGCTCTTTTACTTGTGTTGTTTCAACTTGGATTTATCTTCCAATATGAATAATTTGCGCTGGAATACATTTTTCAGACATTTTGTTTGTCGGTATTTTTCTGACTCCTGCAATTACTGCAGAAACTGTTTAAATATAACCTGCATTGGAACGTACACCTTTCGACTGCACAACAAAGTTCAACGACCTTACTGCAGCACTTGCTCGGTTAGCCTTTGCACAAATCTCGTGCACGCTGCGTAAACATGCAGTCGTCGCTTTCTTGTGCACGTGTGAACTTCTCACACGGTCTCTAATGTGGCGCGGGCCATGACGTTCAGATTAGCTTCGCGCTTTCAAAGTCAGGTTTTCCCGAAAATGAGTTTTCAGATTGCCGTTTTTCGTGTTTTCCCCCAGCCAAAAGTCATTTCAGCAGCGCTGGAAACGGCTTCATCACAGCTAGCTGTCACTACTCTTCACCTGCCTTAAGTGAGACGTTGCAACTACCTTCTAGAAAAAGGTATTTAGTTCAAAAAGAGCACTGTTGGGCTATTGGTACGCATGCGCTTAAAAGCAATTTATCACACCACCAAAGAAGTCAGTGCCCTTGAAATTGCATGCTAGGTTCACCACAAATCTCCATGATTTGAAGGCTGTGGGTTTGATATCTACCAGTGCGGAAGTGGTTTTCATCACGCGGTTCTTTAAGCACTCCTAATACTCACCACTTGCCTTATGAGGACGCCGTATGACCTGGCGCATCGGGAAAATACCTTGTGAAGCCACTGCCGTTCCGAAAGCCACTGTACTTCAGGAACACGTAGCTCAACTCTCCCGCAAAGAAACAAACATACGGAATCGCAACCACGTCAAGCCATGTTTGCGGCGATGTCATCCTCGGGAACTGAACCAACCCAAAGTCGAAACAGTATGGAGTCACCATTGACAGCAAGTCTCGTTGATAAAAACGAAAATGCATCTACTGCTTTCCTTGACACAAATGATGCTTGCAATGCACTCGTAAATAACGCTGGGACTACCGACAGCGTCTCCTACTTCAACGACGATGACCAACCACAATTTTCTCAGCGCCATCACCACACCGAGAAAAGACGACGACGAACGAAAAGTTCAAACCATCCACAGACAACCGCACCCAGTCGTCACAGTCAAGAGCAGCCTTCACGCATTGACCAACGTCCTGCTTTTCCGTCGCGTTGATCTCGGGTCGCTCACAACGCCCACCTCGCGTCTCACGCGTTCACTATGGTCGGAATAGAGCGGAGAAGGCCCGAGCATACTCAGTCAAGCCCGTCGCCTACAGTTCAGTTTCATGCGCCAGAAGAGCTCGCATCATTCGTTCCACAGAAAGACGGTCATTCACAATTAAATTATGACCAAACCAATCCTTCTGCAGTGTCACCGTCGAATTCCCAGCCACCTGAGAGCCCAACCCACACAGGAGGCTCGGAAGGATCAACTCTCAAGCACTGCCCTGTGCCAGAAACGTCCACCAAAAAAGGCGTTGCAAGAGCCTCAGCAGAATTTTCTGCCAATTCTGGCGCACTATCTTCATTGCCTGACACAAATCGCGACACCCTAACAAGTATCAACTATTTGCTGGTCACGTCAACCTACGAAGAAAAGCGGGCTCGTGGTTCCAAAGGAAGTCCACCTCGTCAGACAGTGCAACATCAGCAATGCCAACAAAAGCAACAAGAGGAACCCCAACAGCTAAAACGCCCACACCAACATTGGCAACGAACAACTAAAACTACATCGCAAGGACACTTGCGGCCTGAAGAGTGTCGTGATCAACATACACTAAAGAAAAGACTGATTCCGCATCTGAGTCATCTTCGCAGAAAGAAAAGCCAAGGAACTTTTCCGCACCAGCGTTCAAGATTGCGCCTTCGGTCTGAACATCTGCGTCATCACCATAGTAAACTCCCCAAGAGCCACAAAACAACCGCTTGTGCTCTGCAGGAACACAAGCAGCGCCTAATCAGCCACGATCAACGGGCGCGCAAATTGCATGCACGGCGTCTGTATGACCTACGACAAAAATGCGACGCCTACGAAATATTCAATCCTGCAAAGCGTTCCAACCTCGTTCGTTATTTGCGAGAATACCGGCTGTATTTCCATCTGTTTCCGCGTCCAAAGCATTTTTGTGTTATCCAGGACGCAACCACCAGCATCGCCCACCAGAACTCCTGCGTTAACCGGACTGCTGCACTTTCCCGTGAAGTCTTTAAAAGTTTGCGGAACTCCCCTAGAGCATAGAACCAATTGTTAATTTTGACGCTTGTAACTTTTTATCCTCCACTTGTTTACTTTTCCTTGTTTGTAAACCATGCCTTCTTTCGGGGGGCGGGGGAATCGTGTGACGTATCAAGTGATGGTTAGCAGAGGTCGAGAAGGAAGAAATGCAGAACGGAATAAAGATGGGGTATGAGCCAGGCCACGTCACCCAGTCATCGTAGCATCATATATATATATATATATATATATATATATATATATATATATATATATATATATATATATATATATGAAGGCCAGACTCTAGGCCGAAACGTCGAAATAAACCACGTTGAGACCACTCACGGAGAATCTACTTGACTATATGCAACGCTACGGCCACTCAACCACCATGCCTGCCTATATATATATATATATATATATATATATATATATATATATATATATATATATATATATATATATATATATATATATATATATATTTATATATATATATATATATATATATATATATATATATATATATATATATATATATATATATATATATATATATTATATATATATATACGTCGGATTTTAGGGGCGACGCTTCTTATAGCGGCACCCGTTCATCCCTCGTAGCCGTTGTAGTAGTGTGTAACAAGTATAACATTTTGACCTCCAAGGCGATACTGGTGAAAGATTTCTTCTGTGCGTTGTTAAACAATAAAAGATAGTGGTCAATGTACATGCCAATGGCTGCTAAGGGGGAATGAGAGACAGGAGAATTCGGCTTATAGTTAACGCGCATGCTGCGAATTTTTCATTGTTCAACCACGCACAGAAGACAAGAAAGAGTTGCTACGTCATACTCGCTGGGCGTAACCTCGTAGGTTTTAGAAAGGTTTAGTGAGCCGCAGTGCCATCAATACAGTGAACTATTATATACCATGAACTCGAGGTGGTTAACGGTGGGAAGCAGACACGAAGCGCAAGCCTTAAGAAAGTGTGCATGTGCGTCCTCTCGTTCAGTCCTTTTAATGTCAGCTGGATGGCAGTGCTTCTATTTGAGGAATATATGATGAAAAGATGTGAGATGGTGGTACTTGGAGTGTTGAATAGATGAACGAACGGACAGACATATGGACGGATGGACGCATGAACGGACGCAGGGATAGACGCACGAACAGACGCACGCACGGACGGGCGGATGGACGCATTTACGGTCACTTAGACGGATGCATAGACGGACGGAAGCAAGAACGAATGGACGGACGAATCCTTCGCCCTACTCTCCATCATTCACTCCGTGGATTTTTTTAGCACTCCGTGGATTTTCACTCCGTGGATTTTCTCTGCGAATTATTTTTTTTCATGTCCACTTCCGAAACACAATGATGACTACACTCTGACAATCACACATCAGGTTTGAAACTGGTGTACACGCCAGCTTGGAAGAAGTACACGCGAATGCGGGAGATGTATGCGCGAATAAATTAGTTACGCTAACGTTTCTTCAATATATAGCGCATAGCAGATGATCCAGAGAAACATATGCATTTATTAAACGCCACTACACTCTTTTTCATTAGGTTGTTGCGTTTAAATATACAGGGCTGTCGCGCTTTTCACTGGATCAGTATTTATGACAACAGTTTGCAGAGCATTATTGTGATTGTTGTTGTAGTATTGTGACAGCAATATTTTTCTAGCTATCAGAAACGTGTTTACGTTGGGTACTAGCACCAATGGGAGTGTTTGTACACCATCATCATCACCGTTTGTATTATTATTATTATTATTATTATTATTAACTTATCTGTGCAGACAAGAAAACAGAGAGAAAACAGGAAGGGAGCAGGCTTTTAAACTCCACCCTGGAAGGGTGAGCAAGGAAATGAAGAGAGGGAAAAGTAGCAAAAATTAAGATAATGAACAAATCGCTGATGCTCGGACCGCAACAGCGACCAACAAGGAAATGGTCTGCCGCCCATAGAGCATTTTATGAGGTTCAATGATGTCATTGAATGACATTAATTGACAACAAAAATCCCGTTTTCTTAACTAAATAAATTTTGAATATTCTGTCTGATAGGGCACTTTAGCCTGCAACAGGGCGTCAAACTAAGAAATGCTTCCCATTCAAAATTGTGCGATGATTTCTTTGAAATGACCGGGACTACTTCAAACTTATCTCGATTGAGATTTGCTTGAGAAGCCTGCAAATATGGCAGAAGCCGTGCATCTTACACAGTCATCCAAAATTACATGTATACAGACGACAGTTGAAGTAGGCCGTAACTAAGCGTGAGAAGGCCCGTTGGTGGGGCGCTCATTGGCCCGTTGTGCAGTGAGTTTCCATCCCAGTGCTGCCGACAATACGAGCCAGTGCCAACACTGATGACCTTGTCCTGTTTATTATTTTTTTATCGCTTTGCCATCCTTGCTTCTGTGGTGGTGGGTGCCAGCGACACGCTCCGTCAAAGGCGGCTACCAGGTTGGGCCGTATACGCGTGAACACGCGAGCGCATTCGATACGGAAAATTTCTTCGTATGAACCTCCCGCCTTTTGCGTCCAACAGCACCCGCATTGTTTTTGACGCTACGCACGTCGATTTCCATTCAACATAGATCTTTAGATCTTTCTGTAGGTTTATTCCTTGCTCTCGCTGCATCAAAGTGATTTGTTTAGTTTCGTAGCGCAACACCAGACGCATCACACTCCAAAGGATCCGTAAGTTCGAGCATGTTCCGTCAGTCGAATTTTCTTTGTGGCTTGGCAGGGCTGTCGCAGAAGACGTTGCCTCTCTACCAGTAACTGGATGGAGCCTCCCAGTTCTTGCCTTCTGCGGATAAAATGTCGTGCTGTGCCTTTCCCAATCACAGTCAGCGATGAAGTTCAATGGTTTCTGACTGACAATACGGCTTCAACTGGAAGGGAGCGCAGTCTAACAAACCGTTTCATTAGGTCTCAAGATTTCAATTACCGCAACAAGAGGCTCACGTTTCTCTACCATTTTCATTTGTCCAGGGTCTGCTCGGGCAAGTAAAGTAGGACAAACTTGGCATCGAGACTGACACACGAAACTGTTATTAATGTGAAGAAGCTTTAGAGGATTGCTTGTGCTACGATAATTCTAGGATTATACTGCTTGTTTATGAAATCCTGCAGCCGCCAGTTAGGGCAGCGAAGGTATGCAGCCCGGGGAAGAGAAGTTACTTTTTTTTTCGCCTCCCACCATCTCAGGTGGGACACCTCTGTCCATATAATTGTAAGTAACCGCACGCATCTGTACTACTCAAAATTCCTTGAAGTGGCGAATTCGCTTCTTTTTTCTGTATTTGAACATGCTGCAGGCTTCATCGGCCCTTGCAGGAGTGACTCCAAAGGCAAAAAAAAAATTGTGAACAAAAAGGACTGGCTTGCACTTAGGAACGAATGATTGTTACATTTTACAATACCAGGCAACTTGTCCTGTGAGAGCTTGCTGAGGGAGAGATTGAATAATTGTTTGTGTTGACACGGCTTCAGGGCTGTCTGATTCTTTTATTGTGGTGTTTCTAGATAAGCAGGGAAGGATGACGTAAATAACGTGAATCTGGAAATTTGAAATAATCATGGCGCAGAACATCAATAAATTTAAGCTTTGAAACTATCTTTTGTGAAAGAAGTTTATAATTTGTTCATGCAGACAGCTTACAGACGTTGAACTGTCTTTCAACGTTGAACTGTCTCACAGACGTTGAACTGTTTTTGTCACACACGTTGAACTGTCGAAATGTAGCGGCTAATTTTGCATGCGCACATTTTTATCAGTTAAGTTTTATTTTTGGTGAGGGCTCCAGATTACAAGTGTTTTATAGGCATTTAATCTCAGCCGTGATGGAGGGCTGGGTAGCTCCCTTCGTAAGACAGATAGTTCGCGTCTGTTGCTTTGATAAATGAAAAACTTGTGAGGTTGTGGAATCTTAACTTTTGCGCAGTATACGTTCGTAAGGTGCAAGCATTTCATTTGATAATATTTTAGGAGTGTGATGTTACCAAATGTATCACTGACATTGATTGAAGTTTTCTGGTTGGTAAATGGACACATTTGCTTTTTGACAATTTAAGTCTCATGCTGCATGTATTAGACCATGAACAGAGAGATTGCGATAAATCATTGAGTGGCCTTTGATCACTTGCATAATGGGCTACCGTGTATACCACACATTCAGACCTTTTCATGAACATTCAACTGGATATCCTTGATATGAATGAGGAATAAAACTGGAGCAAGAATGGACCCTTACTGACCCCATGAGTGAGTCGCAATTTCCCACAAAGAATGTTTTCGAATGAACACGCTTCGTGTTTCAATTGTTAGAACACTGTAGATCCTACAAAATATTTTACGGTCTATACCAAACGCTGATGGTTCAGAAATAAATTTTGAAGCTGAATAACGTCAAGCGCCCCAGAAAAGCATAAAAATGGCATGGAGTCTATTTGGTCGCCAGGATTATTCTAATTTGCAGTTGCTGCTGTTTATGTCCCCCTTCTTGGTTTGAAAATGGCTAACGTTAGGTTATGCTGGATAACCTTGCCATATAGATGTATAAATTAGTCTTATTGGCGACTAGCAACTTTTACGATACCAAGATTTTTTTCTTCAATCTGAATTGTTAAGTTGTGTATCAGTTTTCTGAAAACTCCCGGGAACCTATTCCAGCTAGGCATATGCATGTAAAGTGCACCACTCTAATGAACTCGGCTTCCTGGTCCCATCGTAGCTAGAAAAAAAAAGAAAAGAGCACACATATGAACTTACAAGCAGCGAGGAGGGGGGAAAACAAGCGGTCACTTTCATCGAGGAAACACCTCCCCGGTCTCGGCCGCTGGTGGCAGTGACCTTCGTGCGCAGAGTGCATTTTCATTTTCGCGGTCACTGCCTCAGCTACCGGCGTAGAAGCCGCTTCCGAAGGCTAGTTTCACCGAGAGCGTGCAAAATGTGGATGAGCCCGGTCCTGAAGTGGGGAGAGTTTCTATTATTTTTTTCATTCCTATCGCGCAGCGACGCCATTATTGCTTGGCACGAAGTCTCTTTTTGAAGCTGGTAGTAGTGCGGCCTCTGTCGGTTCTCTCTTGACGGAAGTGGTTCGCATGAGGAAAAGAAGACATGGCGCCATCTTTTTTAGGCCTTAATGGAGCGTGGTTTCGGGCCAATTTACTCTTGAAGTAGCTGCTTTCATCCCATTTAACATATCCCCCCCCCCCCTTTCTGTCATCCAGGATTTCTCACTGGAACGTTAAGAAAAAGTGCGACGTGCTATCTTTGGATGGGGATGTTCTGAAGGTGACGTATAACAGCTCCAGTGGTTCTAGCTCTTCTTTGGCAGGTTTATTATGCTTGTGCATATCACTTTGCCAATAATGAAGTGCACTTCTTTTTTTCTTTCGTTCTTTTTTCTTTTTTCTTCCTTCTTCATTTCTTTTTCTTTCTGTAGGTCACTCTTTGTTTTGTCTTTCTTTCTTTTTTTTTCTTTTACACTCGCGACTTTTACTGATAGTAGTGTTCAGAAGAGGACAGTTAAAAGGTGGAGTTCCCTTTCACTCACTGAACTGTATTTTACACCTTGGAATGCGAGAAATATGCCAGGACTTGGAATGCCAGAAATATTACTCCCCCTGAATTGCTAGAACTGATACTCACGACTAGATCACGTAGATTCAATGAAATCATTAGCACATAACTTTTTCGTTCACGGTGTCAGTGTTTTTTGTAATGCCAATATCAGATAATCGGTGCCCTACGTGGTCCCTATTGATGTCATACCTTGAAATACGAGCTATTTCCGTGCACTGCTTTGTATGTTTTGCTTCAAGATACGTGTTCAAGTTTCAATCAATGGCTAAGGAGTAGCTGGCGCCATGATGGTGCGCCAACATCTCCTTATATATCATATCAATAAAAAAAAGAAATACGAGCTATTACTGGTTGCAATGCAGTAAAGACAATTGAATGAAATACATGACTCCAACAAGATATTTTCATCAGAAACTTCCCTTGAAAGTGTTTGCGGTGAAGGTCACGGTAGTAGCCGTCTCTCCGAAACTGTAACTTGTGATCAGCATTTCGGTGGTGCATATCATTATTGTGCTTGAATATGTGTGGCCTGGTGTGAGCGTTAACACGAGCAACGTAATGTTGATAACAGTGACGAAGATGATTAGATAGGACCATATGTCGGCAAAAAAGTAGAGCTCACTCAGACTTACTCAAGGAACATATTTTGCTTTTAGTGCTCGCTCGGGCTGAGACTCACCAGAGTTTTTCTTTACTGGAGTGACTCAATGTAACTAAAATACCACTGCTAACTAACTGAAACTCAAACTGCTAACTAACTAACTGCTAACTGCTTAAACTAGCTCAGACCCTGTCTCATGGCCAATTCAGTTTCAAGAGTGAGTTCGCGTGAAGCTACTCATGGGTGAGTTTGCCGACATATGATGTGCGGTGATAGAAGCATAGATGCAATGTTGAGGTTTTCATCATCGTGTGGTGATGGACGCTTCAGTGATGCTGTGAGATTTCCATGTTTGGGTGTATTCATAGGGTGATGCTGTTCAAGAGTGCGGATGATGGAGCCAATCATATATCCTCGTGTCGGATATGTGAATAATAAATATTGCTTGTTTATGGAGAATTACATTTGTGAAGAAGTTTTTTGAATGGATATTTTACAAAACCACGAGTCTAAGATAAATTTCAATGTGAAGATGAGACATAGCAAGAAACAATTACAGAAAGCTCATCACTTGAACTGCTTTTGACGCCGCTGAGTCAAATGCCACAAATATATTCGCACCACTCACAACAGCATTGTCTTTTGTATTGCATCACCCGCGAGTAACTATTGCTCGTATGTATACTGTAGGTTCGTTCAGCTACGCTACAAGACCCAGCTACGCTTGTAGACTGTGCACTCGTCCTGCAAACAAGTGCTTGAAAGTGTTCAGTTTCCGAGCGACAGCGACGCGTGAAGTGCGAACGACTCCAAACTCTCATTGAACGACCAGCCAACCTGTGGGAACTGTGCACTTGAGTGCTGTACAGCGTTTACGAAACTCACGCGCGCTACTGCCGTAATTACTACCCTGACATTAATTTCATGCATTGCACGACTCTCGCTGCAAGTGTCAATTGTCCTCTGATTCTGATTTGCACACAATCTGAGATAAGCGGCACATTGTGTCACACAATACGCAATGAGCACTACCACCAGAACAATGGAGAATAGTTGAATAGTCGTCAGGGCAATGACTGCGCTGTGTGAATGCGTAAATCACAATCTGAGTATTTGTGCACCCGTTGCGTTGTAAGTCAGATTACATGCAAGAAGGAGAGGTAAAGAAAACGAATATAGCCGCATGGAGAATCTTGTTCAGCAGTTCAATTATTGCTTCGACAATAGTTAACTACCTGAAGCTGCGCATACTGCGTCGGTTCTTTTCTCACGCGCAAAGAAGCCAACTCACCTCTCGCCGAAGAAAGCAAGTCCCTTTCTGTCTCTGAAACTCTTTCTTTCACTTCGTTCATCCTTCACTTATCATTGGGAGTTGGAAAGGTGCTGCAGATGCGAAATAGCACGAGTTTTAACATTGTTCTCGTGATTATTATTATTATTATTATTATTATTATTATTATTATTATTATTATTATTATTATTATTTCGTTTACTTCTCGTGAACGATGGCAGCTCTGAAACCGGGGATGCATGCATTGTGTAGGTGGCAGCCCACCACAGTGTTGCTGTGTGCTACTCGGGAAAAAAGAACACAAGAATGGTGGGTGTAACTTTCTCAATTATAGGCCTTGCAGAAATGCCAACACGTAAGTTAATTGATCTGTGCATAGTATTTATTGTGATATTCTTTACAAACGCTATTTCTACTGTTATAGTTATTATTTATTATCATTATTTTTTAACATACCTGTTGGAACTAGAAAGTTATTTAAAAAATTTAGCTCTTTAGCTAAATGTACTGTTGTAATACAAGTTTCTAATTGCCTTCGGACAATTTTCTCTTTATAGAAAGCCACAGTTAGGCTTGTTGCTTTGATACCGAGGATTTCCGAGTTTCAGCTTGGATAGTTTTGTCCTTTTGTCGGCAATGCCTGAACAAGTGGAGCCATAAATTGCCGAATTCAAGTAGTAATTATTTTTGAAGTATTCTTCGAAACCCAAAAGAACTTCGCATAGACATTAGGTACATTCTAGTCTAGAAAACCATTCAATGTTAACGCGATAGCGTTAAAGAGCTTGTTTCAGAAAAATTCCTGCATCAAGGTCAGCGTAAGTCGGCGTCGATGGTTGTGAGCGAAAAATCATCATGTTATGCATGATTAAAAAATCGAGAACGACGCGAATAGAATAAATTTTTTTAAAAATCCTTGGTGAGAATAGGGTTGAACCCAGGTAGTTAGCGTGGCACGCGGATGTTCCACCACACGGCCAAGTGTCCTTTTTTTATCTTCAATGGTATTGAATACAAATGCAGTTTACGTATATACAAAGCATACAACATACATAAGGCCGCTTTGACAAATGTAGAATGTATAATACAAAGTAAATCCCATACAACATAATGTATCAAGTAGAATTTGATCAGCACACTTCATGAACTCTGTATACCAGTCTGGCTGAAGCTGCAGTTGGTCACAAAAGTCTTTTAACTGCCCAGTCATTTGTACAAAATAGCATCACGAAGAAACCATATCATCGATTCCCACTGTACGTGAGATATGCCAATTTTTTTTCTGGCTACCACTGGTTGCAACTTATAATAAGTTGTTAGTTTCAATAAAATTTCAATTGTCAGTAAGCGCCCTCTGTGTCTAGTATGCCTTCCTCTCTCTGGTGTCGTCTAGCGCGATAAATTTGAAAGCTCTGATTTGTGAAAATTGAAAGCACTGACTTAAATGACTCAAGACAAGCTGCACTCTTTTGAAACCTTTGCGGGAATTTTTTTTCTGTGTGTGTGAATACGGGAGCTGATTCAGCGATTTTGTGCACCGGATAACGGATATGACAGCAACAATCCCATCGTGGCCGTAAGCAAATCGAGAAAACAGTGGTGTCGGCAATAATCTATTTCTTCCACGCCATTTTTAGGATGCTGAAAGAACATGGGCATATTATCGAGGCAACATCCAGGGTAAAACGAAAGCATGGAGTCGGTTCGTGACTTCGTCATCGTAGAAGCGATTGTGAAAGCAAAAGAATAGTTGCCTGCTTCACAACGTGTTTTCAGTTCTGATATGTTCTGTTATATCAGTTTTGCTGTGGAGAGGTAGAGGTTGATATTGCCTCGGCTACCGAACCAGAAATAATTTTTCTGAAACGAGGCCGACATAAAACAATGCAAAAAACGCAACTGTTCTGTGGTACCAGAACGAAATGTGCGACTAAAAAATAGATAAGGAGCGATGGGAGGGACCTAACTTACGGACCCTTAATCTGCCATCTTCGCCAGCGTGTGGCGTCTCGTAACGGTGAGGTTTTTTATTACCTTCATTACGCCGCCCAGTCACGCGATCACTCGTTCAGCGTAGAGTTCTACATCGAACGACGCACATAAAATGGGTAATTGGATGGACGCTCTCGCACCGTTTCACGCCTCGGCTTCCCAATGCAAAGCATTTCTTGCAGGGGCTGCCACAAAATCTCGTGCACGCATTCGGATCGTGAGCACGCGAGCGCGAACAGTCGGTTCGACGAAGTGCCTAACAGGTGCATTCATTGTGCCCACAATATTGGTTGTAAACACATACTACAAATGCACTACCAGTGTCGCCGACGTCTGTATCTGTGTGTGGAGGTGCGTGAGGTGCCGTCGTGAAGCAATAGTCTAGCAAAACAGACTGGGCGTGCTATAGCCTTGTTTTCTCTGAAGCTAATGCTACGATGGGGCTTTATTTATACGCGAACATCATTTCTTTTTTGCCTTCTATTTTGGCTTGATTGAAGGCGTTGCTAAGCATGACGAGGAGGCACTGATGGTGCTCCAGTTGGCGCATCGTGATTATTGCAAGGAGCTACATGCAAAGCACTTCGGCGTGCAGGCATCTATCGTGGAGATGTGTGGTCGCGATATCCGTAGATTGGGCGCCCGGTGTGGTCAGGATGTGCCGGGCTGTTTTTCATCGGTTTTTCGGGGAAATGGATTGGCGATGCAGCTAGAGCGCAGATTCGTGCAGGCAATACATGGCTTACTCGAGTGCAGCAAAAAAAAACTATTACGCTATTTCCTATTTTCGTACGTCTCATTGTTCTATCACAATAGTCATTGCCATTAGGCTAACAAGATTCAGTGTTCTCGGATACTGGCTGAAAGAGTACAATATAGCAACTGCGAGCTATAGAGTGAACGACGGCTTTTAGGCTTAGGAGAAAACGAGGGAAATCGACAAAGAAAAAGCTGATTGTCCAATATTTTTGAAAAAAGAGGAATCAACAGAACGCCGGGAGAAAGCTGATTTGTAATGGACAAAAAAAACTAGTATTGAAAGTTGGGATACGGAAACACGCATACAAGCACCATTAAAAAAGTGAGCACTTTAGACCAAGTTTAAATCCACGAATACTGCCTAAATAAGTGAACCATTTTTTTCGCATGAGGTAAATTTTACGAAAAACTTGGGAAAGTAGCTCTCAGTGTTTTGTAGAATGAGGAAACAGCGGGGTTTCTCCTCGTTTCCTGCCTCCGCACTGTCCCTTCTCTCCCCTTTGCCCAGTTGCAGTAGGGCACTGTAGAGAGAAGGCAAAGATTGGCATGACTATGCTAATATTCACCCTCTCTCTTCCTTTGTCAATCGCACTTCTCTTTCCAACTCGCTTGCTATACTATACAAGGCTTCGCTATGCAATACTCTTGCCTCTCCTCCTTATAAACGCGAAGCATTTCTTAGCGAACTTCGTCGACATTGAGCGTATCTATCTATCTATCTATCTATCTATCTATCTATCTATCTATCTATCTATCTATCTATCTATCTATCTATCTATCTATCTATCTATCTATCTATCTATCTATCTATCTATCTATCTATCTATCTATCTATCTATCTATCTATCTATCTATCTATCTATCTAGCCGCCTACGACTTTTAGCTCTCCTGGTGGTTTTGATAATGGCATCGATACCAAACTTGGTAAGGCATAACATGAGTGTATGAAGAACATACTTGACTAGTCATGACATGAAAATCATGGCATGTATGTCATGAATGTCATGATTACCATTTCAAGGTCCTGCAGCTCTTGCGGTGGTTTCGTTCATATGGCATGTTGCAAAACTGGGCGACAGACTCCAACATGAAAATCATGACACGCGTGTCATGTAACAACATGACAGCATGCCACGCTCATGATGCGCTCGCGGCCGTTTTGCTAGCGTCACATATACGAAATTTGGTATTACCGTACGTGAATGGATGACGAAAGTATGTGACTGGTGGAAACATGATATCAAATCATTAGATACGTGTCATGTAACAACATGACTACATGCCACGCTCATGATGCGTTGGCGGCCATTTCTCTAACTTCTTCACATGTACAAACTCGGTATTACGCGACGTGAATGGACGACAGAGGTAAATGACACATCCAAACATAAAAATCACGACATGCGTGTCATGTAACAACATGAATGCATGCCACAGTCATGATGCAATCACGGCCATTTCGCTAGCTTCCCATATGCCAAATTTGGTATTACGTGTCGTCAATGAATCACGAAAGTATGTGACTGGTTCGAACATGTTAATCATGAGATGCGTGCCATGTGAGAACATGACTACATGCCACAAGCAAGGCGCCAATACATTTTGACGTGAGGTGGTGCGCTTGCTCACCGGCGTTCATTTCGTCGCGTCCCGCCGGCGTTGCGAAGCCAGGCGCCAGTTTTGCCATATACTCGCAGGCGTGCGCCGCGCTGCGTTGCTTTGACGCATGAGCGTTTCAGCGCATCCGGCGTCCCTCCGTCACGAAAAGAGAGAGATGCAGTGTTGTCTGGGTAATGAATCGGCGCAAATTTCGCGCCGGTTGCCGTCGAGCCGCGCCGACGGACGCTGGTTGCGTCAGTCGCGCCTGGCGTCAGGCTAAGGAGATCTCGCGTTTTTCTAACGTAGCGTGGCTGTGCCCAGCGTGCGCGCGCGTCAACGCTACATTGGAGTATATTGGGTCCGTCATGATGCGCTCACGGCCGTTTTGCTAGCTCCACATATACCGAATTCGGTGTTACGTGACGTCGATGGATGACGAAATATATGACTGGTGATAAAATGATAATCCTTACATGTGGATTATGTAAGAACATTACAACATACTATGCTAATAGCTTGCTCGTGACTGTTTTGCTAGCTCCACATATACTAACTTTCGTATCACGGGACGTGAATAGATGACGAAGGTAAACGACGCATCGAGACATAATTTTGGCACGGAAGTCTTGTACGGCATCATTTATCTCTGCCTCGTAATGTCCTGCTGATTTCAAAGTGACATACCAACCTTTCTTCTTCGTGCTTCGCATATCGTCGATTCCCACTGTACGTGGGATCTCTGCCAGTTTTTTTTCCTTCTTACCCTCACAGCACTTCTGCTTATATTCCTCTCCTTTTCCCCTACCCTTGCTATAGTAAAATTTACTGTGCCATTCTTTCTTTCTCCATGTGTTATTTTATATATTTGTTTGTCTTTCCTTTTCTCCCCTTCTCTCTTCTCCTTTTTCTCTTTCCACCATTTTCCAGTTTTCTCTCTTTCTTTCTTTCCCTGCCTCGCTGTCTTTTCTCGTTGTCTCCCTGATAACGACGCAATCATATGGTTTCCGTAGACGCTTCTTCTGTGAACGTGTTGTCGAAGAGAAAGATGAGTGTAACAGAACCATCTGTGACGAAGATGTGATATCTTTGTTTGATGGAACAACGCACGTAAAATGCGCAGGAAGTGTGATTAATAGACTGCACTTTGACTGGTTGTCAAAAAAGCAACAAAAAAAAAACAAAAAAGTAAAGGCCAGATAGCTGAGTGGCGTATGAACGCGGGTTGAAATCTCGCATCCCAAAATGTTTTTCTTTTGTTTTTCTAACCTATTCTTGTCCCTACCTTCACTTTTTTTCTATCCTCCTATTGGCCTTCTTTAAACGCGTTGTTACAGGCGACGTGAGAGACCATATAAGGAAGAAGGCGCTTATGATGATGATGATTGTTTTTTGTTAACGGGATACAGGGTTTCACTAAATTAAAAAATCTCCGCTGTTAAAATTCACCACGGCGCAACATATAGAATCGACACGAATTGTGCACGTCACTACAATTTAGCCTGTGTGAGAATTCTGTGCCATACATGCATTCTCCTATGCATATTTTAAAAGAACGCGTGCTTACAAGACTGACGGGCGTCAAAAGTAATTTGCTGGTGCCACGTGAGAACACCGTTTTGGAGACGGCTACACTGTGCAGTAGCACTACACTCGCGCATCTCTGAGAAGGGTCTCAAAACAGGTCCTGCATTCTTCAGCTCCTGTTGTCCCCTACTTTCAGAGAATTACAAAATAAAATTGCATTGAGTTCTTTGTTTTTTTTTTGAAGACGATAGTCTATCTAGAGCTACTTGAACACAAAAAAATTAGCAATCCGTCCATTCGTTCATCCATCCATCCATCCATTCATCCATCCATCCATCCATCCATCCATCCATCCATCCATCCATCCATCCATCCATCCATCCATCCATCCATCCATCCATCCATCCATCCATCCTTCCATCCATTCACCCATCCATCCATCTGTCTGTCTGTCCGTCAGTTCGTTTGCTGCCTGCCTGCCTGCCTGCCTGCCTGCCTGCCTGCCTGCCTGCCTGCCTGCCTGCCTGCCTGCCTGTCTGTCTGTCTGTCTGTCTGTCTGTCTGTCTGTCTGTCTGTCTGTCTGTCTGTCTGTCACATCATTCAGCAACCCTGCCAAAGTTCAAGCATTTGCTAAACGTCTAGCTATCTTGAACTGGTGGCTGCGTTCATGCTTGTCAATATTGTGGCTCAAAAAGCAACTATCTGCATATCTGAGGCGCAACATTAATGCGTAAGTATTAGGTAGCGTGTTACTTTACTAGAAAACACACAAATTCAGAATTGTGAAGACCACAGTGTTTCTTAGGCTGCACTGAAAGTGCGACGCTATGCACGAACGAAGGCCGGCAGAAGGACAGGGATTAGTGGCCAATTTTTTCTATATGTAGTTATGACGCTCCACTGTGGGTGGTACATGTGTCACTTGCGTCTCTGAGAGTGACGTAACGCAGGAGCTAGATGACCTACTCATCTGTAAATATACAAATAACGATTAACAGATTTTCTTACCAACACAGCGAAATGGCCACCGTTAAGGGCGGCTTCTGTTTAAAGAGACATGAAAGAGAGAAACAATCTTTCTCGCACTAGAAATGTTCCCTTAGAGTATATGAAAATGTCACGCTCGCCGTGAGAAGATGCTTGGTAAGCGAGGAAACACGGAAAAGAAAATGCGGGTGGTGACGCAACTTTGATGTTGCCACACCCACGACGTCTTAAATTTTGAAGGTATCTCTTGGGCCTCTATAGTTCGTAATCAGTAAACGTGAAATGCATAGTCTCCTGGAAAGGATATTACACATACCCACTTTCAAGTGATACTCTTGGGTCATGGCGGCAAGAACACGCAAATAAACAAAACAAGAATCATGTAATTTGGGACACCTCCACCAATATTTCAGTGGTAATTTTAAAAGCCAGACCTTCGGCATTGATTTCCCACTCTATTACTAAACTTGTAGTAGCAAAATAAACGACAGTATAGAGCCTTATTAGTACAATTTGTACGTATCCGTAATTCATAGTTTCACGTCACTGTCCTTTTATTTGCATGAAACGATTTTTTTAACACACGCCTAAACTTTATTGACTGCATTTCAAATAACTTTTGACTAATGTATCAGATGTCCCTCCCTTTATGGTAAAAAGGATTGTCGAAAAGGCAGAAGAAGAATGCCGAAAACGCTCCAACGAGAGCGCCGGACCTCAAGCGGGAAAACAAGGCTGGTACGCAGGAAACGCCATACTGCATATGAATTCTGAACTTTTACTAACGTTACTCGAGAAACCTTTGTTAAGGCAACTTCAATGTATTACTATTTTCATGGTAAGGTAACTTTAATTTCTTTATCATCCAAAACCGATCGTAATTTAATGTCCAGCCACCATTTGTAATATAATTTAGATATCTTTTAAGAGTAATACTGCCATAAGTGTTTCAAAATATTTGAATAACTTCTGTTCTCTAACACCGAGAGTACACTTATAGTGGCACGTTTTGCCAGGTCCTTTCTTTTGTATGAATATTATACCGTAGTTCTTTCTGCTCTGTACATCTGGGGTTTTGAGACATAGTGAGTAGAGTTCTGCCTGTTTCCTAAGTGTAGAATTATCTTCATCTTTTATGAAATTGAATCTTGCTCAACCTCTTTTTATCACTTTTTTTTCGAAAAACACAACATGTGTAGATTTTATAACCTCATCCGTGGTAACACGTGTAAAATTCGCGTATCTTCCAGCCTCGATTTGATATCCGGTTGGATAACTTATTTGCGAGTTATGCTGCTCAACACAGAACTCTTTTGCCACCTGTCCTGTCTCGCTGAGGGTGCTAATGACATCACCTGGTTATCATTTGAACGAATGGGTTTTGGACATTCCCATGTAAGTGTTCTTTTTATTTACTGTTACGATGATGTATACATCTGTCGGACGTTATAGCTTTACATTCCTCAAAGTTCCTTCTTCTTAATAAGCATCGACAGTTCAGAAAATAAACTTCATCTTTTTCAATAGTTACCTTTATTTATGATTTTTTTATATTTTTTAGTTTTTCTTTAATTTTTTTAGTTTAGTCAGGATTCCTATCACAGCCTACATGTCATAGTTTCCGTATTTTTCAAGTACGGCATTTCTTCTGAAGAGAAATTCAGAAGCTCTCGGTGTCTTGACTTCACGTAGGCTGACACCTGTTTAGTGATTAATTTTACGTTCTTTCTGTTCACTCTGAGGACTATATTTCAATGATTAATTAGTGGTCCTTACATTATCTTATCTACTGTTCTGTTCTGTAGCATGCTTGAGTCGCGTGATGAAAATTGCTGATCTGCAAAAGATCAAAGCCCTAGCGAGAGCTGTAAGGCAAGATTACGGCATAATTTCTTTTTTTCCAAAACTATGGTTCGCTCACGTTCATTTTATTTTTGTAGTATATTTTTCCGCCACATTCACATTGAGCAAAAAAAAAAATGGCAGCATATCCACGGAGTGAATGATGGAGAGTGGGGCGAAGAATTCGTCCGTCGATTCGTTCTTGCTTCCGTCCGTCCATGCGTCCGTCAGTGTGACCGTCCATGCGTCCATCAGCCCGTCCGTGCGTGCGTCTGTTCATGCGTCCATCCTTGCGTTCGTCCATGCAGCCGCCCCTGCGTCCGTTCATGCGTCCGTCCATGCATCTGTCTATGTGTCCGTTCGTCCATCTATTCAACACTCCAAGTACCACCATCTCGCATCTTTTCATCATATATTCCCATATAGAAGCACCACCATCCAGCGAACATTCCAAGGACTAAACGAGAGGTGGCACACGCACACTTTCTTGCGGTTTGTGCTTTGGGTCCACTTCCCACCTTTAACCACCTCGAGTTCATGGTATATACTACTTCACTGTATTCATGGCACTGCGGCCGAACGCTCGCTAAACCTTTCGAAAACCAAGGAGGTTACGCCCAGCGAGTATGACGTAGAAAACTTTTTCAGTCAGATAGTGCTCAATGTACATGCCGATGGCTGCTAATGGAAAATGAGAGGCGGAGAATTCGGCTTTTACTTTCTTACGGCTTGCGCTTCGTATCTACTTCCCATTTTTAACCACCTCGAGTTCAATCATGGTATACACAAGGAGGAGGAGGAGGATTAAATGAGAAAGGACAGGGAGGTTAGCCAGTTCTCAGACCGGCTGGCTACCCTGTACTGGGGAAGGGGGTAAGGGGGATAAATAATGAGAGAAAAGAGACGTTGTGAAAAAAAAGGAGAGAGAAGGTCATCAGACAATCCACGATGCTGTGTACAGTCTGTCTCTAAGACCACTTGCCCACAGAAAGCGCAACAGCGCTCTCAATGCCTTGCGTGCAGAGGACGGTCTCGGCCAGTGTCCTAATACCCTTTCTTCCGACAATTGGCGATTGTCTATTCTATCTAAAGCTTTCGACAGTTATTTTCTTGGCACGCTGAAGCGGGGACACTTGCAGAGAAGATGGAAGAAAGTCTCTGCGCAGCCACAGTTGTCACATGTCGGGCTTCTGGCCATTCCGATTCGAAACGAATAAGCATTTGTAAAGGCCACCCCATCCACAGACGGCACAAAAGCGTCTCCTCTGCTCTGGTTATTCCTGATGGAAGACGCAGCTGTAGGTGTGGGTCCAAATTGTGAAGTCGGACGTTGGTGAATGCCGGTGAATTCCACTGAGCGAGTGTCAGTTCTCGTGCAAGTGATGGAAGCCTTGCAGCGGCATCCGTTCTTGATAATGGTATAGCTACACAAGGAGCATCATCATGAGCAGTTCGGGCTGCTTCATCTGCACGGTCGTTTCCATCAATGCTGCAGTGGCCTGGTATCCATTGATGCGCTATGTCATGTTGTTTCTCTATAGCCCGGTGAAGGAGCAGTCGTGTTTCAGCAATTAGCTGTTCGTTTGGTCCATGACGATGTGGCGAGGCAATGGCCTGGAGAGCTGCTTTGGAGTCGGAGAATATTGACCATGTCTGTTGCGGTTCTTCAACTAGGAACCCAAGAGCGGCACGAATGGCGGCGAGTTCTGCCGCCGTGGATGATGTCAGATGCGAGGTCCTGAACTTTATCGTGATGGAGTTCTCCGGAATCACCACTGCGCCTGTTGAACTTGTTGAAGTGACCGACCCATCCGTGTAAATGTGAATGCGTCCACTGTGTTTCTCATGCAGAAACAGTAATGTTGTTTGTTTTAGGCCAAATTTGACAAATTTTTCTTCTTTTGCATTCCGGGGATGGTTATCAGGGCTTCCAGTGGATGTAGACACTACAATGGTAGCGACGGTCTTGCTGCGTGCGTGAAGTTCGTGGGAATCACCGTACGATGTGGGGCAATAATAGAGCAGAACGCCGAGCGTGGCCTGGAAGTTGGAAGGGAGGCGAGGTGATGCGATTGACACCGGGTGGCATGTCTTATGTGCGTTCCTAAAGCATCGACACGAATGTAGGTTGTGATAGGGTGTTCATGAGAAATTGCGACAGTCGCTGCTGAGGATGCGCATCTCGGCAGCCCAAGGCATATTCTCAGTGCTTCAGCTTGTAATGACTGGAGGACGTGTACGTTTGTTATGCAGGCCTTGCCAAGCACAGGTAGGCTGTAGCGCATGAAGCCAAGAAAAAGTGCAGCATACAATTGAAGCATGGCTCGTACCGATGTACCTCATGATTTTCCCGCAAGAAACCTTAGCACGTGGGTGATCATGGTCAGTTTCTTCATCCTGTAAGCGATATGAGGGCTCCAAGACAAATCACGATCTATTATTACTCTCAGTAAACGGTGAGTCTTTTGATAGCTGATTGTGTGTTCATTAATTCTGATGCGGTATGGCGTCATTGTCTTGCGGGTAAACGCAACCAGTGAGCATTTCTCAGATGACAGCTCCAGTCCTCGTCCTTGAAGGTAGTTTGACGTCAGCGTAGCCGCTGTCTGAAGCCTGGCTCGTACGTGTAGACGCGTGAACCCTGATGCCCAGATGCAGATGTCGTCCGCGTATATCGACAGATGTACGGAGTGTGGCAGGACGTCGACGAGGCAAATGAGCGCAAGGTTGAAAAGTATGGGGCTTAGGACCCCACCTTGAGGTACGCCGCGATAAGTATGATGTTGCCTTGTTGCGCCATCTTCTGTCTGAACGGAGAAGGTTCTGTCCTTCAAATAGCTGTAGATCCATTGGTAAACGAAGCCTCCCAATCCAATGCTGCCCAAGGCGTCCAGGATGGTTTCATGCAGTACATTGACGTATGCAGCCTTAATATCCAAGAAAAGTGCCGCTAATAATCTCTTTAGGCTTTTCTGCTGTTGTACAGACGTGACAAGATCAACAACATTGTCTATGGAAGACCGTCCACCTCGAAAGCCGGTCAAAGCATCGAGGTATATATTGTTATGTTCCAAGTACCACTCCAGGCGAGTCAGCACCATTCTCTCCACCACCTTTCCAAAACAGCTGGCGAGCGCGATGGGGCGATAGGAGGCCATGTTCTGAGGCGATTTGCCTGGTTTGAGCAGGGGCACAAAGCGGCTGCTTTTCCACGAAGGAGGAACCAAACCGTTGCTCCACGAGTCATTGTATACAGCTAGAAGGGCACGCCGAGCTGTTCGTCCTGATTAGCAAGGGCCATGTAAGTGACTCCATCGGGTCCAGGCAATGATGAGCTCTTGCATGCTGCCAATGCTGCCTGAAGCCCCTCTAGAGAAAACATATTGTCCATCCGAGTGTCTCTGGACACCGGCGCGTTTCGTAGGTTACTCACGTTGATCCCGGACCCCTTGTTTTCAACCCTGGCACAGAAGTCTTCCGCTACATCTATTTCACGCCGGCCTTGGTGGAGAGCAAGATTATTTGAACGGACGATGCTGTTGTGGCAATGTTCGTAGGCCGCGGATTATTCTTCATATTGGCGAAAGAGGCTTGTGGGGATCAAGCGACTCGCACAGTGACTTCCATCGTAGCGACTGTAGTGCATTGATTCGACGTTGAATCTTCTTTTGTAGACGTCTCGCTTCCCTCAAGTCGTAGATGTATTTCGTGCGCCTATAACGTCATTCGGCGCGACGACGGATTGCGCGAAGTCGCTCCAACTCCACCTCATATTTGCTAAAATCTGGCAAAGGTCCATAATTAAACGTTGCCTCTCGGATAGCGGCCTTTATTATACCTTCTAGGCTTTCAAGAGAACCTTCTTGGTTTCTCTCGCACTGCTTCTCTGTGGATGATCTGTACTTTGACCAGTCTATCCGTGAAGTGGGCGCGATTTGCGACTTGCTTAGCCCCTTGATTTTTATATAGGTGGGGATGTGGTCACTGCCATGCGTTTCATTGTCCGCAAGCCACTGCACCTTGGTACTTAGGCTACTTGACACAAAAGTTAGGTCGAGACAGCTACTATATGTCAGACCCCGTAAAAACGTGGGAGTGCCGTCATTTAAACAATATAGTTGGTGGTCAGATGCAAAAGAGGACACACCTTTTCCCCGACGGTCCATCTTCTGGCTTCCCCACAGGGGGTGATGAGCGTTAAAATCACCGGTAATAATCCATGGCCCAGGTGTCAGTGATGTAATGGCGCTTAAGCTTGCTGGGTCGAAGCGGCCTAAAGGCGAAATATATACTGCCACTAACGTAGAGTTCACAATCTTATGCTTAACTGTCAGGCACACGTATTGATTACTGTCGTCCGGTGTTACTGGATGCTCAATATATGTAAGTTCGCACCTGATGTAAACAATGACCTTACTGGTTTCGTTACGGGTTGCAGATCTGAAAGCCTCGTATTTAGAAAGTCGCATAGCATTGTGAAGACGTGGTTAACAAATTACGATAATTGGAAACTTATTCTTGACAACATGTGGATGAAAATCCGAAATGCGGGGTTTAAGACCTCAGGCATTCCATTAGACAATTGATTCCTCTTTCACTTGTTTACGGAAGGGCTGCAGAGAAAGAGCCATGGTGCTTCTCTAGATTTGATAGCACCAGATTCAAAGTGTCTAATATTTGAAGAGCGCTGTGGGCAGCCGGAGTCTGAATATTATTCAGGAGTACTCGAATTGTCTTCATGAGGGTCTTAATCACGTCTATTATTTCGTTATCTTGACTTTCATGACTTACTCGCTCTGAAGTAGTTTTCAGCGGGCGATGATGGGGCTCTACTGGCGGTGTCACTGACGGCAGCACTGTCCACGCGTCAGGGTCAATGTTTCTTGCGTCTTTCTGAGGATGCTTGTTGTTGAGACTTGTTGATGCTTGTGGTGGTGAGTGCGTGATATGGGGTACCAATGTATCCCTGGCATTGGCAGAGGATGTCCTAGGAGTTTTCCTATGGCGCAAACGCCAGCGTCGCACTTTTGCAGCAGCCTCCCTGTGGGTGGAACAGTCTCTGGCCATCTGCCTCAGCACTTGCATCTCCTTCTTCACATTTGGGCACTGCTTTGATGACGCCTCGTGAGAACCTTGGCAATTGCTGCATTTGCGATGTTCTGCCTGGCAGGCTTCCGTGTTGTGCGACTCCGAGCATCGGAGCACACAGCAGAACTTGTGCAAACAGCACTCACGTGTCTTATTTTACAGCACTTCTGACACTGAAGAGGTTTCGGCACGAACGGCCGTACTGTGTGTCGAAAATGACCAACTCTTACTTGAGTTGGGCGGCTGTCACCCTTGAAAACTAGTTTCAATCATCGTGAGTTCCCGAGACGGCGGGCTTGCAAGATTATAGTAGCTTCCGTCACTGGTTTGATTAGAGTGGGAAAATCAATATCGCTGATAGAAATGTCGACGTCGTAGATAACGCCTGCCCTAGAGTCCTTGCCATCTGGTATGAAAGAACGTACGTTGATGTTCCCGAGCACATTCACCTTGGTCAGTACGTAGAGAGCAATACGTTGCGTAACGTCTGTCGCCAGAACGTTCTTGCGGCCATTGATTCTCACGTCTGTTATTTGTCCCGGAACGAGCGCCTCAAGTGACATAGACGTGACCTGGCGATTAAGTCGGTTCATGCTGTCAGCGGCATTCAGCGGGACAAACAAAGTATTGTGAACCGGTGGCTCTTGAATATTCGTGGTGGCCTTACTTTGGGAAGGAGATGTCGTAAGCAGCCTCCTCTTCGCCTTGTGTCTTGCCACGGGCACAAAGTCACTTTCATCGGAGCTCTCATCACTGGCCGTAGAGTACATCAGCGTGTCCTCACTGTCTACGTCACTTGGGTGGCCGGAGCGCTTTCTTAGAGTGGCCACAGACGACGCGGAACGTGTGGGTGGAGGCCCTGGTGATTCTACGTCCATTTCCGCAGGCAGAAAAGCGGCGTCTTCCACAAGCACCAAAGAAAACGATAAAAAGTAACAGAGACTGAAACCAGCGTTGCACTCAGGAAAAGCTTCGTCTTCTTCCACCCATGATATATACAAGTTCATTGTATTCATGGCACTGCGGCTCAACGCTCGCTAAACCTTTCTAAAGCTAAGGAGGTTACACCCAGCGAGTATAACGTAGCAACTCTTTCTTGTCAGATAGTGCTCAATGTACATGCCAATGGCTGGTAATGGTGATCGCAGCCTGCGCGTTAATAAAAGCCGAATGCTCCTGTCTCTCATTCCCCATTAGCAGCCATTGACATGTACATTGAGCACTTTTTTTTTATTGTTCAACAGCGCACAGAAGTCTCTCACCGGCACCACCTTGGAGGTTAAAAATGTTATACTTGTTACATACTACGGAGGACGAATGGGTGCCGCTATAAGGAGCTTCACCCCTAAAAGACCGAGGAGTGGTGTCTGTTTTGTTTCGCTGGACGTTTCAACTTAGACTGCTTCTTTCATAGATCAGTAAGAGATGTTGGCAAGGCATACAATTCCGACACCTAATAGCACAGTACTAAGTGATAACGACGATGCATGGTACAACTTTTGACAATGTCGTGAACACGTATGTAGATATTTGCGATGCTATGCATTATCGGGGATATGAGACAAACTCCAAAGTGAAAGAAGAAGACAGTATTGCGAGACGGAGCAGAACATAGATATAGGTTGTCCAATATAAAAAACTGCGAGGTTGAATCTGAATCAGTAGTGATGAATAACTTCACGAGGCGGTATCTTGAGTAGCAATAAATTCATCCTCATAAGCTGCTCAGTGAATGAAAACATTGTTCACCTCTAGGTTAACTGCATTGTGGACATTAAAGCGGCACACAAGTAAAAATGTCAATCAGACATGTTTTACCGTCATTGTGTAACCCATGGAAATTGTTACGCAGCATTACAGAATGCCGTGCGATTCGAAGAAGTTAGTCACCCAGAATATTGTGTAATAGTACAGCCTTGCGAGTGGTTTGCCCTGTACAAGTGCATACAGCAGCCTGTCGCCCTTTATGCTACTGAAGTAAAGAGAAAAAAAGAAGCCTGGTAAGCCAGCAATACCGTATGGACTAGTCATTTCGCGAACAAAAGAGCCCCTACCAGACCACCTTGTAGCTGCGATTGTAGAAGTGTTCAAAGCTGCCGTGATTGAGGAAAACCAACTGGAGTGAGACCTCGTGTAATTATGAGAAACTGTTGCGAAGCGCATTAAGTAATAGTGTTGGCCTTTTGCGTGGGTCACGGTGCGAGATCGGTTCCCCATAATTTCAGTGCATCCATACACTACAACGAGCATGTAACTCATGGTAATGAGAGCGTTTCTTTCAGTGTGGGCTCTCAAACTATTTGCGTTTAATACCCTCAACTCCAGCTCACCCCCAGAAATAATTTCACTGAGTACTATGACCAGAGTGCCCCACCGCGGTGGTCTAGTGGCTAAGGTACTCTGCTGCTGACCCGCAGGCTGCGGGTTCGAGTCCCGGCTGGGACGGCTGCATTTCTGATGGAGGCGGAAATGTTGTAGGCCCGTGTGCTCGGGTTTGGGTGCACGTTAAAAAACCCCAGGTGGTCGAAATTTTCGGAGCTCTCTACTACGGCGTCTCTCATAATCATATGGTGGTTTTGGGACGTTAAACCCTACATATCTATCTATCTGCTATGGCCAGAGTGTAAAAGCTGACTCTGCGCAGCCGAAACATGCGCCAACTTTATGTACCACGATCAGTGGTCCATCGAAGGCTCTTCTGTTGAAGCTTTTGTTTCGTTTATTGTCACATCTTAAGCATGCACGATTACCAGAAATTATCGTTTGTATGTAGTGCGCGATTCCCACCTGCGCAGAAATTGCATGCAAGCACCATTACTTGGCGTGCATTTTAGTTTTCGCACTTAATATAAGGAAAACTGTGTGAACACGCAAGAAACAATGTTTGGGAAAACGCGCTTGTGCCTGCGTAACACTGAGCAGATCTAGTGCATCAAAGCCGAGAAGACTATGCCAGTGAACGAAAAAGAGTTATTCAAGAAGTTTTCAAAAAAATTAAATTTTACTAGCCTTCATTTAATTTCACAGTGGTGACTTGAATCGCACAAACACACCATATTTGACGCTAGCATTTTTCTATTGACCATTTTAATACGAATTGGCATGTGATCCCTGCAGAAATATCTGCTCAATTGAAAGTTCCCGAGACACTAAATCACCCAGAAAATTTATTTCACGAAGGCGCTCGTCAACTGAACACACTCACGGTGGAGATGAAGAAGTAAGGACTGCTGGCAGTGAAGTTAACAATAAATACGTCATCGCATTGTGGCCAAGTCACGTGCCACTAGTTACAGCTACGGAGTGCAGAACTCCAGTGACACCATCAACGCGACAAAGGCTGGAAAAGTGGCACCTTTCGAATGCGAGCTCTTTTATGCGCCCTCGCACTCTCCCTTCTCATAAGAGCACGTGAAAGCGAGCACAGTGGCACGACGAGTTACGAGGAGCGGCACGGTCGAGTGCATACGAAGAATGCGAGATGATGGCAGCCGCCACAACAACGCTCATAAAGACAACCACGGAGACGAAGATGAAACAGAAGCTTCTCGTAGGAGTGATCACCCAGCTGGTGCGACTCTAACAACGTCCAAAAAAGGAGAGAGCGTCGCGGGTCCCGAGAAGAAAAGCCGATCCTTTTTAGTCGTGGACAGTAGCTGACGGCCTGCATCTCTACTATTTCGCCGAAGACAACGGGTGATCACGGCTCGGGCCATGGATCATACCATGCTAGAAGTATGGCGTCCTTAACGCGCCGTCTTCTAACCTGCTGTTTGCTTTGACCCAGAAGGATTTCTTTGTCTAATTCGCAACGTCAAAAATAGGAGAAGTAAGAGCAGTCAGCAGACGCGTATTCAAGCTGAAGATAAATATAGCCGGCCGTCCCCATGCAGTAGTCATAATGACACCAAGCTATGAACAAGTGAAAAAAAAACAATTTTAGTGCTCAAACGTCCATCATAAGCTCCCTGGAATCAAGTATACACCCAATAGAAGCCGAATAGCCGGGGAGAGTGCTCAGGGTCAAAATTGAAACTGTCGGCGTAGAGTGATCAAGAGCACTAAGCCATGAGGGAAGACATCGAACGAGATGGAAAGAAGGCCGTGAGCAGGGATCAATTCAGGCTTCCTTCGCCGAGCCAAGCACAAGGGCAAGATCGTGCAGACACAACATCATAGCTTCTGGGGCATATCCTGTTTTGACTTACAAGAAACAGGTATACAGTGATGGATGCTCCAGCTCCTATTCGTGTTGAAAAGGTTGATGGCTGGGATTGCGATTAAGCAAGGCTGGCCAACAGTGTAAGCACGCCACTCGTCTTGTGAAGCACGTACCACCGTCTTCAGTTTACGCTTAACGAAGACTATTTTCTCGCTGTTTGCGAACGGGCCGTTGATCTCACTGCAGAGCTTCAAAACTGGTTTTGCTGGATAGTTTAACGCTGATTACGCATTAAACGTGCCTCCCTAGCATAACGGGAAAAACATAATGATGTTTCAGTGATCACAACCACGTGTTCATGTTTTATGACATGCCACCGGTACTAACATTGAGATCCATGCTACACGCCAGTGATTAAATATGGCCAATTAGGAGGTGCTAAAGTGCTCATGTCTACAAATTAGAATAATCTCACGCATTCACCTGCATCTTCATCATTGGGTCGTGGCCGTCACGCCGTGGGGGCAGTTGGATATTGACCAGCCAATAGGACAACGTGCGTGCACATCGGACAGTAGGACTGAAAGATAGGAAAAGTATGAGTTTGTCTTTGTGCTTGCTTTTTATTGCATCAAAAAATTGAAAAATAGTTACTAAGTGTGCGATACTAGAAGTTTATAGTGGCAAGAAAGTACTTAGTAGTCAGGCTTAAATTTTCCACCCCAGACAGGATCGTAGAGGGGACCCATTCGGTGCGAAGTTTAGCATAGGACGGCAACCTTGACAGGCTGTAACTCATCTTCGCCTCGGCACAGTAAATCTACCATCACCTTACCACCACTGTGGTACGTACAAGTGTAACCCTTCGTTACGTGCACTTCTAGTTTACGGTGTGACAGGCCCTGGTTGAAGATTCAATTCTTACTGGTTCTCAAGATTACGTCAATCGCTTTACCTGAAGGTATTACGAATCGGCCTGTTGAAAGGCACTTTATGAAAACTACGAAACAAAAATAAAAGTTTTTTTATTTGAGGAAACAAACTTTTTGAGGACATAAAAACCACGAAAGAACGTCCACAGCCCATAATATCGTCGTCGCTTAATAGGACAGCAATACAACAATTTCACGTTCACTGAACCTCCGTAGTTATGATTCCGCCGTGTATAAACACCAAGCGTCTACGGAAGAAAGAGGAGCTATTGATATTACAAAAAAAGGTCTCTTAACAATCACGAAGACGCTGCGATGTAATCCTATTTGTTTTCCCGAGTGACGTGAAGAACAAGGTGCCGGTGTTGGATGGATTGCATGGAAGACGACACCTTGGGACTTCCGCCCAAAGTACTCAATATTTCCATTTTTATTTTTCCATTTTTTGTTTGTTTTAACTTTTGCTCCCCACAGGAGCCAAGAAGAAACGCCTGTACAAGACGCATCATGAAGGTACTGTGCGTGCGCATGAGATAAGCCCGCTTATTACGAGGCATTTGTATACACGGAACATCGGCCCGCCTACCCATCACGACTGGCACACTTTATGACGCACGTTTCGACAGAGCAGCCAGTGAGCAAACGCGTGCAATGAGGAGTTCTTTGTTTTTGAACCGGCTTCTTTCCCGGCATGCTGCGAAGCGCACTGTAGGGCAAGACACCTTCTCATCCTTCACCTTTCGGACGAGGGGGGGGGGGGAGGGAGTGCAATTATTCCATCACTTGCTGGCATGCTAGGTAAGTAGTTTAGTGTCGCGGAAGACCGGAAGGCGCATTCCTTGCACGGTGGCAAGGAAGTAGCACTTCCGAATCAGCCTAAAGACAAGAAGGAAGGAAGAAACCATTGCGTCCGCGGCGTTTCAGAATCACTAATTGGTGTACAGCCCGCAGCGATACCACTTATAAGTGAGAAGTCATTTATGTATGTAAAGGGCTGGAAATTGCTTCCGATTTCTCTACAAGGTGGCTACTTCGTTTTAGACTCTGGTAGCTTCTGTAGACTTGCACTTAACAAGAAGAGTGTTGAGCGAGTGTTATGCTGCGTCCGCAAGAAGTTCCCCCTTCCCCTTCATAGCAATCGCCGGCTAACCATAGTCCACTTATAATAAAAGTTTATCCAATCATAAAAATAAAAGTTTATCCAATAGTCCACTTATATGAGCATGAGTTGTAGTTGCTCAGTAGCAGCCTACTTTCAACAATCAATCAATCAATCAATCAATCAATCAATCAATGAATCAATCAATCAATCAATAAATCAATCAATAAATCAATCAATCAATTGATCAATCGATCAATCAATCAATCAATCAAATCTACAACACACAAATTACATCCTGGGAAGTTCGGAAGGCACCCACATGAATAAAAATATTTTCTCTGCGAAATACTCTGGCAATGCACTGTTTACCGTGCAGTAAATTAGCACAATTTTTGTCCAATACATTCGAGATGGTAGTCAAAATGGCTGAGACGTTTGCCGTGGAATGACCCAAATGCAGTAGCCTTATGATAGGAAGGTCACCAGCTTCAATGGTTTATTAATGTCCGCGAAGAGAAGCTGGTTGCTTTTTTTTTTTTTGACACCAAGGCCTATAGTATGCACATACAGCGAGCAACAAACATCATTCTTGCCGATGTTGCTTCACTTGTATCGTAAGCTAATGGTTGGGACGCTGTATGTTGTACACCATACACGCAGCCCTGGGTGAACACGGAAAGGTGCCTTAGTTCCGCCGAACGTTCTCATTTGCTCACAACTCTTTTTTTTTTTTCGCCACATCCGAACGACGTGCACGGACTGGCTGCGGTGATCGCTCACATCCGCCTTTACCGAGTATGTGCGGCCGACTTTTCCCTAGTTTGCTTCGATAGTGAATCGCGTGTTCGATGACAATCTTTAGCACGTTATGGGTATCAGCCGCAGGCTAGGCACGACGGGTTCTCTATGTTGGCGTGAATGGGGACGAGACCGTCCGTTGGGCACGGCGTGTGAATGGGGATCTAGGAGGCGCGTGGTATGCGACCATGTGAATGTACTTACTTTCTCATACTGTGCCTTACAGGAAGTTTGCGGCTGCCTAAGCTTCGGCCATATGCGGAACGAATTCAGTGAAAGCAACTGCTGGGGAGCTCCCTTTAGTCATTTTCCACCGCCTTGAAAAGGGTTATAAATTGCTCTGTATTCGGGAAAGTCCACACCGTAAGCCTACGTAATTATCGCATATTCAGCTCTTTGGTATCATTTATGAAGCAAGCACTTGTGTTTTGTTTTCTGAAATGCGGGATCTGCTTTGTATTTTAGTTGAGATTATAGCGTAGAATGTAGCTACAGGCTGGCTGGTTTTACATTGGACTACCTTCTGTCTTTCAAGTATGACGAGGTGAGGCAGATCCCTATCAACTTATGTTGAGTTTCATTTACTAATCAATCAATATATTTAGTGCTTGTTTGCCGGTTATGTATAGTCAATGCAGAATAAGGATTCTTTAATCATATAGAGAACGGAGCAAATATGATAGAGCCCCTTTTGAGTTGAACCTATTGCAGTGCACATGACACAAACAGAACACGATAATGTGTTACACTGAGGAGGATTCTAGACCTGGGGCCAGCCCTGGCCCTACAGCGCCAATATTCGGGTATTTCAAAGCTATAACCGGCCAAGTCCAAGTTCAATTAAATTTTATCCCTACCCTGAACTCCCAGGCCCATATCCTTGGCACCCCACCTTCCAGGACGAGACCCGCGAAATGAAATGAACAAAAGAAACAGGATTGATTGAGTGGCGTCTTTGCTCATTAGGCGTGAGCAAATGTACCAACAATCAATGCCGCAAAGAGAATCCTATGGGGTTGTTTCAAATGAAGAATACTCCTTGTGTATTAAAATGGTCACAGTTAACGTGCAACAAAAAGTATTGCCGCAGGTAGAGAGTGAACCCTAAAGAAACGTCCTGGATTGGAACGCTACTATAGCACCGAAAAAACTAAAGATTTAGGAAGATAAAGAGCAAAGAAGTTCCAATGTTCGCAAGTGTCTAATTATAGGCCATCTCAATTGTCTTCGCGCGTGCCTTCATCAACAAGGAGATATTTGTTGTTATTTATGCTTTTACACGTGCGGTTGTCGTTCCGCTAATGTAAGGCGACAAACCATGTGGCGGATCAGTGTGCACGCTGCTCACGAAACACCTCAGCCGCATGCCTTCGTCACATTGGCACTATGAAAAAAACGACTTCGAAGAAATCGTCTGCAGCCGACGAAATCTCGCCAACGGTCTAATGTGCGGTGGTACACGACATTGCACTTGTGGTCGTCTGAGTGCTTGTTATATAAATCTCGAAACTGTAGCAGTGAAAGGCACGTCGGCCGCTTTTGTGCCCTCGTCCACATACACAGTTGACGTGCTTCAATAACTTTTACGGCTTGAAACTTCAGCGAGAAGCTTGTTGTATGTAACCAGAACAAACTAGTGCGAATTTGACGCTATATATTGGTAGAAATGTCAAATGTGTACTCATGAATGCTCAAGTGCGCAAGGAGATCTTTGGCTCTCTGCGGCTGAATGCACACAGCTGTGCTTTGTCGCATGCTTAGGGACAAGCTCTACGTCGAATCACACCACCTAGCTGCGTATAGGTGGATACTAGGTTGCTTGTTATTCCAGCGTGATAAACAGTGAGTGCTTTGTGTATGATTTTCACAAGTCTTTCAGAGTTGTTTTTAATAAGGTTTCCTATTATAGGTTACAAAATATTATTGCCATATTATAGCGCTTAGCAATGCTATAACAGCCTCAGGACAGTAATATATTTGCAAGTCTAAATGATTGTCGTTAACTGTGTTGTCTAAAAAAGGCACATATTCCCAGAGAACATATGAGAAATCCATGTTTAACTAAATTGAAGTTCCAGTGAATATTTAAAGTAACTTAATTTAATGTATATTACGAGCCAGTTAGCTATCTTGTTGTTGTCTCATAGTTCTCGGTTGTATACAAACCTACCATTGAAGCAAAGGAAGTCATTGCAGTTGTATCCTCACATTAATGTTGGAATGAAAGAAAATGTGCACAATATCAGGTGGTCAAAATTTCCGGAGCCCTCCACTACGGTGTCTCTCATAATCATATGGTGGTTTTGGGACGTTAAACCCCACAAATAAAAAATGTGCACAATATTTCACTGCTATACAAACGGGAGCGCTTAAGCTCTACGAAACAGCTATCGAGTGCGCGTAATGCAATGCGTTTATTTGGAGTAATGCAGTAATCTGTTTGTAGAGAAAATACTCTCGTTTAGAGAGCCTACCAGATAAGTGGAAGATGTCAGCTTGTTGTCATTGAAAAACTCCTCGGCTTAGCACCAGTTCACGTGTGAATCACATTGTACGTCTGTGTCAAGAAAATTTGAGCCAAGCTTGCTTTTCATCAAAAGTTTCAAAATGGAACTTTTTAAAAATGAAGTTAAGAGAGATTAAAATGAGAGAAAGGCAGGGAGGTTAACCAGAAAATGGGGCATCTGGTTTGCTACCCTGCACTAGGGAAAGAAAGCAAAGAGAGAAATAGACGTGCGCAAAAAAAGTGAAATATTTGTAATAATACCCTATATTATACAGTCACTCTTATCGAATTTTCCCATTTAGTTAATAAATTCCAGGAACTTCTGCCACCGGTCATCCACTGGTTTCCGTTATGGGCACAAGTGCTTCCCTGGCCTGGCTGGCATTTTGGTTACTTTGGGGCGATGCCACTTGGTAGAGCAGCCTGCGCCTGAAAGTTCGTTCAAATACTCGTGAGGACAAATTGTGTGGTCGGTCACTTGGCTGGTCCTTAGATGCCTGGTGCAACACACCACGAGGAATCGGCCATGAAACGAATAATAGCTTATCTTAGGAATAGAATTGTTTTACCAGCCGAAATATTCGAATATGCATATAGAAAAAAGTACAACTTGGTAAAGCACGGAATGAAAATACGAATAATAAAGTGAAAGAAAACCTGACAAGCTAATAGAGTTGAAAATCAAGTGAATTTATGCCTAAGTTTAATAATCTGCTCACATAATTTCTCTTAGAAAAACGTATACGGTGTGATGGTTGGTTGGTTGGTTACTCAACACCTTGGCGCAAGTGACTCTGAGAGATATGTCATCAATCAGATGGCACCTTGCTTAATAAACTAATTCACTTCTTGAGGAAAAGCACTGAGCCTATTAGGCACAACAGATGATAATATAAACTTGTAGAATTTTCAAAATATACCCTTTAAACAGAAACATAAAAACACACAAAAAAGAAAAGTGCCTGTACACAAAGCAGTTAAATTTAGCTGCCCTTAACATTCCATTCTTTTAGACTAACCCACATGAGCGGAGGATCAAGTATACCGCTCATTTTTTTTTCATAACATTTCGTACACCAGTGCCTGTTATGGTTTACCACCTACATGTTGAAGTGTTGCTTCTGCGTGAGCTATCTAGTTATAAAGTACACGTTGTCGCAGTGGCTCATTAATTTGTTTGCACGAGCACATGCGAATTCGTCCCCATGAAACATTGTGCACGCAACACAAATACTCACAGCCTCCGATTTCTCAGGCCTAACGAAGCGTACTTTCGGGAACACTACCACATCGCATCATTGTGCGTGCTTCATTGACTCGTCCTTTTTTCGTCCAGTCACAGTGTGGCCTGCTGTCGTGGTCTCGCACCTTTTGTGCAAACAATGGCTTGCTTACCCACGAACTGTACGTGTCGCTACACATGTTCCTCCATCCGCACAGCAGGAGTTGGTTATTTTTGCTTGTGTTTCCTCTCTCGTCTCTTTGTCGTGAACGCGTGCGTTCAAATGTGGCGCTCCGGTTCCGGCGCAGGCGAAGCATGCTTGCTTCTTTGAGACCGTGACGTAGTTTGCGCTTTTGAAGCTGCAACATTACCGGGCTGCAGCTTCTTTGTTTGAATTTCGGTGGATGATTCTGGGTCGTCCTGTTGTGTCTGTTGAAGCTGAAAGAAGACGAAGGCACAATTTTGGGGCAGTGCATGTACGACGAGTACATGGAATTTATTTCCCTTCTTTTGTTGTTAGACATAGCTCTTTTACCTCCTCAGTGCTTTCTGCTCAGTGTGGCAAGACTAAGTTCTAGGTATTCGTTGCGCATGCAGGATTCGTTGTCGGATTTATTTTATAAAGTTGTATAATGTTTGTCCTCTTCGTAAAAAAATAATAGCACTGAGGCCAGACGTGCATGGGACGACGTTGTGTGCTTTTTTTTTCTGCACTTCAGTGTAAAGATTCAGTGCAAAAATTTTATAATTTACCTGTTTTAATTAGATAGTTTTGCGCCCAGGGCACACTTGAATTGCTTTTATGAACTAGTTGTAAAAAAAAACCATAAAAACTATGTAAGTCAAAGTTATCAATTCTGCGTAAATGTGAATACGTGCTAATATAGCGGGGCTTTACAATAGCAGAGTGCCACATTTGAACGAATTACCCTTAGCGAATTTCGACAGGTAAAACTCTTTGTGCTGTGAAATCCCAAATTTCGCCCACACGGCGGCAAAGTGGTTACAGTGTTCGGCTGCTTACGCAAAAATGTGCGAGTTTCATCCCAGGCGCGGTGGTCGCATTCCGATGTGTCAGTGCTAGACCATGTGCTGTGCGATGTCATTGCATCGGCACCCAGCTACCTACTTTTTCTAAGTGGTTTTCATTATATGAGTAAGTGAAGTTTCTTTCAAGAACATTTTTCTCGAACCGCTTATATAGCTACACGAAATCCTCTTCATTTTCTTGAGGATACACGTTCACAGACGTAGACCCTTTGAATTTTTTGAGGAAAGGCCTTCTAGATTTTTTTTAAAAAAAGAAGTACACACTAGCCTTGTAAAACTTAAGAAACAGTGAACTTAGTAGATTCTAGCGGTTTAACGTGGCTTTTTTGGCTGATGCTAGGTTTTTCTTTGGCGTAGATAAAAAAAAACTAGGTTTAATAACATCATTTCCCAAACCACGCAAAAATGAATAACATCCTTTCCCAAACCACGCCATCTCTGCCCGTGAGCACAGATGGCGCAGCCTACTAAACTGGCATTTTCGAATATGAATAATCAACCTAATCAACCTGGTATGGTTAAGAGCAGAACGTTACGCACGCAATAATTTTGAAAGAGTGCGACAACTATAAGCCACCACTGCAAGAATACATATCTGGGCTCTTATTCAGGGCAGACAATTCATAGATTGTGGGCTGTGATGTTGTTCTGTATAAATTATTCAGTACATGGTGGCCTTGAGTACATGAAGCCCTCTAGTGCATGCTGTACTCGAGGAAAAGGAGGAGGAGGATTGAAAGAGGAAGGATAGAGAGGTTAGCCAGTTCTCAGACCGACTGGCTACCCTGTACTGGGGAAGGAGGTAAGGGGGATAAAAGATGAGAGAAAAAAGACGTCGAAGGAAAAAAAGAGAGAGAAGGTCATCAAACGATCTACGACGCTGCTTACAGTAGACCACTTGCCCGCAGAAAGCGCAACAACGCTCTCAATGCCTTGCGTGCAGAGGACGGTCTTGGCCAGTGTCCTAATACCCTTTCTTCCGACAAGTGACGATTGTCTAGTCTATCTAAAACTTTCGACAGTTCATTTCTTGGCACACTGAAGCGAGGACACTCGCAGAGAAGGTGAGAGAAAGCCACAGTTGTCGCATGTCGGGCTGCTGGCCATTCCGATTTGAAACGAATAAGCATTCGTAAAGGCCACCCCAATTCACAGACGGCGCAAAAGTGTCTCTCCTCAGCTCTGGTTATTCCTGATGGAAAACGGAGCTGTAGGTGTGGGTCCAAATTATGAAGGCGGACGTTGGTGAATGCCGGTGAATTCCACTGAGCGAGTGTCAGTTCTCGTGCAAATTGTCGAAGCCTTGCAGCGACGTCCGTTTTCCATAATGGTATAGCTGCACAAGGGGCATCCTCATGAGCAGATCAGGCTGCATCATCTGCACGGTCGTTTCCACCAATGCTGCAGTGGCCTGGTATCCATTGATACGCTATGTCATGTTGTTTCTCTATAGCCCGGTGATGAAGCAGTCGTATTTCAGCAATTAGCTGTTCGTTTGGTTCATGACGATATGGCGAGGCAATGCCCTGGAGGGCCGCTTTGGAGTCGGAGAAGATTGACCGTGTCTGCTGCGGTTCTTCAACTAGGAACTCCAGAGCGGCACGAATGGCGGCGAGTTCCGCCGCCGTAGATGATGTCAGATGCGAGGTCCTGAACTTCATCGTGATGGATTTATCCGAAATTACCACTGCGCCTGTTGAACTTGTTGAAATGTTGAAACCCATCCGTGTAAATGTGAGTGCATCCACTGTGTTTCTCATGCAGAAACAGTAATGTTTGTTTTAAGGCCAAATTTGACAAACTTTTCTTCTTTTGCGTTCCGGGGATGGTTGCCAGGGCTTCCAGTGGATGTAGACACCACAATGGTAACGACGGTCTTGCTGCGTACGTGAAGTTCGTGGGAATCACCGTGCGATGTGGGGCAATAATAGAGCAGAATGCAGAGCGTGGCCTGTAAGTTGGAAGGGAGGCGACGTGATGCGATTGAATCCAGGTGGCATGTCTTATGTGCGTTCTTAAAGCATCGACACGAATGTAGGATGTGATAGGGTGTTCATGAGCGATTGCGACAGTCGCTGCTGAGGATGCGCATCTCGGAAGCCCGAGGCATATTCTCAGTGCTTGAGCTTGTAATGGCTGGAGGACGCGTACGTTGGTTATGCGGGCCTTGCCAAGCCCAGGTAGGCTGTAGCGCATGAAGCCAAGAAAAAGTGCTGCTTGTAGTTGAAGCATGGCTCGTACCGATGCACCCCATGATTTTCCAGCAAGAAACCTTAGGACGTGGGTGATCATGGTCAGTTTCTTCTTCATGTGAGCGATATGAGGGCTCCAAGACACGATCTATTATTACTCCCAGGAAACGGTGGGTCGTTTGATAGCTGATCGTGTGTTCATTAATTCTGATGCGGCATGGCGTCATTGTCTTGCACGTAAACGCAACCAGTGAGCATTTCTCAGATGACAGCTCCAGTCCTCGTCCTTGAACGTAGTTTGACGTCAGTGTAGCCGCTGTCTGAAACCTGGCTCGTACGTGTACACGTGTGACGCTTGATGCCCAGATGCAGATGTCGTCCGCGTATATCGACAGATGTACGGAGTGTGGCAGGACGTCAACGAGGCCGATGAGCGCAAGGTTGTAAAGTATGGGGCTTAGGACCCCACCCTGAAGTACACCGCGATAAGTATGATGGGGCCTTGTTCCACCATCTTCTATCTGAACGAAGAAGGTTCTGTCCTTCAAATAGCTGTGGACCCATTGCTAAACGCGGCCTCCCAATCCAATGCTGCCCAAGGCGTCCAGGATGGTTTTATGTAGTACGTTGTCATATGTAGCCTTAATATCCAAGAAAAGTGCCGCTGATAATCTCTTTAGGCTTTTCTGCTGTTGTACAGGCATAAAAAGATCAACAACATTGTCTATGGAAGACCGTCCACGTCGAAAGCTGGTCAAAGCATCGGCGTATACATTGTTATGTTCCAAGTACCACTCCAGGCGAGTCAGCACCATTCTCTCCACCACCTTTCCAAAACAGCTGGCGAGCGCGATGGGGCGATAGGAGGCCATGTTCTGAGGCGATTTGCCTGGTTTGAGCAGGGGCACAAAGCGGCTGCTTTTCCACGAAGGAGGAACCAAACCGTTGCTCCACGAGTCATTGTATACAGCTAGAAGGGCACGCCGAGCTGTTCGTCCTGATTAGCAAGGGCCATGTAAGTGACTCCATCGGGTCCAGGCAATGATGAGCTCTTGCATGCTGCCAATGCTGCCTGAAGCCCCTCTAGAGAAAACATATTGTCCATCCGAGTGTCTCTGGACACCGGCGCGTTTCGTAGGTTACTCACGTTGATCCCGGACCCCTTGTTTGCAACCCTGGCACAGATGTCTTCAGCTACATCGATTTCACTTCGGCTTTTGTGGAGAGCAAGGCATTTGAACGGGCGATGCTGTTGTGGCAGTGTTCGTAGGCCGCGGATTATTCTCCATATTTGCGAAAGAGGTTTGTGGGGATCGAGTGACTCGCATAGTGACTTCCATTGTAGCGACTGTAGTGCATTGATTCGACGTTGAATCTTCTTTTGTAGACGTCTCGCCTCCCTCAAGTCGCAGATGGATTTCATGCGCCTATAACGTCGTTCGGCGCAACGACGGATTGCTCGAAGTCGCTCCAACTCCACCTCATATTTGCAAAAATCTGCCAAAGGTCCGAAAATAAACGTTGCCTTTTGGATAGCGGCCTTCATTATACCTTCTAGGATTTCAAGAAAACCTTTTTGGTTTCTCTCGTATCGCTCCTCTGTGGATGATCTGTACTTTGACCAGTCTATCCATGAAGCGGACGCGATCTGCGACTTGCTTAGCCCCTTGATTTTTATATAGGTGGGGATGTAGTCACTGCCATGCGTTTTATTGTCCGCAAACCACTGCACCTTGGTACTTAAGCTACTTGACTCAAAAGGTCGAGACAGCTACTATATGTCAGACCCCGTAAAAACGTGGGAGTGCCGTCATATAAGCAATATAGTTGGTGGTCAGATGCAAAAGAGGACACATTTCTTTTCCGGCAGTCCATCTTCTGGCTTCCCTACAGCAGATGATGAGCGTTAAAATCACCAGTAATAATCCATGGCCCAGGTGTCACTGATATAATGACAATTAGTCTTGCTGGGTCGAAGCGGCCTGAAGGCAAAATATTTACTTCCACTAGCGTGAAGTTCACGTTCTTACGCTTAACTGTCAGGCACACGTATTGGTTGCTGCCATCCGGTGTTACTGGATGCTCAATATATGTGAGTTCGCACCTGATGTAAACAATGACCTTACTGTTTTCGTTACGGGTTGCAGACCTGAAAGCCTCGTGTTTAGTAAGTCATATAGCATTGTGAAAACATGGTTCACAAATTACAATAATTGGAAACTAATTCTTGAAAACATATGGTTGAAATTCCGAAATGCGGGGTTTAAGACCTCGGACATTCCATTGGAAAATTGATGCCTTTTTCACTTGTTTACGAAAGCGCTGCAGAGAGAGAGTCATGGTGCTTCTATATATTTGATAGCACCGGATTCAAAGCGTGCAATATTTGAAGAGCGCTGTGGGCAGCCGGAGTCTGATTATTGTTGCACATGCCTGGGAAGAAAACGAAGATAGGTGAACATGCTGGATGCCCCAAGCTGGAGAAAGAAGGAAGACGACGACACTGCAATCGTCAACCTGTTGGCCGCTCCGGCGCTTCTCTTCGCGACCAAAATAAACGGCCTCTTCAGCCGTATACGTCCTGGTCCTCCTTGTGCGCAACAGATTGGCGGAAGCGTGCTGGGTGAGACAAGCCCAACGACGGGAGCTTCACTACCTGGACTACGCCGCAGCTGCCGCCTTGCCGGACTGCCGCCTGCGCCGGTCGTAATGGCCCAAGATCAGTCATCTAACGCTTCAAGGCCAACTACAGTGGGTTCCGTGCCCTACTACCGAGCCTCACCAACCTTCGACGGAAAATCGGGAGAAGATGTCGACGCGTGGCTCGTCCAGTACAAGCGAGTCAGGAAGTCCAACGGCTGGGATGCCGCCGCTCAGCTCAGCAATGCGGTCTTTTGCCTTAAGGATACTGCGCTCGTGTGGTACGAAAACCACGAGGACACACTGACTACGTGGGACATTTTGTTGCAGAGCTGAAAGAGGGTTTCGGCGACTCGAGCGTCAAAAGTAAGCGGGCAGAGCAGACATTGCCTCAACGCGCACAGCTTCCAGGTGAGACATGTACCACGTATATAGAGGATGTGCTGAAGCTCTGCAAGGTGGTCAATGATCAGATGTCAGAAGAAGACAAAGTAGGACATTTGCTGAGAGGCATAGCCGAGGATGTCTATAATTTTCTCATCGGAAAAGAGCACCTGAGCTCGGTTTCCGACGTCATTCGGCATTGCCGAACTTTCGAACAGCTGAAAATGCGCAGGATCGCTCCATAGTTCGGCCAGCTCACAAATGTTAAAACGGTTGCCAGCATCAACACGAGCACCTGCCTAGACCTGTCCTCGATGATTCGAGAGATTGTTCGCGAAGAACTTTTTCGCTATAGAGAACAGCCGCATTCAGCAGTTGATCACTATTCTGTAAACTACCAACATTCTGTATATGTGCCACGTGAGGCTGTGACTGCGCCGCCGCCTTCTACGACCCCTTGGCAATCGATGGTTAGTGCAGCAGCTGTTGAGTACAGCGCACCCCCACAGCTGAGGAGAGCACCACGCTTGCCAGCTCCTCGTCATGACCAGTGCCCCCAGCATTCACCTTCTTCGCGACGCCCGGTCTATCCCTACTATATACGGAACGAACCGACCCACTATGCCAGAGAAGACGATGTTCGATTCATCGACGAACAAAGGGAGTTTTGACATCTCACAGTTTGCTACTCCTGTGGTGTACCAGGACATTTTCGCGATTTTGCAACCATCGACGTGTAGCCCCACGGTATGGCTACCCACCACACTTTGCACGGCCTTCCAAACGACTTCGCAATGACCCGCGAGCAACGTACTATGGCCCACCACAACACTCCACACGATCGTCTGATCGACCGTACGACGACCCTAGGGCAACACACCTGCTGCCTCACGACGACTACTGGACACGCAGCTTCCGGAACCACTTCCCTACATCTGACAGGGGCTTGACGCCTCCACCGCCTCGTGTTCCTTGTTCTCCTTCACCATGGCGTCGCAACACTTCTCTGCCACAGGAAAACTAGCTAGCGCGGCCGATGGAGGTGAGGTCGCCGGAGACGTGCTAATATCAGAAATACCTCCTGTGTTGATGCTCAAGAACAAAGTACGTGTTTTTGTTGACGATGTGGCTGTGATGGCTTTCGTGGATACGGGGGCAACTATTTCGGTCATGAGTGCGTGTTTTAAAGATACCTTTAGACGAAAGGCTTTATTTAGGTGGAACCAAGCTTCGAAGTTTTGCGGAGTGAGTGGTGAGCCACTGCATCCTGTTGGTGTGTGTCAAGCTGGCGTGTTTCTCGGAGGCCACGTTAACCCAACGGAGTTTGTGACTATTCCGCAGGCAACACAATGATATTTTGGGTATGGACTTTTTGAGGGAATGTGGTGCGACTGTCGACTGCCGCACAGGGACAATATTTTTGAGTGATCACGTTCCGCCAGCACTCTGAGAAAACTTTGTGGATGGTGAGACGGCATTGTGTGTCTGTGGCGACACTATCATACCACCGGTATCAACCGTTCGTGTACCTGTTGGTTGCAGCGACAGCTATTCCGCCAACTTTGATGCCAACGTAGAACCAGTGTACACCAACTGCATGAAAAAGAATGTGTTGACCCCACATTGTGTGGTGTCGATCAGACGTGGACTTACTGGTTTATGAACTGTCAATTGCTTCACAGAACCCGTGGTATTACCAGATGGTCTAAAGTTAGCCATCGTCAGTGGACAACACGAGGCCTTACTGATCACCGAGCTTGGAGATGCACCGGAAGAGCATCGTAGTCACAGTTTGCAAACGGCTCTTCTGTCAATGGTTAATAAGTCGCTGACCATAAGTGAACGCCGAACATTAGTGAATGTACTTTCGAAGCACGTTTCTGCATTCGACTTTGCGCAGAAAGACAATGTGCCCTTAATCCCTGCTTCTCGGACACGTCACACCATCAACACTGGTTTAGTCAATCCGATTAGACAAAAGCCATACCATGTTTTGCCATCCGAGCGGCGGATAATTAATGAGCAGGTGAATGAAATGATTCAAAACGGAGTCATTCAAAAGTCGGCGAATCCATGGGCAACCCCAGTAATTCTCGTTAAAAAGAAAGACGGATCCTAGAGATTTTGCGTCGATTATCGCTGATTGAATGCTGTAACAAAAAGGACGTGTACTCACTTCCACGTATTGATGATGCCATAGACTGTCTACATTCGGCCTCTTACTTTTCCTCTGTAGACTTAAGATTGGGCTACTGGCAAATTCCCATGGATCCTGAAGATAAAGAAAAGACAGCCTTTGTAGCCCCTGACGGCCTTTTCGAATTCAACGTGATGCCATTTGGACTGTGCAACGCCCCGGCGACGTTCGAGCGATTTATGGACACTGTTCTTCGTGGCTTGAAGTGGAGCATATGCATGTGCTATCTCGACGACGTCGTCATCTTTGGCCGCACCTTCAGCGAACACAATTCACGTCTGGATACTGTACTGACTTGCATAAGAAACGCTGGCCTTGTTCTTAACTCAAAGAAATGCCACTTCGGAGACCGACAAACCCTTGTTCTCGGACACCTAGTCGATCAGGATTGCATCCGTCCAGATCCCCAGAAGACAGCAGCCGTTGAAACATTCAGTGCGTCGCGCTCTGTTAAGGAGCTCCGCAGTGTTTTTGGGCTTAGCTCCTATTTTCGCCGCTTTATACCTAAATTTGCTGATGTCGCGTATCCGCTGACATGTTTGCTACGGAAGAATACTCCCTTCGAGTGGACTCCGGAGTGTGACTCCTCTTTTCGTCAACTGAAGTTCCTACTGACGATAGTTATAGCGCGAGAACAAAACGACGACACAGAGACAAGAAGGACACGAAAGACACGAGCGAAAGACACGAGCGCGAAAGACACGAACTACCCCAAGCTGCCACACTTCCTACTGACGTCGCCGCCTGTTCTACAACACTTCGGTCCATCAGCTCCAACAGAACTGCGCACGGATGCCAGCGGCATAAGAATGGGTGCCATCCTAGTTCAACTTTATGGTAACCGCGAGCACGTGATCGCATACGCAAGTCGTTCTTAGAGTAGGTCCGAGCAGAATTACACTGTCACAGAACAAGAATGCCTCGCGGTAGTATTTGCGATTCAGCGGTTTCGGTCTTACCTATATAGACGCCCTTTTACAGTCGTCACCGACCACCACTCATCGTGTTGGCTCGTCAACCTTCGGGACCCTTGCGGCCGCCTAGCGCGCTGGGCACTTCGGCTCCAAGAGTATCACTTTATAGTCTCGTACAAAAGTGGTCGACGACACGTCGACGCAGATTGCCTTTCACGCATGCCACTGAGCTCTACAGAGTGTGACGCCGATGACCTTGACCACCTCGTAGCTTCTGTGTCACCAAAGTTTCCCTACCTCAGTACTTTCAAAGATGAACAGCGAAAGGACACCAGGCTATCATCGCTCTGCACAGCTCCTACGGCATGCCATTTCTGTGTGCGCGACGGACTCCTGTATAAGAAGAACTTTTCCAGCACTGGCGCACGTTTCCTCCTGGTAGTACCGGAAAGCCTTCGGACAGCGATTTTAATTGCTATGCACGAAGATCCTACGTCCGGACATTTAGGTTCTGCGCGGACGCTTTACCGTGCTAAGGCACGCTTTTATTGGCCAGGAATGCGACAGTCAGTCGAGGTGTATGTGGCCAGCTGCACGCAGTGTCAACGGCACAAACGCTCATCTACTGCTCCGGCTGGTTTTCTACAGTCCTTGCCACCTCCAAGCACACCTTCCCAACAAGTGGGCATTGACCTCGTGGGCCCTTTTCCAAAGTCGGCTAAGGGCAATCGCTGGATAATTGTATGCGTCGATACCTCACGCGTCACTGCGAGACAGCGGCCATACCAACTGCAACTGCCGGCAACGTTTCTGTGTTCCTGCTGCAGCACGTTATCCTCCGACATGGCCCACCTCACGTGATCAGTGATCGTGGACGACAATTTACACCAGTTATAGTAGAAGAGCTGCTTCGATTGAGTGAGTCCCGCCTTCGTCACTCGTCGCCGTACCATCCGCGAACAAATGGGCTCACGGAGCGCACCAACCACACAATTGTAAACATGATCTCTATGTATGTGGCATCCGACCACAAGAACTGGGATGACGTGCTACCATTTATAACGTACGCGTTCAACACCGCTAAGCACGAGACAACAGGCTATAGCCCCTTTTTCTTGATGTACGCACGACCACCACGGCACAAACTCGACACAGTTTTGCCATTCTCGGCTCACGTGAACCTCTCAGTCGCTGAAATCCTCTGCCTTGCAGAAGAGGCGCGTCGTATTGCTCGTCTACGCAGTTTGGCATCACAGGAAAAATCGAAGGCACGCTACGACGTCCACCACCGGCCTGTAGCTTACCATCCAGGCGACTTAGTGTGGCTCTGGACTCCGGTACGAAGACGCGGGTTATTCAAAAAGTTCTTGGCCATATATGACGGACCGTTTGTTGTTCTCAACAAAATCACTAAAGTCACGTACACAATAGCTCACCTCACGAGAAGTGGTAGAAGAGCCGCTGAAACTCAAGCAGTCCATGTCGCTCGACTGAAGTTGTACACACTAAGGTGAATCAATCACCTCGCCCGGCGGGCTTCGTCTGCGAGGAGAGGAATGTTGCGCATGCCTGGGAAGAAAACGAAGATAGGTGAACATGCTGGCTGCCCCAAGATGGAGAAAGAAGGAAGACGACACTGCAATCGTCAACCTGATGGCCACTCCCGCGCTTCTCTTCGCGACCAAAATAAACGGCCCCTTCAGCCGTACACGTCCTGGTCTTCCTTGTGCGTAACAATATTATTCAGGTGTACTCGAATTGTCTTAAAGAGGGTCTTAATCACGTCTATTATGTCGTTATCTTGACTGCCGCGACTTACTCTCTCTGAAGTAGCTTTCAGCGGGCGATGCTGCGGCTCTACTGGCGGTGTCCTGACAGCAGCGCTGACCACGCGTCAGGGTCAATGTTTCTTGCGTCTTTCTGAGGATGCTTGTTGGTGGCACTTGTTGATGCTTGTGGTGGTGAGTGCGTGATATGGGGTAGTGGTGTATCACTGGCCTTGGCAGAGGATGTGCTAGGAGTTTTCCTAAGTCGCGAATGCCGACGTCGCACTTTGGTAGCAGCCTCTTTGTGGGTGGAACCGTCTCTGGCCGTCTGCCTCAGCACTTGCATCTCCTTCTTCACACTTGGGCACTGCTTTCATGACGCCTCGTGAGGACCTTGGCAATTCCCGCATTTGCAATATTCTGCTTGGCAGGCTTGTGTGTTGTGCGACTCCGAGCAGCGGGAGCACACAGCAGAACTTGTGCAAACAGAACTCACGTGTCCTATTTTACAGCACTTCCGACACTGAAGAGGTTTCGGCACGAACGGCCCTACTGTGTGTCGAAAATGACCAACTCTTCCTCGAGTTGGGAGACTGTCACCCTTGAAAACTAGGGCCCGGATTCACAAAACTCACTTACGAAAACATTTTCGCGCAAGACAAATTTTGTTGCGTAAGTCGATTCACGAAACGAAAAAACGTCGTAAGAGGCCATAGTTGTCACATCGGCCGCTGCAAATAAAGCGCGCTGTGACTGCCCGGGAACATGTCAGCGATGGGGATGTAGTTGCTATATTTGCTTACGTCACCAAAAAGTGCTCGTAAGTGGATTCACGAAGCGAAATTGTGCGTAAAAACAGCATGGCTGAGAAAAAATCCCAAGAGTGGTCCGGACCACTCTTAGGAACAATGTGGCTACTTATAACCTGCTGCCGCGGCGGTATACTTTGGTGCCCTGGCTGGTTTTGAGTTAATTCACGCCCATTAAGGGCTGCCTGATGACTGCTGGTGCGTTTTTATTTCTTTCGGTGCTTTGAGCTTCGCGTGTTGTTTCCCTTGTACGCAGTGAATGGTGTTGACCACCACCATCGTCCAATAAGTTTGAAGTCGCAGTAATTGAAGAATTCTATTGGGCGTCAATGGCATAAAACTACGCATGTAAAGATTTGTGGTTGGATGAAAACCAATGTGATGCGTGAATGGTCGGTGCATTCGAACGCGGCATGGCATAAGATCAACCTTATTTGTTATGTTGTTGTGTTGCGCCCCATTTCATCCAATTAAAAGTGCGACTCGAGATCTTTGCCTCATTGGTGGAAATTACCACCAAAGAGGTTAATGGGAGCACATTCTTTGCACGCTATTGGAAATAAAAATGAGAGGAAGTTTTCAGTGAGTGGTTCATAAAGTTTGTGCTCTAGTGTACTTTCATTGGCTCTAACTGTCCAATGGTTGCGATCTCTGAAATACAGCTGTCGATACACTTTGGGACGATCTGGAACAAAGCATATTTTGTAAACTAAAGCGTATTAGGGGTACGCGTGATTACGCATGGAACTACAAACAAATCATGCATCTTCACCTTCACTGTTCAGACACCGATATGGACCGTGATAATATGGCAAGCAATCGGAATGAAATGACCCTAGTAACTTTGTATGACACCGAAAATATGCAAACCCTCACGATTCTGGAGCAAACCTTGGCTGAATTCATCCCTGCATCAATTACAAGCCATTTAACTTGGCGCACGAACATCATTCAAAGGTAGAGAGAGCCACTGACATGTATTTTGTGCGACGCAGCGACCACTTGACCTGAGAATAATAGCGTTGCGAAGGCGAATCCCCTGTCGCATGCTCTGATCGAAGCAGACGACAAACGCGAGCAAACGACGGCATGGCCGACAGGCACAGCTTGTGATTGGTTGTGAAGCAATGCCCTCTACATCAGCTCACTCCGTGACGTTGCCAAAACACTTCTTTCATCTGGCACTCCTGTCCTGTTCGTCATATCACCCCCCTCGCACATAAGAGAAATTTTTTTTCACGCCGTGAAAATAGTGCAAGTACTTTCTAAGAGCTCTCTTATGTACTGCGCAGTTGTCGAAAACAACATGGCGTCGTAAACAGCATATCGGTCGGTGCGACTTTCAGCAAACGCTTCTCGCACGAGTTACTTCCGTGTTTGACCGGATGCGTTGTGATTACGGCAGCTCTTTCGGTGCGTGTAAGCAGTGCGGAAAGCTGTGGCAGTGCAATGATGTACGGTGAAGTGCAGCGAAACCTGTGCGTCGGTGGGGTTATCAAGCGGGGACCGGCGTCGATGTATCGACGGCAACTAGCACTCGAGAAGCCTGCAATGTGTGTTTGTGTGCCGGTAACAGTTCGTTCGCTTGACTTTCCAGTCTCTCAGTTTGGTGCTGTGCGACATTTCGGATTGACAGCGTTTTGACACGTTACTTGAGTGACCCCAAGTACGTACGGAAACGTATGAACTACGCGCTCGGTTCTTGCTTCGCCACTAGTTAGCCCGTACGCTTCTATTTACTTGAGAGCAATGTACTGTTCGGGAGTGAAACGATGTTCGTTGTGAACAGTGGTGCTGTGTTGACGTTCCAAGACTTGTGAACAAGCTGTGCTCGTGTGACCGAAAATTGAAAGACAGCGTTGATAACTGTTTTGCCCTGCGAAGTCGTGGTGGGCAGCTTGGCGCTTTTGTTTGTTAAGTCGTCACTTCTCCTTTTTGTGATAACCATAGTCCTAGCGCTGTGATGTGATCAACCAAAACTGCGAGATGCTACATTCTGTTGTGGATCGTGTTACTTTGGAAGCACGCCTAGACTGTTCTTCGGTAACAACTTGAGAGTTCTTTGTGGCAGCGAGAGCCCGTGAACGTCAAGCTTCCCTCCGGCCCACAGACCTAGCGCTGTGATGTGATCAACCAAAGCTGCGAAATGCTACATTCTGTTGTGGATCGTGTTACTTTGGAAGCGTGCCTAGACTGTTCTTTGGTAACAACTTGAGAGTTCTATGTGGCAGCGAGAGCCCGTGAACGTCAAGCTTCCCTCCAGCCCCCCCCCCCCCCCCCAAAAAAAAAAAAGCAAAGATTTCACCGGTGCCTTGCTTTGGATGAAGTTGTAGGCCAATATCGCCTAACTACAGGTTTCCGAGTTCGTCTGGCCATCGTTTTGCACGGCACTAGAGTCTTGACAACAGCCGGTCATGGCCAGTTCTTACACTTTATCAATGGACGTGCACACCTGGCCAGCCCTTCATTGCTGTCATCGGCAGCTTCCAGTCTGCAGATGCCCTTTGCCTGTTGGCCGTACTTCGTTCCTTATGACACCGACGGCTACTAAATGCTGCCATCGGTGAGTTCACCTTTCAGAACTAAATTTCACCGGTACTACAATTCACGCAGTTCTATAACGTGTGCAAGCTTTTAAGCCCATCAGATGTAATGTTTCTCTATGGTAAGTTGAAGCATGAAAAATTTTCTACCACTGTTATATACATACATATATTATGGAGCAAATACATAAAAAGTTTTTTGTGATTTGATACAAGGTAGCTCTTGTTTGATTATGAAGTTGGGCCTGTCGATTGACCACAATTGATAGTTGGAAAGTTAATGTGAATTTATTTTTCAGGAGCCAGGTTGCACTTAAAATTTATGTTATTTTGGAAAATTAGTTCTATAGACGATTACCAGTGTGGTAGTACTATACTTCAGTAGGACATATATATAGCGGTACGTAAATTTTACATGAGGCTTCAGTTTATTTCAAAGTGAATATAGCAGATTTTGGTCAATTTAACGAAGTGATAGCTTCCTCAAATAATTATTAGAAGTGAGTGCTTTTAATGATTGTTTTTAATTAAATATCTCGTTTTTGGCTCTTCACAGATCACAGAGATTGGTTTGTTAAGGTCCTGTGATGCATTGGTTGCACATTCTGGCACATCAATCCTCATACTTGGAGCACCTGTACAAAAATAGGAAGGACACGTTCTCCCTAACTGTGCAAGCCTATGTCACTGCTGGGACTGTTATCATTCAGCGGATCTGGCGTGGAAGCATGCATGGCAGCCTCATCTGGAACGACTGCCATCTGCTTGGAAGCTTCGAGGGCACAAAACTGCCTAACGGCTGGCTGCAAGGTTAGTTTTTTTTAATACATACGATTACGTGAACACCACTTACTGTGCCCAAATTGAAAACCCAAGCATGGTTGCTTTCAGTGGATACCTGTAATATTTTTACACATAATTCTTATTCAACATTTATAGAACTAAATTGCAAGATAATTGAGAATGTTGAAAGCTGAAAGCCTGCAGCTTATGAATGAAACTCCAATAATCTGAGACTCAAAAGCTTGTGCTTTGAAACGAGCACAAATACTTTGATTCCTTATTGAGCTCTCGAGCTTGTGACTCCCTCTGTGGATCAAGTGCTCTGAAAGGAAATAGCAAGTGGGTGAAAATTGCCTGGCTGTTCATAACTTGCAAGGAGAAAGACCTATTGAAGAAGCCTCAGATGACATAGGGCCAGTAACTGCATCTTTTACCTAATGTAGCTTTTTCTCTCTCAGTGCTGTTGCTTGTGTTTCAGCCGAACATGTTCACCACGATTCCATAGTGATATATATTTTTCTACAAATTGTACCTGACCTAAGTATGCATTGTTGATCTCTAAAGGTGACGTTCAGTGTGTTTAAAAACTATGACTTCTCATTTCTTTGTCGGTGGCTTGCCTGTTTCAGCAGCAGAGCGATGCAGCTAGCACACACGCAATCCAAGTCATGGAGCGCTCCTTTGGTGTTCTGTGCAGGACGCAGCATATCTATCCGGCAACACACTGGTATCAACAATAATGGTGAGTGTTGGTGGCACCTGTAGGAGCCCGTTGTGTTTGTTGCGTATGATTATTTCCCCTGATGAAGTGCAATTTTGAAAGGTTTTCTTCATTTAGAATAATATATGTCAGCAACAAGCACACTCATAATCCACAAGTTCTTTGTGTCTTCTAGACTGCCCATTTGCTCCTATATGCGGTATGGTGAGCTGGTTATGTTAGACAGCCTTAAAATTATAAACATTGGCTGTTGTGTTGTAATGCAGTCTAACTTGTGTTTCTTAGTGAACCTATTTGTGGTCTACTTCTCACACCTAGTGTAAAGTCGAAATAGAAGAAACTCTATTGGCTTTTTGTGCCTGTCAGAAGTTTCACGTCTTCATCTATAACATTGTAGTTTTGCTCTTGTATCATATTAAATATATTTTCAGTCTTCACTGTTTATGTGTGTGTGTGTGTTGAGGCTTGTCATTGGCTTCTGAAAATACAATATCTTTAAATATGAGCACATAATTGACAGCTATACACTTTTGCATGTAGCATGGTTGTAAAAATGATCTGTATTTTTCTAAGTTCCAGCAGTAACAAGGGGTTCGGTGCTCCACGGTCATGAACAGTGTATCAAGAACAGAGCAAAGAAGACCAACAAGTATAAAGGGACTGCCAGTGACTGTTCTCCTGCTCAAAGTTTACAACAGCAGAAAGAGCACATTGTGATGTCAGGAGCAGCTGCTGCTTAACTTCTTAGCAGTGCATCATTCAGCAGTTCATTTGCTTGCAATCGAAATTATTTAAATTTTTCTTGGAAGATACCAAACTATGACACTAATTTAAAGGCTGCCGTAGTGTTGGTGGGCAAATATTTTTGAGCTGAAGTTTTTAACATGTGTGTTAAGTGCCTGCGTGCCTCTACATTTACATGCCGGAAATCACAGCATCTATGGTCGCCAGTGGTAACTGTGTTTGCATTCTTTGTAGTACAAGAAGTAAAGCCAAGGATGCAGTAATCATGTACTTAGTCGATGTAATCCTTCAGTGTACACTCATTTGTATAGCACCAATGATGCCATGAGTGTATAAGCTCTGGGAAGTGAATCTATGTGAATTATTTTATTTGGAAGGAAGAGGATCATCACTACTCCTAGTATATCTTAACAGTAGATTTTAGTGCTTGGGTATTATCCCACTGCCTATCCGTCCTTCAACAGTCTACTTATCTACTGTGTAAGTGTAACTTTTTAAATGTATACTATGCTCGGATAGGTTTGTTCATAATGTAATGCAAGTGACTTATCATCTATGCAACTCTACTCAGACTAGAAATAAAAGTATTTATTTTTATATGTAGCTATAGCATGCATTCACTTGTGTTTGTCTAGGTGCCTGTACAATTGTTCAGCCCTACAAAAGTGCTGGTATACTCTAATATTGAATCTGGCATCTTAAAATGGTTTGTTAGTGGAAGTAAGAATGTGTTTACAACAAATATTACTATCCACAGATGAACTGTGAAAACTCTATGGAAATTTATTTACATTTATTGAACTTTGTGAAGGCAAATGTTGTTATGTTCTTTTATTGTGGTCCCTGTTTCATGCAAATGACACATAATTACTTTGCAGTGGCATAGTATTAGTTGTTATTTAACCATATGTGCTGAGCAACAACGCAGCTGAGGCCAGCAGCAAGACATACATGCAGTGCACTGGAGCATCACCTCACATAGTGTACAGTCTTTGCCCACCAGTAAACTCAATATTTTTCAAGCAGACTAATAGACAGCTGTATGGGAATTGTGTTGATGCCCAAACTTTGAAGTCTTCTTGAGGAGTGTTTTTCATCATTTTTGTCCCAGTGAAGTAGCTACCCAAGGCCACAACTGGTGGGAATGTGGTGGTTTCCTCTCTCCAAAAGCACTCCTACCAGCTGCCTCAATGTTATTATGGGGTGAATTCACGTACTGGAAAAATAATTGGTTTTTGTTTTCTTGGCCGAAAGAGTAACTTCCACCGTTGAGCCACCACGACGCGCCAGAGTAGAAACTTTTAGCTAAATAAAGTTGATTCTACATTTGAGAAGTGTTTTGGGGAAACGAAATCGCAATTATAGCTGTCAATATAAACACTGTTTGCACCAAGGAGCTTAGTAGCTTATAATTGTATTATTCACATATTGTCTAGAATTTACTCGCGCTGAGCCAACTTTCAGCCCAAGTGTTCTAACATGCTTTGTTAGTGGGTTGTGAATGAGCCAAGCTATGTAAATAAACAGAGTGATATTGCAGACATGTACAAAATATTGATGCACAGCCCTTTTCTTTAGCAAGATATTGTCAAGGGCTTTATTCTTGTGTTTTTTTAAAAAAACTGCTTGTCACTGGGCAGCAGCGGAAAACTATGCATCAAGCTTTTGCGAGATGGTTCGAGAAACACCGTGTTCAAACATAACAGTGCCGGTGGATTTCTCTCGTAAGTTACTTTCTGTAGTATATTCAAAATGAGTGTATTAGAATTGTTGTTTTATAGCCATTCATTTTAATATTTACACCTGAGTGTGTGTATGTATGTATGGGTGTACATATGTATATGTGTGTGTGTGCGTGTATGTATGTATGTATGTATGTATGTATGTATGTATGTATGTATGTATGTATGTATGTATGTATGTATGTATGTATGTATGTGTGTGTGTATGTATGTATGTATGTATGTATGTATGTATGTATGTATGTATGTATGTATGTATGTATGTATGTATGTATGTATGTATGTATGTATGTATGTATGTATGTATGTATGTATGTATGTATGTATGTATGTATCTTTTAAATGAGAATCCGTTTATCTTTGGTGAGTAAGTTTGGTAATGATTTGGCTGAATTTGTTTCTAGTTATTTCTGTTTTGAGCCATTATACATTTCAATTTGTTTTGTACTGCATAAAAATAAATGTAACCTTACACAGAACATGTGTGTTTGAAGAAGTTTCATTTACCAACCTACAGTCATGGGCAAAAAATTGGGTAAAATGGAACGAACCTGCGAAGATTAGTTTCGAGCATAGCTACTCTACATGGCATATCTCGTACACATTGCGTTGGTTGAATATGTCGATTTCAACCTTTCAATTTTAATCAGAATAAGCAAGCTATGACCCGTGGTTGTATATGTGTGTGATATTTATGCATGCTGTGATACTGGTTCGCAATTACAATTAAGGTCACAAACCTAGTCAAGCTGAATTCACGAATTTTGTCCATGCACCTTTCATCTGCATTGGAACTGTTGTTAATAAAAAATAAACTTCAGTTTAGAAATTTATTCTAGTAACCAAAAGCAGGGTGTCTCTTTATCACACAAATCAAATTGCCATTGTTCTGTTCCATTCTCGACAATAGGGGACCCTCTCAGCAGAACTCGATGAACTGCTATAGTTCATTTTAACCATTGACAGCGACATTACACTGAAGCATGCAGCATGACAAATAGCGGGAGAGAAGACACAAACTAATCACTCTGTTTGCGTCAGCTCTAACTGTCCGTGCTCTTTGGTCTTGCTGCATGTGATGATGCCCACCAATTTACCACGAAAGCGTGTCCCTACAAAGGCAGCCAACTTGGCTGCAAGCAGTTAGCTCACTGCATGTGTAGATTTTCTTCAAAACACCGTGAAGACTGATTGCTGGTCGAATATCCAAACACGTGAAAAGTAATATACCAGGTATGATGTTGGTATTTCAGCACTGGACACTTTTGCGATAAGAGAGGATGGAGGAAAAAAATATGAACCCTGAATTGTTTAATTTTTGAAGGAGCACAGTACAGCGCTTTTGGGTCAAAAGGGGACTGAAAGAAGCAAGTGCGAAAGCCTACTTCTCAAAAAACTAGTACCCGCCACCACGCATAATGTCAGGCCGGGCAACCTCTTGAAAAAAAAAAGTGCTCAGTGATTCTGCGAATCGAACCAAGTACCTCCTAGATTGCAGTTGAGCGCTGTAACCGCTCGTCCACTGCGGCAGTGCTTGTGTTCGCCCTATTGCTGATTTATCGTCATTCCTTCGAATGAAGCCAAATGCAAAAACGTCCCGTGAAACTTTGTCAAAAATAGAAAACATAGTTAGAATGCGTTTACCCAAGGTTACTAGAAGATATAAACCGCCACGTGTGACTGTATAACCGTGCGCTATTTATTCTTGTACATTACTGTCATGACGTTGGGATAGCCGGCTCTAACGTACGCTACCTTCTCATAGTTTGCCAAATATAGATAAGAAAGTGAAAATATATATCGGCCTGTGACAACGCTAATCAACCATTATAAGTTCACTGTCACTAGTGTCACTTTCACCAGATGAATGATCAATTTGCTTCCATTATCGTTATTTAGGAAAGCTTTGGCTCATTAACTCAACTCTCTTAATTAGCATTGATTCTCACACCTAAGGACAGTCACACTTCATCTCGCTTTCTGAGTGGCTGTCACTACCATATAACGCGTACTCCACTTTTTTATGCTCTCTGAGCATCTGACCCTGCTTTGCGGAGACTTTCCCTGACGTCTGCTGGGCCAGAAAATTAACCTTTGACTATAGGTACAAAACACCCTTACGTTCACCACTATAAAGTGCAAGATTGCACCAAATTAGTCAAGTTGCAGCGCAGCTTCAATGAAATGTAAGGTAACTGGTCGCGTTAAATAGGGGAAGACATTCGAGGCACATTTTCAAACATTGCATGCATCGATTTATGTGTGGTTTCATTTATGTGGTGCACCTGGAGTGCTGTTTACTTGTACTTGGCTGAGATAGTGCATGGATTGCTCGGTGGCTTAAAGCCATCGAGCAATTATTTTTTTTAGCTACAGTCGTTGATTAAAGGCGAGTGCTTGGCTTTGCACAGCCCACCAAAACGTCTATTACAACGTACGCGGCATCCCGTAAGCGCTGTAGCAGATGCTCTCGGAACTGAAACTTAGATGCAGCAAATCATTGGCTATCATCGTATATCTCGATGCTAGACGCTTTGCGTGCTACCTTGATATTATCGGCACACACTTCTTTCTTTCCTTGTCGTTTCATCGGCTATCGTGTGTCCTCCTTGCCCTCTTAAGTGCCGAATAAGTTAAATTCATTCCCGCGCTATAGTAATCCCTCCAGATAAGAGAACTTTTGGCTAAAGAAATGCGTAGCCAAAGAGAAAGCTTTGTGAATTCGGCCCTAGGTTCACGCATCGGGAGTTACCAAGACGGCGGACTTGCAAGATTATAGTAGCTTCCGTCACTGTTTTGATTAGAATGGTAAAATCAATATCGCTGACAGAAGTGTCGACGTCGTAGATAGCGCCTGCCCTAGAGTCCTTGCCAACTGGTATGAAAGAACGTACGTTGATGTTCTTCAGCACATTCACCTTGGTCAATACGTCGAGAGCAGTACGTTGCGTAACGTCTATCGCCAGAACGTTCTTGTGGCCATTGATTCTCAAGTCTGTTCTTTGTCCCGGAACGAGCACCTCAAGTGACATAGACGTGACCTGGCGATTAAGTCGGTTCATGCTGTCAGCGGCATTCAGCGGGACAAGCAAAATAGTAGGAACCGGTGGCTCTTGAATATTTGCGGTGGCCTTACTTAGGGAAGAAGATATCGTAAGTAGCCTCCTCTTCACTTTGCGTCTTGCCACAGGCGCAAATTCACTTTCATCGGAGCTCTCATCACTGGCCGTAGAGTATATCAGCGTGTCCTCACTGTCGACGTCACTTGGGAGGCCGGAGCGCTTTCTTAGAGTGGCCACAGACGACGTGGAAGGTATGAGTGGAGGCCCTGGGGATTACACGTCCATTTACGTAGGCAGAAGAATGGCGTCTTTCACAAGCACCAATGAAAAACGACAAAATATAACAAAGACTGAAACCGGCGTTCCACTCAGGAAAAACTTCGTCTTCCTCCTGCACTCGAGGTACACTTTTATTTAAAGCCCCTCAATAATTTAGAAACACATCTGTGGCAACTATGGCGTTACAGCGTCTGATGTGCACCATCGGTATCATCGGGTGTGAAAGAGAGTTTTAATCTCAGCTTTTTTGCTAGTTAGTGCATTGTTTACTTAGGACACCTATTTGATGTCTTTGCAAGAAAATCCAAGCGTTCACCGCGGCGACATATCTCACGTAAGCCGTGAGCTAAAGTAGAGCAAACACAACTCCTCAGTATGGAAGGCCATAGTGACTGCATGCCCTGCCACGGTGGCCTAGTGACTAAGGTACTCGGCTGCTGACCCACAGGTTGCGGGATCGAATCCCGGCTGCGGCGGCTGCATTTCCGATAGAGGCGTAAATGCTGCAGGCCCGTGTGCTCAGTTTAGGGTGCACGTTAAAAAACCCAGGTGGTCAAAATTTTCAGAACCCTCCACTACGGCGTCTCTCATAACGATACGGTGGTTTTGAGACGTTAAACCCTACATATCAATCAATCAATAGTAAATGCATGCTCGTACATAGCGCTCTTTCGTTAGCGGGCGTGAATTATTACTACCATTCGTGCCAGTCAAGGGTCTCGCACAACATTGATGGTGAATGTACGCGCGTGAGAAAACGGCAATCAATAATAGGATCTATTAAAAGTTCCGTGATGAGAGATGATCGTAGCTTATGTTTTTTGACCGTCGAGTCACGAGCGCGGACAGGAAAGATACGCATGCAAAAAGACGCACGACTACAGTGATTCGATTTCGCTCAGCTGAACGCTAGTGAGGGGGCCATGTGAACCCAATCAAGGGCACGCGCTGTCTCGAGGCACGCGTTGCCGCAGTTGATGGGGCAGTGAGAATGTTACAGCAACGCGAACAAGCGCAACGCTCGTGTACGCCACATCAGGATCACGCACCGGTGCATATGCTCAGCTGATACCATTGTGAGGGTGCCCTTTGGCGTGACAAGTCCGCACTGCTTTCCTGTAAGCATACTGCACTCCCTGCTCGTTCGTTGCACTTCGGGTTCACCAACATTACGATCACCTAACGCTTCCAGTTTAGACAGACGGGGGAGTGTGCGGCATGAATCCGTGTGTTTAATCAGCGTATGGTAATTAAGGCTTCAGATAGGACATGTTTTCTGGGTGGCCCAGAATGGAAAGTCATAAAGCAGCGACGCCAGGTCACGAAGAAGGCCAGATGTGTCGGGTGACCGAAGCGTGATGGAAACTTAGGAACAGTCATTACGGCACGTCTTTTTATGTTAACCGTGATAGTAATCACTGCAATGTATCGCTTCCCAAACTTTCCGAGCTGCTTGGCGGGGGTCAGTCAAGAAAAGCACCAGGATGGTGAGGTGTTGTGAAATGCCGATACAGAAGAGCTCGTTAATCTACAGAAGAATGCTCGTTAATCTCGATACATAGGAATGTTCGTTAATCAGACAATTGGGATGTGCCCTTTGGTTGAAGCTGGCACGCGCATTGTTTAATTCCATTACACCCTCGTTTATTCGGTCATACATGTTTGGCCGCAACCAGGTTAATTCAGATGGTCCTCGGAGCGCGCTCCGAGTCCCAAATGTGCGACGCGAAAGGAGCGAGAACGGCAGTCGCAAACAACGCAAACGAGGTGGCCTCGTTCACTTGGCTCGCTCTTCATCCGTAGCGACTTCGTCCACATGTAGATCGGACAATCATGGGCTTGGTGTTGATTTGATATAATGCGAACGCATGTCACAAAACATGGCGGAACGTGTTGAAGAGCTTTTAGTGGCGGTCCGCATTGCTGGTATAAAAGTTAAGACTCGCTTGCACAGTGGGCGATCAGTTAGTTTCCGACCGTTTTACTTGCGAAAGAACTATCGCCATGTGCACGTAGTGGTGATAATAAAGGAGGCGTAGAGAACAAGTTTCAAGCTATTCAAACACGAGGGTCTCGCGCCTTGTTCACGCACTGAATGAAGCAGCAGGATGTCGAATATTGCGCGTTTTACATTTCTTTAATGAAAATAAGTGTGGTATTTACGCATATTTTTCAAAAACGTTAAAGTATACTGATGTAACAAGCATTTGTTCACTAGTTTATCAATACTTTTGATAACTTGGTATTCGGTTAGCACGCGCATTCTTTCCGGTCTCATGAAATCCGAATTGACGAGCTCTTACGCTGCTACATATGATGTTGGCCACCAGCTTGCTGTAAAGAGCAATACAGATAAGCAGGTATCAGCATGGTTCATAAAGATGTCGTGATAGCATATCTTTAAAGAGAGTCGCAACGAGACTGACACAAGCACTTCTATTTTGAAAACAGCTAAGAGGGTGGGAGTATGGCGTGAGATGTCACACACAATACCGCACCGGGTTTCGCAAATTTTGTTCAACATGCACCACACACACGTGCTCCATGGAGAAAACAATAAAACTCTTTTGACATAACGAACGAGTAGTCTGAGAAGTACCTAAACTAATATTCCAATTCATTCTCTCCGAGTAGCACCGCTGCTTTGCCGACCAGGTCGACAATAACAACTTGGAATCCCAAGTGTCGCCCACTTAACGGACGATGCGCGAGTCTCTAAGCTTGGTGACACGCCAGAAAAAGGGCAGTGGCCTGTCGAGAGAGTCGGGCGAAGATCGCATGACACTGACAGCAGCTCCAACAAAAGGTCAAGTTCGGCGCTGCGAGACCGTTGCAGAGTAGCCGTTCAGAGATTTCACGATGGTAATTACTAAGGCCCCCTAACAGCTTGCTTAGATATATCTTCCGCGCATCGTCACACACATACACGAGGTGGAATGTGTTGTCTTTGGCACAGCACAATTTAGGTGCAAGAGGGCTCTATAATTGCACGGCGTTAAGCCACCGTTGTTGTGAGCCGGGCAGCGTGGATGGCGGCCCATGTTCTTACTGGCTGTTTCCACACAACGGGCTTCTTACGAGCCTTGCAGAAAGATCTTAAGTTGAAATGAAAGTGGCCATGCAGTCATTGTTTTATGCTGCAGCCTATAGAGTTTAATTATATACCATTAGCTCAAAAATGGTCATGATTTTGTAATTTTTGAGGCGTTGCCTTCAGTATGCTTCCCTTTACGACCTTACTAGCGTAACGTAAAGCTATACATGACTGCGACCACTGCTAAACTCCATCACCGAGTGGACAAACACAAACTAAACATTCATTTATAGAAGTGAGCTTACTTAAAACAGACACATGACGAAAGACATCGAGGGCAAACTACGAACTATTTTACGGTGCGCGAAGAAAATGTGACCCTGATAAGCGTGGGTGTCAAAGGAGCATGCGAAGATGCTCGTGAAAAAATTGACAAGGTAGGGCGTCTAACGCACACAGGGAAGAGAAAGAAAGCAAAATTAAAACGAAAGTGAGGAGAAGTGAGAATAGAGGTAATTGTCGCATCAAGATAGGGTCAAAGTTAAAGTGTTACGTTTGCCTACTCCAACTCAGCCATCATTTGAACGATAGAAGGGGCACCTGCACAAGCATGCTCGCCTTATTTTATTATAGTGCGTGTCTATAAAATTTCTCGGGCACTTTATTCGTAGGAGCGGGCTACAACAGCTGTTTTTTCGAAAATTATGAAAAAAGAAGGTAGAAAAACAATTTTTGCCATTTGCCGTTAAGGCATAACTATCTGCATGCTATATACCTCCCGACAGTCGTTCCGATTCTCTAAACACATCCCTTTCTCAGGGCTACGTTGTTATGAGACAATAAATTAGTTAGTATAGCTTTCTCCCGGCATCTTGTGTTTTCAGTCGTCCCACGTCTGTGTTAACTAAGCGCCCTTCTGTATATGAATGAATACCGACTCGTCTGCGTTATAGCTGTCTGCAATCAAAACATGGTCACAGCTTACGGCGCCTCTTCGATGCGGTGTAATGTGTGTATATATATATATATATATATATATATATATATATATATATATATATATATATATATATATATATATATATATATATATATATATATATATATATATATATATATATATATATATATATATATATATTGTCCCAAATATTGAAAAATATATTTGCATATATTGTCACGCTCCAAGTTGTCGAAGAAGTTATTTTTACCCTGCCACGTCACTGCTTGGAAGACTCGCTTCCTTTTACGCACGTCGGGAAAAATAACTTTGGTTTTGGGACGTGAAACCCAAGATATTTTTATTAGTGAGAAATAAATTGGCACAGCCCCCCGATGACTCGTATGGCAATATAAATGTGGTATTTCCTCATTACTATCGTACATTCATTCATATCAGCAATGTCTTTTTGCTAGCAGGTTATGTACGCATCTTTTCATTAGTATATCTTTGTAGTTTTTATCACACACACACACACACACACACAACCACACACACACACACACCCACACACACGTATTTTACAATGACGCATATGTAATATTTCCACCGACATATCTGCGTTTACAAATGCTGCCAGCCGTAAAGCTTGGCAGACAAAGAGGAGTAACTTGCAGCGTACATGTAGCTTTAACAGCAAATCAGGTGCGATGTCATAGAGCGCGAGGCTGCCAGTTCACAAGTCTTGCTCCAATTCTTCGCAAGATGAGCCAACTGGTCCCGTGTGTAGCTTGACACACCCGTACGCAGTGTGTCAGTGCCAACTCCAATGTTTCTGACACGCAGGGCAGTGACAGGCACACTGCTTGAGCCATTCTCCTGAACGTGGCAGATGACCTTTTTTAGTGAATAGGAATTTCAATGCTACGTCAACTGTCTTTGTTTTCACATTTATTTCCTTCGTTCTTTTTATTTTAGGTTTCTTTTTTGTCTTACGGTACTGTTGGCCAAGTAAGTAGGTTACTGATTGCCATGAATTCAGTCATGTACGACAAGGCCATCACGTTCTGACCTCGCCCCGTGTAAATTCCGCGCGAGTCGGTCAACAACGCCTGGCGCGTATACATACGGCACGACGGGAACTGCATCGATCGCCGATCATAGCCGGCTTGTTCGTGACCACGAGCCCCTCTATTCTGAAACGCTCACCTCAAGGTCACACGCCTTACAAAGTCCGGTACGACTGGCTTTGCTTATGCAAACATTCTACAAGACACATATGAAAAAAAACTCGAGAAAAATACATAACATATTCTCGCGAAACTATCGTATGCAGTGCTCCTGCCTCAACCACTTACAACATGCGACCTTTCACTCCACGCTTCAAGTCGATGTGATTGGTCGTTTTTGTTTGCGACTCACCACAGGTAATGGAAAACAAGAAGGCCGGTTTCAACAGAGAACAGTAATGTCTACAAAGATAGGCGCCGCCGAAAGACACCACCCTCTGCCGGCCAAGCCGATGAACATGGTCACGAAACACGTACGGCGCTGTGAGTATTGCGTGCGGGTATCTCGTCCGGGAAGAATTCACACAGAAAAAAAACAGGACTACCCGCTGCGCTGCCCAAACACTGTGCGTCATCTGGCCTGGCCGTCTCCCGCTTCTTTTATTCTGTTTTGTTTGGTGTATTTCAATTGCGAAGCATTTCTCAGCAAAACTCGGTGACCTTGCTGCTCACGAATAAGAAAGGTTGATATGTCACTTTAAAATCAGCATAACGTTACGAGGTGGAGGTAAATGAGGCCGTACATGACTGCCGTGTCATGATAACCATGTTTGAATGTGTCGTTTACCATCGTAATCTATTCACGTCTCGTGATACCTAATTTAGTATATGTGGAGTTAGCAAAACGACCGCGAACCTCTAAGAGTGTGATATGTTGTCATGTTCTTACATGACACGCGTGTCACGATTATCATGCTTGCACACGCCATATACTTTCGTCATCCATTGACGTCACACGTAACACCAAAATTGGTATATGTAGAGCTAGCAAAACGGCCGCGAGCGCATCATGAAGGGCCCAATGTACTCCAATGAAGCGTTCACGCGCGCGGACGCTGGGCACAGCGACGCTACGTTAGCAAAACACGAGCACTCCATAGTCTGAAGCCCAAACTCCATAAGCGCGAAAATGCACGCGGCAGCGACGAGCGACGCTATGAGCGACTGAAACAGGGCGTTCGCGCGACGTGTCGCGTGCTCGTTTTCGCGCGATCGCTCGGTTCTCCAGATTTGGAAACCGTCGCTCATCGCCCGGAAGTGCTGGGCTCAAGCAGCCAATAGCGAAATACCGGAAAAGACGAAGACTACGTAGGTGCACGTGACCCTGCCCGATTCGCGTATGCGCAACAAGAAATAACGCAATGTTTATTACGCATGTGCATATAAAAAAGTGCTGCAAGGCAATAATAAACACTTTTCGTTCCATTACACAACAATATATCTTATTTTTAAATTGGAAACCGCTCGCTACGCGGTTTTCCTGGTGCGAGTAGACGGCCTCATGCCAGCAACAGTGGAATTCGCTCGCCGAAGCCGTCGCGTGAATGAGGTTTGCCTGCGCTAGCGACTGATCGCGCGACGCCGATCTACGTCGCGTCGCTCGTCGCTGTCGCTCGTCGCTGTCGCGTGCATTTTCGCGCTTATGGAGTTTGGGCTTGACGCCTGGAGCCACCAGCGTCTGTCGCGCGGCACTACGGCAACCGGTGCGAAATGCGACATGCTGCATTTTGCGCCCATGCGTTACCCAGGCAACACTGCGTCTCCCTCTTTTCGTGACGGACGGACGCTGGACGCGCTGAAATGCGCATGGGTCAAAGTAATGCATGCGACGAAATGAATGCCGATGAGCACGCGCACCGCGTCACGTCGAAATGTATTAGCGCCTTGACTCTGGTATGTGGTCATGTTCTAACATGACACGCATCTCATGATTATCATGTTTGCATCAGTCACATACCGTCATCATTCATTTGCGTCACGTAATACCACATTTGCCATAATTAAAGCTAGTGAAACGGCCACCAGTACATCATTAGCGTAGCATGTAGTCATGTTTTACATGACACGCATCTCATGTTCATCTTGTTTGCACCAATAGCATACCTTTGTCATCCATTAACGTACCGTAATACCAAATTTGTTATAAGTGAAGCTAGCGAAACGGCCACCAGCGCATCATTAGCGTGGCATGTAGTCATGTTGTTACATGACACGCATCTGATGTTCATCATGTTTGCACCAGTCACATACCTTCGTCATCCATTCACGTACCATTATATCGAATTTGGTATATGAGACGCTAGCGAAACGCGCGAGAGCGCATCAGGAGCTTGGCATGTAGTTATGTTGTTACATGACACGCATGCCATGATATTTATGTTACGGTCTGCCGCTGGTGTTCGCCACGCCATCATGCCATACCATACCAGTTTGTTAACGGAACCACCACAAGAGCTGCAGGACCATGAAATGTAAATCATGACATTCATGACATCCATGTCAGGATTTTCATGTTATGACTACTCAAATATGTTCTTCTTAGAGTAATGTTGTGCCATACCAAGGTTGGTATTGATACCATATTTGAAACGGCCAGGAGAGCTAAATGTCTTTGGCGGATAGATAGATAGATAGATAGATAGATAGATAGATAGATAGATAGATAGATAGATAGATAGATAGATAGATAGATAGATAGATAGATAGAGATAGATAGATAGATAGATAGATAGATTGATAGATAGATAGATAGATAGACAGACAGACAGACAGACAGACAGACAGACAGACAGACAGACAGACAGACAGACAGATAGATAGATAGATAGATAGATAGATAGATAGATAGATAGATAGATAGATAGATAGATAGATAGATAGATAGATAGATAGATAGATAGATAGATAGATAGATAGATAGATAGATATGCTCAAAGTCTCTGAGGTTGGCTAAAAAATGCTTCTCATTTGAAAAAAGGTCGTAGAGAAGCTTGAATACGTCTGCCAAATGGATTAGGATGAAAAAAAAAAACATGAGGAAAGAACAGGAATTCGTTCTGTTGGATTCTCCTGGACATTTTCTTTTAACATTTACTTCTTGAGGCTCGCAGTGCTCAGATGAATTCGTGAAGTAGCGAGCTCCTCCTGTTGCAGTGATATTCCGTGGTATAAGAACGCCTAATATTGAATAAATAGTGTTTGTGATACAAGATATATCTATCTATCTATCTATCTATCTATCTATCTACAAATTGCGGACATCTACTGATCTCCACATTCACAGCCTGTATCAGGCCTCATGGCCTTTAGCTCTTGCTCCTCTTTCTGTAAAAGGAAATAAATGATAGACGAAAGAAAGTAACTTTTCATGGCTACGTGAAAAATAATAAACATTCGAGGTATGCTATGTGAAAATGAACACTTTTTTCTCGTGAAAATTAAATGCAGCTGTACGGAAACTTGCACAGTTACTTCCTGTTGGAAGAAGTGTGTTTTAAATAGGAGCTACTTCTGCTAACTCCGGCGCATTTCAGTGGTAATTTAAGTCTGTTGATCGGTTTTCGCTGCTCCCTTGGAGGGGATGGATGTAGACCACCCCGGGCGCCTGCCGGCACCAGCGGCGTCAGCGGCGGCCGCCTCCAGGAAGCGGATGGGACAAGCGAGTGACAGCGACAGTGAAGATACTCATGCTTACTATCTCAGCAGTGAGGACTTTTCAGATGAAGGTTTCCAGCCTGTGCTGAGCCGCAAAGCGAAGAGGAGGAACATGAGGACATCCTCATCTTCAACTATTCAAACTGTAAGTGAAGCGCCAAAATCGAACACTTACACCATCCTGTTTCTGCCTGCACTTCCTACCATCAGCATGAAACGCCTTAACAGACAGTCTGTGTCGAGGTCTCTGGAAACGCTCGTGCCAAATGAGATCACGGACATAAGAGTAAACGCCAGAAAGAATATCCTGGCTGTTGAAGTTTTGCACGCAAGTGCGTTGGCCGTTCTGCGCAGTGTAACTGACTTGGACGGCAACCAGGTGCGCTCTCATGTTCCCTTCGGATGTGATGTAGTAACAGGCGTGATCTACGACACAGATGTGGCTATTTCCAATAATGACTTACAATTTCTTGTCAAGTCAACAACTGATACTCCAATTGTTGATGTCACCCGGCTAGGAAAGTCTCGCTGTGTGAAGATTGCGTTTAAGAGCACATCACTCCCCTCTCATGTGAAGGTGGGGTACTTCAGACATGCTGTGCGGCTTTTCATTCCAAAGCCTCTCCAGTGCCGTAAATGCATAAAACTTGGACATGTGAGCAGCGTCTGCGAGAATTCGGTGGGATGCCACCGCTGCGCCGAGCCCCATGAAGCGGATAAGTGCGTCGCAACTGTCAAGAAATGCTCTAATCGCAATGGATCCCATGAAGCCACATCGAAGGACTGCCCGTGGATTCAGAAGGAAATTGCCATCTTGAAGGAGATGGTGCGCGATCACTCATCTCATCGAGAAGCCGCAGCTAAAGTCAGAAGGCATCGTTCACGTCGACGTCGGTCTTCAAGGACGCCTGCTACCTCCTCGACACGCTTGCCGGATCCCTCATCAGTACCACCTCATTTGCCTTCCAGACCACATGCCGTGGGAAAGGCTGTAAAGGACAAAGCCAGTAAGCATACCCTAACTGCGACAGAGTGGCCTGCACTTCAAAGGGAAGCAGCATCAAGCGAACCGAAGGAGTTTCATGACGGCCAGTCCACGATCCCGGTTCGAGATCTTTCCAACCAAGACAGGCAAGTGACTGCAATTGTGCAATCATTAATTGCCACGATTCGCACGCTACTGAGCAGCATACGATCTCCGTCTGCTAAGAGTGCACTGCAAATACTGGATGCACTGAATCCAGTTCTTGCTAACGTCGTATAAGCACAATGGCTCAACAAAATCTCATCATTCGCACTGAAGTTAAAAGTGCGTCGATTTTTCAGTGGAATGCCAGAGGCATGAAGTCCCGTATCTCGGACTTTCGCCAATTTGTTCGGGCCAATCAATTCCCTATTCTTGTCATATGTGAACCAAACGTATCGACGCCTTATAGATTGCCCGGTTATGAAGCTTTTTGATCAGCCGCTTGCGAAGAACAAAGCAAAATAATTGTTTACATTCGCACAGACTTGACTTATCTTTCGCACCCAATAAGTTCAAATGACGTCAATCAGTACGTGTGTCTTCGTGTAAAGAAGAATGCAGTTTCGTTCACGCTTATTGGTGGATATATATCTCCGTCATCGCGATTTGACTGCGACAAATTAAAAGACATCCTAATGAGGACCGATGGGCCTTGGATCATCACAGGTGACTTCAACGCCCATCACATGCTTTGGGGGAGCACTAGTATGAATGCCAGGGGCCGGAACATTGTTACATTCGCTTCCGATTACGACCTTTTCAACATGAACGATGGTACCCCAACCTATCTGCGGGGTCTCACGTATGGCAGTTGCCTTGACCTGACATTGGTGTCACGGTGCTTTTCTCACAAAGTTAAATGGTTTTGCGATATTGAGACTCATTGGAGTGATCACATACCCACCTACAAGACGATCGATGGTATCATATAGAATTTCTCGTCCGGTGTTGTAATTGGCACTGACTGGTGAATGTTTACATCGCTTGTTGAGGACGCTTGCCAAGAAGGCTTCACCTGCAGCCTGGAAAATACCATAGCGGAAGCTATGCAAGCGTCCAAATGTAAATTACCATTTTCGTCTGAAATAACACAGTTTGACATCGAACTGGAAAGATTACGAGTTATACGAAGGCGTGCTGAACGACGATACAGACGCACAAGATCAATTTACGATCTGAGGGAAGCAAGACGGCCCCAGAAAAAGATTCAACGACGCATTTACAAGCTGGAGAGCGAACGCTGGAAAGAATTCTGCGAATCTCTAGACCCTCATAAACCGCTGTCATATATCTGGAGAACAGTTCGTGGTCTTCGCTCCTCTCCACAACAACGGCACCCTTTTAAAGCTTTGGCACTCCATCATGGAAAAACAGAACTCGAGGTGGCTGAAGAATTTTGCACGAGAGTTGCCGGGAATATTATGAACGAGAGCATCGACGCCATGATCGTTCCTGAGACGCGATTACCAAAAATGGACATTCCATTCACCATGGAGGAACTGGAAGGTGCGTTAGTAGCTTCTAAGCGCATGTCATCGCCAGGTCCTGATGGTATTACTTAAAGTGCGTTGGGACACCTTGGACAAAAAGCCAGAAAAGAACTTTTAACATGCTTCAACAATTCCTGGCTCAGCGGCAGTGTTCCCCGAGAATAGAAAATAAGTCGATTAATACCACTTTTGAAATCGGGAAAATCACCATTGGTCTTGACAGCGTATCGCCCTATTGCCCTCGCAAGCTGCCTCGGAAAAGTGATGGAAATCATGGTTCTATTTCGTCTCGAGTGGTACTTGGAACGATACACCAAATACCCTTCTTGCATGGCAGGCTTTCGTCGGGGCCGCTCCTCCATCGACTGTGTCCTTGACTTAGCGACATTTGTTCAGCAAGAAAAAAGTCGCAAGCGCATATCAGTGGCACTCTTTCTTGACGTGAAGGGTGCATATGATAATGTAGCTCACGATGCCATCCTCACTTCTCTCGCTGCAATGGGCATTGGTGGACGAATGTTTCAATGGATAAAAGATTATATAACTGGCAAGGGTTTCTTTGTGCAAACATATGAGGGTACAACTGCTGAACATTACACCTACTGCGGAGTACCTCAGGGAGGTGTTTTAAGCCCCACATTATTCAATGTTGCCCTCATTGGTCTGGTGAAGGTTCTCCCAAAGCCGGTGTGCCTATCCATATACGCCGATGATATTTGCCTCTGGAGTGCTGTAGTTACTCACCCTCAGGTGCGTGCACGAATACAGCGGGCAGCAACCCTCACAACAGCCTACCTTCAGAAACAAGGCCCAACTATATCAACTGTGACGTGCGCGTTGATGGAGTTTATACGCAAACCAATGACGCCATACCCTGTTTACATAAATGGGCAGAGTGTCAAATATGCATGGACGCATCGTTTCCTGGGCATAATAATCGACAGAAGTAGTTCGTGGAGCCCGCATTGTGCGTACTTGAAGAAGAGACTGCTATCTATTGTGCATATAATGAAATTCATGTGCGGGAAAGCATGGGGAACTTCTGTGGCCTCCATGCTACAGCTGTACAGGGCCTTATTTCTGGGTCTATTGCGCTACAGCTTGCCGGTACTGACTAACACTTGCAAATCCAATACTCATTCATTGGAGAGTTTGCAGGGTCAGGCACTGCGTATCTGCCTCGGACTGCCCCGATGCGCTTCTACTTATGCCACAATCATGCTTGCCAAAGACAATCTGGTCAGGACATATAGAGTTGTGGATTGCCTCAGAGCGCACATTCGACATGCTATTCGTGTCCCCGACCACCACTTGGCCCTTTCACCCTCCGGAAGACCACGTACTACGTTTTCAGACGTCATAGCCAAGCACCTAAACAGCATTCCATCAGGATATACGCCAGCTGCGATAATGGCATGTCCTTTGTGGTGCCTCGACCAGCCGCAAGTATGTCAAGAAATTCCGGGTATCAAAAAGAAAAGCAATCACTCCAGAGTAGCATTGAAGCAAGCAACACTGCTATTATTACATGAGTTGTACTTGGACCGAACGCAGATATACACTGATGGGTCTGTCTCGTCCAGCAGCTCATCAGGTGCCGCTGTAATTCCGGCTACAGCAATGACAATCAAGTTCAAGTTGTCGCATATGACTACATCTACGGCATCAGAGCTTGCTGCTACAAGGGCTGCTTTACAATATCTCGTTCAAGAACGTCCTGGAAAATGGGTCATATTCTGTGATTCGAAGGCAGCGCTTCAGAGTTTGCAGTCTGCCATGCGTAGGAGGAGCCATGACCAACTGGTACAAGAAATAAGACATTGCCATCATGAAGCTCTAGCACGAGGGCATGATATTATATATCAATGGCTGCCTGGACATATCGGTATTACCGGAAATCAATTAGCCGATGATGCAGCCCGCTCAGCCCATGAAGGAACCCGTGTAGTCCCGATCCCTCTATCAAGGAATGATGCAGCAAGACAACTTTACCTGCTGGCTCGAGATCTCACACGCACGTTCTGGTCGTCTACCAGCTTCCAAAGGTGTCAATTTTATGGACTGGATCCGTCGCTCAAGATAAAGCTACCATCACAACTTTCTCGCTCCGATGCGACAATGTTATGCCGCCTTTGGTTGGGTGTTGCATTTACAAAGGTATACTCCTTTCGCATTGGTATGGCAGACACTCCTACATGCGACTACTGCGGAGCTGAAGAGACCATCGAACACGTCCTGTGCAGCTGCGCTTGCTACGACACACAGTGATGCCAGCTCCGGATGGTTTTGAATCAACTTGACCCCGGACTATTTTGTGTGCAGAAGATACTAGGACCTTGGGCATCTGCCTCAGTTGCGCAGAAAGCTACTAAAGCACTGCTACTTTACTTAAAGTCAACAAACCTGAGCAACCGCCTGTAGACTGTGTGTGCTCCACGAGTGTGCTCGTGATTGTGTGTACCTTCTCATCTCTCTGCAACCTTTCTTCTCCCCTTCATCCCTTCCCCAGTGCAGGGTAGCAAACCGGATATGCGTCTGGTTAACCTCCCTGCCTTTCCTTGCATCTTTATCTCTCTTTCTCTCTACTTCCTGTTAAACGCTGTGCATGTTGCACAAGCCTACGTTTGCTACACTACTAAAATCTACGGCCATGAATGAGAGCTTACGATGAAAGAAAGCGTACCAGCCGTTGTTTCAGGAAATCTGTTGGTCAATCATCAGAAACCAGGAAAACGAGATATTTTTCCTGCTGCCTGCGTAATTCCTTTCTTCTTGGCTGGCAGGCGTTTTAAAATGTGTAGAAGCATCAATTATGACAGTACTTAAAATTCATTCAAATTTTAATTAGAAAAATGGTCATGCCCAATGGGGAGGTTGCAGCCTTTCCCTACGAAGAGTCGGTTGCCACTTTCAGGTGTCGGAAAATCATGCACCGACTTATGTAATCTAGTAAAAATAACTAACTGCGCATTCGAAACCAGAACTAAAACCCCGAAAGCGACTGCCACACTCCTTCTAAATGTACAGATGAGCGACACTGATGTTAGACGTAATGTCAACCATCGATCCACTTTGCTTCCTAGACTAACAGCTGTGCTTGGAATGATAGGACGAATAGTGCAAGATACGTTAACGTATGTAGATGAAGTAACATCCCTGATATTTTTGTCGGGACCAGTGTGACGTCGTTCTGGTCAACTGCCAGTTGCACTCACTGACGCTTCAGTTTCATTTGAACCGATCAATTTGTTAGAATTTGACTGATCCGCAATATTTACCAGATGCCGGATAATTCTCTAAACAGCAATATGCTCTTCCCAGGATGATCATAATTTATATGACTTTATCTGGCATCTGGTCCTAAATGATTGGATATTTCTAATTACTGCTGTATTGGATGTTTTTAGCCATTGGAAGATGTCTTCCACTCATGAAGAAGCAATCGGTATAAAGGCAACAAGCAAATATTTCCTTTTTCGTACTTTTGAGAATTTTCGGCACATTTTTGAAACCCTGCATGCGTAAGCACTTTTCGGCTTTTTAAAATGTTTAAAAATGAATATTTACTCACTCCGAAATTTACCTTGTTTGATGACAATGTTTATCCGTAGTGAAAAGTTTATTTTTGTTTTTCTATGGAATGAACCTTCCATGAGGACCACATTAGTATGAATCACACGTACAGGGTGAAACGCACTATCAAATCTTTTCGATGGACGAATGGCCCCGCCAGCCGTCCAAATGACTTCCGTACTAATGGTCTCAAGCCGCACACGACGCAATTCGGACGGTGTGACCCAAACCGCTTCTTGGCTAATTCCGTCTTTAGATGAAGCCTGCTGCATCGTTCGTGCAGTGCTTCCTGCTTCCGCACTGGCTGGTCCGAAATTATTCGTTCACGTGTAACACGAAAGGCTACGTTTAGTGTTTGTTGGTAACCGCAAGCACTGCTTGCCTAGATGTTCAGATAAAAGCGTGGAATAGTTTGCGTGTAACAATATTGCAAGGTAAGAATAACAAGGAGATGTGAACAGAGGTTTCACAAGGAATTAAATCAGACTTGCGAAGACACCGGAGTAGGTCAGAGAGCACATTAGACGATATGTTACTAGGAAATAAAAGCGAAAGAATGTACGTATGCAGTTCATGTCAGAAGAATGACAGCAGATCAGTACATCGGAATGAATATCAAGATTGGGAAGGTGAGCCATGGGTGGTTAAGAATCAAGTGAAGCGATGGAATTTAAAAAAAATTAAGCAGAAAAAATATGGCAGATCCCACGTACAATGGGAATCGATAAGCGAAGCACGAATGAAGAATGTTGATATGTCACTTTAAAATCAGCACAACGTCACGAGGTTGAGGTAAATGAGGCCGTATATCACTTCCGTGTCACGATTATCATGTTTGGATGTGTCGTTTACCTTCCACGAATGTTGAAGATTGGGCGAGTTGGTTCATCGTACTTGAACTGGTATAGCGCATTACGGGGAAGAAGAAACGGCCGAGAGGGTCTGCTCGGCCGGTTCTTCTTCCCCGTAATGCGCTATACCAGTTCAAGTCGTTTATCTTCGTCATCTATTCACGTCACCTGGTACCCAATTTAGTATATGTGGAGCTAGCGAAACGGCCGCGAGCACGCTATGAGCGTGGTGTGTTGTCATGTTCTTATACGGCACGCATGTCAGGTTTATCGTGTTCGCACCAGTAATATATTTTGTCATTCATTGACAGTCATGTAACACCAAATTCGGTACATTTGGAGCTAGCAAAACTACCGCGAGCGCAGCATGAAGGGCCCAATATACTCCGATGTAGCGTTGACGCGCGCGCACGCTGGGCACAGCCCCCCTACGTTAGCAAAACGTGAGCATTCTATAGTCTGACGCCAGGTGCGACCAGCGTCCGTCGGCACGGCCCGATGGCAACCGGCGCGAAATGCGATATGCTGCATTTGGCGCCGATGCGTTACCCAGACAACACTGCGTCTCAATTTATTCCTGATGGAGGGACGCTGGGTGCGCTGAAACGTGCCTGCGTCCAAGAAACGCAGCGAGGCGCGCGCCTGCGAGTATATGCAACACCACCTAGACTACTGACCTAGGTGGTGTTGGTATAGGACAGGACGGGCGTCTGGCGTGGTAACGCTGGCGTGACACGACGAAATGAACGCCGTCGAGCACGCGCACCGCGACACGTCGAATTGTATTCGCGCCTTCACTGTGGCATGTAGTCATGTTCTCAGATGACACGCATCTGATGATTATTGTGTTTACACCAGTCACATACATTCGTCATCTATTGGCGTCACGTAATACCAAATTTGGAATATGTGAAGCTAGCGAAACGACCAGAGCGCATCATCAGTGTGACATGTAGTCATGTTGTTACATGACAGGCATGTCGTTATTATCATGTTTGAATGTATCATTTACTTATGTCGTCCGTACTCGTCACGTAATACCGAGTTTGGTACAAGTGAAGCTAGCGAAACGACCACAGCGTATCATCATTGTGGCATGTAGTCATGTGGTTACATGACACGCATGTCGTTATTATCATGTTTGAATGTATCGTTTACTTCTGTCGTCCATTCTCGTCACGTAGTACCGAGTTTGGTACAAGTGAAGCTAGCGAAACGGCGGTGAGTGCATTATGAGCGTAGAATGTAGCCATGTTGTTACATGACACGCATGTCATGTTGATCATGTTTGCACCAGTAACATACCTTCATCACTAATCATGTCCTGTAATACCAAATTTGGTTTATGTGATGCTAGCGAAACGGCCGCAAGCGCACCATGAGCGTGGCATGTAGTCATGTTGTTACATGACACGCATGTCACGAGTTTCATGTTAGGGTCTGTCGCTTGTGTTCGCCATGTAATCACGCCATACAATACCAGTTTTGCAACATGCTATGGGAACGAAACCACCGCAAGAGCTGCAGGACCATGACATATGTAAATCATGACATCCATGACCTACATATCAAATGTTCATATTATGATTTGTCAAATGTTTTCTTCATACTGTCCTGTTATGCCATACCAAGTTTGTTATCGATACCATTATCAAAACGGCGATAGATTGACTGATGGATAGATACGCTCAAAGTCACCGAAGTTCGCTAAGAAATGCTTAATATTTAAAAGTGAAGGCTTGCGCAGGACAGTGCTGGATGGAAATGACGGCTGTCTGTATCAATCAGTGTTAATTCATTGACAAAAATCGAATGAAGTTGTTTCTCGAGATTATGTTTGTTCCTTGGTGGTTGTGTATATACGTCAGTTTATGCGTATTATCACGCGAACGTGTTTTCTGTGTTGCAAAAAGACTGCCAGACGGAAATTGGGTTTGCTATATCGGTCACTTAGATAAAAATTTCGGCTATGTAAATGATAATATATATAAATTAGTATTTGGTGGTGATTTTATTATCGACATACTAGAATCTTCGCATCATCGAGTAGCACTCCTCAGTACTGTTGAATCAAATGGCTATACGCCATTAGGAAACACTGCGATGCGCGACACACCTTGCACAGAATCCTCGCTTGACGTGTTTATCACAAACATAGACACGGAATGCTTAAGGTCAGATGCCTTTTGCTCCTGTATCAGCGACCACTTTATTGTTTACATGCTCGCAAGAATACCAGTGAAAGATGAGCTCCAGGATGCAGGAATAAAAATAACGACTGTGAAAATCACTACTGAAACATTGCATGCTTTCATTTCAAAGATACCGAATGAAGACTGGAAAACAGTCAGACGTAGTGAAACTGCAGATGCAGCTTACAAGGCATTTCTTTTTCCCGTGCATTATTCTTGCGTTGTGGCACCATTTCAGTAGTATGGAGGCATGCATTAATTTTCATCCTTAAAGGTGTTTACCATGACCGTATAATCCCATTAACCAAGAACATAAAACTAGATAAAAGTTGTAAGCCATATGTAAACCGTGATTGTGTGAAAAGAATTAAAAAAAAGAAAATCATTCAAAAAGTTTCTTAAGGCCAGATTGGCTATACTGACTTTGAATATATTAAGCAATACAGAAGTTATGTAACCTCTTTTCTCAGGAGTGAAAAGAACAGATAGCATAATCAGTTTTCTACGAAATACTGCGATAGAACAGGAGATGTGGGAAAAGAATTCTTTAATCGGCTGTCGATGATCTCGTTGTAAGCTGCAAACGCATATGCGGAGAACTTCCTGAAGCGTTCAACAAGTTCTTCAGAGATGCCATTAGTACCGTACACAGCGCGTTTCTCCTGCAATGTGAGGTATTAAGGAAAATAAGCATGGCACTTTATTAGACCCAACGAATGAACATGAGGAGCGGAATACCTATGCGTCTTTCAGAAATGGCAGAACTAGGGATCTTGACGATACACAGATAGAACCGGTAAAGTTTGTGGTTATATCCTTGCTCCTTTCTTTCTCTCATAAATTATGGCTTGCCTATAGACACGGGTTATTCACCGAACACAGGACAGGACAAACAACTTTATTTGGTCCTGAGAGGCAAGGCAGCGGGCCAACTATGTAGGTCCCCACCCAGCCGTTGGCTAGTCCCAAGTCGGAACAGAGAGGCCATGCCTCTCCGCTCGTTCACGGGCCCTCTGGACAGCCTGAAGCTGGACGTCTTGTCTGGGGTCCGTGATTGCCGTCGTCCAGTCTTCTTCTGTTTTAAAATCCTGTAACGCATGGCACTGCCAGAGCATGTGACTCAAAGAGCAAAATTCACCACAATCTGGGCAAAGTGGATCAATATCGGGATGAAGCATGCTCAGAAAGCCCCTAGAGGGGTAAGACCCCGTCTGGAGCATGCGGAGCGTGCTTGCTTGTGATCTGTGGAGCTTATGATGGGGAAAGGGAAAAGTCTGTCGCTCTCCTCTGTAATGAGATGTTATCTCGTGAAAAGTAACGAGAGGATCACTGTGGACGAGCTCTCCCGAACCCACCCGAGAGACCACCCCGTCGCGGCTTGTGAAACCTCGCGCACAGTCGTGGGCTATCTCGTTTGGGTTCAGGTGACCCGGCAGTACGTCTGGTCCCATGTGAGCGGGAAACCAGACTATGTGATGAATAACGTCTGAGGGGGGTTATTCACCGAAAGTGATGCAGCGTTTTAACCTGATTGTCCTGCCTGAAAACGGTAACGGGAGTTATTTGTCGAAATACAGGCCAATTTCTATACTGCCAATATTTTCGAAGGGCCTCAAGAAGATAATTCATCAACGAGTCACACTATTTAATCATGCCGAAATAATCAATCATGGTATGACTTTCTTCACAACAAATCAATGAAATCAGCGCTGCTGATCTATTGAGAAATCATTCTTAAGCCTTTGGAGTCAAGACAGCTATGTGTAGACATCTTCATAGATTTTTCACAAGCGTTTCATCAGATTTTCCAAGCCACCTTATTGGAAAAACTGCAACTACGTGGTACTCGAAGAACACATCTTTTTTTGTGAAAATTCTATTTGTATGTCAATTTTGAATGCGTCAGCTTAGGAATTGCAGTGTCGTCATTGCAGCAGATACAGTTACCAGCGTGCCGCAAGGAAGCATATTGGGCCCTTTATTGTTTTTTCACAGCACTGGGGACTTCAGCGAGTTTCTACTAAAAAAAAACATTCCATGTTTAACGCATGGAATAAATGACACCCTAGAATACATACAAAAGTTGAGAAATAAAAACTCATTGTTGATGAATCATGAGGAAACAAAGGCCATTTATTTTTCATGCGCGTCCACTTTCAGTCACCGTTGATAATCGCGTACTTCTAGGCATGGAACCCATAAACTATGTAAATTCTACAAAGAACTTAGGCGTGGTATATGTCCTGGTATGAGTATTTTAACTAAATTAAATCTCACATGGCTTAAAGTGCGGGCATTACTGCAACATTTCGACACATTCCGCCAGTATCCAGTAAAATTTTTTCTAAAATATACTCGTTTTATCCAACATAAAATATTGTTTTCTGGTGTGAGCAAATTCAATAGAAAGAAACAAATTAAAATGTTTTTGTTGAAAAAGGGGCTCTTCCGTTCATTTTGCTATTGCTGATGAACGTTCACACAGTGATTGTTTCAGCGCTTTAACGTTGTACTCGCACATATATTTTATGGCTGTACCAAAGTCTGTTAACCAAAATAACATGACCTGATTAATCTCGCTAATCCTAGAGCAAATGCTTCTTTCCAGTCCCTTCAAGCACGAGATTTCTGAAACATCTCCTTTTGAAGATCGGAACCCGAACAACAAGCGTTACAGTATTGTTAGTCTCAATTTCTTGACAAACTGCTAAGTAGTAAAATTGAATGAGGAAAACGCAGTGTTATAGATATTGAGAACACTTCACGTAATTAAGCAGTTATGCTTTGTGCAAGCATAATTGCTGTAGTAAATAAACAATTTTCCATGAGTATTAATATTCTTGATTGTTTCTTGTTTTTCTGCTGCTCTAAATATATCAATAGAGAAAAATTATGTACATAAACGATAAACTATCAATACTCATATATATTTACAAGCTATGTGCCTTTTCGATTGTAAGTACTGTGTAATATATGTTTTGATTGTCACAACCTCCTTTTTTTTCGATGAATGGATTTTAGAGTTTTTAAATATTTCTTTTTCTTTTTGTGATAACATTCGCACGGCAGTATTTGCACAATATTTAGTTTTTTTATGTATGTAACGTGCTTGTTTGATTTTCTAACAGTGTTTTCGTGGACTTGCGTGTTCCTCATTGTTATCCTTCCATAAGAAGGCTTGCGCTTTTCACAAGCGAACTATTTCTATTTGCGCCCAAGCGTGCGCACATCTTCACGATGTAAAAAAACAAAATAAAACAGCTGCATTTGTGGCAACAGCCAGGGTAAACAAAGAAAAGCAGTCTACAGTTGCAATAACAGTGTAAGTGCATCCTGTGTGAGGAGCATAAAAAGAGTATGCCACGATATTTAGCGGTGAAAAAGGCACTGTAGTCACCAAAACAGGCAACCACAACATAGCTGGCGAAAAAAAAAAAAACAGGACAGTGTAGTTGCCACTGTTCGCATGTCTCGTGAGTAATTACAATATTAGGTAGTGAGTTTGCGCCACTAGTTTTTTCGTATCTCGCCTTTTGACTGCTTGGTCGTTTTCAGATTGTGTTAGTTATTTATTAGGTCAATTTCTTGTTGTTTCGTTTTTCTCGTCCACTTGAAAAATTCATAAACCGTTATTTTGTCGATGTACCTATTGCTCTATATTTTGAAAGTTCAAATGTATTCTTCTTGCTCTCCACAGTAAACATGTGGATTGTCTTCTTCAGGAAATGGACCTTGGTTGTTATCAATATTTCATCTGTGCTAATTTATAGACAAAAAAAATGGCAGCATATCCACGGAGTGAATGATGGAAAGTGGGGCGAAAAATTCGTCCGTCCATTCGTTCTTGCTTCCGTCCGTCCATGCGTCCGTCAGTGTGACCGTCCATGCGTCCATCAGCCCGTCCGTGCGTGCGTCTGTTCGTGCGTCCGTCCCTGCGTTCGTCCATGCAGCCGCCCCTACGTCCGTTCATGCGTCCATCCATGCATCTGTCTATGTGTCCGTTCGTCCATCTATTCAACACTACAAGTACCACCATCTCGCATCTTTTCATCATATATTCCCCATATAGAAGCACCGCCATCCAGCGGACATTCCAAGGACTAAACGAGAGGTGGCACACGCACACTTTCTTACGGCTTGCGCTTCGGGTCCACTTCCCACCTTTAACCACCTCGAGTTCATGGTATATACTAGTTCACTGTATTCATGGCACTGCGACCGAACGCTCGCTAAACCTTTCGAAAACCAAGGAGGTTACGCCCAGCGAGTATGGCGTAGCAAACTTTTTCAGTCAGATAGTGCTCAATGTACATACCAATGGCTGCTAATGGGTAATGAGAGGCGGAGAATTCGGCTTTTACTTTCTTACGGCTTGCGCTTCGTATCTACTTCCCATTTTTAACCACCTCGAGTTCATTCATGGTATATACAAGTTCATTGTATTCATGGCACTGCGAATCAACGCTCGCTAAACCTTTCAAAAGCTAAGGAGTTTACACCCGGCTAGTATAGCGTAGCAACCCTTTCTTGTCAGATAGTGCTCAATGCACATGGCAATGGCTGCTAATAGTGATCGCAGCCTGCGCGTTAGCTACTAGCCGAATGCTCCTGTCTCTGATTCCCCATTAGCAGCCATTGACATGTACACTGAGCACTATTTTTTATTGTTCAACAACGCACAGAAGAAGTATCTCACTGGCACCACCTTGGAGGTCAAAATGTTATACCTGTTACATACTACGAGGGACGAACGGGTGCCGTTTTAAGGAGTTTCGCCCCTAAAACGGAATGGTGTTTGCTCAAGTTTCCGTTTGTTTCTTGGTTGTTCTGTATGTCTGTCTACTTGTGAGGCTATATAGAAAGTTGACAGGTGTAAGAGACACATTTTTACAACGCTGATATGGTTTCGACAACAGCGTGGTTACGCAACATGTTTAAATAAGATTTATTTCTTGCTAAGCTATTCTCACGTTAGATAAAAACAAAGTCAAATGCCCAATCAGCAATGTGAAAAACCCTGGTTCATAAAGCCCAGAATCTCGCAGATGTTTGTACACTGTCGCACATGTAACACTAATATATTGCTTCAAATATTCTAGGAACAACTTTAGGTCAACCATTTCACGTGTTACAACTCTCCTATATACACCACCGCGGTTTCGAACTTAAAGTATCACTCGCGCGCTTACAGTTTAACTGTCAGACGATGTTTATGGCGTACGAATGACTTCAATTGTTTAACGTCATATTTACTACTGTATTTATGAGCGACACTTCGTCCTGTGTGTCAGAGGCTCGTTCATCTACGTAGGTCCTAGTGCCTCTAAAAGGTGTGGTCGACAGAGAAGTTGGCAGTAAAAAAAAATTTGGTTTGATCTGTATATTAGCTGCCTTTGTTCGCCCAGTTCGAATTAAACTTCGTCGCCCTGCTCACGAATACAGTGCCTACAAGACACGCGTGCTGTAGGCAGCGCTGCAGCGTGAGTGAAAAGAAAGGGCAGGAAAGCTCCTGAAATGAGGACACTGGCGACGACGTTGAAGCTCACTCGTTCGCGGCTTCTATAAATCGCAGTGGGCGCTAAGGTCGAGTGCGCTAGCCTGGAAATACGGCGCCTTGCTCGGGAGATGATGGGAGACCGGCACGCCTGATTCTCGACGCTGGCGTACAGCTACGCACAGTGGTAGGGTTGCAAAGCCCCAGTAATTTTCATTGTCTTAGCTTTCGCGTAAGTCACTATGCCACTGACGGAGGGGAGCTGTCTCGCGTCTTCTGTGCTGCGGACAGCAATTATGAGCTCTGGAAATGGTACAGCTTGGTAGTTAATTATTTCTATGGTTCCACCACACCACCACTGGTGGGTTTCACTTTTTGTTTATTTTTTATTTGCACTCGTTCATTAGAATATGCATCATGCTTCGTTTGATGTGCTAAATGGCCTACGGGTACCTATAAATTCAAATAGTTGGTGGTGCAACCACTTGGCGCAGTGATAACGTAAGGGACGGCGATACCGTAGGGAGAATGACAACGAGTACAACGAGGATTTTATAACAATAATGTTCTGAGTGAAGTTTATTACTGCCAAAACCTGTATTTCCGGAGAGAATACCTGCTGCATCGTACAAATTCTTGAAAGCCGCGCTAAAACGCTTACAGTGAACAAGTCATGCCAAAGTGGCTTTTTTGTTCTTTCTATACTGCTCATTACTTTCGTGCTACGTAAGGACACATCCAAATACAAATGAAATTATGTCCCATATGCTCTGGCAAAAGTAAGTTTTTTAGGAAGTCGTACAAGTGTAAATTTTTCTTCGCTATAGATAGGTGCAGCTGCATTCTCATCTTCGGTAGTGTCTGTTTCTTCCTCAGTTATATCCATTTTAAGATCATGACAATATAACATATTTTGGCACAAAGTGAGTTGGCAATTCACTCTAGTCTGTTTTTTTAACTTAGTTTTTGGCGTAAATTGACAACACTGATGTATTCATGATACGGCGTTCACCCGTTTCTTATCAGCGACGCTTCCCTTTTGTTTCTGTGAATGCCGCAGAGGCTGCCCAGATCAGTTGTATTGCTCAGTCATTGTACTACACCTTCTTCCTTAATAAGTGACTCAGGCTCCTCTACTTTCTCATTTATACAAATCACCTACCAACTAACTTTTCTTCTTCAACAAACAATTTTTTCGCTGATGACTGTGCTATTTACCGCCAAATCAACGACAATAATGACGTCTCTTACCTCAATTAGGCATTTACAAGGTTTTGAATTGGTCTAACGCTTAGAGTATGAAACTTAACACTAATAAGTGCAAACACATGCGCATTTCACGGAATTCAAACCAACCTCCTACTTTCCACATAAACAATGTTGCTCCAGAAACTAAGTTTTGCTATAAGCACCCCGGTGTGCACATTTCATCAAACCTGTCCTGAGAAACTGATATTGATCATATTATAAATAACGTCAACCGCATGCTTGGGTATCTTCGCAGGAACTTTTCTCATTCACAGAATTCAACAAAAATACTTTATAAAACGCTGGTTCACTCGAATGTAGAGTATTCTGCGTCGGTCTGGAGCCCTGACATTGATTCACTCTTTCCTGATTTGGAAGCTGTGTAAAACCATTTCTTCCGTTTCATACTCTCCATCACCAAACAAGTTGCCTAACCACCATGAAATGAAGTTAACCCTTCCTTCTCTCTCTCATCGCAGGTCGGTAGCTTCGTTATGTATTTTTTATAAATTTTTTATAATAACTACCTGAAAAATGAGTTACTCACAAGGCTCTCATACTTATCAGCTCACATTGATCACCGCAACATAGTTGGAATTCCATCGTGTAACACTTAAATGTTTTCACGACTCATTCATACCCAGAGCTTGTGTCAGTTGGAGTCGCTTTCCCCACAACATCGCTGACATAACCGATACTAGTATGTTCCATAATACAATTGCTGTGTTGGGAATGTATTCAATAATCCTTGTATGATGTTTTCTTATCATCAAAACAATTCTCTTGTACTCCTGCTGCTACTTATCATTATTTGTCTTGATATAAGTTTATGTAGTTTGTAGTTTAAGCGGAAAAATAAAGGGGAAAAAAGCTTTGTAGGTTTCTTCCCCTTCATTCCTTGATTATTCTTGTATTCTTATACACCCCCACTTCCCTTTGTAATGCCTTATGGCTCTGAGGGTACACTAAATAAATAAATAAATAAATAAATAAATAAATATTACATAAATAAATAAGTAAATAAATAAATAAATAAAAGCCCTGGTCGAATGGCATTCTGTGCTCGTGACTTCTCCAGGTGGTCGTAGAGGTGTGCTCGCCTACATGCGAACATGCCTACAAAACAGACTTGGTCCCACTAGTTTTTTTTTTTTTTTCAAGAACGAGTGCTGAAGAAGCAGCTGAAGAAGCAGAGTGCTGAAGAAGCGCCCTACGACTTTTACGTAGAGGCCTACCATCACACGATACAATAGTCGAGTCGTGCGACAGACATGCTCGAAAGTAAAAGCCTTACATTAGAACAAACAGTCTCATTATTTACGTTCAGCGGTAAGGATGAAGTTGCCGTTAGGTAAGACATAAGTGATGCGGTTTGCATTGGTAAGAATGATGGACTGAGTGCGATGTTTGAGATGCAGAAACGGCGTACAGAATCGCTAAATAAGAAGGGACCATTAATGTGTAGACGAGCCAGGGTTAGTGTGTTGGTAGCACGCAAAAACCATCACACATTAAACATTCGAATATAATCTGATAATCAATAAATAATTCAATGAGCTAAGAATAATTAGGTTTTCGCGAAACAACGTTTTTAAAACAGCTCGCGGAGCGTAAATGAACTTGTGGTTTACACAAGTAAAAGAAAGCGAGAAAATCGAAGGCTGGGGAACACACTGGAGGGGTGAGTGAGGTAAAAGGCCACAGAATGGCATCTATGCTACCTCCTCGAGCCCGTTATGGAGCATGACTCAGCGCCCGCAGAAGTCAGGAGACAGAGAGGACTGATGGACAAGAAAGGACTCTTAGATGGATATTTTAATGAATGTGAGAAGCTAGAGTGTCGAACAAGTGACGGAGGAGATTCAGGATTCAGTCAGGCTATGCATCCAGCCGCTAATCCAGTGGAGAGAAGCAAGTGCCGCTAAACCGGTACGGGAGAGATGAGACGCAGGACTGAGAGCGAGTTGCTTCTTCTGACGTTTACGCCAGGAGGCGCGTTGCCCGGTAACCGGACGCCCCGCTACAACTTTCGTCCGCTGCGTCGAGGGGAAGCCCCTGCCGAAGGAGGAGGTTGGTCAGGCAGGTGCCACTGCTCTGCTGGACCTGGTAGAGCGAGGAGCGGGCCCCGCGAGTGCCGTTGGTATGGGCCGTGTGGGTGAGTGTGCTCGTGAGGAGCTGCCGGTGACCGAGTTCTTCCAACTTGCGCGCGTCGCTCGCGCCTCCGTCGTTTCTACTGCGGCGTTTCCTGACCGCCGGTGACAAGAGCGGTGGCGGCAGCATCACCCCGGGGAGCAAAGATCAGCCTCTCGTAATCGTGACAGTCCGCCCACAAGAGACCATCTTGATGCTCTCGTTTCAACGCTGTGAAAGTGACAACCATTCGTGCCTTCGTACTAGTTGTTTCTGTTAATGTCATACCTTCGTGACACTGCAATGCACGTGAATGGTCGCGCTTTATCTCTGCCTAGGATGACACAAGTTTGAAATCACGAGAGGACTTCTACGGTGCTTTATTGCAGTGTGCGCGTGCGTTCTACCGTGCGTGTGCATGTGTGTACTCTTGCATACAAGCCAGCGGATATCGTCATTGGATAACGACGCTCTCCTTCTGCCCCACGTGAGGCCTTGGAAGGAATAGCTGTGGGTACGTAAGGTGCCTTTTGAGCAATCTTCGATACGCTTTCGAGCACGTAGTAACTGTTTCATCGCGAAAGTTCACGTGCACATCGATTGTGCTGCTGAAACGGCTGCAATAAGCAGTAGTACAAAAAACGCTGTATCTAAATAGAGAGATAACGAGAAAGCCAGAAGCAGAAGTCTATTAAAAGGAAAAAAGTAAGAAAAAAAGATTTCTTGTGGCACCTACCTGCAGGCTGGGCAGCATGATCGAAGTTTTTGAGGACGAGGGCACGGAAAGACTTTTGATATTGAAAAGAAAAAAGAAAAGAACACACAGATTACACTTCAGCCAAGATCCAAGAAGCAGGATAGCAGTTTTAAACAGAGTTAACTGAAACAGCAACTACTCAAATAAGTTTGGCGGTGAGCCACACGGTTACTGGAAAAACACGGCTAACTGGAGCACCTAATGTTCTATCTCACGACACGCATTGGCACCCTGATAGGATGACGATCATGCCCGTAGCCAGGAATATTTTTGGAGGGGGGAGGCATCTTTTAGAGGCATTGATAAACACATATGCTTATATATTTTTTTCCTTATAAAACTTACCCTCCACACGAGTGTGTTTTTTTTTTGCAGAGGGGGGGGGGGGGGGGCGTCAGGAGATAGTTTTTCTGCCCCTCGCTATGGGCCTCATTGCGATAGCCGCAACTAAGTGACGGCATGGACAACTGGATAGAATTTTTGTAGGAAGCAGCGGCATCACCACACAAAAGTAGAATGCACCCAAGCCTGCGCCAGTGAAAGCTAGCTCTAGACTGGCGTTGGTACGGTCGGTGACACTGCCATCGCAAGGTACAGCACCTTGCACATGAGTGGGACCGTTTCTATATTAACTGAACCAACCGGCTGCCACGCTTCAGAAATTCTGAAGGGGACTTTTCCTGTTTTAGAACAGTGTGAACATCAAAATTATCGACAAAAATTTCGAAAGCTGCCACTTATTGGTAGAAGACCTCCATTTGACGAACTGAATTACCACCTCGTGATAGCAGCGTCATGCTTATTAGCAAAGCGATGACATTAGCAAACTGCTGTGCCGTCTACATATGACAAGCGTGAGTTCACTTCGACTCACTGGTTTTTCCGAACCACTCAGATGCCTTCGTCGGCAGCGAGACCATGCTGTCGTGGCTATCGGTGTTGGCGGTGATGGTGGGAGGGTGGTATTCTGACCAGGAACGTTGTCGTCCGTCCTGTCCGTGGGAGAGCACATGTGGAAAGCCATTTTGTTTTGGATTCCCCGGTATTGGAATCTGAATTGGACTCTGAAAAAAGACAGCTGTTTCTTGCAGTTCTTTTTAGACGTTTTCGCTAATGCCTCTCGCGACATGTCTGGAAAACGAGCCACGCTTTGTTTTTACACTTCAAGCTGAAATAAATTATCTCTAACGTGCCTGTTCTGTATGAAAGGTATCACAGCATTCCTTAAAAAGTTAATGCTGCAATCAGTTTCGCGTCGGGTTACCATCCAATTTTGGTGTCTACGCTAGTTTCGCTTCTATCTCACCATAGTTTCAAAGAGCTCTGTACAGCAAGCATGACGGTCGTTGAGCGTTGGCATTCCATGTGTCACTTTTTGACAACTGGACTATGTGAAACAGTCCATGATTAGCACCGATGTCGTACCTCGGCGATTGCTATTTATTCATCATAGCCGCAAGACACACACGTCGTAGAAATGATTTTGGCTTGGGTTTGTAGGTGTTTTCTTTACAGTTATGCATATATAAAGAAACGTTATAAGAATATACTTTGCCTGGTCTTTACATTTCGGGATATCTTTGTTCACCCTTCCGCCCAAGCCGCCACTCTAGAGTTAGTTTTATGTGTGTGATTCACTACCCATACATGAGAGCACAAAAAAAGGAGGCATTCTAAAAGTAGTGTGATCATTTGCACCTGACGAATGGGCAAACTGACAAAACACCAAATGATGTGCTAGAGTGTGCGATGTATCACTTTAAACAAGAAGAAAAACAATAACATACTATTCAAGCAAAACAATTTAAATAAAAACACATAGATACAAATTGAAAGAAAGAAAAACAAAAAGGATTATATATGTTTACATTGATTCTTGCATCGAATGCTCTATCATACTTGGGAATTTATTATCGGATAGAAAAAGGTATTGCGCATCTTAGGTATTTTACTGACATGCTTAATTTTAAATGCGATGCACGTTTGTACTTTAGCATTATGCATTTTACCTTTTTAAGACCCTAAGTGCAATAGATTCAGGAAATAGATATCATGGACTTATTTGTGATAAAAATAATGGTCTTCATGTGTTTGACTGCTCTGTCTTGACACAATGTTATGAATGTTAAAATGTCAGTGTTAAGCATGTTGTATGCCGTCAGGAGTATTACTACTGCTGTGCGAGGGCGCTCAGACACAGTCAAGTTGTATGCCCCATATATTCGCCCAGGGGACTTCGAACAAGCTTGTGTGGAAATAAGGACACACTAATCCACACATAAATGACATGTCTTGCATTGCATAGTGATAATGTGCATATATGCATAAAGAGCCGGTTGATGCATCGTACCCGCGAGGCTTTCTTTTTTATTTTTTGGGGGGGGGGGGGGGGGGTAGGGGGAGCGTTCAGTTGAAGTTGAACCATCATGTCGACTACAGAGCACTGGTAGAAGTGATTGAAAGCGTTAGATGAAAAGTTTTGCTGCAGAATAGGTTGCTTCTTCATCTTCTGGAAAATAGAGCAAGCAGTGTGAATGCTTATGAGTCCAGAACATTAGAGGAAACATGTGCCACCTAGAATAAAAAAAATATGGCTTGCATGCTGCATTACGTTTATCAGTTGGTGCAGGGCGAACGCGCAAGTCCAAACTTGAGGTAACCAAAGAGAATGACCCACTTTTTGCAAGCGCACCATTGGAGAAAATGCCAGAGTTGTATCTTTTTATTTCTGCACTCTAGATATTTCGAGGTCTATATACCATGACCAAATGCAGTCAGCTCTTCTGTTTTGTGGAACTACGGCTGCGACAGAACAAACGAGAGAGAAGGTGAGGTGCGTGTTGGGCGGCTATTACTATTCTTTTAACGAGAATGGAGACAATAAAGGATCTCCTACACGTCGTTTATAATGTATTCTGAGGACAATTACGCGCCGCTGGCTAATGACATCTACTTCGAGAGTCGAGCGCGGTCTCGCATTTTCGCTTTAGAGCCTATATAGTGCCCCGAGGTAATACAGTAGGCGTAACCTTCCATTCTCCAACAACGTATATATACGTGATTGCGGTCAAGACTCCAAAAGTCATCACCGCCTATGACCTTATTTCTGCGTCTTGATCGCCTAATTTGCGGTGTGACAGTGGCCAAGCTAGGCCCCTCTTTGCGACACTCGCTCGCCGCACTCGCACGGTGTAGACGCGAAAACCTCCCAACGCACGAAAATGAGTGTTCTCTGTAGCGTACACAATCATTCAAGCCTGTTGAACTAACAGTGGAGCCGTTATGGTTGGCACAAAACAAAGGCGGATGGGGTACTGAAAGTAAGGGCAACAATCAGTGTCCAACTTCTCCGCTGCTACGAAGGGTAGAGATCAGTCGCAAATGAAAAAGGCGGTGCGGTCCCCACACCACGTGCGCGGTCGTCAACAAGGCACTTGAACGCACTAACCGTGAGACTTTAGAACGAAATGCTGTCGGGCTCTTTACACAATCTTCCCTGCGAAGAGTAAGTGATGATGGTCAGTGACTGTACTTAACATGCCATGTGTGCTCAAGTGGTCACTCCGTGAAACTGCTTCCAGCCCTAGTAGCTGGATGAATGTATGCCTCACGAATCGCGTCGTTTCACACAGTTCTTGTCCTGTGGTTGTGTCGGCGGCGCTGTTGTTTAGAGCCTCACGGGAAGTTTATCATCCTTCAACTTGTCAAGTAGTGTCGTGCGCAGTAGCAGCCGAATGAAAACGAAGTGGAACGAACAGCACAACGAGACATGGCAAAGATGAGAAACGCAGTGCTGTCGCCTCAACTACATCCATTGTGGCACTGCTTGTTACGTTTCCTTGTGCACAAACCATTCTGACCCCTTCATCGTCCTCCTAGAGACAAGAAAATCATGCCTTTAATTTCGCAAGGCCCGTCAAGAATGATTCATTAGAATCAAATGAAAAAAAAGTCAACATTTAGGTCCACATCCCGGCTGGTAATAGATGGTTCAATCGCGAAAAGATGATAGTGCGAGCTAACACGAGCCACGTCCTTGCAACGAAGCAAAATATCCACGTCCGGATGTACGTACCTACAACATTTATAATACACCCACATTTGTACCATGGAAAGTAACAGCTCATAAAGCCTGAGTAAATGCTACAGGCACTAATATGTTCCTCGCAGTGTAAAGTTCGCGCCTATAAAAGCACAGTTAGGTCACTTGTTTAATCAGCAACTTCTAGAAGTTAACGCGAAAAGAAAGCAGTGAAAACATAGGACATTGCGTAAAACCTGTTTAGAGGGCTGAGTTCATCCGCCATATGGGTTTTTTAAAAGGTACTTCTGCTCGGTACACCACCTTGACGCTTTTTGACGGGAACTTACTGACCACACTACCAAGAAGTTACAACTTGAAATTCATATTCGGTTAATGTGATCTGACAGGTGTTTCCCACTATCAAATGCCATAAAAAGAAAGCAGTGCTGAATTCAATTTAGTTACAGTGCACATAAGTATTCATTCTTGCGTTCATTGAAGTCACTGCGAGTGTTCAACTAAGTGCTCAGAGACGTGATCAGTAATGGTCAGTGCTGACAATCTTAAAGATGCAGCTGGTTATGTTCCACGCCTTCCGACACTGAACTTAAATGTTTATTGCCACACGTAGTCATTAAGCGCTGTAGATGGCTATAGTTTATACAGGCACAGACATTGACCACTTCTCAAGAAGGATGAGAGTTATACGCGCTTCAAAATGCTCCAGCGTGGCCACTTCAGCATTTAACTTGGATTCTTCAGTGGAGCAACATGCATTACATCGTGCTCTTGCGTGAGCAGTCAGATAAAATGCAGACACTTAAAGTCAACTCTACAGTATTCTTGTTTTGATTAATATGTGAAGTTTAACGTCTCGAAACCACCTATGATAATGACAGAGAGGCCATAGTGGAGGGCTCCGAAAATTGCAACCACCTGGAGTTCTTTAACGTGCACCCAAATCTATGCACACGGACCTACAGCATTTCCGCCTCCATCGAAAATGTAGCCGCCGCCTGGATTCGATCCGAGGACCTGCAGGTCAGCAGCCGAGTACCTTAGCCCCTAGACCACCATGGCGGAGCAGTCTCCTTTGTTTGCAGCACGCTGCTGGTAAGAGGAACCATGTTGGGGAACAATTTGGTTAAACAAGAAATAAAAACTGTGAGTTGTAGTAACTATAGAACTTGAGCACAAGATTACTTGTTTTTTTTTCTTCTAAGTAGTAGGCCGTAAGTACCAATCGTAAGTTCGCGTTGCTTATTGCCTCACTGTAGCAGCGACAAGAGCGCATGCGCCATAGGAAAACGGCGTAGAGTGAGGAATGTTAGTTTTCCCTACTTTTCATAAAATAACACTCGATATACCTTTACTGGAAAAAGCTATTCATTTCACGACGACGACAGTAGCCTGTAGAGCTTGGGCAGTTTTTTTTTATTCTGCAATGATGTCATCCACGTTATGATAACCCTCCGGTGTACTTGGCTTCTTCACAGTAGAGGGAAAAGAGTCTCGTTCATCAGTTTTGTTCCAACAGATCCACGAGAGACAGTCGCATTCTAAAGACGCGGAATGCTTGACGCCTGTGAATTGCGTGATGGCAGTGCAAAGTGATTAACACCAAATGGTGGAAATTTTCCGACCTATCCTATTTATGACATGCCCAATAACCATAGCACGGTTTCAGCACGTAAAAACCCGCATATTATTATTAGTACCACAAGTTTCTGATCGCTTACATCCGCATTGTGCATCTGGTGAGTAAGTGGTCCAAACCTTCAACGAGGCGCTGTGTTATAGGCGCGTCCTACCATTGGCGTGACACCCTCGGAAGCACGCATTATACACGCTTACCAGGCTTAAGGAAGTATCCGGAGCACAGTTTCTCCCGTGTCAATCAGGCATGGCTATAGTATTGGGCGCTGTATACACGCGCGCTCCTTGTGTGCACCTCGAGAAAGGTGTGCACGGAAGATGGCAAGAGAAGTAACAAAGCAACACTTCTCACATCACCGCCATACGCTGCTCGAACGGTTGGGCGACGACGTCGTATATGCGAGGCATAAATCACGGACCACGCGACCCACATACGTCACCCATCAAAGCCGCGCCTCAAAGATGGCTCACGAACTGGGCTCGCATTTCTCCACCTTGAAAGCTTCATTGAAAAAAGAAACACAGGCATAGAAACGGGTGCTACGGGGCAGGAGCTGTGAACAATGAAAAATATGTTTACCGGAGTGGTGTTAGAAACGGAGGTGGTCCCAGCACCTCGAACACTATCTTGAGCGAGGCCACGAACAAGGTGTCTTGTTTACTCGCACCTGCCTTGTGGCAGCCATAAGCACTAAACTCTAGATGGAGCATGAAGTGGGCTTGCTTGGCGCATCGCATGACTCTGTATACCCAAGCCGAGGCAACACTCAACGAAGACGTTTCCGCCCTTGTCACTTTTCAAAGCAACACGAGGACAAACGCTACGGTATACACAGGCGGTAGTTTGTGCCCTTCTATTGCGAGGGTCCACACGAAACAGCGCCTGCTGTCATACCGGCAGCGAGACCCGTTTCGGCCGAGTGGTCGCAGGCCCGGTACACTGTTCACATCCAAGACGGGAGCGTGCTCTATAATCTACTCGGTCGCACTCGTGGAAAGACAGTGGGTTAGCCCCTAGAAGCAAAGAGGTAAACACAGAATGGAGTCGAATATGACCTGCCTCTTGGCCTGTTCGGATGTGGAAGAAGAGGAAGAGGTCAGTACACACCACTACGTGCGACAAGCAAAACAGCGCCAATGGCCATCCTCCGAAGAAAACGTGTTGCCCTATAGCGGTTCACTAAAAGGAGTCCACTGCCTGTGGACATGACAAGCCCGTAGAGAACGCGCCCGCCCGTATAATTGCCGCTTGTTTCGAAGCAGGTCGTCATTCCCTCGCGCCGCGACCCCGGCATCGGAGAGTATGTGCGGACTGCCGCAGCGCGTAGTTCAGGCGATGGGAGGACAGCGAAGGGAGCACGCGTGGTGCTGGCCGGTCGCCCGGCCCAGAGCGTTGTCAAAAAGGCGAGCCTGGCCACTTCGCGACGCCCCGTAATGTCCGAGTATAGCGCGGACGCTCAACAGGAACAGAAAGCCGAGGACCGAGCTAAGAAAGAAGATAATATGAAGAAACGAGTGTGCCGTCCGAAGAAGGAACAAGTTTACGGGGTTACACCTTGTATATGGTCCGCTTGGGCAGCGATTTGTGCGGAGCGGTCGCGTGCCGCTGAGCGCGAAAATGTTCCTGCCAGGAGTCTTTTTTCCTCCTCTTTATGTTCTCATCGAATGAATGGGTGACCGTAAGTTTGTGGGCGATAACTCTGGTATCCGCCAGTCGCAAATCGACTGGCGCCAGTCCCATTGCAATGACCTTAGCTTGAAACATTGATTTAGAAAAGCGAAGGAAGATGCAAGGTAATTCGGGAACTTGCGTTTAAATATCGTGTTGGTTATAGGGCAATTTTGTCATCGTGAAGCCTTTGAGATTTGGAATATTCTATTCAAAACGACTAAAATGAGAAGCACGTGAGTGTATACTCTAACTTAAGGATAAAATTAGCAGTAAAATTTCTATGCGGGCTAAATGAGGTACCCCGACTTGGGAAAAGCTTATTTTATGGGACTAAAAGCTAGCATCTTTATAGCTGAGGTATAGAGGACCCATTCATGTTAAAGAGTCAAAGATTGAATTCTCAAAACTTCTCATTCGTCCACTGCCTTTTTCCTCTACTGGCCAGCAGTGTTCTCTAATATTATGGTTTGCGTCAAGATCGACTGAAATCACAGTTTACAAAAAATTGTTAGCGTGAGACGTTTTCTATGCATACAGGCTGTTTAGAACATTCAATTTTTCAAAATGCACTCGCGCACATACGACCTCTTCGGTAGACGTAATTATCGTTATTGTGTCCTTCAACAATTTAAGTATTCATGGAACTCACCAAATCGGGCTGCTGAACCCGGGCGACGCAGCAACCAATAGGATACTCTACCTTCATGCAAACTTGTTTGTTTAATCACTCTCTTTTACATCGTGGCACTAAACACTGGTGGATCACGAGGTCTTCCCTCAAGGCCCCAACGCCAGACTATTTTTCAGCATTGCTTCAGCGCGTTCAATGTTAGAAAGCTATACACGTGGCCGGCTTTCCTTTGTGTTCGTCCACTACATGACCACACGCAGTGGTCTGCATGGGAAGCGGCTTTCTACACCGAAAGCCAAAACTGCCGCTATGAACAACAGAGGGCATTCTTGTTGTGAGGTCAACAAAAGAGAAACCATTTTCTCCTTGCTAAGTCGTGCTCTGCGTGGTCATTTGCCTGCACCAAACTTCGTAGCGAACGGTCATATTCTGCGTACTGCGGCAACAAGCTTTTTCGGGAGTCCTTGAGTCGCTAAAGCAGTTTTTAGCGCTCTGGCATTGTAGACCTCTTGCGGAAATAGTTTTTGTGAATCGGGTCAGAGAAAGGCAGTTTGTTGACCACGTTTAGGGCTGCCTCGCGTGCTTCTTTTGTTAAAAAAAGGAAAAGAACAATTGATAGAAGGCATACAACACAGCTCACAAAAACCATCTTCCTACTCTTAGCTATTTGCTCTTATTCACTTCTTTTTCAACCTCATACCTGATGATTTTTGTCTGCTTTGTAGCATTTGTATGACTTTTTTAAACGTTAACACTTTCCACAGGTGGTATAGAGTGCATGTTCTCTCATGGATCTTTGTCGATAACCATAAAGAATATATTTGTACACATGCTTTCGCAATGAAAAGGTGTTATTAACGAGGGAGTCCGGGCCGCATGTAGAAACAAAGGTTTACTCGATGGCATCGTATGGTCTTCCAAGAAGGTCCGCTCATTCTGTGCAAGGAAATGAATTGAATTATCAGCATTTTCCTGCGAAAGTATAGAATAACAGAAAGATAGTGAAGGATTTTTTATTGATTGAGACGCTCAGTTGAAGAACTTGCTGGCATAGTCAGCCACGGTTAGTCCTTCTGTAGAAATATTCTAACAGCCACCACCACCAATCATTGGGTTTATTCAAGCATTATTGACTCTAAATGGCGCATAACATAGGTCTTCCAAATAGAGTTCTTATCTTTGGTGTTCTTGTCATAGTTCGAAAGTTAAATTAATTTATTCTGGCTACGCGTGCCCACCAGTCAGGCCCCTTTTAACGGCGAGGCTGTTCCTAGTCAAAGCTTTATATGTCTGGTAACGTTCCTGACGATCCAATGATTCACTATGTTTACTTACGGAATCCGTACGTTTTCCGTAAGAATCCTACGGGAACATTCGGAATTATTGGGATGGCGTACGAAGTGTTTCGACACGGGGGAGGGGTGTTGGGCTTGGTAACACAGACCATAAATGGTTACTGTCCACAGAAACAGGGTGACTCTGATAGCACAAGACTGGTCCACAAAAATGAAGAAGCAAACAGTTAGGCGAACAAATCGCAAACAGGTATGTGCCAAAGAAATTGGGTAAATCTCACGACTCATCACTGGTCCACTAAACATGAAGAAGGCAACAATAGAAGCTTCTACGTAGACCCATGCATAAGTGTTGCTTGGGCAAATTCCAATAACACTACACTATTACCTCCAAGATTAATGAAAATCCTTTAACAAAACATGTCTCAAGCACTTGTCCTACAGAAATGTGTTAGCTTGATTAAGGAAAGCCCAATAGCTTCGCTGTTTCATCGGTGCCCGCGAGGTGGTTATGGTTAAGTTTCTTGTAGAAGTTTTTCACTGCACCGATCTTTTTGAGATATCGCTGAGATCTTTCTCATCATTGCAAGCAGGATTTCATACAGGCTACTCCACAATAGACAATATTCATACTATAAATCAGCTAGGTAATCAAAAATGCGCGAAGTACAATCAACTTCTACACATAGCCTTCATAGATTCCGACAAGGAGTTTGAGTCAGTCGCGAAGTCAACAAACAGTAATGTAGGAACTACGAATTCAGGGCACCGACGATCCTTCATAAGCATACTGGAGGAAATCTGCAGTGGCTGCACAACCACCATAGTTCACCATAAAGAAAGGGATGGTGTCCCAAAAAAGAAGGGTGTAAAGCAGAGAGACACAATCTCTCTAATGCTATTCACCGCATGTTTCCAGGAGGTCTTGAGGGCCCTAAATTGGGAAAAGTTAAGGATAAGAGTTAATGTAGAGTATTCTAGTAACCTGCAATTCGCCGATAACATGGCCTTGATTAGTAACTAAGGGGAGAAATTACAGCTCATGGCTACTGAACTGGACACGGAAAGCAAAGGAGTAGGTCTGAAAGTTATTACGCACAAAACTAAAGTAATGTGCAACAATCTCGGCAGAAAACAGCACTTCGTGATAGGTATACAGAGAGGTGCTGGAAGTTGTAAAGCAATATGTATACTTAGGATAGTTTGTAACCGAGGAGCCGAATCATGAGAGTTATATAATTGGAAGAATAGGAATGGGGGGGGGGGGCACATTCGGCAAGAATTCTCAAATCCTTAATGCTAATATGCCTGTAACCCTCAAATGTACATAACAGCTGAAACTTGCCAGTGTTTGTATACTTATGGAGCAGAAACCTGGTGCCTTACAAAGAGGATTCAGCTTATAAATTGAGGACGGCACACCGAGTGATGAAAAGGAGAACGTTCTATGGATGCTAAAGTTCTTATATTATTAATGTAGTCATTGACACCGTGACTCACAGTTTGTGAAATCAGATGATTTGCGTACGTGTGTTTTAGTATCAGGGCAAGCGTTCTACGGCCAGCAATGATGCTACGTGGGCGTTGCAGCATAATTATTTCGGTTCACTTTTCTTACTAGAGTTAGCACTTATTACTGCATTCACAATATTATAAGCAACTCTTGCCCATAGATAGGTTTAGTGCTGCTAAACTATCCAAAATAAAATAGACTCCATTACATTGCAATTATTATTGCGAATTGAGTGTACAGTCCCCGTTCGTGCAACGTTGATTGAATAGAGGTCTGAACCACGTCATTTATTACAGGCGCGTGGATGCGTCGTCTGATAAATATCAGTTTTAAACATTTCCTTCTTTTACCGCTTCTCCACGTGTGCGCACGCAAACTGTCCCCACATTGTGCCAGCGCACTTAAATATTTATTTGGAGCATGACCGGCGATGGCTAAAATTTCATAGCGGCCAAAATTTTAGGACGAGATGGACAGGCTTCGATGCTTATCCTGGAACACGAGCAATGCGAAATTCTTGGATGTGATGCGTAGAGCACATTCACGCATACAAATACAGATGCAAAATGGCTCATTTCAGCATATCATCGGCACATGCTTTCACAGCTCTATTTCTGTGACATATTTTTCCCTACCCCATTATCGTCTTTGAATTCATAAATTAATTTGTTCCTCACGCATCTCTGCAATGGTGCACGCAATTACATCACAGCAATGAGCGCAACATTATAAATAGTAAAGGTCGCGATCATACAAGGATAATGCTGGGATGAGGGACGCCATAGTGGAGGCCTCTAAAAATTCCTAACATCTCGTGCTCTTTAACACGCACCAAATTATAGGAACCCGTGTATCCAGTATTTCGCCTTCATTTAAACGGGGCCGCTGTGGCCGGGAGTCCATCCCGCGACCTTCTACTCAGTAATCGAGAGTCATAACGACTAAACCATTGTGACGCGAGTGCACAGCTTGAAGTTCATCAATTTTCTCTTTCTTTCTTTCTCTCTCTCTTTCTTTCTCTCTTTCTTTCTTTTTGTTTGTTTTTTCTTTCTTCTGTTTCTTTTCTTCCTTTCTTTTGTTCTTTCTTTTTTTTCTTACTCTGTCTTCTTACCCATGCATGGTCGGCCTGCAAAAAGGATATCTGTTCTGCAGCTAACCTCAATAACCTCTGCATATCATTTATATCGGTACGTTTTGCACTCGCACGTGCTCAGCCACTTTACAGTGCCAGCCCAAGCCAGTAGTTTTGCATGCCATCACTCCTGCTGGGCGCCAGGCGTCCGCGCCATGCCATCACTACGTTGTTGGTGCCAGGCGCACGCCTGCAAGTGCCACAGGGGCACGCGTCGTGCCACACCGGCTGTGCTGGTGGTGCTGCATGACTAGATCGGAATGCGGTTCCTCCAAATTGGAGGCAGCAAAAGCAACAACAGCACGCACCACTCCTGGCACCTAAATTTACTAGCGACGAGGTTTATGCAGGAACGTGGTCCTCTAGTGGCCGCAGTCACGTGACTTCCTTTCCTTAGCCGACCAGCTGGCGCGTACTGCACCGTCGCGATTTTTCTGAGCTTCTCCGTGTATTTGCACATGTTGCCTTGTGGCGCCATGCTCTCCTCTCACCTCGGTAGATGGCTGTATGAAAGAGCTATGTGCTGCCTGAGATGAAAACCGGCTGTGCACCTCGCAAAAAAGCCGCTTACTTCAGGAAGCACCCCGGTCCTTGACAGTGCCGCTGCCCGGGCACCTGCACACAGAGGAATCAGTCCCTGGAATGCAGTCTTATATTCGTTGCTTCGAATAATGACAGCTTACTTACGTCATTTCACTGCGTATGATGGGGGCTGACAGTCTAGGTGTCGTTATGCCACATGACGGGGCATAAAGCCATCCTTGAGACGCTGTCATCGAGAAGTAGAAAACACCGTTTGATTGAATGATCTGTGGGGTTTTCCGTCCCAAAATTACCATATAATTATACAAGTCGGCGTAGTGGAGGGCTCCGAAAATACGAGTCGCTGCAGTGGAGGCCTCCGAAGAACACCCAAATCTGATTTCACGGGCGTACAGCATATTCGCTTCAATCAAAAATGCAGCCGCAGCAGCCGGGCTTCAACCCCGCGACCTGCGGGTCAGCAGCCGACTACCTTAGCCACTAGACCACCGCTGCGGGGCAAAACATCGTTTAAAAACAGAGCATTGCTTTTAGCGACCTAAGTGCTGATTGCTAAGCAGTGAAACTTTGAACACAAGGGACACAGCATAAAGGCACATAAATAATGCACCTTGTCTCATGCTCTTATTACTAATGAAAGTAGGAATATAAATTATTATTATTATTATTATTATTATTATTATTATTATTATTATTATTATTATTATTATTATTATTATTATTATTATTATTATTATTATTATTGTGAAAACAACGTCTGCGCAAAATGCGTCACATACGTTCTACTGATAAAACATTTGTTTTTTGGTGCTGTGTCCTCGGTGTTTGACTGAATCATACGCTGCGCTATCCGACTGTCTCCGGTTTTATTAATGTACACAACAGCCCCTGCGAAGACGTTGTTTTCCAATTACTTTTATGCTTACCGGTTGCCCAATGCTGCCTTACAGCGCATTTATGCATGCGCTGTTTGCCTTTTAGTATACCAAATGCTCTAGACGCGTTGTGATTATCACTATGGTTATTTTATAATGTTACAAGCCTCATTATGTCGTTGTGCAGCCTAAGTCTCAGTAACAAAAATCTCGGAGAAGGCAGAATAACCTTATTAAGCACGACTGCTTGCAGGGGCGTACAACTCCCGTATACGTGTGCAGTGTAGATAGATAGATAGATAGATAGATAGATAGATAGATAGATAGATAGATAGATAGATAGATAGATAGATAGATAGATAGATAGATATACAAATAGACAATAGACAAATAGACAAATAGACAGATAGATAGATAGATAGATAGATAGATAGATAGATAGATAGATAGATAGATAGATAGATAGATAGATAGATAGATAGATAGATAGATAGATAGATAGATAGATAGATAGACAGACAGACAGACAGACAGACAGACAGATAGATAGATAGATAGATAGATAGATAGAGATAGATAGATAGATAGATAGATAGATAGATAGATAGATAGATAGATAGATAGATAGATAGATAGATAGATAGATAGATAGATAGATAGATAGAAAGATAGACAAATAGACAGATAGACAGATAGATAGATAGATAGATAGATAGATAGATAGATAGATAGATAGATAGATAGATAGATAGATAGATAGATAGATAGATAGATAGATAGATAGATGATAGATAGATAGATAGATAGATAGATAGATAGATAGATAGATAGATAGATAGATAGATAGACTACAAACAGCCAGAATTTAGAGGCAATACTTCCCACCAACACCTTTCTATTTCTAGCAACACCAATGACTGCATAACGTACTTGTGAGTGTTTTTTTTTTCCTCATTTTTTACTCGCAGATGAAATTTCTGTCTGTATTTGCCTTTTAAAAGATGCGCCGACCAATCATGAATATTTATATCGCACTTCATTGTTTCTTTCCGCAACGGGAGCTTCCGCCATGTTGAAGCCTGCCACCGTAACAAACGCTTAGTTAAGCAGGCATTAAAGCTAAGGTTAGACGTTTTGAGCGCTAAAACAACAATGTGATTATTACGCCGAGTTGAAATCCGTTAGTTTTCTACAAAGAGGGATGAGTCAGCGATTTCCTGCATATACTTTTTGGCCTCGATTATCACTAATATAAATGAATTAATGAATGAATGAAGCAATCAATCTTTATTTTTTCCTGTAAAAAAGGCTTTAAAATGCAGACAAATAGGAAGGAGGCGGTGTTAAGGTTACAAACCACTAGCGAGACCTTCTAAGGTAATACACTAAGAAAACTACAGAGCAAACAGGAAACAGCAAAAGCGGTTGACAATGTTAGTAGAAACAACAGTATTAGTAAATGATCACTTGAAACTCAACAAATTACATATATACGAAGCGACATAAGAATGTTAATGGAATGCAACAGTTATGCATTGTATATACAAATTTTAAATCTTAACATAACAACAAAAATGTGCAATAATTCTTTTAGATAATTTGTCAGAAATTTTTATGATTCATGAGAAAACAATGCTCATTTTGCCATAATGAGTGCGTACTTCACAATTTAGATGGTTATTATGGACGCCAAGTCTAGTTCTGTTGGCATAACACAAAAATAGACCAGGAAAATGGCAATAATGAGCATGCTGGTAAAAACCCTAAAAGCAAAACCCAAAATTGTAAGTGTGCAGCCCTGAGTTCGTAATAAACTCTTGTTTGTAAAGTTGTTTGATGTATTCAGGCACTGCAATGTGCTTTAGACCAGGCAAGCAAAGCAGAAAAAAAAAGCATTGACAGGAAAGTAGAAATTGTTTTAACATTGCTCAGAGACGCGCTGCTTTGCTTAAACAATTTTTCTTTTTTTTTTTGGCCAAGAGACTACCATAATTACCGTAAATATGCTATAGAATGGCTTTCTAGATCTCGAATTCCACCCTGTACTAGCATTTCTTGCAGCAATCGTTGTAGTTTTAAGCCTCCACAATTTCACCAAAGCAGCTCCCAGTCTGGTTTCGTGACATTAGCCTCCCTGTCCTTCCTCCTTCCTTTATCTTCCTCCTTCATCATCCATCATTTATTTTACTCAAGCGGGGAAGCCGCACGCGCCTAATCCAGCTGTATGATCATTGCATGCATATCCATTGTTGGTGAGTGCTTCCGTCCACTGCATGTCACAAGAATAGACACCAATGCGCTTACTTTTGATTTGGTTTGCTTGCAACACGAAAAAAAGAACGGACAAGAGTGACATTCCATTGTTACACTGTGTATGCAACTCATGTTCGTGAGAACGGACACATGGAGCCATTTATACAAAGAAAAGGCACACACAGAAACAGCGGGGAAGGCATGAAGATTACAGGGAATGCATATCAGCAGAAATGTCCGTGAAAAAGCATTTTTATGCAACCTTGAAATCAATGTGGAAAAGAATACTGTCGGTTGACGATGGCGAACAATGGCCTACCAGAGAAAACTGGAACAGAACATGTGCGAATAAAAAGAAGAAGGAAAAAACAGCTTTAACGCCGCTGACTGTCGCGCCGAGATGCGGTCAGTGGGACGGAACACATCCTGTCACGCAAAGCAGATGGTCCACGTAGGGATGACCAGGGGCTGGAGAACACAAGGTTGACATTATAAAAAAAATTGTAGCTTAACAGAAACAGAAATGAAGGGGCAATTGTCTGTTGAGAGTGACACAATAATACGAGCATTACCGGTCGTACGGTATCTACAGTCCAAAGAAATCACTCGAATATTAACACATTGGGGAGAGTATTTATTGTCTTTCACTATATAGCGTGGTGATCGGGATGACATTTGATATTAAGTAAATTGGAAGGGAAGAACAATTTTTAGACGGCGGGATCCCAACCGACAACCTTGGAACCCCCCGAGATGAAGACATAGTTTTTGTCCAGTTAATTAATTAACGTTACAACTCGTGACTACTGTTGATGAAAACAAGTGATATTGTCTATGCTTTTGTCAACATCAATGCCTGTCGTATTCAATTGGCGGTGTCTACGAAACTAACGTGCCCCACGAAAAAAAATGTCTGTTGCGACGTCAGTGTGGCGCGCTCCCCTCCGATGGGAGACTTAAGGAGTTTCATCTGAAAACTCTACATAAAGTTCATTATTAAAACGGAAGCTTTACTGGTTTAGGCGAGCGAGTTTCACAGTAATTTCCGCTTTGCCTTGAAGCGACAAACGGATGGCCCGTGAAAAGCCGCCCGAGATTTCGTAACGTCGTTGCAGTTGTGCACGAGCCTACAGCGAACGCGTTCGTCGGATCCCTTGTCTGCCTGTCCGAACACCCTTCTCCAGCACCCGAGGTGAAAACGCAAGTAACACCTGCTAGCAGAACAGCACGCAATCGCGAGCGCCTGTTGGTGGCGTTTCTCGCATTGACTGCATCGACGGCTTCGAGAAGTGACGAAGAGGTGGTATTGACTCGCACGCAGAACGGCACATTTGACTAGCCATTATCGGTTGGCCTAGTGTTCTCATCAGCAATGAGGGTAAAGGAGCTCAACAAAGTAAACAATCGTTTGGTTGCATAACTGGGCATAGCTGGGCTAAGCCACATGCACTTTTGTCGGCCTCTTTTATATCTATGGTGTCACACAGAAGTTCAACCTCATAAAGGTGAATGAAAGAAGATATTGTGTAATGGCATTTACACGCGCTACCCGCGCAGCCACAACGCACGTGCCAAGACCCCTGCCGCACGCAAGCGGGGGACAAATTCACCCTCCACTTGGGTGCGGCAGGTGTGCCGGCACGTGCGTTGCGGCTGTGCGGCGAGCGCATGGAACGGCCCCAAGAGACTTAGTGGAAAACTAGACGGTGCACTAAGGTGTTGTGCGCGCTTATTACGCACCCTTCTTTCGGAACATAATGCTCTACCCTATATACTTGTTGATTCTCGCGACTAGAAACAAGAAATTAAAAAAAAATTGGGTGGAGTGCATGCAACTGAATGAAACTAACCACCGTCGGTTCGCTGTCACGTGGTGCTCGTGAGAAAAATGTTTATTTTGTGTTTAATTCGTTTCAGTTGTGCTAGTATATTATTCACTTTGAGCCAAGTGAATTTCGTTACGTTATAGAGGGCTTCCCAAAAAAGGCTGGTCTAATTTTCTATGCATCGTACATGCTGCTTGGATTACTTTTTCCGGCGTTGAACAGAAGCCCGCGAAGCATAAAATGAAGCCATGCGTCCGGGTTTATTAGCAACCGTATTGCAGTGCTCTCGGCCACGTTTTTAGAGAAAGGGCCATGCACGTGAGACTTGGCTAACTGAGTCACTGCATCTCTAGCCATCAGCTTCATGGCGTGTCAGCATTTTTACACGACATAGAAGCACCATATTCCTGATGAGTGATAGGTTGATGGTCTTCGTAACTCTACCCGTACTTGACAGATAGCAAAAATTTCTGTGGCAATCGATTGATGACGCGACAAAAATAGCGAGTTCGTTCGATGACATATTGAAAAAGCGTTGGAAGGTGCCTGCATGATGTTATGCCAGTATTGGCACAAACTAACCTTGCCGCATATTAGAAGATATATGTTCTTCAGATTTTATGTCCTGCTTCTGTGATGAAGTTGTGGAGTGGGTTGGTGTGTTAGTGATTCATGCAGACAACCAATGCTTTTGATGACCATGGTAGTCGTGATATGCGGTTTTCTTCCACAAACTTGAATATAGAATCTGAAAATATTTTTATGGAACACTGGAGAAGACTCTTGATCTAGGCTTAAACTATAAGTTCATTGAATTTTGTGAGTATCGGGGAACGCTCAAGTTTGGCTTGTGCTTTTACACGTCCGCTGTACTGCCGGTGGCCAAAATTGCGACATGCTGCTCATGGGTAAGGGACAGTGAAATGAACGTTCATATCGAAACAGTGTTGAGAGCGATGCCCAGTATCAACCTAAGGTTGGGAAATTTCCTACTCCAGTAGCGCTTTTGCTTCGATTGCACAGGCCCTCAAGCACAATCTTGGCCTCCCACGTTTCGATTAGGAGGTTGCCGTTCATCTTGGGTGCTTGGCTCATGCCCCGCCGCTCTCCGGTTGCATGTCGTGGTATGCATGACACTGGCAGTGCAGGAGAAAGTATGCTAAATCTAGAAAAATACCTAGAACAGCAGTCGCGATGGTCTATGTGCACCGAGTATTCATGTGCCTCAGCAGGGATGCATCTATGCGTATACATCTTCGCAAATAGGGCAATCTGATGGAGCCAAGAAGGAACTGTGTCAATGTTTGATGATTGATCTTCAGCACAATTTAAAATCGCGAAGTGCTCTCTGATTTTTGGAGACATGGTTCACTCATGATTGATTAAAGCGTCGGCTAGACTGGTTCTAGCATGCACCCTAGTTGAGTTAATTATTAGAAGCCCCATCCACCTTCCCGCCAATCAGTTATAAAAAAAAAAGAGGAGAAAAAAGGAGAGAATAGAACACTGTGGCGATGGTCCTTATTATACACCGCGAAACAAGTGAACGAAATTTTCGGACCAGCGCTCCAGCTGTGACAGCGCCATCTGTCAGGTGACCACTGGAGCGACGCAATCGCGTTTAAGGATCGGCTACCGTTTCGGCTGTACCTTGACCTAGTTTCATCCGGGCGAGAATCACTTCTTTTCTCTAAGAAAGTGGTGGAGAGAAAAAAACGGTCTAAGCCCCCCCCCCCTCCCCCCCAAACAATCGCTCATTCTCGATTGCTTGTGCCTAGGAGGTAGCAGAGGATTCCAAAGAGGGACGCTCTGTTCTCTTTGAAGCCGTGGCCCGAAAGGGGTAAACGTAGGGTGAAAAAAAAAAGATAAACACACAAGTCAGAAGTGCACGAGTGTCCCCTGTGTGCTTTTCATGCCTTACGTGGCCACTGCGAAAATAAGAATTACGGCGGCTACCACAGCATAGCGCGGTTAGTGCTCGAAACGCTTATTGACGGACTAAAAGAAAGCGATCTAAAAAAAAGCTCGCTTTCTCTCAGCCTTTTGGTGGTACCTAATCGAACACCTCATGCTCTGGCTGCGATCGACGAACTCATGCCAGGTATATCTATCTCTACAAGCACAGGAGAAGAAGATAATGGGTCATGGTGACAAAAGCTGAAGTGTATATAGTACGATGCCATAGTATAGATAATATGAATTTGTATTTACGACAAGGCAGTGTCAGAGTTCGCAACATATTAGATAAGCTATATGGGAATAGCCGACTGCACAATGCGGGAGAAGGTTGAGAAAATACAGATTGGCCAGAGTAGTTCATAGCCCTTCTTTACGCGTCTTCGTGCAGTGGTGACCCGCCTGGGTGAGTGAGGCACGCGAGGGCGCGGCGCGAAAGAAGGCGTGGTGTGCGTAGCCCGCGGTGTTAAAGACCGGTCCAATGGAGATAATTTGCCCATTGCGCATTCTGCTGAAGAGCAACAGAAGGAAAATGAAATGAGATATTAGAATCAAAACGCAATAAACAGACAGTCGTACAAAATAAACGAGCAGTGGTGTCTGGGGACAACAATCAGCTCATCGGTTGCCCTAAAAAAAAGCGCTCCATTCGGACTCCTGTTTCCTAGAGGCGCCAGCTGCCGTTCGCCAACTTCGTCTTTACACTCGTATGTTTGCTCCTGGACATCTATAGAGAGTGCATTCCGTTAAAGAACTCCCAGCATGGCGTTGATGGTCCTGTTTGCGCATATAACTTTCGTCAGGTGTAAGCATTCCTATGACAAGATGAGCGCACTTTTATTTCCTGTTCTGTTTCTCATCCAAACCGTGACATTGAAAAAGTCATATGCCTGCATTTCTTCAACTTTACCGGCTCATTTGCGCAGTGGCGCGGTACGGGTCGTGTTGTTTTCCTCTATAGGCAAGGTCTATGTGCCGAGACAAGCGCATCAGTATATTGTTACGTGATGACCTCAGTCACTGAAAAAAAAAAAGGCATGATTCATCTTCTGAGGACAGTTCCTTTTATTTAGAGTGTTCTTGGAGTCTCTCGCTGACACTGCGTTCGCAATGACATCACTGCCAGGCATTCAAAGGGGCTCGAGCATAGCACGTCACGAGTGTTTCAGAGTCTAGATCGTCACGTGGTCACTTATTCAAACCATGCTTCCTACGCGAGCTAAACCCTATTTGTCTAGCTAGCCTTGCATTCACAGTTATGTTGACATTAGGATGGAAAGTGCGTGGTACAGCCTGGGAATATTTGGTTCATACTGGTGAGTGAACGAATAAAATATTCATTACGCCTATTCCAGTCGAAGCCTGTAAGTTTTGTGTGAAGCTGTGTATCTATATTTTTAATAGTTTTTTCATCACTTACAAAAATAATCACTATACAATCTCTTTATAATTCACTACTCGCCATGGAGTCTAGCGGCCATCAAAGTACCTATTCACATTTGCAATGATTCAAGTCATATGCTTCGGAGTTTTTTCGAAGAATAAATATTATCTTGACAGTCACCAAACTAATAGTTTTCAACCAGTAGCTCTTAAAATCTCTGTAGATAACACTACGTTGGATGACCTTAAGTGCAGAAAGGTTTAACAGCAAAATATGTTATGACATTACAACAAAACCCAATTTCGGCGCCATAGATGTCCGCCACGTCTGCTGCTGCCGATGTTTGCAACAGCAAATCACCACACAGGTGTTACGCAATGACATGCGCGTACCGACTTGGCCATTGAATGCTCCAACTTATTACAAAAACCTCAAGCATAATTCTTCATTATCGCGAGCCACAACATCAACAAGTGCACGTTACAGGTGTGTAGCGGGTACCATGCTTCTGCGAATAATGAAGAAAAATGGCCTAGTAGACACTTCCAGACTTCACAATAAAAATGATTTATGTCGAAGCGGGTAATAGGGCTGCCACCCGTTCCGGATTTTGCGGGACCGTCCTGACTTCTCAGGCAGCGTCCCGAATTTCACGCCGTCCTGGTCAGAACCACTATATGCACCGTCCAGTTAGAAAATTTTGCTAATTCAAACCCCGCCCCGCAACGCTCGTCATGCTATGGAACACGAAGTTGGCACTAATAGCATGCAAGAAGCAATGTCGTGGCAGCTTGCGGTGGCTGCAAGAGGCTTACGCCACATTAGATGGACTGGCGGAACCTCCAAAGCGCGACTTTTACAAAGCGTTCTACAGCAAGAGGAAGTCTTCGAGCTGCTAGTATATAGCTCAAATGTCACCTAAAGAGATACTAACAATATAGGACAACCACAAGTTTTTTCCAGGGCGGTGCATCCGTGAAAGAAGGGGGATGAGGACAGGTAGCCTCTCCGTGACATGATCGCATAACGCGCAAAGTTAGCTAGCCATCCTGCAGGCCGTTTCACATAGGTATGCGGGAGTGCAAATCTTAAGGCAAGTTGTGAGGTCTACGATACCGTAAACAGTGGGACAAGGGACAAAGATTAGGAAAAAACAGATATTTCTTCCTATCCCTTTGTCTCTTGTTGCACTGTTGACTGTATGATATGCGGGATCTGAGTTCGCTAATCAAGCTGTGTAGCTTATTGCTACTACATAGAAAGAAAGTATTTTCCACACAATTGCAGCCCCCTCTCCTCTTTGCACCTTTCTCCGGACTCCCATAAGGAGGCACAAAACAAGTTTAGCGCTCTGACCTAGTTCTCTATTGCTATGAAATTATTTCGCAAGTGATTTTAAGGGAAATGTCATTGCAATCTGATGAGGGGCCGCCGATACTCCAGGTATGAGTGTATTCGTCTTCGTATATGAACCAACGAGCGGCTGAGGCCAAAATAGATGCTCGAAAAATAAAATTAACACCAACATTCTCCGTTTCTCGTTACTCACGAACTAACCAACTGTGTTTGCTTGCTCTTTTTGCAATTTCGTAGCAATCAAAGTGCAATGTTTGCAATCATGTTGTAAAGTAAATCACTTCTTGACATGACTAAGCAAGCATTTCTTCACTGGAGAGCCAAAAAGTGGTACCAAGTTATACTAAATGTCACAGGATTCTTGTCGCGATCTTTTAAGAGCCATTTATATTGGAGTTGTATAGGGCTGGCTCGATAGTTCAGGGATGCGGCGCTATTCTATCGCGAATACGTGAAACACTGTGAAGAAGCTCACAGCAGGGTCCTTTAACATCGCTTGTTCACCACATGATATGTAAAGCTGTACGGTACGATCAGGCTCAGAACTTAGCTATTTTACACTACATAACCTGTGTTAGCTGCTCTCATCATCTCAACACGCGCTCATGAAGGAACCAGCGCAGTCAAAATGGTTTTGTTGATGATGGGCTTACATGAAATGTGGATACCATAGCGTTAATGGTGCTGAGTTACCAGTACTGTTAAAACAGTCTAGGTATATAGACTGCGTCAAAATCTGAGAAAACGTTTGAGGAAGATTAAGAAAAAGTACGCCTTCGAACAACGAGATGAAAGAATCTTCTCAGTTGTGCTTCCCTTTTTTTTCTTTCGTCCTTCTGGTGCTACCATGGGCTAAACTATATGAGATCTTCTCATGAGATAATATCCGTAAGGCATGTAGACAAGCAACGAGCCACCACAAAATACCACAAGGCTCTACACACGTGCGCAAAGCTCAAGACGTCATATTATATAGGAACATCAATAGACGACGGCTCCCCGATCCGGCAGTATACAATTCACTGCGATGGCCCTCCTCTGACCCGACCTGCCAGACAGAGTTTCAACACGCAGCAAAAAAGGTTAGGACAGCGCATCTTATATGAAACCCGTCAGTGAGGACGCCTCTTCATGGCTACGAGGCGGATGCTCTCGTCCGTCACCGAAATAGTGATGACGTGGGTGCGCCGTTTATCACTCAGATGGGCGAGCAAGCCACTTGTGCCCCACCCAGTTGCGTAGCCTTAGTCGTAAAGAACCCGCCCTTATCACCGTAGCAGGGTGACTTCACGAAGATAAGAAGAAAGGCCGCCGGAGACTTGTGAAAAGAAATGTCGAGATCGAGGAAACCATTGCTGAACACTTTAGCTGAGAAGGTTTCCCAACCTTCAATAGAGTGGGCTCTATTTTGCCCGTCGTGAGACGCAGACTAGTTACAGTGTATGTGGGTGCATAAACTGAAAAGAGTAAGTTGAAGGTGCGACGTTAAAGATAGGCTGAGAATGTGATCAAGAGAGCCAGGACGGATGCACGGAAACTCGACAGCCAGAAGTTGCACTCGTTGACTGCCTTGGATGAAAAAAAAGCAACATGGCAAAAGAGAAGCTCATATCGAATTCGCAGGTAGTCTGGGTAAAGGATAGCGTGACGCTTATGCTTCTGAACTGCAAGATGAGGAGGGAATGTCATAGCACAATGTCATAACCAACCAACTCGTTCCTGTGCTCACTGTCGCCACGCTGTAACCGAAAACTTCTGTCTACCCCAAGCGCTTTTTCTTTCTCTTGCAATGTAGTCGGTCGCTCTTGATGACCATGGGCTATTTTGCCAGAACGCTACCTGCCTTGCCCAATGTCATTTCTTTTTCTTGATTTCGAATAAGATACCCATAACACCCATTTGTTGCTTGACCCACTCGGCTCTCCATATCGCTTAAGTTTACACCTATCATTTCATCTTTCATTGCTTGCTGCGTCATCGCTTAAACATAGCCTTAGTTGTTTTTTTTTCAGGAAGGGGATTTTTCGCCAAATTAGGCAATGCAGGGAAGCTTTGGAAATTCTGGTTATCGTGTCATTGTTTGTAAACGGACGTTGTCCTTAAGCGTGGCCGCGAAAGCTTTGGATGTCGAGCGACCACGTGGCGATGGGTAATGTAACATGATTGTTGTTCGTCATAACACAAGTGTGTGTTACGTGTCGACGCAATAAGCAGGTATAAAGGGCGGCCATCAATGGGCTGTTCAATGGCAATGGCGAGGCATCGAAAGCATCATATATATATATATATATATATATATATATATATATATATATATATATATATATATATATATATATATATATATATATATATATATATATATCATTCCGTAATTGTGGTGAACGAATATGTATTTGTGTAGCTACTTAGCACAAAGCGACGTGTCGCAAGCGCGTTCGGTCTGCTATCTGCGGAGCAACCCACTCATCGACATGCTATAGTTGCGCAGTAGATTGCCCGCCTTCGAGGTTGTCGGCGCAGGATGGATTAGAAGGCTTCACACGTCGTGACTGCCTTTGTCAGGTTGGTCGGCACATAAGGAGGGTCTTCGAGCCACGCTCGGAGCGCCAATCACGATCTGCACAGTGACGGACGTGCCATTTCTCCATTCTTGGTTGCTATTTTTACAGCGTGTAGTTTGTCCGAAGGCAGCGTGCGTTCGCGTAGTTAGTCATACGGGGAGGAGCACTGCACGATTTGGCCTTTAGGTACGCAGAATATGGCAAGCACCCATGTCACCCCCTCAACACTGCTGTTTTATCATAATTGTATAGCAATACAACGGGCCGGGTTTTCGAATGCTGGCGTCGTCTCATGTAACTTGCCGTAACGCTGGCGAAACAAGGCGTAGTGTAGCCATCTGTTGCATATGGAGCACGTGCTCATGCCCAGGAGAAGTCTTTATCCACTTGTTCTTCGAACACCTTGGTGATATCGTCAAATAGAAAGCTCTTGAGGCGCCCTGGCTTTCAAATGTTGGTGTCGCTTTGCTCAGCGCACGCGAAATCTCGCACAAAGATAAAAAAGAAATAAATCAAGCGAGAAATAGCAAGGAAGGAGAATAGAAGGCAGTAGAAATAAAGAGAAAGAATATTACGTCATCTCCCGCTAAAGTAAACCATGTGTATATGCGAAGCAGCAGGCGTTAACGCTTACAGTGTCGGCGGCGTTCACACTGGCACTCATCGTGGTGTTGCGCAAGAGAGAAACCTGGAAAGGCGCAAATCACGAGCTCTTAGACTGGTGTTTCCTACTGCAACATGCCAATCGCTGCTAATGGGCAATGAGAGACGGAGAACGCCGACTGAGCACAGAGACCCACAGTCCACCTTTAGATAACGCGCACGCTGCTAAGCTTCATTGCTCAACAACGCACAGGAGAAATCTTCCACCGGCACTACCATGGAAGTACATATTCAGTGCTTTCATATACGGGAGGGGGAATTGAATGGTTGTGCAGCTTGAGCAGTCGGCTTTTAGGAGCGAAGCTCCTTAAGGCGTGGGCTGTGCGTCCCCTGTATGTAGCTACCTCTCGTTCAGTTCTAAGTATTACGCTAGCCACCGCCCGATCTAAAGGGTACAGCCATATCCATCCGTCCATCCGTCCATCCGTCCATCCATCCATCCATCCATCCGTCCATCCATTCATCCATCCATCCATACGTCCGTCCGTCCGTCCGTCCGTCCGTCCAAAAGATGCAAGATGTTATAAACTAGACGGCGGTACGTGTAGTTGATTATGAAAGATGCGAGGTGTTATAAAATAGGAATGATGCCACATATGGCGCGTGTCATCGTTCGATATAGTGCGGCGACGTACGCTAGGGGGAGCGTTGCAATAAAATCGAGTGGGCAAAATGTACGGAGGATTCATGGTTTACCAGGTTTACCTCCGGAGCTTCGCCCACTCATCATCATTCACTTCGTGGATATGGCGGCATTTTTTTCGATTGCGAAACTCGCCAGCAGACGCTGCCTGCGGCGGCGTTGAGAACTTAGTGAGGCGGCCGTCGGGGGGGTGAGTGGAAGAAACAGTAAACCTATGAGCAGGGAAGCATGGTCGCCACCGGATCAAGCTCGCTCATAAGATGTTTCGCATCTGGAAAAACTAGGAAGGACAGAAAGAAAGACAAAAGGCAAAAAAAAAGACAAGCAAATAAGGCTGCCCAGTTCCCCACTTCCCTCAGGCTTGGCACTCCTAATCCGAAGCTACGTCTTTATCCTTTTATTTTCCTTTTTTCTCTATTTACGGAGCGTCGCCAGTCACATGGCTATTGCGCGGAGTGGTAAACAATTACGATTGTTGCGTTCCAGCGTGCAGTGATGTCGCGCACAGAGAAAGAGAATGGACGTGCAGAAGGAAAAAATAAGACTATCTAGTACAAGATACGTAAGTGTCCAAGTGAAATCTTCTCATTTTTTCAATTGGTACTACGGCAGCCTTGGATGTAACCTACTCTCGAATACTTCCGGTGAGAGCTAGCGTGGTCACTTCGAACTTCACGCTTAATGCATGGCGTATCTCTTCTGCCAGTGAAAAAACAACATGAGACAGTTTAGTGTCAAAAATATAATGCTGTGTATCTATGATATGCTCTGTTTTGTTTGACGAGCTTTATTACGAAGTGTTTGCAACCAAAATCTTACGCCTTTCATTAACGCAATCCCTAAATTGCTTCAAGCCATGAACCACGCACATTCATCCACAGTAACCATATATAAACTTGCTAGTGATGTTTTGGTTCGTATAGCACACATTTTAGTTCTTTCCCCGATGACAGCAGTGTTTACTGAGGCAGTTTTATTATATAAACCGGTGCTATCACACTCGTAGTAGGTGGTGAAACATCATTGGTGCACGTGGAAGCTGCACGACTTCGACAAGCACCTGTCATCTGCTGACACGAAGCAAAAGGCAAATAGCATAACTGCGTCGGCTACTGTTCAGTGCTCCTTCGGTCAGGACTTTTCATTGCTATCGAAAAGCTTTAACAGACAGACAGACAGACATACCATTTTTTTGCGTCGAAGGTCCCCAAAAAAGACTATCGTCTTTAAAAGAAACTTTGAAGAAAAAGTTCCACCGTCGGGCGTCGAACCTCCGACTCCTTGGGTAACGACGGAAAGCGCCCGTCGCTCTAACGACTGAGCTACATAGACTTTTTTTCTTTCTTTATTGCCTGTTTACATACAACATTCACAAACTTCACTTCACTTCACTTCACTTCACTTTTATTTCCTTAAAGACCCCCTGTAGGGGTATTACATAAGGGGTGGTGCATAACAAAAAAAGAGAACTATACAACGGTGTTTTTAATGGCTTCTGCAAACATAGATGGGTTAGTGATGGCACAGATGGCGTGAGGAAGGCCATTCCAGTCTTTTGCTGCTCTTACGAAAAAGGAGGCTTGGAATACAGTGGTCCGGGTACGTGGTAATGCGACTTGTAACGGATGACCAGTGCGATGGGATATGTGCGGAGGGGGCGTGATGTACGGTGGATGATTCAGTGAACTGAAATAAAACATGAAAAAGAGAGAGGGTGGCACACCGTCGGCGTGAAGCAAGGGTTTCTAGACCTGATTCCGCCTTTAGAGATGAGATGCTGATATCGTACGAATATGCAGAATGAATGAACCTGGTAGCCCGATTTTGAAGTGATTCGAGTTCACTTATGATGTATGATTGATGAGGGCTCCAGATGGAAGATGCATACTCGAGTTTGGACCTGATAAATGATTTGTATGCAAGCGTCTTGACGTGAGGCGGAGTATGGCGTAAGTGTCGTCTGAGAAACCCGAGTGATTTATTAGCAGACGAGATGATGTTAGTAGTGTGATGACGCCAAGACAGGTCATGAGCCAAGGTGATGCCGAGGTATTTGAATGATTGAACTGATTGTATGGGAACATTAGTGATGGAATAGGTAAACTCAAAAGGGTTACGGTGGCGAGAAAAAGAAACGAGCTTACATTTATTAGGATTTAAGTTCATTAACCAACGATCACACCATGTTTGTATGTTGTTAAGATCATGCTGAATTAGTGTTTGGTCATGAATGTTGGTTACTGATCGGTAGATTACGCAGTCATCGGCAAACATACGAAAGTTACATGATACATGCAATGGTAGGTCGTTAATGTAAATTAAAAAGAGTAGAGGCCCTAAGACAGACCCTTGCGGGACACCTGAGGTTACAGGTAGTCGGTTAGATGAGTGATTATTAACAAACACAAATTGGGAACGATTAGTCAGGAAAGATGTTATCCATGCAAGTACATTAGGATCTAGATTTAACAGAGATAATTTAAGAATTAGGCGTTTGTGAGGGACAGTGTCAAATGCTTTGGCGAAATCCAGGAAAAGAGCATCGGTCTGAATGTTGCAGTCAAGGTTAGAATGTAAGTCGTGAATGAAGATGGCCAGCTGCGTTTCACAAGAATAACCCCTTCGGAACCCGTGTTGAGAAGGATGAAAAAAGTGCATTGAGTCCAAGAAGTTGATGATATGGGAGTAGATGACATGTTCCATGATTTTGCAGGGGATACTTGTTAAGGATATGGGACGGTAATTTAGTGGAGAATCTCTGTTACCTGATTTGTAGACTGGAACGACCTTGCCTACTTTCCAGTCTGCTGGCAGAATGCTTGATGATAATGACTGCGAAAATAACAATGTAAGGTATGCGGCACACACATGTTTAACATTTATGAGAAGTTTTGAATTAATGTCATCCACACCTGCAGAAGAAGAAAGCTTAATCTTTTCTATAATCGAAATGATGCCGTCCGTAGAAAATGCAATCGGGGGCATAGACTCGGTGCTGCGCGCAGGTGAAAAAAAATCGGGAACTGAACTCTCATTCGTAAAAACAGAGAAAAAGGCCTCGTTAAAAAGGTTCGCGCATTCATTGTTGTCGACTATATCGCCATGCGCATTTGAAAGACTAGTGGTGCGCATCTCCTGAGGGTTTATCACCTCCCAGAATTTGCGAGGGCTGGTTGCAAGCATTTTGGGCAGCTCTTCATGAAAGAACACGTGCTTGGCGTTTCGAATGGTTCTAAGATAATCATCTTCCGCGGCGTAATATTTTTCCCATAAGGACAGAAGTTTAGACTGTTTGGCTGATCGGAAGAGGCGTTTTTTCTTGTTTCTTAGTTTGTGAAGTGTACGTGAAAACCATGGCTTGTTTCGGTTTGCGGTAAACGTTATTTTTGGGATAAATTTCTCGACAAGAGTGGCTAACTTATCTCTAAATATAATCCAATTCTCATCCACAGAGCGTGTATGGCTTATTCTCTCGAAATCAGGAAGAAAAGATATCAATTCATTATTGATGGCACTATAATTGCCCTTGTCGTAAAGACGGATTGTTTTGGTGACAAGATCGCGTTTTACAGGTCGAAACGCAAAGGCCGCATGGATTACCTTGTGGTCACTGACGGCACGCAGATATGTAATTGATGATAAGCTCTCTTGATGACTAGTTAGTATTAGATCTAAGATGCTGGAATTGCTCTCTGTAACGCGCGTTGGTTGGGATACAAGTTGGGTTAGATTGCAATTCAGGCAGAAATCTATGAAGTCCCTTGCGGGCTCACTGCCCACAGCTGACGGGACGCTACTACTCCAATCTATTTGAGGGAAATTAAAATCGCCGAAAAGCAGTATCTCTGCTTGCGGATACTGTTTCCCAAGGTCACTCAGGTTGTTGTTGAGCTTATATGCGAAATCTGGGTCACTGTTCGGGGGCCTATAACAAACGCCTACAAGGACAGTTTGAGGGCGAGCACGGCAAACGACCCAAAGAATTTCAAGTTCAGGAGAGTTGGTCCTGGCCACCGAGCACAATAACTGTTGGTGCACAGCCATCAGAACCCCGCCTCCACGTGCGCCTGTACGGTCCTTACGATAAAGTTGAAATCCAGGTAGGTGATCTAGCACTTCTGCATCGGTTATATCATTTGTCAGCCAAGTCTCGGTTATCACCAATACGTTACTGCTTGATGACAAAGCAAGCTCAGAAAAAGTTATGCGTTTCGGAAAAAAACTGCGCGCGTTAGCAAAGACTACCGAAAGCGACAGGCCAGATTGAGGTGTGGGGGTGTGCCCGGCAGATTTGCGCCGAGGAAATTGCTACGACGCTTCCCTTACAGTTTGCGATTGCTCATCGTAGACGTAGCGCTTGTGACCCATTAGCAGTGTCTTGTACGTGATGGAAAAAGGCAGCGACTTGGTTTTAGCAAAGGCAATCAATTGCCGACGGACGTTTTGCACACGACGTGAAAAATCTTCACCAACACTAAAAGTGGTTCCTTTAAATTTCCGTCCATTAGAAAGAATCTCTCCTTTTGTTTTATGGAATGCGAATTTAACTATTATGGGGCGATGGTGGTTAGTACCCTTGCGGCGACCCAGACGATGCGCGCGCTCAATTTCCTTCGGATCGATGGAAATACCTAGACGATCACGGCAGTGCTTGATGACAAGTTGTTCAACTTGGACAAGTGCTTCCGATCCAGTTGATTCAGGAAGGCCATAAAATATGAGGTTATTGCGCCGAGAATGATTCTCGGCTTCATCCACGCGCGCTTCAAGCTTGCGCAGAAGGTCACTCGCGCGAGCGGTGTCTCTTCTGAGCGCTTCCACATCAGTACGTAAGGAAATAATATTTTGACAGTGCCCTTCCAGATCAGTCATGCGTCTACTGAGATCTGCTATAGATTTATCTGTTGATAGCAAATGGGACTTAAGGTCCTGTACCTGACTGATTAATTCCGTCTGACCGGCAGACAATTTCTGCAGTTCAGTTAGTACAGCATTAGAAGCAGGACCCGGATTGCTTTCAATATCGCCCGACATCATCAACAAGGCACGAATAACACGAGAACACTCAAGTGCAACAAGAACGCAGCAGTGTGGGCTCGGCAGCTGAAACAGCAGGTAATTACTAGACTTCTTAGCGAGAAGACTGTAAGTTTTACTAACCTGCATGACAAGAGTGAAAGGATTAGCGGTCTGCGTTGGTGCACAGCCGCCGAGCCCACACAGCGCCGCCGGCAAAGGCCGCTCTTTTGTAGTCGACACAGGCATCGATGCCGATGCTGATAGCGTCGACCAGGTTTTGTCGAGGACCATGTAGCTGACATGTTTTCACGGGCAAGGTCCCAGTTTGCAACTTAAAGAAAAAGGATTTCGCTCCAGGTGTTACCTCCATTTTTTTTACACGGCTTAAGACATTTTGGCCTGGGCCTACACGGTATAATGCTCTATATAGGGGAACATGAAGAACTGTGTCTACTAAATCTTTGTATAACTTTTTTACGCGAAACCGTACTGAGGTATTCCAATGAAAAACGCGTTTTTAGAAAGAGACATGAATCAACAACTTCTTTTAAGAAACCTCTAATACTTGCCTTCATGTGAACAGATGCTACCACAAATTCTGGCAACCGTCTTCCAAGCTTAAGCTGTATAACAGTACGTATGAATGGGTCTCGATTATTTCGGAAAAACATAAACCGATTAACTAACTGATGAAGGTACAAATGACACAGACCAAGTCTTCCAGAGCGAACCCGTCTGAATAAGTTAGTTCTACTTGTTCGCTCCCAAGAAGAACCCCACAAGAAAACAGCAAATATTCGATGAAGCTTCTGTAAATTCACACGTGAACAATGCATTACCTGAAGGACATACCAGAGCTTACTGACTAAAAATACGTTACAAAATGTCGCTCTGACGAAAATTGATAGCTGGAAACCATTGAGTTGTTCAGCTTTTTCTCGTAGCTCCACGGCCTGACGCCGCCAGTACGGTTCACTGTCACAATAATATTCTAATGGCACACCTAAATATCGTACCGGAGTAGTAGTCCATGAAATACCAGCCACAAATTGTGGAGTCACAGGCCATTCGCCGTGCCAGTAACCCAGGCACTTGCTCCAGTTTACCAAACTACCACTTGCAATACAATAAAGGTTCACAATTTTTATGGTTTCAGCGATACTATCATAATCTTTACAAAACACAGCTATATCATCTGCGTATGCCAGTACCCGTACTTCAGCTTCTTGTAGTTTGTACCCCACTATGTTATTGCTTTTCATGACTTTTTGGCAAAATGACTCTATATAAATTGAAAATAGGGGGAAGACAAAGGGCAGCCTTGTCGTACAGAACGTCTGACATTAAATCGTTTCCCGAGAACTTTGTTGATGATTAACCGAGTTTTACATCCAGTATATGCCATTCGAATTGTATCTCGAATTACTTTGCCAACATTGACATTGTCTAACAAAAGAAAAAGAATTTCGTGCGGTACTCGGTCAAATGCTTTTTCTAAATCTATCTGGATCATCGCGATGTGATCGTTTGTGGCATCGCAGCACTCCAATACACTTCGTGCCTTGTGAATGTTTGTGAATATAGTGCGCCTTTTAATCCCACATGTCTGGTGGTCGCCTACAATGTTATTAATAACTGTCTGCAGTCTCCTTGCTAGCACTTTCATCAAAATCTTGTAGTCAATATTTGAGAGACTGATTGGCCTGTACGATTTCACTTCACGTAATTTAACTGCGTCCTCAGTTTTTGGAATTAAAATAGTATGAGATAGCAGAAAAGAAGGTGGCAGAGTCTTTATGTCTAAGGCTTCGTTAAAAACCGCTGCCAGGATCGGTGCTACTTCGTGTTTGAATTCCTTATAAAATGCGGCTGTTAAGCCATCAGGTCCTGGGGACTTTCTCAAATGGAGGGCAATGATTGCTTTTATCACTTCCGGTTCAGAAATAGGACATTCTAGGCTGTCTTTCCTGCAGTCCTCAACCTTTGGCATTAATTTTAAAAATTCATTCTTGAATTCATCTACATTTACTTTACATTTATCAAATAAAGTGGTGTAGTACTCGTTGAAAGCATCCTCTATATATCTTTGTTCACTTGTAACGTTACCCATGTATTCAATCTGATGTATAACATTCCGCTGAGCGTTTCGTTTTTCGAGACCAAGCATTCTTTTGGTCGGTTTCTCTCCTACGGTCATTTTCTCTGCCCTTGCACTTATTTGTGCGCCACGATACTTCTCCTCATCAATTTGTTCCAATTTAGACTTTACTGACCTTATATCATTTGTGAATAAGCCTGGCGTTTTGCTGTCCTCTGCTAGCAGTTCTTTGAGATTTAAACGTAGGGTTCTTTCTTCTTCACTCTTTCCGTGTTTTATTACACATGAGCGTTCTATAGCTATCAACTTTATGTTCTGTTTAGATTGTTCCCACTTCACTCCGTATTTTTGGTCTCCACTATCTATGTTTACCAACGCCTCTCGAACACTGTCCATAAATTTTTCATCTTCCAAGAGATTAGAATTCAGCTTCCACGTGTCCCAGTTAAATACTGGTCTACGTCTATTTCTTTTACCTATTACAAATGATACTAAGCAATGATCACTAAACGAAATAGGGAGGACATTGTACTCACTGATAATCGGAATTAAATCCAGTGATACGTAGGCCCTATCTAGGCGCGCATGACTGGAGCCTTGAAAATGCGTATACAGTGTTGGTCCTTTACCAATACACTCTGCAACATCCTCAAGGTCTAAGTCAGAGATCAGATTCGTTAACGCGACTGTGCTTGAGTCGTTGAAATTGGATGTACTTGTTTTATCATCAGCCCTGATAACACAATTAAAATCTCCCATAAGGATGACTATGCGATCGCATTCACAATAAGTACGAATTTCGTCGAATGTTACACACCGTTCATCAACTTTAAGAGGTGCATATAAACAAATCACTCGCCAATTAAGAGAAAAGAAGGTCAAATCACATACAACAAACCTTCCGGATGAGTCAGACGTGACGTTTTGAACACTGGCACCTAAACTATTCAGCACAAAGATCACACACCCTGCCGACCTACCAACTGCATGACTGACGCTGGCGGTGTAGCGTCCGGTGAAACGTTGCAGTAGGCTCTCGGTGGCGTCCACGCTCTCCACTTTGGTTTCCTGAACTGCAATAATGTCCAGGTCTTGGTCCATGGCCAGTCTGTAGAGCTGAGTCTGTTTCTTCCTGGAAGCCAGTCCTCGTATATTGAGCGTCGCTGCTTTCACGAACCCGCTCAGTTACGTGATCGGTGAGCGGGTCCGAGCTGAGAGCCCTGCACGTTCACTTATTGGGCTCTCGTCGTCCAGGGTGGATCCATGTTGTTCACCTTTAGTTTGAGCGGCCATCGTCGCGTTTGAGCGACGACGACCGTTGTCGGGCAGCGTTTCGTTTCTTGCCTCCACTGACCCCCTTCCACTGCACTTCCGACTTTACTTGCGTTTCGTCTACTTGAGCACCGTCATCTGAATCGCGACGGCGTTTTGCAGACGCCGATTCTAATTTCATGCTTAAGGTATCCAGGTCACTAGGCAAATCCTCATTTTCGTGCGTTTCGTTCGCCAAAGAGTGCTGTGAAGCCGAGTTTAGAGGAGTCGAAGCAGCGTTGGCCTGGGACGCCGGCGTTTCAGGGCGCGTTGCTTGCAGCTGCGACGTGGCGTGCATCTCAGGCGCAGGACGCGTCTGTTCGCTAGTCCTTGGGGCCGCTTGACTTCCCATTTTCCGTTCGGCGTTCGTGTCCAGGGCTGAAGAAACTTGCTTGCTTTTCTTCAGCACCGGCGTGGCGTCCGATGTCGTCTGCTTCTGTGGTGTCGCAGGCAAAGACGCTTGTTCAGATTCCTCCTCATCCATGAGAAGCTCACTCTGTTGAGTCTCTGGACGTTGCCCTGCAGCTCGTGCGTATGAACGGTTACACTCGTCCTGCTCATGACCGAAAGAGTGGCATTCGCTGCACCTTGGGACCTTACAATCACGTCGCATATGCCCCGTACTTCGGCACCGCAAGCACAAAGGCGGTCTTCCCGGCACCACGACCAGTGCCGTACTGCTGCCAATACGCACCTGATGGGGCAGTTGATCCACAGAAACGCCGTCTCGTAGTTGCATGCGTATTACACGAGTGGTCGATTCAACTCCTTCAAAATCCTCGACTCTCCATCGGTCATCGGTCACCTCCTTGACGTCGCCGTATTCATAGAAGGCACGTCGAATAGCGTCTTTCGTAACATCGAACGCTAGCCAGTGCAATTTCATTTTAACCTCTTGCCGCGTCGGGTCAATGACGAGACATGCCCGGTCTTTAACTTTAAGAACGCCTGCGTCTGTCAGCGCTTTCTTTGCTTCCACGGTCTTCATGTTCAATAGCCACACGTGCGACATCTGATATGCTCCGATGCCACTTACTTGCTGTATGACGCCTAAATCTTTCAGAGGTTTCCTGAAGTCGTCGATGCGGTACGGTCGGCCGCTGACGTCGCAGTGTAGAGCTACTGCTCGACGCATCGCTTCACCTGATGGCAACGAAGGCAGAATAATCCTGTAGTCCTTTGGAACGAGGGGGGACGCTGTACCGCGGCCGGCGTCGGCCGCTGTCGCTGCTCGGGATGAGCTTTCCATCCTGCGTCTGCACCAACCGGCGTCCAGAAGCAGAATGGGAGCTACACAGACTATTGCTGGGCTTTGTAGGAACGCGCCTTATATCTTTCACGCATTCTCGCTCCTTGCTCTCTGTTGATGGAGCAGGGTGGTGCCGCCCTCTTTGAGCCCTCTGGAGAAGTAATGCGGCGTGACGCAGATAAAGCACGGCGTCCAAGATTGCGTGCCGGCACGCAGACATTTGCTTCAGTTGAACTTCTGAACATTGGCTCCAGTGACATTCCCTGGTGAACTATTTCTCGAAGCACCAATGGATTGATTACATGTATTTCAGCGAGAGTATCAAAACCAAAGACCCACAACATTTCTAGCTGGCTATATGCATTTTGCATGAACAACAACAAAGGCTATATGTGGAGCACTTATCAGAAAAGCCACTGTACACGTCCTTTTATCATGAGAGTGAAAAACACGCTGCTTCTTTATTTTCTGCGCCCCTCACGCTAGCCTTGCAGCTGCCCGCAGGATTCCTCTACTTCCTCCGTGGCGCAATCCCGATGATGTCGATGGTTGATTTGATTTGATTTGTATGTGGGGTTTAACGTCCCAAAGCCACCATATGATTATGAGAGACGCCGTAGTGAAGGGCTACGGGAATTTCGACCACCTAGGGTTCTTTAACGTGCACCCAAATCTGAGCACACGGACCTACATTTCCGCCTCCATCGGAAATGCAGCTGCCGCAGCCGGGATTCGAGCCCGCGACCTGGGGGTCAGTAGTCGAGTACCTTAACCACTAGGCCACCGCGGCGGGGCACGATGGTCTACATAGCATGGTCTGCGAACAAGATCAGCACTGCCAGGAAACCCTGCGGGTTCAAGTAATACCTGTACCAACAGAAACGGAGGCATGTGGAACTGGATTGAGCCAGGAAACAGTGGGAGTAGTCTCACAGTAGGCTGGCTTCAGTAGCTCGAGTGCGACGGCGTCAGGTTCGCCGTGAACATCCACGAGATATGTCGACTCGTGTTTATTCAGTACCGGAAATGTGCCGAGGTGCTCAGTCGAGGAGCTCCGTCGGAAGCTCAGTTTTTAAGTTTACCCCACAACTTGACCTACCATACCAAACCAATGACAAGGTGAAAGACCGTGGTTTTTAGGACTATGGAGGCTTATTTAGGAGTCGGGGTAGTTGGTTTTCGCTCAACTTGAACAACTCAAAATACATCTCGGACAGCAAAGGAGTACACACGTGCAGCGCTGCCTATTCCTCTCTAAACCTCTTTCTCCCAGCTAGTACGAGCTCAGAGAGATGTATAGGCGCCCCAACTACTAAACACCATTATGCTGCAAGTGAAAATATTTTATTATGCTCATAACCCACCTCACCAGCTGCTATAAGTAGCCACTGTTTATGTGATTGGCAGCTAGCCTACTTGAATTGAATTTAGAACGAGATGTTTTCCGGCCTCGGGACGTCATGTAACACGCTGACTATTTTCTGGCAAACAGAAAATTTTGAATGCCAGAGAACCAATGGCAAACAATATGCCTTATCAAAGATAGTTTATTCTCTTATTTTTACATGGTCGTGCATAATTGGTAGTTACGCGATGGATCATGTTCGCATCATTTGTTGCCTCGCGTAAGAAGCCGGTGCTGTGTGCATGACAAAGACAGTTTACAAAAATTATATACAGCTAATGACCATTTAGAAAGGAAGCAACTAGGGATAGTTTAAAATTATATTCTTTCACATTTTGTTCTTTCAAAAAAAACTTTTGTACATTCTGTTTGCATTGGTGCACTTATGCAGGTGCTTGGGACCCCCAAAATATATGTTTTCAAATACACTGAGTGTAAACAATGTAGTACGCCCCTTACACTACAAATATACACTTTTAAAGAAAAAGGCGTACGACCTTCCCCTCCTCGCCGCCGCGAGATAAGGGCGCGTGAGGGAGTGTCGCTCCCCTTCTCTAAGCCGGGCAAAGTACGCGCGTAGGAGATTAGAGCAGGCACCACCGCGCGATTTGGCGACGCGCGCTCATTGGCCCATCTTGGTGGTAATGGTGAAAACACAATCCCCCCCCCCCCCCTGAGACGCTCGTTAGCAGCGGTAAGTGGTAGATATAAGTAGCTTGCCGTTTGAACGGTGAAGGATGTGCTCCGAGGTGGCTCAGTGGTTAACGCCTCGCTTTCACGACGCAAAGGTCCCATGTTCGATTCCCTGCGCTGGAGAGTTGTTTTTTTTCTGGACTTTTCTTTCTTGCGTTTTTGTATAGTTAGATACGTATACATATACGGTGCATGACACCGACGCCGCCAGCGAAATACAGCCGAGAGTGGCCATATAATTCCTATCGCAATGAAAAGTTGAGAAGTTGATAATGCGTTGATAAAAGTAATGTAACAATAGCAATATTATCAATATTTGTACGCTACAGAAACAGTCTTCAGATTGTTAACAAAGAAGCCAAATTATATTACACACAAGACGGATTTATATGCAAAAAAGGGTAATACTTATGAAAAAATATAACAGCAATTATTCGTTGACAAAGCGTGGTTGATCCCTCCTTCATGGCAATCGGCCTATAACACAAAAGTAAAACATGCCTTTACAGGGGTAATTAAATATTTACTGTACACTGAAAAAGAAGGATTTGACGAATGTATGTTTTCATGTTTGAGAGCTATAGCCTCGCTCAACGTGGATGTACCTTTGTTGACGCTTGGTACATCTCCAACCCAATGACTAACACCCATGAAAAGTTTATTGAACAAATCACTGTGGCATCGATAGACGTTAACGGCCAAATAAAAATTAGAGAAAGAGGCTTGATAGCAAGGTGATTACCCCTGTGTACGCTAAATAATAAGAAAGTGTGAGCACGCCCATGAAATTATCTTTATATATATATATATATATATATATATATATATATATATATCAAGAGTGAAGTACACACACGTACGAAGTAATTTCATTGATATTCGCGGGTCTGGCCTTTATAATCTATAGCCTCATTCTGATGAAGGTCAGGTCCGCGGCTGAAATGTCAATAAAGTTACTTCGTACGTGCGTCCACTTCCCTGCAGATAATTTTACCCAGACTCAACATCACTTTTTCTTCTCGATATGTATATATATATATATATATATATATATATATATATATATATATATATATATATATATATATATATATATATATATGTGTGTGTGTGTGTGTGTGTGTGTGTGTGTGTGTGTGTGTGTGTGTGTGTGTGTGTGTGTGTGTGTGTGTGTGTGTGTGTGCTGCGGAATAATGTAAGTTTGCCCCCCGCCCTGGCGAGAAAGTTGGTACGCCACTGGTAAAGGCAAAGACGCTGCTCTTGTAAACAGGTTGTCCACATCAGTCGAAACATTCATACAGAAAGAAGACATGTCAAGTACCCAGCACATTGTGATTATTAGCCAAATCTCGATAGCTCGAGACAGTTCCCCTGAGCGCTAAAATAATATTGAGAAGTTACAAGCAACATTCGTGTCTGTGAAACGACTATTACTGGACTGTATGGAGGCTACATGAATGGCTCGAAGTTATAGGCAAGGCGTTTCACGGTCACTCTGCAAAGCTATAGCTTGCGTTCAGCAACTGGCAGCAGGATGCTCTCGAAAGAGAATGGCAAACTTGGGTTGGGAGGATAGGAGAGCCAATTAAACTCCCATACACTAGGCGTATCGGACAGCGAAGTCGGCGGCATTTGCCGGGATGCGCGCTGCCCCGGGCGCTGTATGAGAAAAGCAGCGCACGGCTACGCCTGCCCATGGCCTTTTCCAACTTATCTCTGGGTGACGCCTCAGGGTCTCCGCTGATTATAACTAGAGTTTAAGCCATTGTAAACGTACTTTGTCCGGAGAGAGCGAACTCGACCGTATACAATGAGTGGATCGAGAACGTCTTTTTCAAAGAGCGCTTATTTATCAAACGATAGGTATTTCTGTCGCTAAAGCTCGAGACTTTGGAATTCATGGGAGAAGTAACAATGGTGCAAGTTACGCTCAGTGGGGCACTGGCTCCGTGCACATCAAGTGAACTGTTTGCTTGTCGTTGCAGGCCTATATGTGCGCCCTACGCTGGAAGGTTATAGAAACGTCATCGTGTAGCGTACAAAAATGGTAACTGAAAAGGAGCATCGCTACTTTCTTAATAATAAGTTTGCGATGAACCCCGTGGAGTACTTTACAAGACGCAGCGCGAACATGCACACATATCGTGTACGCATGCCCGCATCTCATGGTTCTCAGGAAAAATATTTACCACCACTGACGTGCTACAACACATTAAAAAGCCTTCCGCTAAGCTGAGCATTTTGTAGCGATGTGCAAGGTTCGGGTTCTTAATTCCAGGGTGGTATGGTATTATTTTTCTCACTGGGAGAGGCTGTTCCTTTTGTTTCTTCTTTAATGTCCTGCTTTTCAGGGAGCCAATAAATTGAGAAGACAGCAAGGATAAACCGATAATAATTCATCACCGGGCAAAGTGCAGCTATTTGAGTTTGATTCAAGGCTCATAGAAAGTGCGTGCACATAAAACTTGATCGAACCCGGTTGTGTCCGCTATAAGCCAACGAACGCGGGACAGCTGGCCAAGAATGGGTTTCCACACGTAGATCGCCATCGCAACAGGGAAGTCCTCGGGCCATGTTCTGAGAGCACCTAAATGATGACTGCAAGCTGGAAAGGAAGCGCAGCGTTGAGATTAAATGAGCGAGCGCACATAATCACAAAAGTAATGACCATCATTAGCACGACGATGAAGTTAATTAATATACTTTGCCAACAACCTTTTCTCGTAGCCTCCAGCAGTGGCTGTCGAAGAGTGTAGATGGCCGGGTGAGTGATGCAGCATGAAGTACAGAGGCCACGATGGACCACAGTTTCAATAGAGACTGCGTTTAAAGGGGTAGAAACTACTGACACTGAATTGGCTATCTAATAATATAATGGCTGTTGAAAGCAGTATTCTCGCCAATATTATTTCGATGTAAGTTGTTTATTGCCGTGAAGAAAAATGAAGTGTGAAGCCGTGTTGCAATTATGAGTCGAAAATCCATCAACGAAGTGATAAAAATTTCAAAGCATCGCACAATTCAGGCCACCATTTACCTAATGAGGACCTATATATCGCAGTACACTGATTAAATAGCAGTAAGATTTCTCATTGAAACTTTCATGGAGAAAAGGCGAATCAAGCATACGCTTTAGATATATTACTTATAAGCCCGAATATGTGTCAGAATATGTGTATGATGCTACGGCATGCAGGAACTCAATTATAAGACGAATAAGTAAGCATTCACTGCACGAAAGTAAGGCACATAATTTCAGTTAACTGCAACTTATCCACGAGGTGGCATTGGTGCTTATTAAGGTAATGTCACCAATTACTCGTCAATCAATCGCATTTCTCAGAAAAGGCAAGGAGATGACGATAAAATAGAGCACGGTATTTTGAAGTGATTCAGTAAAACTTGCAGCTGGGCGAGGTGGTTCATATTTCAAGGTAAATTGGTGTGCGCAAATAAGGACAAATACACCGAAAAGATGGGACAGTGACAAGAACAAATGTTGAAGTGAGCTGCAATAGACTCCACATCGTCTACATCGGCGTGTTCATTCTGCTGTATTTCATAGCACACCGCTAATAGTACGGCTTCAACTACAATCCTCCACATTAAACTTTAGCAGTTGAAGTCACCTTCACTCCCTTCCAACTCATGGCGTCTAACGTTGGTAATCATCAAAAACATTGTGATGCCATTATCGTGATAGTAGGAAGCTTAAAAGCATACAAGCTGTTAGAAGGGCGCACGCCGAAAAAGATGTGAACCACGTGTTCCTGTGTGCGTCGTTTCAGCGGGATTTATTCTTTCAAATGCACACCAACTAGCGCGGCGTAGGCAGCATATTTTTCCGGAAAGAGAGAGAGAGGAGCACCTCCTTGATTTCAAGGGGGTGGGGAGAGGGTGGGAAGGCAAACGGAGGTTACATGCCCTGAAAATAAAGTTTTCGGGGGAGGGGGCAGTGATTCGGTGTTTCATCTCCTGGCTACGCCACTGCCAAGTAAAGGCTAAGAATAAGTTCTCATAGTACGGATGAGTAAGTCTGCAAATGGCCTCCTCCTCCACGCCCTCCTTTTCAGCGGCGAAATAGCAAACAACGAATAACACGGATGTTGGGTTTCAGCATAAAAGTGCTAAACGTTTAGTGAAAATGGAGAGGGGCCCAGCAAGAGGAAGGAAGCAGGCTTGAGCAAAGCCAGGGGAAGAGACACACACGAAGACGCAGCTGGCCTCTCGAGTTTAAAAGACACCATAGCAGCCCTGAACACACATCCAGTGCACACACGACGGAATCATGAGGATTCATCACAATAACAGAAGGTGCCTGATTGTTGACGGAGCGCCGTGCAATGTAGAAGGTACGCGTAAAGATGGGAGGCAGGGCAGCGCACGAGGCAGATGGCGAGCGAACACGCGCGCGTAAACTCTCCAGGTGAAGGAACCATGATGCAACAGGGAACGGAATCGTGAGCACGTGAGAGAGAGAGAGAGAGATGCATAAAAAAGGAAGAGACAGGGAGTGAGAGTGGAGCGAAAAGCATTAGCTCACCGCGGTTCCGCTTCGGAAGGCGGGCAGGTGTTTTTCTCTGCCACACACTCTCAAATTGCCTCTCTGTGTTGGCTTCCTCCCCTATTCCGTAGCGTTCGTTGTCCACACGTCTATTATCCTGGAACAATGTCTTTGTATAAATGCGTTGTTGCATCTTTGGAGGTTAGCGTCATGCTATATATGATAGTGAGATGATTTCTTCATAAATCAGAAGAGTGTTGCAGGGCTCCTTTGGAGTCGTGGTCAAAACGCCAAGTCCATTCAGGTAAGCCGGACCAGATGACGCACTTTGCGATAATGAAGAATATGCGGCAAAACGTCGCATGTGGCTCTTGGGGCGCACATAAATAATAAAGATAAAGTGCAGCAGACGAGAGCTCAGAGTGCAAGGACGCATGTCGATTAAGGAGACAGTGCGTGCTTGCTTGCAGGGTTATTGGGCTGGTTTAGTTAAACTTCCGCAACAATTGCGTGGATACCCATTTAAAAATCACCATTATTCTTGCTCTTTATCAGCAACTGCTGTAGCCGTCACTATCGCAGCATAAAAAAAGCATCGAAACGAGGTGTGCAATGGCTTAGGCTGGAGCATGGACTTCACTTTCTTAATGTATCCATGGAATTCCGGTGAGGACACATTGCTCTTCGAGACACAGCGGCTGTTGCTAAACAGGTGGTGAAGATTCTCCAGCATTAGCCGGTAATTTAACCACTGGTTCTCAGCAATTTACTTTCTTGCGCTCAACGTTGACTCTTTGTGAGTGCCTTTACGTAAAGCCGCTGTTGGTTCCTTTACGCGATCTGATAATCATCGCTTTAAAGCCAAGATTACGTCGCCAACAACTGTATTACTCTGGAGGCGTCTTAAACGCCAATTTTCGCATCATAGAATAATATTTCGTTTGTCGCACAAAGTACAGCACACATATCTTTTTAATTAACTCTGTAATGCGAGTGGCCAGAAGACCTTTTGACAAAGCTCTCGTTTGCAAAGCGTCTGGGCTGCAGAATTACAAGGGCTACGCCAACCGAGAGACTATTCATACAGTGTAAATACTGTGAAAGCAATCCTGTCAATGTTAAATGTTCTCTTGGCATGAGCAAAGAAAGAAGGTAAGACGTGCAAAAAAAATGCGACAATGCAAGCCTAAGAATACTGCTTGATCGACTCGATGTTATACAATATAACGGGTGACAAGAACAAATAACGTTATTGAACATTTGATTAATATGTATGGCTGTGGCCTTAAATCTCACGGGGTTTTGGAACTCACTGCAGGTACAATGGTTTCTCTCTGTCCTCGTTTTCGAGCAGCGCCGGTCACTGTGGTGCTATATGCACAGGGGAGGACGTCGCATTAGCACTGGCTATACGAGCAGTCAATTTGAATGGATGACGAAATCACAGCCTACATATATAAATACGGGTGACCTGCATAAAAGGTTGAACACAAAGGCATTCGCTATGACTCCATTGATAGCATGCATGAGGTATAGAATTGTCATATGTTTGATTTCGACCAGCTAATTGACTATAACTTAAGTAATGCTGTACAATTTGTACTATTTCGATGCAAGCATCTATTTCTTTCTTTTATTCTAGCCTGAAACTTTTGGTTCATCATTTATTTATTTATTTATTTATTTTATTTACTTATTTATTTATTTCTCTTTCTATTGAATAACTCAATTGAATGGTGTTTTACGGCAGCGCAATTTCATTTAAGATTTGTAAAGCACCCGGTGGGCGGAAGTGTGGCTGATGTAGTCACATCACAGCAAAACAGCCATACATCCACGCATCCGTCCTGCCTTTGCGTAACCGTCAACTTTCGCTGACGGCGAAAATCGCTTCTCACTTCCTGCCACGCTAGACTGCTTTTGGCCGCGCGGGACAGTTTGCTTCCGACCCACCGCTTCCGCCGCAGCAGGGACGCCATTCAGTCTGTTCCTGGCATGCTGACGCCACTTTCCTTTACACACGACTTTACGCATTAGAAGCAGATACTGTAACTCAAGGTACGGAACAGCACTTATCTGCGACGAAAAGCCTCCGGCTCTTAACCTAATTCTCAGCGTTCATTGAACGCCTATACACCGTGATAATGCAGTCCCCGCTAACGGTTCCGCAACAGCAAACACTTGAAGTGTCGGGGACACGCCGAACGTGGCGCGAAAATTGTCCAGTATCTAGGAACAAGCCGAAGGATAACGAGTGGTGATAGCTATTTTGAGAAGATATACGCTGTAGTGCAGGAAATCTACGGGAAAAGCAGCATCTTTGACTGAGAAAGTGGAATAACGGCTAGAGAATGGAATAACGCGCGCGGGACGTTATCGCAGTAAAAAAAAATGGAAGTGGTTGTCTACTTTCTACACAACACGCTTTGTTCACTACTGATCCGATGGCGATATATACCACCATTTGGTTACTTAACGACATGACCACATTATAGCGTTCGCACCATAACGCTTTCCTCCTGTCCACGGACATTCGCTTCCCTGTCGCTGTGTGCAACGCCTTGTCGAAAAAGGAGGAAGTAAACTTTATCGCACAGTTCAATGGTGCGACGGCGAGACCGGGTGGACTGTCAGTGCAGGGTACACTAGCTCTTGAGGCTCGCTCAACTAGATTCAGGTGGATTAGTAGGCTGGGGCGGTCCTCACTAGCGACCAGCGCGTCTCTCCTCTTGTTATACCCGCAAGCCTCAAACAGGGTGAACAGACCCTTTGTAGAGTTTAGCAGACAGTGCCGCACATGTCATAACATCGTCGGCCATCGTGTCGGTCATTGCTGTTATTGCAACTGTGCTCAAAAGGGTGACATCAGTCTTACCACGAAAACCACAACACGATGAAGAAAACGGGTAGCATGTAAACGAAAATCGATCGAATGTATCGAAGGCGATATCACTTTGCTTAAAAAAAGAAACACTAACACCGATACAGTGGGCATCACGTAAGCAATGGCCATGGCAACACCCAATTTACATACCGCGTTCTCACATATAGCCAATGTTAAACCGCAATAGATAACGTTTAGAAAAATGCATGAAACGTTTTGTGTGTCACCAGTAGCTTAGGCTATTAATATAGTGCTAGCGGCTAGTGTTGGCTATTCACCTTTATGTAGCAGCAACGGTGTTAGGTGATTTGATAAGTGGGGTTTAACGCCGTAAAACCACCGTGTCATTATTAGACACGCCGTAGTGAAGGGTTCTAGAAATTTCTACCACCTGGGGTTCTTTAACGTGCACTTAAATCTGGGCACACTTGCCTACAGCAATTTCGCCTGCATTAAAAATGCAGCTGCCACAGCCGGGATTCAACACCACGGCCTAGGGGTAAGCAACCGAGTACTTTAGCCACTAGACCACCGCGGCGGGGCGTGTAGCAGCAACAGTATCCTCTAATATTTCTGAAACGAATGTCTGATTAGTCTACACAATTTTGACACAATCTTTAAAGGGTGTGGAACTCTAGAGACTGAATTCTAGTACTTATAATAGTTAGACTATCAGCGGATTTGAATAAAATTTTGTGTGTAACAGGGAAAACATTGCAGAGTTCGAATGAGAGGGTGACCAAACAATGAGTTGGTTTTTTTTTCTGTTTTTTTTTTTGGCCTGCAAAGTTGGTAGCTTGAACTTTCATGCTCTTGTATACTATGCTGATATCTTCGGCTCGGGTCTTCCGAACGATAGATAGCATAGTTTCGTGCTGTCGATTTGTTCCTAGCTGTAGTCAATCTTGCAAAGCATATTAGAAATCAATCTTGCAAATGAGCGGTCAACAAACACGCGATTTTTTAAGTCCTGCACTTCCATTCACACTTTGCACATGATGAGGCTCATCCTAAAAGACTGAGGAAAAGAAAGATAGAATAGAATGAAATAAAGGTGTACCAAACTGTAAAGGACGGACGCAGCCAATGAAAATCAGCCAAAGACGAATAAAGAAAAATATTTACAGGCACCTTGCGATGCTCACATGCAGCCTGCGGTGTTATGTAATGGCGCTATAGGATGACAACCTAAAACAAGGGGTGTTAATGCGATTCAATTCCAAAGTGTATATAGGGCACTTCGTATATTGTATGCCAAGTAAACGTTCCTTTCTGTACACGGTGGTTCGCGTACCGCAACTTCGAGATCACGAAACCTGAAATTTTTCACTACACTGTGATAAAGCCTATTCTAGATTTCGAATGTCTTTATGAATATACTGTAATTTTGGATGCAGCGACTGATGGATTGAGAAACGTTGCGCAAAAACATGTATTTTGTTTTGATTTTGATTTATTCGAATTTTCATATTTAGTTTTTGCGGATGCGAGTGCGAACGCTACGGAGTTCGTGGGTTACGTCATACTTATCCGGGGTAGACGGAGCAGACGCAAGGAGATCAATTTGATGGATGCCTTCTACGGGACCAAGCAAAACGATGGGGCCAGTCCGGCCTAACGGTTTATTCTACCTTTACTCCCTTTATTTCATACAGGAAAAAAAGATATGGTGATCTACTGACCATTACACTACCCAGTGATCTCTGACGATGCACAATAGAGCACGCGTGGGCAGGCTTGGTGGCGTTCTCGAGACAGACGCCTAGATTTTTCCCTGATCAAGGTCAACACGGACGCCGTGGTTCAGTGAACGTGAGCGGCCGGGTGCAGCCTTTCACGCCGTATCTTACCCGCGCTTTATGAGATGCGACCTGGCAGCCTTGACGGATGCCGCTATGGCTCTGGCAGGCTTCTGTTTATACGTGTACCAACATGCTAAGCAACGTTTGCAGGAACACGTTTTTGTAAGTGTTGATGCTATACGATCGTCCTGGTGAGCTCCCTCTGTGAAATACGCTATACTGTGGTTAAGTTTGGCCCGCAGGAGACGGGCCTTCCCTTCAACGTCGGGCCTAAGCAGTGGCGTGAATATCAACGCTTATTTGGAACGGGGTGTGCACGCGAGTGGAGGCGCCAAGAGTCTTCGCCTTTCGTATTATTCTCGGTCACGGTTCTTGGCGCTCGAGGGGCGAGTCCTGATACGACGAAGGGGCGCGTCTTTGTCGCCTGTCTTACGAGCTGCGTAGCCGAATTTCGCCGTGCCTCCGTGAGCAATAAAGTCTGCGTGCACGTGACCTACTTCTGTTTTCACGCAAGGTTTTAATAGACGCTTTTAAGGCTCGCTTGCTCGAAGCCTCCGCTGTGCGTCGATGTCGCCAAGGGCGTCTGTTGAGCCCGAAGGCTCTTTATCACCCGACGTGGACGCGTGCGTATTTAACTCGCGGAAAGCGAAGCCCCAGAGGCTATGCGACCCACTTAAACTCCATCTGTAATTTCATCTGCACCACCCCTGCTTAGAGAAGCTATTCGAGAATATCTTTCCTATTTCTCACTTAAGGTACGCCCGTTTGGCTCGCCCAATCGCGCAGACACGATCAAAACATGTGCTGTGGTCCTTTCTTGAACGCCATGCATGACTTCCTTCAAGTCCCACCAACCGACCAGATCCGTGTGCTCAAACTTAGTGCCTAATTGAGCACGTGCTCAGCGTCACGCGTTGCCACTGTATTCACCGCCCACTCTTCCTGCATTTAAGTAACGCCCGTTACATTGGCACTTGGTGGAAGAGGGAAATGGTTATCTTTTGTTACGGCTGTTTTATACCACGGTTTTATGTATTTTTTGTTAAGAACCCTTAGAACAAATACGTGATAATGATGATGATGACGATGGTGATCATAACAACCTAGTACATTGACTATACTTATAGCTGCTCGGAAATACGACATGTAGAGAGTACAGCGCCAAATGAGCTGTACAGTACATACTGTAGGGTTAAGCTAGGTTGACATACTGTAGAGTTAAGCTAGATTTAATCAAAAATTTTTAGCTATTAGCCTTATATACCTCGTGCAGTCCAGTGTGCAAATGTTCCCGTTTCCTTGGGATGGCTTTCTGCTCTCCCATAGTTGAGAACCAAGTACTTTAAATTGTTAAACACTTTTCCTAATTTTTTTGAACATTATGCACTTTACCGCACCCTGCAGTGAACCAGACCTTTAGGGGGGGGGGGGGGGCGAACAAAATACCTGCAGCGAATGCTTTGTAGATAAGGTGTCGCGTTGCTAAGCTCGGGCGTGCAGGCTCGATTCTAGTCATGCTGGCCGCATTTGATCGGCTCAAAATGATCGAACGGCTCGTACTGAGGTGGTCAAAATTATTACTAGCACCTCTTACAACGTGTCTTAAGTTCGTATCTTGGTCATGGCACGTACAGCACAAGAAATTTATCTGTTTAACCCCCCCCCCCCCCCACCCATACGCCACGGATGAACGAGATGAACATACGAAACAGACAGCTACATCTTGTATGCGTCCTCAGTGGGCCCCATTGTACGCTACTGTTAGTTGTTTTAAAGGAGTAAAAGTCAGCTTGTTGGTATGTTTTCATATAGTAAAGAAACAGCGCAAAGTCCTGTCTCTCTAGTCCCATGCGCCCACGCTGTTTATTACGATGCTATAATTAGTCGACTCCACCAAGCCCGTATTTTTCCCGCAAGCTCTGCGGCACAAAAGCTCCGTCGTGTATGCCACGTGTACTGCCCTGTAAACCCGCAATCAAGAAGGCAAGGAAAGGCAACGCGAGCTATTGGACCACGGCGAACCAGACCGGAGACGATCGGCTTGGACGCTGATCTCGCGACGACAACGGACGCCCATTCGACGCGGAGGCGTGACGCGGGCGCTCTTCACCTATTTCGTGCCCGGGCCGAGGACAATGCCACGCTCTGCCTATGCGCCAGGGAAGAGTCGCACGCACGGTCATACTAGATGGAACAGCCCTAATGAACACGACCGCCATACTGCGCAGGGTGTCGGCGAACTTGACATCTTATCGGAGCCGGACAAACAACGTGCCACGACCTCGCCACTCTCTTCGTCTTTCCATCGGCGTTGTTCGAAGCATCCACGTCGATCCATCGTGATCGCGCAGGGCAATTCACTGACCTTGTTGGATGTCGAGGCCGTGAGCTCTGGAGATATATTGCGTTCGCGTATTGACGTGGAGGCCATTGGCTTCTTGTTCTATGACCGAGGAGTACAGCGCCGATGATATCCAACAATAGGTTCAGATCTAGCGCCAGACTTACGTTAATTTATGCTTGTGGGCAACGAGAATAAGGCGGCGCTAACTCTTACTCACTCATCAATATCTTTTTCTGGACACTCACTCACTCGGGCTCACGTTCGCGCTTACCGCTGCTCCTTTAGAGACTGTAATAGCGCCTATGCCTCAGGTTCTGCACTTATTCTCACACTCACAGTTTCTAAAGCTGGTGTGAAAATCGCATGTTCTTTTGGGATCAACGCATTTCGAAAAGAGATCTCGTACCAACTAATGAGTGATTATTCCTCTTTTTACAGCGGCAGCTCTTATAAGATCCCAACACGAGTCGCGTGCGCGCTGCAGTTGCCTGCCGCCGCCGCCGGTGTCCGTAAGCACTATCGCACGAAATAAAAAAAAACATAGTAAATAAAAGAAAACACCAAGGGCAAAATAGCATTCAAACCCGGCAGCCCTGCGTGTAAGCCCAGAATACTACCACTGAGCCACGCCGGTGCTTGAAACTCCTTCGCAAGCTGGCCCTATGCAGGCTCGATGTCGGGAAAGGTATGGCACTAATATGAGTAATAAAGCGTTTTATAACAGCAAAAGAGCAACGAAGTGTCACTCAACGCGAATCACGCAACGAGCGGGTCGTGTAATGCTCCGACCTTACACATAAGCTTGATCTTGTATACCTGTTAACTGTGGCACATAACCACTGTGGGGGATAGTGAGGATTACAAAAGTTTCTCGCTTAATTCTTCATCGTCGTTAGGCACAGCGCAAACGAAATTGCGCAAAGTTTCTTGCAAGTGTGCATCGGGTACCACGCCTCTTCGAAGAATGACGAAAGATTGCATAGTGAATGCCTGCCTACTGCACAATGATTAATGCTGTAGTGGACACCCTGAAGTGTGCTTGCAGTAGCTACCCAAAGAGTGTTAAAAGAAGGCCCTGAAAGGCCGCGGGCTCTTACAGCTTTCGTTGTGACAGTGCTGCACGTTCAGCGCTGACCTGGCAGGTATTTAAGTGTATGAAGTCCAATTATGCGCTCCCCTGATCGCACAGCGGGTATACATAGCATGTGTCTAGATGCTTTTCGCGTCTTCGTTTACTCTTAATGTGATCGCGTTAAAGAGCTCGTTTCGCAGAAATTCGGGCGTTTGCATCGGTGAATATGAGAGAAAAAATTATCATCTTTGAGATACCGCAAAATAGGTCTTCATTGCGTGACTAAAAATTTAGAAATATGCAAATAAAGTATATATTAAAAATTTCTTGCCTAAGTGAGAATCAAAAACCCGGGTCGTTAGCGTGGCAAGCGGGTGTTCTGCTGCTCAGCCGGCCTCGCCTCTTTCTTTTTCTTTCGAAGTATTTATTTTAATATGTATTCGAAATTGTAACATTTCCTTTGGCGTATATAGATATGAATTCACTCAGTGACAATATTCGCCCAAATACTGAACACGCAATCAAAAGCTTACACCCATATATACTCTGCAAGTCCTGAAAAAAGAATAAATGTTCTTTATATTGTTGGTAAGGATGAATTCCTCATCAAGACGGGGCGCTAGTCTGGTCTGAAAGCGAGTTCTTGTAAATACAGTAAAAGTAACTTCGTCTGCTTGGAAATGCCGTGAAAGTGACTTTCACGATTTGCGAACACACGCGCCCTGGGTACCTGTTTTACAATACAGCACGAAATACGGCCGTACTAATGCGTGGGACAAGAGCACATTGCTATTGGGCGTCAGATCATAGAATTATCATGACTATATAGTTCAAAGCCAGTTACCCACTACGAAATGCACATATGTTACTGCACCCTTAAGGCCACGTAGAGCGTGCGCAGCATGTTCTTACAATAAGTGCTTGCTATGCGAAAAGATTTCAAAAACTGACTGCTTGAAGTACGCAGTAACAGACTATCGCTATCGCGTTCAACTCATGAAGACGAAACTTAAAGGTCCCCCCCCCCTCCCCCTTTTTTTTTACAGAGCAAAACGAACGCTTCGCTGGAGAATCGTGCGCACGCTGTGATTATTAACAAGCGTGCTGAGGTCACTGTTGATGTGATCAGCGGTCGAATTCGGAAATGAAATAAAACCGAGGACAGCAAAAAAAAATTACCATGCATTCTTTCAGTTCTATGTTGCACTCGCCGTTGTGCTGATTCATTTTTTTCGTGTCAGGTATCCTGATGACAGCGCTGAGAAATAAGACTGTAGTCAGGTATACGCTTCAAGATATCGAGAAGCACGAAGGCACATGCAGGGCGTTGTTTGCCGCACAGTATGCACTCAATGGGATTGTTTCACCTTAACTACTGTAAACAGATTAAAGTAACTTGAAGAGTCTGGCTTTTCTAGGTCTTTGTAATCAGACTTTTTTAACTGAGAGCATCTCTTAAGAATGCCTATAGTGAGCATCTCTTAAGAATGCCTATAGTGCACGCAGAATAAAGGAAAAAATGGTTTATGACGCTATATGGCCAATAACTACTTTTGGCATGGGAACACCGGTAGAAAGACACAAAGAGGTCCTGGCAGGTAAATATGAACCTGTACCAGTCCCATATTTGCCTGCTTACGTTTCCAAATAAAACCAGATAAAACAATCAGGGCCAGAGGTATGTAGCTTGATGTCTGCGACAACTGAAACCCCGGTGTGAATGCAGATTCGTGGATATGGGATTATTGCCCAACATTGGCAGATTCTAGAGAAGTGGTACAAATAAATGGCCTTCCAAAGAGGCATACAACCTTACGATGTTTGGCACAAACCACGTCTTGCCTTATTATAGGCGAGAACAAGACCATACACAGAAAAAGAAAAACTTTGTTCGTGGGAGCTTGTGTATGCTTTTACAAATGCAAATGTAGCGTAGAAAAAACGATCGTATTTGGTATAATTAGTTATGCAAAGGTAAATATGACTGTAGTTGCAGACCAGGACACGACCTTTAGTTAGTTCACTAAAGCACAGTCACTCATGTTTGTATTAGATTATTGTGTTCCCACGTGGGACAAAGATGCAAACGGCTTTTTGTTTAAATAAATGAAATTAACACGTAACGACATGACGTGCAGCTATACTGACACTGATGACAACGGGGAGCGCTATGCATTTATCTTTGATGACGTAAGTCGGTAGTGTAACCTGTAGTACATAGTGCGCCCATGTGAGCCGACGAAGTCGTCCAGTTCACTGGCCGTCAACGGCTAGTATACAGCCCCATGTCACGTCGCACTTTTATATTCGAGTAATGGATGACACTAGCCGCCAGTCAGTGCGAGATAACTTTGTCACGGAAGAATGGGCGGCACGGGTGATTATTGACGGTTCACCATCGTCATTTTCCCTGCGATCTAAAGAACACCATACAACAGGCTATTTGGCCGGCCACCTTTATGTCAGTTGCACAGCGCAAACTAATAGAATGATTATTGGGGTTTTATAACCCAAAGCCTCGATATCATAATTATATAGGGAAGCCATAGCTGAGTGTTCGGACGTTTTGAACATGCGGAGTTCTTTAAGGCACGCCTAAAAATAAGTACGTAGACCTCTAGCATTTCACTTCCATCTAAATGTGGTCACCATGGCCGAGATTCGATCCCGCGACCTTCAGATCTGCCTGTCGAGCTACGTAACCACTAGACCACCATGGCTGGTCACAACGCTTACTGACTTGAAAACTTACTCTGATCATATAAAACCACGTTACTGACCCGAAAACATCCGGAAGTGTTTCTTCAGTAGACATAAAATTTTTTCATGTGGAATCATGCTTCACACAGAGCATAGGCACCATCGAGAGTCCACGAAATCAGCATTGACAGCCTCTATTGCCGACTAGGAGTTATTTCAACAAATTGATAAGTATAGAGCGTCATCAAGCGAAACCGGATTTTCACGCTTAAATGTAGAAGCAGTTACGCGACAGATGACTGAGTTGACTGGCACGTCAATACTTTAGCTCTTCTTTGTAGAAATCATACATAATTACCCTGACTTCATCTTCAGATGTCATATGTAGCTCCTTCTTTGTTCTGCTTGTGTTGTCGGCAAAAGTAACTTTGGCAGATACTTGTGAGTGACATCTATTTTAGAGAAGTCAGAAATATGCTACATATTCCAAGCCATTGATTGATATGTGGGGTTTAATGTCCCAAAACCATCATATGATTATGAGAGACAACGTAGTGGAGGGCTCCGGAAATTTCAACCACCTGGGGTTCTTTAACGTGCACCCAAATTGGAGCACAAGGGCCTTCAACATTTCCGCCTCTATCGGAAATGCAGCCGCCGCAGCCCGGATTATATTCCAAGCCAATGTCGTTTGCGCAAATGACGGTTCTGAATGGGGCAAAATGCAATAAATAACTGATAAATTGTTTTTTTAAATAATGATCACGCTACTCATTTTTCACTTTCGCATTCGTCCGGTACCAGTCATGATACTTCGACACGGTCGAATACAACCGTGGTACCCATGACTTCCTCCGGTGATGGCGGCCTATCGCTGTACACTGTATAGAGCAGTAAAAATAGTACATTCGCTCACAATCAGGTCGTACTGTCGGCACGTGGATCTGTGTATTGGTGCAATGTAATTTATATATTTTTGCAGGGTGTTGTATGTTTTGATTGCGGACCTGTTAAATGCGAAGCATTTCTTTGCGAACTTCGGCGACTTTGAGCGTATCTATCTATCTATCTATCTATCTATCTATCTATCTATCTATCTATCTATCTATCTATCTATCTATCTATCTATCTATCTATCTATCTATCTATCTATCCAGACGACACATTTAAACATGATTAAAATGACACGGAAGTCAAGTACGGCATCATTTACCTCCACCTGGTAACGTTGCACTGATTTTAAAGCGACATATCAACATATTTCTCATTCGAGCTTCGCATATCATCGATTCTCACTGTACGTCGAATCTGCCAATTTTCTTCTCGTTCATTTCCTTGTATTAGTACTTATAACACCAATCCGAAATGTTTAGACGTGTACTAGTATTCACAATTAACGTGTGGACATGCGCTCCAGTTTTTTTTTTCTAGTTTACGGAGCACCATGCTATATTGTTCTGCGGTGCGCAGCGCCATGTCGAAAGTTATTATTAAAGACGATAGTCTTTCTTGGCCACCTTCGACGGAAAAATTTTAGTCTGTCTGTCTGTATGTCTGTCTGTCTGTCTGTCTGTCTGTCTGTCTGTCTGTCTGTCTGTCTGTCTGTCTGTCTGTCTGTCTGTACATTTGTCTGTTTGTCTGCTCTAACAATACCTCAAACGGCACCAAACGCCCAACCCCATTCGCAGCGCCCACCAATATTGCTCAAGGTTTAGCGTTCATAGTTGTGCGATTGTCAATTAAAAAGCAATTATTGTCAATATATAAGCACCATAACAACTCTGAAGTTTTGTATGTCTGCCTTTATACTAGAAGAGGCACACACAAGTAACTCTACGGAATGTAGCTGTTCATCACGCGTGGCGCTGACAGTCCAACACGTTGCTCAAAAAAGTGTTTCCAACGCTTTGCTGCGACGTCACGGTGGTGGCACCGGCCCGTCGCTTTGCGTTCTACACCTTATCACCTCCGAGACTGGCGCTGCATCTTTCTCCTGAGGGCTCCACGTCTTTGTTTTCGAAGATAACTGCCAGATAGGCGCTTGTGTATACCGTGCCTTGATGCGCTCGTTCATCTACGCTACACGCTCAAGGCCCTTTATAACTCAGCCCCTCCGGAATACCATTCACTGGTTTTCATGCGCAGGACATCAAATAAACGTTTTGTTTGCTCTCTCCAGACGTAAGACTATTGTCTTTCGACTACATTTGCGGTGTGAACATGCAGACTTGAAACCATTTTTTTTTCAAGCCTTCCTGTAGACCGCGCAACTTTGCTTTACCGCACAATGCCAATGTGATTCTCTTTGTTACACTGAATTAAAGCTTGAATGTATATTTGAGGCAAGTGGTACAATATACTCCTAAGACAGAAATATGGATGAGCGAAAAATAGCGAGAGAGGAAAGATGAAAGCTCTTGTAAAAAAAAAACAATAAAACACCGAAACCGTGCGGTGGTATTGCGTGCTCGGGCCATAATTCCTGTTTAAAAACTTGTTTTTTTTCACCAAATATGAACGTGAGGATACAAAGTGCACTGAGGCCAACGTCCTCAGAGTCGTTTGTTACTTACCATTTTTTTTGTGCATGTCGCACTGAAATGGATTGTCAGAAGGCACTTTGAGAGCTCTACAATCTGACGATTGTAAAGTAGTTAGCATGCTTGAATTTGCAATGTGTTCTGATGCTCAATATGCACGAACTGAAGCGCATGGAAGACAGAGGTTGAAATTACCATCTATCCTTGTTCTCTGGCCAATTATTTGCAGACTACCCTATTCGCGGTCAGCTGATTCATGCACAGGGAAGAGTCTAGTGCATAATAATTTTGGGTCACTTATTTTGGGATGCGCAAAACACCATGGACGTGCTGGCGGCTACTTGCGGGGAAGGCTTTAATCTCGACCATTAGGGGAATCAAAATACTTTCATAATCATAATACGAATAGAGGTTCAGCTATATTCATTACAGAAGGAGACTTAACCAACGTTGCCTAGCTTGTGTGATTGCGTGCGTCAGCAAAGTGCAAAAAGAGTCACTACGTCTCGCTTTCTGCATGTCTGGGAGGTTGTTGCGAGTGGCAATAAGCAAGCGTGTACCGGGGCGATAAAAGTGAGACAGCATATGCAAAGAGAAAACCAAGATTCGAGACCCGTTTACATAACGACACGGAAGAGACATTAAAATGAAGGCGAGAGCACTCGTAAAGTCTGGCTGTAAGCGTCGCACTTACATTTACAGCACGTCACCGGCCTGTTTATGGCCGTGCGTTTTGAGACACACTCGTATACCAGTAGACGTAGCAAAACGTCGTGAACTCGTTCCTGCCATAATTTTGGTCAGCTCGTCATCATCGAGTGTGAGGCCCCTGGGGCGGCTCTATATGCTCTCCCACAGTAGAGTACCCAATACTGCAAATCCTTAACCACTTTTTCTAAACAACATGTATGTGAGGGGCAGACATGCTGCGTCGTTGTCCATTTTACTACGCAGTGCGCTTCCTTATGACTGAAATAGGTTTCTACATTATCTTAACCGATACGCGCATGTCTGACAACAGCATGGGAGTGCCGCTTGTCGTTTGCAGCAGTTTGGTACAAACACTCGATCACATGACTCCTTTGTTTCGATGTTCTGCTTTATAGTGCGTCAGTGTCTTGTACTATCGTACTGGCCCGGGAACGGGGGAGGTAACTGTAACGTGCGGTGGCATTCGTTGTAACCTGCGGTGGAAACTTCGTCCTGAGAGTATGATGAGTAGTCTTACTCTATCACCCAGCAAGCTGCCCATTGTCGGTTTTTTTTTTTTCACTAATAGCGCTTGGCACTGGTGGGGTTCCTCCATTTCAGCATCGTTCCGGCCATGACCCATTGCTGAGAAAGCGCGCCGTTAATGAAGACTGGACATCACCTGACTAGAAAGCGAGATTGAGTTATATATAAAGCTGGGCCAATAAGTATCAGCTCACCATTTTGTATTGCTGCAAAAGAACAACGGAACAATGTAGAAGGCAAGGAAAGCAAGAAAGAGACGTAAGGTTCACCATACAATTATCAATCTAGATTGGTTGTAAAGAAGACATCGACTCATCATTAGCCGATCTTATGCCCCCTGCAGTACAAACGCTTCTACCAGTGCTTTGCAACCCAGCGCTATCCTTTGCTAGTAGATTTCATGTTATGCCTCTAAATTTTGTAATTTTTTTGCTACGCTTAAAATTGCGCCTTAGGCCATGTTTCTCATCTCTTGCTATTCATTCCAAAGCTCCAACAATGCATTTCTTCAACTCGTGACGTCACGCATCAAGAACCTTTTTTTCATCTTGTATAAGCTGTCCTAAATACCCCATCTGTTAGTTGCCTGGTAAACTCTGATGGCTCCCTCGCACTTAAAGTTACGCCTGCCATTTTTCGTTACACCCTACCCTCAAATGTATTTAGCTTCTCGAGTTTCCTTGTAGTTATACAAGCCACTTTCCCATATGGCAAAACTTGCAGGTATTAGGACAATGGCGCCGCCGATCTCAGTTTCAAAAAGCAACGAAAGCGCTGTTGCATTTCCTCAAAAACACCGTTCGGGTTCATCGCTTGTGATGTGAACCGTAAAACTGCTACGCGTCTGCAGTCAGTGACTTTTTTCTCGTCTTTTATAACTTTCCTTTCCCTTCTCCTCTTCACCAGTGCAGGGTAGCCTACCAAGGCTCTGCCCTGGTTAACCTCCCCGCCTTTGTCCTTATTCGTTCTCTCTCTTTCTCCCTCTTTGACAGAATACAATTGTTGTTTTACAATTCACCCTTTTTGACAGAGGTGAACGACGCCTAACCATGCCGTTCATAGGCCAGATTTATTTACATAAGCTGGCTCACTTGTTAATATTAAGTATGGACAGGCAGTGCTATAATAATTCAATGGTGTGGTCGTTTAATACGCGCTCGCGCTCTACAACCAGTCTACCTAGCATTATCTCAGTCTTATACTTATTCATTTTAATGAAACTTTAACGCCTTCTCAAGTTGTATCTCCAGTATTTTTTAAGGAGCTTCATTGCAAACATTGATGGTCTGTCAACTCTAAATTACGAAGCTAGTCTTTGTGCCGAAAATATGCAAGGCCCACATTACCTCTGCTCGTGATCACGTCTTTCTTTCGGCCCCACATATTACTGTCAAAGATATCTCACACATAAGAAAGCAGCCTAAACACGTGGCTTCAGACGTATAATGCAATGATCAGACTGTCCAGCAACACGTTTAGTGCGTTCTCTCGCGTTATCGGAGCTCATTGATACCAGCCTGATCTTCGTCTTGCTACTGAATTTGTTGAAATGGTGCTTGCTATCCGACGGTAGTTAATGTTGTGGTTTCAAAATTAGATGTATGCCTTCTGCGTTTTTCTCGTAGCCAGAGCTACACCTGGTCATCTTCAGGTCAGTTATCATTGCTACGAGCAAATTAGCAGGAAAACATTTTTTAAAGAAGTCCTGGAGAAACCTTAAAATGCAATTGTGCCTCAACAAAGTAACGGGATTATGACTTTCGAATAGCAGAAATAAATCAGCAGATGGCCGTATGCGAGTGCGTGCACACACATGAATGCGCAATAGCACATTGATGTGCGCACTCACTCACTCATTCAATCAATCAATCAATCAATCAATCGATCGATCAATCAATCAATCAATCAATCAATCAATCAATCAATCAATCAATCAAAGAAGCCTACATAAGCCACGTCTCATATTAGTACACAAATTTTGCAAGGCAGTAAGCTGACAGGTTCATCTTCGTTGGTACTATAAGTATTTATAGTTACAAAATGCTTCTACACAATCCTGAAAGGATGGCAGCTTTTTAGGTAAGGATATGCTGCAGCTACAACCTCAACGAAATGACAAAAGAAAGAACGCAAACAATGTTACTCGGATGTACCCGGTCAAGGAGAGGTTGCGCAGCGCGCTGCTTCAGAAAGCCCGACCCCTTTTCTGAGCATCAAGTACACGGACTGCGAAATGGTTTCCGAGCATAGTGAGCTAGAACAGAGCTTACAGCTCTCTCGCGCGAATTCACAAAACACCGTCACGGTCCTGGCCGTGAACCTCTTTCTCGCTCCGGAACCAGTGCACCGCTTTTGAGAGCACGCTCAATGTAGGCACGAAAAAGAGCCAGCTTGCGGGTGTAGTAAAACGTGTGACCCCGTAAAGTGCAGAATATGTGTTTACAAAGTACAGGAGACCACACGAGAAGGTTCGCTGCACACCACAAACAGTGCAATAACCAACCTTCGGAGCAAGCTGCGAGAGCATGTACCCACGAGAGCTCGCGTGCGACATTTTTCGTAGTCGTATGCATGCTCAGGGTTCTCCTAATGGAGGGAAAGTGACTGGGAGGTTATAATAGTGCATAAAAGAAGAACACCTGAGAATTTATACCATTTAGAGCAACTCGAAGAAACCAATATCAGAAATAGTTCAAAAGTACCGAACAAAAAACAAATGTACTTCACTGTTAACCGGTATGTTTCAAAACAGTATTTTCGTGTTTCACTACAATTTTTTTGGCAAAACCTTTCTGAAAACAGTTCAGTATTTAAGCCACAAGATCACCTTAGACAGTTTATTGAACTTTCACGTTTTGTGCAAATACTTAAATTGGCGTGATTAATTGTGCTTCTACAAACTCAGTATGGTGTGGACACAATTCTATGTAGTGTGGACACAATTCTGTGTGATGTGGACACTCAGTGTTGAAAAACATGAACTCATTGTGTAAGTGTTTTGCTATGTACATATGTATATCCTTGTGTTTGCTACAAAATCTGCGATGTCGACTTTTCTGCAAGAGAAGAGGAGTAGCCGGCGCCACGCATTGGCACCAAACTTTCCTTATATACATTTAATTAAAAAAGGGCCCAATATACTCCTATGTAGCGCTGACACGCGCGAACGCTGAGCACAGGGACGCAACGTTAGCAGATCGTGATCACTCTATAGTCGGACGTCAGGCGCGACCAACGTCCGTCGGCGCGGTCCGATGGCAACCGGCGCGAAATGTGACATGCTGCATTTTGCGCCGATGCGTTACCCAGACAACACTGTCTCTCTCTCTTTTCGTGACGGAGGGACGCCGGATGCGCTAAAACACACATACGTCAAAGCAACCTGGTGCTGCGCGCGCCTGCGAGTATAAGACAGGACTGTGCCGGCGTGACGCCGGCGTGACGTAACAAAATGAACACCGGCGAGCACGCGCACAGCGTCACGTCGAAATGTAATGGCGCCTTGACTGAGTCATGTAGTCATGTTGTTACATGACACTTATCGTTTGTCATGTTTGCACAAGTATCATACCTTCGTCATCCATTCACGTCCCGTAATAACAAATTTGGTATAAGTGAAGCTAGCGAAATGGCCACTAGCGCATCATGAGCGTGTCATGTAATATTGTGTTACATGACACGCATATGATGATTTTTATGTTAAAGTCTGTCGCTTGCGTTCGCCATGCAATCACGCCATACCATACGAGTTTTGCAACATGTCATGTGAACGATACCACTGCAAGAGCTGCAGGACCATGAAACGTAAATCATGACATTCATGACATACATTTCATCATTTTCATGTTATTTATACAGTCGTGCTATGTCATACCCAATTAGGTATTGATACCATTATCGAAAAGGCCAGGAGAGCTAAAAGTCATAGGCGGCTAGATAGATAGATAGATAGATAGATAGATAGATAGATAGATAGATAGATAGATAGATAGATAGATAGATAGATAGATAGATAGATAGATAGATAGATAGATAGATAGATAGATAGATAGATAGATAGATAGATAGATAGATAGATAGATAGATAGATAGATAGATAGATAGATAAGCTCGACGTCACCGAATTTCGCTAAGAAATGCTTCGCAATTAATAATCTACTATAGGAGTCTGCAAAAGTAACCCCGTCACTCCCACAGGTTGGCAACTTCCACTATCCTATCACTTGCAGAGAGAGTGAAAGGTTGTTTTTTATTAATGTTGCTGCTGTAGGAGTGGTCACGGAGCGTGTGAGAAAGAGCGAGAGAGAAGTCAAGAATGAGATGTGAAAAGAGGCAGGTTGACACAACATGAATTCCCAGTTTCTTCCCCGACGCCAGCGGAACAGAAGAGGGGAAGAATCGATGCAGAGATAAAGAAGATATGCGAAAAAAAAATCAGACCTCTGGCATCTATGAAATATTTGGTCTCTTTTACATTCGATTAAAATATACAAACCAAATCAACGCATAGATTTTTATAGGCTTGCGTCGGAGCTGACATGTTACTTAGGAAAAGCAAGGCTAATTTCCAGAGTCCTCTACTACGGCGTATCTCAAAATGTTATGGTAGTTTTGGGACGTAAAAAATGCTAAGAAATGCTTCGCATTTATTAATCTACTATAAGAGTGTACAAAAGTAACCCCGTCACTCCCACAGGTTGGCAACTTCCACTGTTGTCAATCCTAGTATCAGAAAAGGTAGGGCTATATGGTGCTTTACACTGTGTAGACCGTTTGCTAAGTATGAGCCATTCAGCGCGGCCTCCAAAATTCGACACACTGCTTTGGGCCACCTCACAGTCTAAGAGTCAACTCACTAAGAATGAAGAGCACAAGTTTAGGGCCGAGTCCGTGCCCGCGTTCACACACGCCACAACCAGTGTCGAAGGGGCTCCCTTTAATGACGCCGTCTCGCTGACACGTCGTTCCGAAGACGACCCGCTCGAGAGATTCTTATCGGTAGCACGACTCACTTACGAAATCGGAGGAGAATTGGTGGCAAACGAAACAGGAAGGTAAACAGCGTCCTTCTCGCCGCAGTCAGCATGCTCGCGTTTCCTTGAAAAGGCGCGAGCTTCGCGGGCATTATCACCTGCCTGACGGACCGACGTACTACTTCCTCATCGGCCAGATATCGGATGCAGCTGTTTGCGAGATGTCCGGTTTGGGCTGAGGTGGGCTTCGCTCGAAACGGGAGATTAGGAAAGGTCTCCCTCAGTCAAGTAGACGATTGTTAGGTTAACAGAAGTAACTGGGGAGGGCACCAGCATTATACAGAGCTTGTATAATGCTGGTGCATTAATGCGGTGCATTTCTATTCACGAAATTGGTGTGTATATTTCTGTTATGGTTGTGACAGACACGTCGGACTCGTCTTATTAACTGGCTCTCACAGAAACGTGAGCAAGACCTCGCGTAGGGCTATTTTGTTTGACGGGTTGTGCGGGTTTTTAAGCCGGTAGAAAAGCCTAATTGCCTGAAAACATGCTTTATTGAATATAATAATAATATTATTATTATTATTATTATTATTATTATTATTATTATTATTATTATTATTATTATTATTATTATTATTATTATTATTATTATTATTATTATTATTATTATTATTATTCAAATAGCAGTGGTAGATTTCCCGCGCGCACCAGCTAAACACTTGGTATACGGTTTCGGTGCTGTTACAGACCCATATGCTGTGTAACGTAACAACTTATATTTATTACTTTTTCATACACTTTTATTACTTTTTTCCACTTTTTCATACAAAATTAAAAATAGTGAACTATCTCGAACCACATCATACAAATATCTAGGGGTTATTATTGACTCTAAACTTTCATGGTCTTCCCACATAACTTCCATTTGTTCCAAGGCATCCAAAACACTAGGTTATTTACGTCGAAATCTCCATTGCTCCACATCGAGCGTCCGCAAATTAGCCTATTTAACATTCGTACGTCCACAGTTAGAATATGCCTCACCAGTTTGGTCACCTTATCAAAACTATTTAATACAGATGATCGAAGCCATTCAAAACAGGGCAGCCCGCTTCATCACTCAGAACTACCAATGTCACAGCAGTGTATCTCAAATTAAACGCGAGATCGGTTTACAACTATTGGATATCCGCCGCAAGATAGCCCTCCTTGTATTGTTTCACAAGTACATTAATAGCAGAAATCAATGCGCTTTCCCTCTACACACACCGGATCGCATGTCTGCACGCATGCGAAATCAGCGCAGCTTTAAGCGTATTTTTGGCAGAACACGCGCGTTCAACTTATCTGCTTTGCCACAGGCAATCTCACTGTGGAATGATCTTCCCGACGAGATAGTTTCAGTCACTAACAACAACGCGTTCCGCGAGAAACTACTCTCTCATTACATCTAGCATCATTTCATAGACATTTGTATGGAGGTGCATGTACTTGGTGACTATATTTTCATTGTTCTATTACTGTGATTAGTGTCGCTGTTATGTTGCATTTATTTGTATATTTGAATTGTATACGTTCTCATTTTTCTTTCTTTTTTTCTGTAAGCCCCCCTTACCCTATGCTCTAACGAGAGCCTGTAAGGTATGTTAAATAAATAAATAAATATTAAATACACACTGATCTATATACACACTGTTAACCCACGCATATTTGTTTTGCGCATGTGAATAAAATTTAAGTTAAGAACCGGCGCTTCATTTTCGTGTTCTTTTCGCGTGCTTTCGTCTTACCTTCTGGCACCGTTTCGATAGACACAAAACGGTTTCATGTGTTCGAGTTTCTGCGCAGGAGTTGCAACTGTACAATGAATATGACGGTGACACATAACTATGCCTGCCGCTATTTCTTACGCGCCCAGATTTACTGAGCCTCGTTTGCCTCACCTAAGTGCCAGCGAGAGTCCTGAAATTTGGAAACGACCATGTACACTCGCCCCGAAGTGCGCAACTTATCGATCCCAACAGGATTGTCTGGCCGACACATCCGATAAAAGTGCACGTTCTTGACAGGGTCTTCTCCACCACAGCCCTAGTGTACATTTTCTAAAATCAGCATGACGTCTTTCGCCTGTGGGTGTACATGCTCCGGTAAAGCACCGAGGAATGAGGCTTACAGTGCTTCTTAAGTGATACCATTGCGGTGTGGCACGTTTCTTAAATAGCGGTAGAGCGAGCGCGGTTTCTGAAACTTACATTCTAGCGACCTCCACAGTATTTGAGTTCGCAAAACATCGGGATCACTAGACCACGAGTTACGCACTGGTAGCTCTACCGAATGATCACTAAGTGTGACAAACTCTTCAATCGCCCTTTTTCTGCCTGGACGGGCAATGTCGTGAGCGGTTTGCCAGAAGCGCAGGATGCAATTCTCGTGACTGAAGATGTTGCTCACTTTTTCGTCAACCAGCCAAATGGCATCGCAACCAGCCAAATGGCATCGCAGATCATCGTCTCGGCGACGCCCGCGAAGTGATGGCGGTAAACGGTTTTGTGCAGCCGGCTTCGAGTGTGAAAAATTATCGTTCACGTTCTCCAATTCATTGCCGCGGGAGGCGATGTGCGCTTCCCCATGCTCGGCAAACGCTACGCAAGCGCTGCTTACGAGTCTTTCGTACTGAAACCCACATGTCACGTCCACAGCGTGCGAGTCCCGCAGGTAGTAATCCCACTTGTCCACGTCAAGACCTGAGTTGAGGTTGCAGACTATTTGAAAGAGGAATCGTCGGGAAGGCGGGGTATCACGTACGTTACCCAAAATGAGATCCTGGACTAATTTTAGGTCCTCACTGGTCCCTGTTTGAAGTGCAGTTCCCAGGCATCAAAGATTTCTTGAAGACCATGAACGGACAACAGATGCCGAAGGAGCGTACAGGACATAGTCTCGTGGCTCAAAACCGGCGCGAGGCCTCTGCTGACGGCTCCTGAGTGGTAGAACGACTCCCACACATGTGAAAAAGGCCCATGACCCAAGTCATGGCACAGGCCAGCCTCTTCCAAGAACAGTAACTCCTTGTCTGTCATATTCAGCTCGGGTTGGCGTTCCCGTAGACGTGATCCCAAGAGCCTGTCCAAATGTGCCGTTCCCAGGCTGCACTCGAAACGCGTGTGTGAGGCTCTCGGATACACATAATTAGCCGTACCCCAAACCCGTCTGATGTGGTGAAGCCACTGGAACTAGGATGTGTACAAGATGGCCACCTATACTGGGTGAAGGGAAATCTCTCCATGCACGGGTTCCCAAATGAGCTTGCGAGGTGGGAGATGGTGCAGAAGACGCCGTTTTGCAGAGGCGTCATCGTCGGTCTAAGCAGTCGTCACGGGGACGACTGTCAGCGGCTTCCTTGCTCTCATGTCTATTTACACGCCGGTTTCATATGTCTTTCAGCTTCTGGTAGAGGTGTTCTTATATAGCCTGCTTACAACAGTGTTGTCTTACCACACGTAACTTTGACGTGGGGTGTCTGTTCTTTTGCTCTGACCTTCGCGCGGTCATTTGATATTGTGGAAGGCGAGCTTACACGTTGTTGACACATATGATTGCAGAAACTTTGTCGTACTTATCTTAATGGGGTCGTCCCTGCAGCCTCAGATACGCCTGTTTTCTTTATTGCAAATAAGTGCTTAGGAAAAAGTGTGTGCAGGGATAAGTGTCTTGAGGGTCAAGTAACGCTTGGTCAGCCGCCAAACCTCACTGCGTCTTCTTGATAACAACCCGAAACTCCGAAGGAGAACCCGAAACATTGAAAATTCACATTGTAACTCGAGAAGACGAAATAGATCAGGCCACACGCCTCTTCAAACCATTTAAATTCTTTTTGTGTCTTTCGATTGCGGTGAAAAAAGGCAACTTGCGCATCTTGCCACAACGGGCGTACCCCTTACAAAAGTTCTTACGGATAAAGTTAGCAAACATCATTGATCAATATTGACAAATCGTATAGCAAAGCAATTGTCTGTTCATTGAAGTATGGTTATTTACATTGTTGGAAACTATCGAAAATTGGCCACCAGCATCTTACTGAAATTTAGTTGGAGATTATTATGCTGAATCGCAGCAGGAGAGGGTTAGAAAGAATATAAGAAAGGTAGGAATCTTAGCTAGACTACGTTCTATTTGCTGTCCTACACCTGGAGAAAGGGTAATAAGAGGTAAAAAAAAGAGAGAACAGAAGAGTCACATTGCACACCTTACACACACACTGTATAGGTTTCACAGACGGTGCAATGTGCACTGCGAACTAATTGTGATGTTTCCGTTGAATACTCACCGAGTTAAAATAAAACGAGTATTAAAATTTTATCCTAACGGTACTTTATACAAAATATCTTTTCATAGTGTGTATAATGTTGTAGAAGTACAGTTGAAAGTACGGTACCTGCATATGTCACTTCCCCAGTTCTGCTACTGCTTAGACGCAACTGAACATTACATAGCGCTTTTTGTTGGTATTGAAATTTCAAGACGAGAACTTTGGCTACCTTGTGAAAGTGTTATCAAGTTTTTGCTTGTTAACTCTAAGAAATACATTATGTTAAAAATTCTCTTTCATGAGCACAAATCAAAATGGGTAATGGTGTTGTCAAGAAATGTGCTAGCGAAAACTTTCTTTCGTGTTATAATGCTAATATTCATGAAAACGCGAGTGAACCTAACAGCAAGGTTAACTGAATGAGAACTAAAGGCTGGTGCACACCGGCGACTAGTAGCAGTCGTGCGACCATTCGTGACTGGTGACCAAAAAACGACTGATGCTCACACCGGCAGAGGCTGCATGCGAGCGACCAGAAGTCGGAAATCCTGAGAGTCACGCCCGGATTTCGTTATCAGCGAGAACTCTGGAGACCGGCGCCGATCAGCTGATCGCCGCCAGCTGAGTGAGCAGAGCCCATCGAGCACGCCGCATCTATTGTTTTTGTCCGTTCTCGCACAGCGTTCCCAACAGCGTCAAGAAGTTTGATTCAAGCGAAGAACAAGAGATTGTCAAGGTACTGGTCCGCTGTGCCATGTTGTCAGCGCTGGCAGTACAGATGCCTCCAAAAAAAAAAAAGAGCCGGTGGTGGGTGTGACCGTCCCTTCGATCGCGAGAGTTGGCCGGCCATGCAAGCCGCCTACCTCCAGAGCAGCGCTGAGACGACGAGGAGTATTTCCGAGAGTCGTACGTATTCACAAACGTTCTTGAATATATATTGACTTGCCACAGCCTCCAATGCAGCACAAACGTGTCTCAAACACGGTGTCTTAAGTCGTTGCCAAGGCATGAAGCACAAACGCATTCCAAACGCACTGCATTGAAGGCGGTGACAAGTCAAGTTCAAGACAAAAAAGATTCTGAATACGGGAAAAGATAGTGCACAATTTATTTTCTGCTTACTTTGACGGTGTTTAGCTTCTTGCGAAAGCCGCCGTGCAAATTTGAAACTTTGGTCCAGCTGCTGCACCCTGCCATCTCTGAGCCAAATATTCCATGGTGGCCTTGGTGCCACAGACCTAGAGGAACGCACGCGTTTGTATCTGGCGGCAGGCTGCCAGCGCAATGAAAAAAAAAACGAAAATTGAGCATCGATTATTGTTGCCAGGAGCTTTGCGACGGCAGTCACGTGACTGCAAAATCGGTCAGGAAGTGACTAGCCAGAGCAGTCGCTTTGCGACCAGTCGCAAACAGTCACGCGACCGCTGCAAGTCACCGGATTGCACCAGCCTTAAGTTATCAGGACGAGGGCACGGGCGCAAGTTGAATTGCACGCTCACAGACACTCGGAGAAGTCAAAATTTTCAATTAATTGTGTGATTTTTTTTCGTGCCCCAAAATACCAGGAAAAGGAAGCCTGCTCACATCTACCTTTATTTGTGCCAAAATCTGCAAATAACCCCACCACCAGAGATGAGAGTCCTAGTATAGTTCGTGAAGTTCCTGTTTCGAAATATAAAGGGTGTGTGGCACCAGCAAAAGACGACCAGAAAAGAAAATCGTTCCCGAAAATAACACCTAAGAGAGGATGACGTGAAAAAGTGAAAGCTTGATAACAGCGGGTAACTACAGAGGGACGAACATGGTACAATTCACAAGGATTAGGCGACGAGCAACAACGTTTTTTTCACAGCATCTACTGAGAACACATACGAAACGGCTCACATACGAACACATACGGAACACATACGAGGGACGCCCAAGCCACGCCATAAGGAACGTCTTAGCGTCTCAAGTTGTCGTTAGCGTCTCACGGCGTCTCTGGGCTGGCGGACGCCCGTCATGGCAAGCCAGCCCCCGAAGAAGGCGCTAGCCTTCGACGTAGTCGTCCCCGAGGGGACTAGTCCCGAAGACGTCGTTGACGCGACGTCTTCAATAGTAGGAATCGAAGAAGTATACTGCGTTCAGCACTTTGGAGGCCGGAACTACCAAGTTACCGTCAACAGTGAGGCCGCACTGGCCCAAATCGTAGACGCGTCGCACCTCATCATCCGAGGAGAGCGCGTCGCCATCGTACCCCTGGGACCCCAAGTGACCCAAGTGACCGTCCTGTTCCTGCCGTGCCGTGTACCCAGCGAAGTCCTCGCACAAGCACTCTCTCCCTACGGGAAGGTGCTGCACATCACCAGAGGACTCATGGGATCGCGCCCAACCGTGACCACTGGGACGCGATACGTCCGCATGGAAATGAAGGCTTCGTCACCGGTGCCCAACTACCTCAAGGTCGCGGGCCATCGAGTAACCTGTGACTACAAAGGCATCCAGCGAGTGTGTCCGTCGATGTGGAGACAGTGGTCACTTCCGCATGAACTGCACAGCTCCATTTTGTGGAAGGTGCGGCGTTTATGGCCATGACGGGAAAGGCTGCTCGCTGCCGTGCTCGCCGTTGTGGGGACCCGCATGCCACCGTGGCCTGCACCATCAGGCCATCGTATTCCGAGGCGGCATCCAAGGACTTCCCCCCACTTCAACCAGGAACGCCATCTAAGAACAAGTGGGACGATTCGTCAACGCGAGCCGTGGTAACCGACCACGACCAAGGCGTGCCAATCGCGACGCTGCACCAGACGCCCACAGCGTTCCCAACGATTCCGGGCCTGGTAATCCCTCCAGGTACTGAAAACTTAAGTTCCCCGCGTCCCGTGGCCATTTCTGAGGAATCGCAGGCCAAGCCCTCGTCAGACGAAGCGCCTCGAGAAGACGGCGTCTCGGATGGGAATATTGCATCTGAGGCTCCTCGCGTTGCTGCTCAGTCGACAACAAGTTCAGGTGTCATCGAGGAGTCTACACCTCAAGACGACGACGCCTGCATCTACGAGGACTCCAACAGCACCACGAGTGAGGCGCCCCTACAAATTGACGAAGATGCCAGCTCCAGTGACATAAGCCAGGACAGTGGAGACGTCTTTGTACCATCCTCACTCAAAAACCCGGACACCAAACGCCACCGGATAACTACTCGTGACTTAGAAGCCCCCACCAGAGACAGAAGTCCCCTGCGGACTTCGACGCGATCCCGGAAGCCCCGAGCCTCCGGTGGATCGCCTGGCCGGAAAAAATGACTCAGCCACTTGCGGGGCATTGGCTCCCGCACCTCATAAAGGTACCCCTGCATTTGCGTGATCCTATACTAAGTTTTCATTTCCCCATGGCTCTTACTCTAAAAGTTATTACTTTTAACATTCAAGGTTTCCGAAATCCACAAAAACAGGCTGAGGTATTGGCTTTTGCACGTTCAGTGCACTGTGATTTGCTGTTCCTGCAAGAAACAAATTTTTTCAAGCTTTCTGATGTACTCGCTTTCAAGCGCGCGTTCAATTTTGATTGTTTCTTTTCGTACGCCAGCACGCATTCGACTGGCGTCGGAGTCGTTATATTTAACCGAGGTCTGTTACGTGACTATCATGTTTCCTTTCGATGCCTTCGGACGCGTGCTGGCGTTCGACTGCACCTTTTTTTCGTTAAGAATAAGATTTGTTGCCGTGTATGCCCCAGCGGCACGCGAGAACTCAAACGCGTTCTTCCAATCTCTTGATGCGTTCCTTTTAAATTCCCGACATGTGGTACTTTTAGGGGATTTCAATTGTGTCCTAGACTCACGGGCAGACGTTCGAGGTCCGGGTCGCGGCCGGTCAAACTGGAATGCCAGAGAACTCGAACGTCTAGTGCAGCAATTGGCATTGAGTGACATTCATCAAATTGTGCATGGCAGTAATTATGCCTATACTTGGCGTCGAGCAGCGTCGAGCAGCCGAATTGATCGCGTGTATGCATCCCCTAGTCTCATTACCTACGTTCACGACACCGGGGTAATGTCATTGCCACCGACACCGGTGTACATTAGCGACCATCGGCCGGTTATGTTATCTCTCCGCCTGCCAGCGGGGACGCCAACGGTTCACAGACCATGGCGTCTCGATTGCCGCGTCCTCCAGGACTCTCAGGCTACGGAGAAATTATCCCGAGCGTTACGCGCATCGCTTATTGGGGCCGATGTAGCTGATTGGGATCGCCTCAAAGAACAGTGGCGGCATCATTGCAGTGCGTCGGGCAGAGGACTTTGCACCCGTATGTCGAAAGATGCGTCATTGTTAATCCAGAAGATACGCATTGCCAATCGAGATCCCAGTCCTTCCACTGTAATGCGGGCATGGCAAGAGGAGCTCGTTGAACGGTACCAGCGTATTATGCGGGCTCCTTCACTCTCGGCTGCAGCTTGGCGCTGTAGACGTGCGCCCTGTGCGCACCCTGAGGTGCTAAGGTATGCACGCAGAGCTCTGCTTCGTCCTCCAGGCTCGCCTGCCCACTCGCTGAACTCTATCACCCCAGCTGCTGCGGGTACGCGCGACTTTCAGGAATTCACTCAACACTTTGAGTCAATAGCTAAATCTGGTGCTAATGTCTGTTACCCAGGATCCGTTTCTTCGCATCCTCTACTAACAGATTTACCTCATGATTCCAACATGTCAAATGACGTCCTATTATCACCGCCATCTGATGACGAAATCAAAGGCGCATTAGACGCAATGAAAAAGGGATCGGCCCCAGGGCTTGACGGACTCCCTGCAGAGTTTTATGTACAGTTCTGGCCTATCATTGGTCCAACTATGTCACGCGTCATTCGCAAGTGTTTCCAAGATATTACGCTTCCAACTTCTTTCCACAAAGGCCGTATAACACTAGTTCCGAAGAAAGACCCAATGTCTACGCGACCAGAAGATTGGCGCCCTATTACCCTGCTCAATGTAGATTACAAGCTTTTGGCTAACATTTTGGCGCGCCGAATCAGTCCATTTCTTGCAACATTAATCGCTCCCCACCAGGTCTGTTCTGTTCCGGGCCGAGAAATACACACCCATACGTGGTTAACGCGTGACATCATTCAATACACCATTAGCCGATGTGCGCAAGGACTGTTGGTTTCATTAGATCAAGAGAAAGCTTTTGATTTCATAGAACATGGCTACATACTAAATGTCTTACATGCATACGGATTCCCGGATAAGTTCATTGACCTTATCAACGCGATGTACACTAATTTAGAAAGTACCCTTTACTTAGATTCCCGTGAGAGTCACGCATTTAGAGTCACGCGTGGGGTCCGTCAAGGGTGTCCCCTCTCCCCAGTGTTATTTATCCTTGCATTAGAGCCCTTCTTAAGGGCCGTTGAACATCACCCGCAGATTCGTGGCTTACCTCTACCCGGTAACACTCAAGTAAAGTCGCTGCATATGCAGATGATATCACTCTATATGTACATAATGAACAGTCGCTGCAGCATGCTCTTGATACATCCCATGATTTCGGTATTATCTCCGGTGCAAGGTTAAACTTTTCTAAAAGCCAGTATTTTTTCATTGGCAACCCCAGCGGTCGCATCAACATCACGTCGCCTTTACAGTGGTCTCCTGAGATTTCAATACTCGGAGTTACTTTCACTGTATTTGGTATACAGGATAGCATCTGGTCATCCGTTGTACAAACTCTTCTAAATGATATCAAAGCAGCCAGGTACTTCGAATTCCCCCTCTTGGAACGCCGATACTTAACTCAAACGGTGTACCTAGGAAAATTTTGGTACCTTTGCCATTGTGTTAAACCACCGCTCCACGTCTGCAGGAAAGTGCAAAGCTGCATCAGTTCATTTTTTTGGTCTGGTGGCACAGAATTGTTATCGCGTCCAGCGTAAGCTCAACCGCGAGATCAAGGCGGTTTTGCATTCCCCGACGTTTCCGTCACGGCTTCTACACTGTGCCTCCGCACTCTATTGCGAATACTAAGCAATGATGACATGCCCGCTCAGACACTGGCTCGTTACCATCTGGGGCCATCACTACGTGTCTTCTTGCCGGATAGCCAAATAAACAAAGGTCCCCAATCAACTGAATTACCATCTTTGTATCGAGCCCTTCTGGCATTTCACCGACGTTTGGAAGCTACGTGCCCAGAGATAGAGGTGGCTGATTCTAAAGTGGTGGACACAATGGCCGCCCTTCTACGGCCCTTGGTGCCCCAGCATCGTCAATCTGTATTGAACCGCGCTTGGAAACCAATAACTGCCGCAGTGTTGCCAGGGCATCTCAGAGACTTTGTCTGGAGGTTGGGCTGGGGCTTGCTCCCCACGCGAGATCGGTTGCAGCGATGGCAGGTGGTTCGCACTTCCACTTGCCCCAACTGCGTCATGGTAGAGACCAATCGACATGCGACGTTTGAATGTGTGGTTTCCCGCCTTTTTTGGCGTGCGGTTAATTCTGGTTTTCGGGGACAGGGTGTGCGAACTTTCGTGTCCAACGGCCGATTTCCGCGTAGCCGCTTCTCCGCTCTCTTAATAGTTGCGGGGCTGTTCAGCCTTTGGAGAAACCGATGTGAGGCCGTAGCTGCCAATTGCCGCCGGCGTGCCTTGTGGCCGATACTGGGGAGAATGAGACGAGAGATCCTTGCGTTCCTCTCCGAGGAGCTTTTCTTCCTCGGGGAGCAAGAGTTTCTGCGGCATTGGTCGTGCCCTTTCGTCAAGGTGGAACACGAAAGGATACAGCTAATTTTTCGACCAACTTGGTGCTAAGCAGCGCCCGTTGAGTTGTTATATATGATTTCATTTGTTACAAATTGTGTTTCATTTGGATCTATTGTATCGTTGTACCCTTGTATCGTGATATCACATTGAATATTTGTGTACATGTATGCCAACATAATCATGTATGTTAGAGCAAATGTCTTCACTGTAACGTAGTGATGTTAGTCGTGAAATATAGATGTGCAGAAGTGTATGTGCCCTGTTACTGGAATGGTATGAAGCCTTTGTGTTCTGTACATGCTGTAAATAAACTTTTTCTAAACACGAAACGGCTCTATGCTCTCCCATAGTACAGTACCAAGTACTCAAAATTGTATGCTCAAAATCGTTAACCACTTTGTAAACACACTTGGTCTTTTGGCTTAGAGCTCCACCAGCAGCGCACTACGGCTGCATATTCAGGTGTGAACTTCTTCACGCCATAGTTTTTGTGAACTCGGTCTCATCATGCTTAAGGTTCCCGGGATGCATTTATGCGCCCCCACAGTGAAGTACCTACAGTCGGTTACAACCTAAGAATAAATACGTGCTACGCCCCCCGTACTGCAGCGCGCCTGTCATTATTCTGTTGAACGGAGCATGCAGTGATTGACGATTTTCGTTCTAAACATAAGAACTTTTCGCTAGGAATACAAATACTGGCCATATTTTATAGATTAAAAGGTCATCATTCTTTGCTGAACGTAATGTTTGGCAGAACAGTGAATTCAGAACATTTGATGAAATTTACCAAGAATTAAACTTCTCTGACCTCAAACTAGCGAATGAAACACGTGCCTGTGCGTGCAAGTCATACGCCTGAAACACGTTAATTTTGCCGGACGTCGCGTAAACAACTGACGACAATTTGTTGGTACGGCTTTAAGCTCTCTCATAGCAGAGTGCCTATAGTAATCTAAATCTTTACCCACTTTTTCTAAACACGTAATGCAAATTCTGCGTGGGTGTGAATTTGAGCACTGTGGGCGGAGCTTACATTTATTATTGGGCCGTAACTGACTATATAGTATTCTAAATCGTTAACCAGTTTTTTTGAAACTGACGTTAGCCCAATTTTGCGTTTTATTTTCATGCTGGGAAAGTTTACAGGTCTCCCACACTGTAGTACATCGTACTTTAAATTGTCGAACATTTGTGCTAAACACAAACTCTCGCATCTTTTGTGTGTTCTACGTCGGCCAGTTACACTAAACGGCCTAATGCTCTCCCACAGTAGAGCACCAAGCGCTATAAATCCTTAAACACGTTGTCTGAACACAGCTTTGAAGAAAACGTTCGTTGACATAAAAGGCATGCGTTAAGCAGCAAGTTCTCGAATGAAGGAGTACAAAGTTAAAAAAAATTGGCAGCATATCCACGGAGTGAATGATGGAGAGTGGGGCGAAGAATTCGTCCGTCCATTCGTTCTTGCTTCCGTCCGTCCATGCGTCCGTCAGTGTGACCGTCCATGCGTCCATCAGCCCGTCCGTGCGTGCGTCTGTTCGTGCGTCCGTCCCTGCGTTCGTCCATGCAGCCGCCCCTGCGTCCATTCATGCGTCCATCCATGCATCTGTCTATGTGTCCCTTCGTCCATCTATTCAACACTCCAAGTACCACCATCTCGCATCTTTTCATCACATATTCCCCATATAGAAGCACCGCCATCCAGCGGACATTCCAAGGACTAAACGAGAGGTGGCACACGCACACTTTCTTATGGCTTGCACTTCGGGTCCACTTCACTTCCCACCTTTAACCACCTCGAGTTCATGGTATATACTACTTCACTGTATTCATGACACTGCGGCCGAACGCTCGCTAAACCTTTCGAAAACCAAGGAGGTTACGCCCAGCGAGTATGACGTAGCAAACTTTTTCAGTCAGATAGTGCTCAGTGTACATGCCAATGGCTGCTAATGGGAAATGAGAGACGGAGAATTCGGCTTTTACTTTCCTACGGCTTGCGCTTCGTATCTACTTCCCATTTTTAACCACCTCGAGTTCATTCATGGTATATATAAGTTCATTGTATTCATGGCACTGCGGCTCAACGCTCGCTAAACCTTTCTAAAGCTAAGGAGGTTACACCCAGCGAGTATAACGTAGCAACCCTTTCTTGTCAGATAGTGCTCAATGTACACGCCAATGGCTGCTTATGGTGATCGCAGCCTGCGCGTTAACTAAATGCCGAATGCTCCTGTCTCTCATTCCCCATTAACAGCCATTGACATGTACATTGAGCACTATTTTTTATTGTTCAACAACGCACAGAAGAAGTCTCTCACTGGCACCACCTTGGAGGTCGAAATGTTATACTTGTTACAAATTACGAGGGACGAACGGGTGCCGCTATAAGGAGCTTCGCCCCTAAAAGGTCGAGCTTACCTTCAATGATGGCAGAAACTCATGGTTTACAGAATGCAAAAGTAAAAAAGTAATGGTAAACGCAAAGCGAAGTGATCGCGTCCGTTTTCCCGGCTCAGCTGAGAGAGGAAGCTGCGAGAGTCTTGCGCGCAGACTGAAACGCTCACTTCTCAGCAGGAAAAGCTTTAGGGCTGTAGGCTGTTTGTCAACGTACGAGCCAACGCTATTCACTCCAAAGGAACAGAGTTGAAGGCTTGAACACAATTGAACATAATTATTTAACATGCCGGGAAGTAGGTTCTTCACAAGTGCGTTAATGTTTTACGCAAATCATGGCACCCTCAAAGCACGAAATGAATCAGGAAGAGACGATCGCGGCAAGCGTGAGCAGCGCGTGCAAATTACGCGGCCTCAACTGACAGCTGAACCAAAGGCATGCGCGGATGGATACAGGAAGAGCACCACAACGACCGCCAGGAAATTAGACCGTTATCGTTGTTATTTAGTTTCGTAAACCTTGCTGGTAAAATAACTTTCAACTGATTATAACAGCTGACGCAATGTCGATGTCACAGAACAAGCGCTAAAAAAGGGCGCGCCACCAAATTCTTGCGATAACGCGCGGGAGAGACGTCGCGAGGTCAAAAGAAAAAAAAAGAAAACAAACATCCAAGGGCGCGCGCTCTCCCCTCGGAAGCGTGGCTTCGCCGACGAACCTCCTCGCCCCACATCGGCGGCCGAGCGAACACTCGAAATTTCCAGAAGGAAAGGGGCGTGTATGCCGGGTTGAGTCATCTGTCGGGGACGGCCCTCGTACAGTCTCGCGCCTCCCCCCAGCCTTCGCTGCGTATCGTGCCGACGAAATGACGAGAACTTTCTGGAATGTCGACCGGAAGGTATTTAACCGAGCAGCGGTGATGAGAGAGCAGGAGAAGACGGAAGTTAGCGCCAGAGCACGTAGGGTATACCGCCGTGTAGTCGGCGAAGGTTTTGTCCATAGGGACAAAGCAGGAGAAGGCGTGAGGTTTCCTGGAAGAGAAACTTCGAAGGAGAAGACGGAAGTTAGCGACAGAGCGCGTAGGGATTCCGCCGTGTAGTCGGCGAAGGTTTTGTCCGTAGCGACAAAGCAGGAGAAGAAGAGGATTTCCACTTGAGGGGTGAAGGCTCGAGCTACAGGCAAGAGCGTGTGTTTACCGCTATCGAGCGAAGACGCGTGGCAACAGCTGCGTGTGTGAAGCCGACGTGTTTCCGGCGAAGAAGTTGAAGCTTGAAGACTGGCCAACAAAAGACGCGAGGTTTCCTGGGAGAGAAACTTCAGGGGGCAGCGGAACGACAACAACGCTGGACTTTGAGTGAGTGATTCTCGGAAGAGTATCATTCAGACTTTTGTTCCAAGGACTTTGGACTGAATAGGTTTTTTATCTCTTTAGTCTTTAAGTGTCTTGGGTGTTCAATGCATGCGACTGCATTGTAGTGCGTATTGTTGTCTGTGTCCGTTGTTTCGAGTGTGGCTGATTGTACTGTGTAGTACGAAGTTTGTTTGGTGACATATTGTGCTCAACTATTGTAGAGTGTGCATTCATGTGTATTGTTTTCTATCTGCCATTATTGAGAATATAAATTTGTTTATCAACTCTCGGCTCTGACTTGTTCTTTGGACCACAGCCGGCGTCCGCTGGCGCGCCAAAAAGGACCACTTCTAAATTGTCCACGCTTTCGTGGTTCGGTTCGGGGGGCCGATATTTCGGCCCTTGGAATTAGCCCGGCGATCGCCTCCCGAATTAACGGGACCAGTGCGACAATTAGTCTGGCGTCCGTGACACAGGACCGTTTGGTGCACAGTGTGTCCAAAGTAGTGAGAAAGAGCCTCGAGTTGTTGATAGTGCTATCGGAACGATTTTGTGTGTTGATCAGTGTTCTCGTTAACGAGTGCAGGGGAGTGTTCCGATAGAGTGATTTAGGCAGATACCTTTTACACGCGGCAAGGTTTTATTTGCGAGACAAAATGGATCACGAAAAGTTAGTAGCTCTTGGTGAGAAGATGGGTCTTTCTGGCGCCGAACTACGGAAGTGGGTAAGCCAGAAGGAGAAAGAGGCGGTGGAGCGAGAGAGGTTGGCAGCTGAAAGAGCCAAGGAAGAAAAAGCAGCTGAGTTGGAACGAGAGAGGTTGGCAGCTGAGAGAGCGAAAGAAGAAAAAGAGCTGCAATTGAAGTTGGAGCTGGAGAGGGAAAGACTGGCAGCTGAGAGGGCGAAAGAAGAAAGAGAGGAAAGAGAACGGCCGCGACCGAACGAGATAGAACTCGAACGGCTCCGTTTGCAACAGCGAAGTGAAACTCCCGTCCAAGCTAGAGTTGAAAGCAGCGGACGGGAGGACCACGGCTTCCGCTTGAACCCAAGCAAGCTGCTCGTAGCGTTTGATGAAAGGAAGGACGACCTTGACGCGTACCTTCACCGATTTGAGACGATTTCGAGGAGCCAGAATTGGCCGGAACACCAATGGGCAACTGCTTTGAGTATCTGCTTGAGTGGTGAAGCGCTCAGTGTGTACGGCAGCCTGACGCCGACCGATGCAGCCAACTACGCAAAGGTGGAAGCTGCTTTGCTGAAGCGATTTAGATTTACTGTGGAAGGATTCCGGGACAGATTTCGGACAGGAAAGCCAGCTGATGATGAGACGGCTACGCAGTACGCCGCCCATCGTAGCCATTATTTCGACAGATGGATTGAACTTTCAGGGACAGCGCAGGAGTACGATGAGCTTAGAGAGCTCCTAATTAGAGAACAATTTCTTACTAGTTGCCACTCAAGCCTGTCGCTGTACTTGAAAAAGAGGAAGGCTGAGTCACTTGAAGGAATGCTTGAATTGGCTGATCAATTCTTGGAAGCGCAAGGTGGAACTAATTTGGCCAAGGTCAAGAAGGATTGTCCCGATGATTCGAAGAAATTGGCTCCCGAAGAAAAGAAGCGTGCACCAGAGAGCATTCCGCGATGTTTTCTGTGCAACCGAGTGGGTCATCGCGCGAAAAACTGTCGAACGATCTTTACGAGCCCTACGGCAGTAAAATGTTTTAAGTGTGGTCAGACTGGGCACAAAGCAGACGCATGTCGAAACGGAGTGAGTCGAACTCACCAGGTATCCTGTGTGCAAGCGGCACCGAAATCTGATAATAATGCCGTCACCGATTGATTCGTAGAGTTGAAGAATGGGGAGAAAATTCCTATTGTGGGTGCTGTAATGTCAAAACAGCCAACCGGTGTTCCGAAGCGAATGCCAACGCTGCCTGGAAAGGTTGCGGGCAAGAAGATTACGGTTCTAAAAGACACCGGTAGCTCCACGGTTATCGTGCGGAGAAATTTGGTACGGGAAAGTGAGTTGACAGGCAGAACGAAACCGGTTTGCCTAATTGACCGTACGGTTCGGATGCTTCCCGAAGCAGAAATTGAGGTTGAAACCCCGTACTTCAGCGGGAAGGTTACTGCTTTATGCATAACGACCCCCCAGTACGACATCGTCATCGGAAACATCGACGGGGCGCGAGGACCAAATGATCCAGAACGTTTGGGGGAAGACCCGAAGATAGAGCCCTCACCAACACAGCGGCCGCGAGATACAGTGGAGGAGCATCCCGTGACGGATCTCACTAGAGCCCAAGGTGAAGCCGCGGTGCAAGAGACAGTGAATGAGAAGATGATCGTGTTGGGTGAGTTCACGGACCGGGCAGCTGGACTTACGTCGGCACGACCTCAACCGAGCGACAGTGTAAAGGTGACGGAGTCGGCCAGTCAGGCCACATGTCAGGACGTGAACAAGCGGGTGAATAACCAGGCAGGATCGGTTGAGGGTCATGACCCGTTAGCAGTGTCGGAAGTGACAACGATGGCTGAGACACCGCCTCATATACCGTCGTTGGGAGGGGCTCGCCGGAACAAAACGAGCAAAAACAATAAGAAGAGATCGAGAGAGCACCGCAAGAAAGGGCGCAAGCGCCGCTCGAAATACACAGGATAGGTGCTGAGGTGGAATCGAATTGTGTTTGGCAGGGCTGTGTGCCATATGTTGCGTTAATGTTCTTGTTGTCCTGTGTCGCAACTGTATGTTGAGTGAGTCCAAATGTTTGTTACGGTGATGTGATGTATAGTAATGATGTGAGTATAGTAATTGTTGTAATGAGCGAACTTTATACATTCGTATTGTTTGAAATGTGTGATGAAGTGTTGTAGTCTTGTACCTGTGGCTCTATTTCATGTGTCGTGGAATTGAATTACAATGTACAGTTGTATTGAGTGATCTATTGTGAATGTGAAGTGTCATGAGCGCCGAATTGTGTTACAGTCTGTGAGAGTGTGTGGTGACTGTTCGCGCTCGTTTGTGTGGTTTTGAATATTATGAGATAATATTCTTAAAGTGGGGGGCAGTGTCACAGAACGAGCGCTAAAAAAGGGCGCGCCGCCAAATTCTTGCGATAACGCGCGGGAGAGACGTCGCGAGGTCAAAAGAAAAAAAAAGAGAAAACAAACATCCAAGGCTCCCCGGGCGCGCGCTCTATCCTCGGAAGCGTGGTTTCGCCGACGAACCTCCTCACCCCACATCGGCGGCCGAGCGAACACTCAAAATTTCCAGAAGGAAAGGGGCGTGTATGCCGGGTTGAGTCATTTGTCGGGGACGGCCCTCGTACAGTCTCGCGCCTCCCCCCAGACTTCGCTGCGTATCGTGCCGACGAAATGACGAGAAATTTCTGGAATGTCGACCGGAAGGTATTTAACCGAGCAGCGGAGATGAGAGAGCAGGAGAAGACGGAAGTTAGCGCCAGAGCGCGTAGGGTATACCGCCGTGTAGTCGGCGAAGGTTTTGTCCGTAGGGACAAAGCAGGAAAAGGCGTGAGGTTTCCTGGAAGAGAAACTTCGAAGGAGAAGACGGAAGTTAGCGCCAGAGCGCGTAGGGATTCCGCCGTGTAGTCGGCGAAGGTTTTGTCCGTAGCGACAAAGCAGGAGAAGAAGAGGATTTCCACCTGAGGGTTGAAGGCTCGAGCTGCAGGCAAGAGCGTGTGTTTACCGCTATCGAGCGAAGACACGTGGCAACAGCTGCGTGTGTGCAGCCGACGTGTTTCCGGCGAAGAAGTTGAAGCTTGAAGACTGGCCAACTGAAGACGCGAGGTTTTCTGGGAGAGAAACTTCAGGGGGCAGCGGAACGACAACAACGCTGGACTTTCAGTGAGTGATTCTCGGAAGAGTATCATTCAGACTTTTGTTCCAAGGACTTTGGACTGAATAGGTTTTCTATCTCTTTAGTCTTTAAGTGTCTTGGGTGTTCAATGCATGCGACTGCATTGTAGTGCGTATTGTTGTCTGTGTCCGTTGTTTCGAGTGTGGCTGATTTTACTGTGTAGTACGAAGTTTGTTTGGTGACATATTGTGCTCAACTATTGTGGAGTGTGCATTCATGTATATTGTTTTCGATCTGCCATTATTGAGAATATAATTCTGTTTGTTTATCAACTCTCGGCTCTGACTTGTTCTTTGGACCACAGCCGGCGTCCGCTGGCGCGCCAAAAAGAACCACTTCTAAATTGTCCACGCTTTCGTGGTGCGGTTCGGGGGACCGATATTTCGGCCCTTGAAATTAGCCCGGCGATCGCCTCCCGAATTAACGGGACGTGTGTGACAGTCGACACCTCACAAATTTGGGCGTTCGCACCTTATTTTTCTTTGTCGCAACAAGATCAGGGTCAGTGAAGCCCTAGGAGCTCACCCTCTTTTTTTTCTTTTTAAAGAGCCAATAAACAACGTCGAGGTAGAAAATTTCAATGGTGATATAACTGTGCGTTGGACAATGTGATTCTTCCCTCGCAAGAACTTTATGATTAAGTGCACACTCTAAAAAGGAAGTTACATTGTTTAAAACGACCCAATTTTTTCTCGTTTGATTTCTCGGTTATCTTTCCCTTTCATTTTTCGCGAGAAGTAGGCGTAGCGCTTTGTCGCAACTATGCTTTCTTGGTCAACGTAACGCGACGGGAGCGATACGACCGAGCAAGGCTTCCCTGGACCTGAGTAGGCGTGATAGCAGCGCGGGGAGCAGGCGCTGTGCAAGGAGAAGTAGTGGAAGTGTGCGCCGTGGCAGTTTCGACCGGCCACGTGGGAGTCGTTCCAAGCGAGTGGTGCTGGCCGGGTTTATTATCGGCTCCAGCGCCGGGGCCCACGAAACAAAAACTATCAGTTGAAAATGCGATTTTGGTGCATCTTCGTTGGTTAAGTACCTGTAATTCATCACTTTTAACACAGAGGGCTGAAGAGCACCAGATCGATGTACTAGAATCTTGATAAGCGGTAAATATTTCGTAATTTTTGTTATATTCTCGTATACACACTAAAATATTTTCATAGGAGAAAAGCTAGAGCACTTGTTTGAGGTCATGAACAGTTTAATAATAATTTTTGTCGTTACGTGTACGGTGACAACGATATGAGCATGCATGAGGCAAGCCGCAGTGGACTGTTCCGGAAGTGTCGATAACCCGGGGTTCTCTGAAGTGAACACATCACTTAGCGTCCGTCAAGGTGTAAGCACCACGGCTGGGCCGAACACGCGCCTATCGGGTCAGCAGCACAGCGCCATGCCACCACGCTACGTTGCTATGTTGAATGTGTGTTTATCATTACCAGAAATTCGCAGCGCTTCTTCTTTATCTTCTTTTTTTCATTGGGGGGGGGGAGGGTATTTTGTTGCACGTGTACTACAATATTCATGGTGGTATGCTGTTTGAAACATCACTTGAAGAAACTGCGAACCGAGCTTTGAAGGATGTCCACACAACAGGAGAAAATTTTACTAATTCAAGAATGGTATTAGCAACAATGAAACAAAACGACTCAAAACAAAACCATAACCGACATGCGGCGGTTATGTACATGATGCAGTGCAGACCTAAGCGCTTTGCAAGAGACAATCCAATGATGATTAACAAAAGTAATCAGCGCCATAAAAGCCGTTAACGTAAAAAGGCGGCACGTGATACATCCTAATTACATTTCTGAAAAAAAAGTTCTACCACTTCTAGTGATAACGAGTATTAAGGTACAAAATCATGACCATCTTTTCTTACATTTGACATGCTTCAGTCAGTTCCTCTTCACGTTTTGTGGCATTTGGTATGCTTCAGTCAGTTCTTTATGACATTTCGTAGGTGGGTAGCTTTAAAACGGCCAAGCGAATGCACTCTCTGCAGCCAGCAGGAAAGTCTCCCACTCCTGATGTGACGGACGTTCCATGTTCTTTCATCCCCCCCCCCCCCCGTCTTTCTTATGCACACTCTACCACAAGAAAATGCTATGTGATACAGAACATTTGTGATTTGCTTGGTGAATCTAGTGGCATTGCGAGTAGTGCAAATGCGTCCTAATTTTCAATTTTCTAACCTTTAGCGAAATCGTGACAGCTTGAATGGCGTTGAGAACGTGGAAACTTTTGTCTCACAGTGAGAAATGTGTACTTCCTTTCGCTTAGTGTCCTTACTTTCACGGGCACCTGACATATCATCTGTTTCTTTTTTAAACTTCCTCTATTTCCTTTCAGCTCAATGGTACAGTCTTTGAATGCAGGTTCTGCGTAGGTGTGAAAAATTAATTCGCTCTGTTATGTTGTAATTTTTTGTGGCCCTCCAGGAGAGAGAGAGAGAGAGAGAGAGACTTTATTAACAGAAAGGCAGAGAGGTCGGCCTGACCTACAGTTTCCTCTGGACTGCTACTCTACACTGGCGAGTTGGGACAGAGGGGAGAGAAAGAGTGATGAATGACGATGGTAAGGTAGGGAGACGAGAATATGGTCCCGTTACGCTGGGGTGAATCTAAAGATGTGCATCCAGTCCAGTGGCTTGTAAGAATGCTACGACGGCTCCTATAAACCCACTTGTGTAGCTGTCGTCCGACCAAGGACCTAACACTACCGCATGTTTTTTTGTGAATACCAGTTATGCCAACTTACATGTAGGACACCTATAAGCTGATGATAAGCTTTTGTCCCCCTGGTCTCCCGCAATGCTATTGTTGTAAATAAACCTATAAATCGAATCAAATCGTCCGTTGATGGTCTACTAAGATACCGTCCAATAGAAGAGATCAGTTTCAGACGTTTTCTTGCGTACACTGGACAGTCGCAAAGTATATCTTCGAGTATTTCTGGTAACTGACAGCGGCCACGCAACCCCGAAAATGCACTGCCAACCAATGCAGTAACATATCATTTGTTTTACACTCGTCCCAGATCGCTAGTGCCACCGAGCTGGCTTCCAACAGTGTCATCTACTATCTACTATGTCGATAGTGTTGCGCATTGCAGTGTTCACGATTGGCGCCCAGAACAAAAGCCCATCCACGTTGATTTTTTAACCCCGTGACTGCGGCCAATGTTGTCATTTATTGGAATCTGCGCTTATTAGTAGTGCTAATTAGGTGTCATAATTTCAAAATGCAAATGTACACTTTATTTAGGCATCGACACATTCTGTGATTTTGCCCACCTTCTGCCTTCATTTTTTAAGAGCCATCAATAAATGGAACGAACTCCCCGACCTTGTTATGCAAATGCTCTCTAATATTAAGTAGATTTCTGGAAAAATGGCAAGTCTATATAATGTGCTTAAGTTTTGTGCGGTGACTGCACTCAAGAGACAGTGGGATTGGGCGTGTTGGTATAACATTATAAAGGGTACTTACCAGCGCAAACGACAGGGCAGGAGGGGACAGGAGAAGAGACGAGACAGAGCGCTGAACGACAACATGAGGCTGGAGTGAAGAAGACAGGAAAGGGCCCGTTGTATTAGAAATAAAACTCAAGAGACAGTGGGATTGGGCATGTTGGTATAACATTTCGAGTTTTATTTCTAATACAACGGGCCCTTTCCTGTCTTCTTCGCTCCAGCCTCATGTTGCCGTTCAGCGCTCTGTCTCGTCTCTTCTCCTGTCCCCTCCCTGCCCTGTCGTTTGCGCTGGTAAGCACCCTTTATAGTGACTGCACTGTTCACGAGCTGTTGTTTTCACTGGTGCCTCATTTGTATACTCACTTCTTTATTTCTGTGTTCCACTTGTATACCCACTTATTGTTTTATTATTGACAAGAAATCCAACATTTCATGTGCTTGTATTTGTCAGTTTTTCATATCAATTGTGTACCTCTGTACGCAATGGTTTTTTTTACGATATATGCATTGAGTCAAACATGTTTTTTTTGGCATTACTGTTACACACGTTTCATCCGTACAGCATGTTATTTCGTGTGACGTGTACTGTTGTATGTTCTTTTTTCACTTCCACTCCTATAGTGAGCCATTGAGGGTCGACCGTATCAATAAATTTAAAAAAGTAAATAAATAGTAACTGGTCATTCCAATCGGTTATAATGTGCGGAATTATAAAAATTAGAAAAAGTTAGTTCTGGTCTTATATGTGGTGTTACAGAAAGATCCTGACGATGTGATGTTCCATGTGCTGCAAGCGGTGTCACATAAGCTCATGGTTTGAGAAAAGAGATGTCTTTAAGCTGGAAAAGAAATTTCAATCTATGTATTTTCTTAGTATGCTGCTTCATTATGCTGGTGGGAGAATCAATGTGCATTTAGAAAAAAAAATTAACCTAACTGCTCTACGGTGAATCATCTCTTGTGCATTTATTGTTATAGTTTTTGTGTAGGGACCCCCTACGGTCCATGCATGTTATCGTTTTCGTTGGAGGTGTGAAGTGTAGGTTAGCTGTCTAGGGTCACGAAGAGTGTGGTTTAGTTTAGCATAGAAAGTTTAGGATAGTTGTTTCGGATAGTTTAGGATAGAAAGTTTCTTAAAGGAAGAGTTACATATGTTGGAAACGTTGTTATTCCAACTTAATTCACTTGTGGTTGTGATTACAAGTTCGTTACATTGGCTTACTTTGGTGAGTAGTGTACATCCTAGGTTGTAGCCAGCTGGTCTAAGAACTGGCTAACCTCCTCCCCTCACAAAGGCTGTAAGCGAGAAAAATGCCAGGCCGGCCCGGAACGCGCAGCACAGCCACAGTGAAAGCTGAAAGAGTGGCCTTCATAAAGCTTTATTTAAATGCTTGTGGCAGCTACAAGGAAAACTGCGTGGGGAATTCGGTGACTGGCGCATTATAGCGATACTTAAGGGATCAACTTCTAGCAGTGCATATGCACACACTCCCGGAATTCATCTCATTCAGCACCACAGAATGTGAGGGAATGTACAGTCTTGAACTATACGAGAAGAAACAGTGGTATTACTTTTCAGAAACCATAATGGCTACATGCTGCTGGTAACCCTGAAAGTATCCAAAACATCAAGTGCTCAAAAGGAACGTTCTTTCTCACACTTTGATACATCACTTGAACATCCGTACATTACAAATAATGATGATTAAAGACGAATCGAATTTTTCCTCTTATATTACTTGTGACTGTACATGCCACGTGTTGGAGTTTTCTTGCCGAGAAATCCCTTGATGTACCGCATATATTTTGACGAGAATGTATATTGCTGCCATTTCTATTTCACTGAACACCGAGTTCACGAAAACACATTGATTACAACTAAATCAGAGCTAAAGACGACGACGGGGTCATGGGCTAAAAATGGTGACGGATGAGCATGAACGCGCAGTACAAATCTTCATGACTTTTTTTTGTCGTCGTGTATGGTGCTGGATAACTTACCGTATATGACACCGGTTTGCTCTAACCGAAATATTGGCCTCGAGGACATACCACGGTGCCATTTACGTGATGACGTCACTCATAGGATGCCGGATTGAGATTGTCTGCTAGAACACCGCATTTCCTGCGCTTTTGCTGTGGACACTGTCCATGCTTCCCTCTGTTTTGAAGCTCAGTGCTTAAAGAAGTGGTAATACCTAATAATATGGGAAAGCAAACGGCGACTCGGTGCCCCCGGCGGCACTCTCGAGTCTAATTTGCATCGTAAATTCGCGACAAAGAACCGGTGCAGATAGGGGGGGGGGGGGCGATGCAAGTGGTGTCGCGAAAGCGAAGCTGTCGTATTCTACAAATACGCATCCTATCCGTGACGTCAAAACGATCGCAGCTCTGGCCTCTCTAGTGGAGGACCTCGCGGGCTATACTTGAATAAGCATAATGAAGTCTTACATTTTTTCAACGCCGAATGTGTGTGGAAAAGAAGCGTTACAAAAAATCTAAAAGCAAAGACAAAAAAAGACAGCGAGACACACTCGACAACTTTCCAACGAATGTACTCCAAAAGACAACGCTTCAAATATTCTTCATGTTCTAAGTAAATAACCAAACGAGTTGACATGGTAGCGGGCGAGTACAGTTGCATGACCTCCATCTGTTGAGCAAGTCAATGATGTCATTGGCCACTAAGTCTTTGTTTTCTTCGTATCTGGCATTGCTTGATCGCTCAATCGCATTATTGCTCTAATACAACGGTGCCATAGAAAGCAACAAGTATTACGCAGAGCGACCTGCACGTCCCCGCAGTTTACGCGAGCCGCAGTCCGATTCACTGCTTTCAACACAACGGCACATGCACAAGTGGGGCACGCATACATCGATGCGTCTGTTCAGATATGCAGCAACTGACGCGAGACCCACGCGATCCATCAAGTGACCCTCGCATCGTAGTCGAGTCTATACTTGCACACTCTATAGTTCGAAGAAAAGCCGCTCTTTGCTCCCGGCATCCACTCGTATTGAAGGCACCGGCAGCAGCGCCCCACTTTTTTCAAAGGCCGGGTTCTACATCAAGTTCATCTAGAGTAAAGCGACATTTAATGCATACAATAGAAGGCAGCTGAGTGGATGCTCCTCACGTAAGGCAGTATAGTGAGGGCTTCTGTGAGTGATGTGTAGATAAATGTTTGATAAATCGCGTAGTTACAATGGAACCTCATTCACGCGACTTTGCATATTACGTGTTTGTTTTTATTCCTGACCGTTATACCATCAAGATAACGCGTTTTCATCCATTTATAGCAACCAAACTTCTGCCAATATGGGATGATATGGCCACGAAAATGAATCTTGAGTAATATCCAGAGGAATTTTATATGATTATTCATCGGTATACGAGCTCGAACAGTGTTCCCAAAAGCCACCATCTGTCTGCCCGTTCCAGAGCCACTGGCGCAAAGCTGAGTCCATTTCGCGGGGGAAAAAACAGCGCTGCTGTGTCCAGTGATGATGATGATGATGATGCGCCAAGCGATTCACCGCGCCATCTTGCACGGTATCTCGCCCAATGTTGCTCAATAAAAGCGAGCAAGTTCGGTTGCGAGTAAGGAAGAAACTATGCCCGTTCATTAGCATGTGGCAATTTCCCTCCTTTTCTGTCTTTCAGAATGCATGGCTTACTTCCTGCGTGATGGTGAGTGCGCTCGTTCACTTTCTTTGCGTTGCTCTGTGTGTAGTTTTTACCCAATTGAGCGATGTGTGCGCATGTCGCGGCTTCCCGCGGCAGCAGGGGTGAATATACGGCTCAATTGCCGTGAGCTTCATGTCTTTGACGCAGCCATTTCAACTTATGGCACAGTTCGCCTCAATAGAAGTTAGCAATTTCCAGACGAGTTTTAAAACTCACTTCAAATTTAATGCTCGTGCAGTGTTGTAATGTCTGCCTCATGTTTTCAGGAGCCTCGACTTCCCATCGGCAGCATTTTCTGACCATGCTACAAAAGTGTGCCGGCTCCTCTTGAGCAAACATGCCACGTTTATATGTTTCTTTTTTACTCGGGGGCCCAAGCTTTTCTTTTCATTTAATGTGACACCTCTATTGTGTCTTTTTCTAAAGTACGCGTCACATACTCTGACAGCGATGTTGAAGGGACACTAAGGGCAACTATTAAGTCGACGTTTATTACTGATTAATGGTCCACAAACCTCGCAGTGTTACTTTTGTGCGAAGTAAAGGCCTATATTGAAATAAAATCGCGTTTTAGTGGTCCGCATAGGATTGGCGCACTTCAAATGACCAGTCTCAAGAAGCAGACCGACCAGACCGCGAAGTGGTTTCCTTCCTTTATGGACCAGACCGACTCACGTCACTGTTGCTGTGCACAATGTTTCCCGGCTTTACTGCACTAGTAGCAGCAGTACGAAACCAGCGGGACCCACAGCAGTAACAACGGCCACTGATCAATCACCCACCATTGGCTCTGAGATTGCAGACGCTGTTTGGTTCGAATTCTCCCCGCAAGAGGGCATCACCTGTCCATTGTAACTTTACGCGAAAATTGAATTTTCGAACCACGGACGCCTTTCCCCGTAGTTACGTCCAGTGGTACTTTAATCCGTAATCAAACAGAAATGAACAAGCAGCATTTTATTGTGTCTCTTGATACACGGAAAGCTCTTCATTTAGTGCACCAAGATCGATTACTAGTGATTATTGTAGGCAGTCCGTCTGATATCATCGGGATCATTTTTATAATGTCCTACTGCGGAGCATGTGTTCTTGTGCATTTACCTTAATTTATCGATAAGTAGGGCAATGTTGCTGATAATTTTATCGTTTTAGATATTGTCATACATTGAGCTTTCACCCTGACGTAAATTGTTGTTTGACTTTAGTGTCCCTTTAACACCTGTCCTTTCCCCCCTTCTCTTTAGCTACGAGATCTCTGCTTACCTGTTACCAAATTTGAACATGCCTGCAGAGGCCGCTGCACGCAAAGTGGCATAAATACGGTTAGGTGAAGCAATACCAGTCTCAATGATCGCTACTGAGCAGTTACCCCTGGAAGCGTGGCGAAACGAAGTCATATCGTTATGAGCAATTTTTTTCCATTAACCATCACTGAGGACAAACATCTCTAACCGGGACAGAATTTTAACTCAACCAGCTTCAAACAATTATTTTATGACAATTCATAAAGACATGTTGACTCAGTTTGCCGAGCTCTCTTCAGAGATTCCTGCAACTTGGCAGGTGAAAGGCATTTCAAACTTTTTATTGCCCCTTATTTGCTTACGTTACCCACCCCCTACTTTTCTGACTATTTATTTCTGTCCCTAAACTAATAGTGCACATCATCATATATTCTGATGTACGATGTACCGCTTCGCTTTACACCGGGATTTTCTGCCAGACCAACGTTTTTTAAGGATGGGTAGAACATGGGTAGAAGGGAGCCAAGAACGCACAGCTTCAGAAAAACGCTTTGTGAAAGCTGACAGTTTTAAAGAGTATACCGATAAGTACTGGGCTGCAGTTTGTACGTTTATAAGCATTTGATAGTGATAAAAGATAAAAACAGCAAATGCAACCCATAACAATCACTTACCGGCAATAACTTATTTGTGAAACATGGTTGTCCCCGAAATAATTCTTATAATCATCACCTGGCCGCAAAGTAAATAGTAAATTAGGGCAATGACACTCATTCATCTGGCACTGCATAAATGACTGTGTCCGTTAGGCATAATCAGAGAACGCGAAAGATACTTAAGGCATAGATGTGTGTGACATGGCCTGGTGGCGCAAGTCATAAATTAAACTCAGCCCCTCGATAATAATGATGTGGAGGGGCTTACGCCCTAAAACCCCAGTATGATTATGACGGACGGCGTAGTGAAAGGCGCCTGAAATTTAGACCATCAGGTATTTGTTATGGTGCATTGACATCACACAGTACACGCGGCCCTTTAAGGATCAAACATAATCGCAACTTTTGCTTCGATAATTATAGAAAGAGAAGTTTGACGCAAGAGGACGTGCGCTCTCACATTTCGCTGACGTGCGTCCGAGGAGCATCTCACCTACTTAATGTGCCGTATCTCATAGCAACCTCGTTTCTATCCCTCTCTCTCGTGTGTCTTTCTTCTCTATACTTCGAGGAGGAGTGGGCGAGGGGGTGGTACTAAGGAGCGGCCGCTTTCAAAGTGAATTGCGGCCCGTATCTCGCTGCGGCGTCTGAATACGAATGGCGCGAGAATAGCGTGGCGTCCGTTACAACTGCGTGCGAACAAATCGTCCGCGTCCTTACACTGGAACAGGCATGGCGGAGATGCCAATCGTTCAGTTCCGGGTTTGTGCTGGCCGGTCACCGCAGTTGCATGAGCCGCCCACGCAGCATGCACAAAGAAACATCCGCAGGATACCTCGCACGAACATACACTCCCAGTCAGCGGCCGGCCTTGTATGCGTGTGCTATATTCGAAGGTCCTTCGACGCGTACAGCCGGTGCTGCGGTAATGCGGAGCCATAACTTGCGGAGAGAGTGGCCTCTTGATTTGGGAAGTGACGCAATGCTCAGATTATTACGGTGCCGCAAAGCGGGGGCGGGTAATGTGCCGGCATGTTCGAGAGCGAGAGAATGGTGAGACGTGTTTAAGTGAAAGCAAATTGCGCCGGATAGGTTAAGACCATTACAGTAGTGTACCTTGGGCAGGAACGGGATGCCGTCATGAAGAGAGCCACGGGGCGCATACTCTGACTGCCTTATTGACGCTAAAACTCTGAAACAGCGCATCGTTCAGAGGTTTTCTCTATACAAATAACGACAGGTACCCGGTGGTTTGCTTGTTTTGTTGCTGCTTTGAATTCCTCAGGTTAACATGAGCGTTTGTCGTATACTAGAGAACCTGGTAGCCGTATACAGGTCGCCTTGAGACGATACGCGCACACGTGCTCCTTTTATTGCGCTTGTAGGCCATGAGACCACATGGAAGATCACCCTTTCTACAGTTTTAAACATTTCATCACCACATATAACAGGTTCATCCTGGTGTGGACAGTCTAGAAAATCATGTTTTAAATATAACGGTGGCCCTGATGCTCCGCCTGGTTCCTCCAGCTCGCCTTGCATGATCAATATTGTGTTTGCGAATACAATATATATTTCAATGTTGTAGTGGTCTTGCTTATGAAGGAACTGGCCATTTCCTTGTTTTCTAGGCAGAAGTCATAGATCTCTGAATTTCAAGTTTGCGTTGTTGGATACAAAAAAAAAAGGCACATGTACAGAGGCAAACCGGCCACGTGCTTGGTAGCACCTGCAGACAAACCCTTTTACTACGGTGTTTTATGACGTTATCACAACATAATATACAGGTATAGTCTACTGGGCTTACCAGGATACCGGGTTTACCGTGATAGCAGAATCGAATGACGCATGTGCAGATATTAAAATACATTTTTACCAAAACTGTTTTTTTAGCAAACTCGACACAGCAGTAGATAAGGAGCTAGGTGGTATGGATCTGAAGCTGCTCAGATTCGTAGATGACTACGTTGTTCTTTTTGTAAAAAAACGATCCGGGTATAAGCACGTTAGTGACTTTTTGAAAACTTTCAAGAAAAATTGATTGATTGATATGTGGGGTTTAACGTCCCAAAACCACTATATGATTATGAGAGACGCCGTAGTGGAGGGCTCCGGAAATTTAAACTTTCAAAAAAAAAACCAGTGCGGCTTACAGTTTACCTTTGAGGTGCCAAAGGAACGATGCATTCAGTTTCTTAAATTGTCTCCTTTTCACACGTGTTAGATGTATCACCCTAGATCAGAAAAACAATTGCTGAACTATCATTCAGCACGTTCGAAGATATTAAAAATGGGATCGCAACTTCTTGCATCAAAGCTGCCCTCATGAAATCGTGCGTACACTCAATGAATGAGAGAGTTTCCGCGCAAATCAAGTACTTGAGGGGAGCTGGTTACCGAGATGATTGTATCCTATTGGCCCGTGATAATAGTCATCGGGAAGTGAAAAATACAATGATCGGCACACGCGAAGAAGGGAGACAAGTTGGGAGTGAAAAAGAGCGGACAGTGGTCATCCCGTATCTGCTCAGCATTTCACATCGGTTGAAAAAAGTTGCATTAAGGTATGGCGTGCGGGCTCTCTTTTCAGCTGAAAACAAATTATCGAAGATTCTCCCAGCAGTAGGAAGGCTAGCCAACAAGAAAGCAACGGGAGAATCGGACAGGTGTAGCATAAAACATGGAAGGAGGTACGTTGAGTGCAAAAGAGGTGTTGTATACGGAACACTTTTCACATGTGTAAAGAAATACGTCGGCCAGACAGGTCGGTGCCTGAATGTGCGCCTTCGTGAACATGAGAGTTCACTAAAGGGGGCCCTTACTCACACTTAGCGATGCACGGCAAGGAGTGCACCTGGCAACCGAAACTTTCAGACACACGAATAATTGACAAGCACAAGAAGCGGACGATGAGGGAAATAATAGAAGCGCATAGAATTGGGAAAGGAGGTGACAGTTGCGTCCGTCAAGCGTCTGCTCTACTAACAGATGCCGAATTCGCCTTTTTGGACGTAACATAACCTAGTGCATTTTATTTTTTATTTTTTACGTTTTAGATGCGGAGCATCTAATACTCGAGGCTTGTAGTGCGGCGCCGTCCGCAAGCTTCCTCCTCCTTCTTCCACCATCTGTGCCTCCCTTCCTCCTCTACACACCGCGCGCTTCACTCCTCCACCATCTGTGCACCCTTCCTCCTCTACACACCGCGTGCGCTTCTCCTCTTCACGAACATTCGCTAGCTGTATAATGTAGCACGCATGCGCCGTCACGCTTCGAGAACATCGGCAGCTGACGCGCGCGCATGCGCCGTCGCGCTTCGAGAACATCGGCAGCTGACGCGCGCGCATGCGCCGTTGCGCTTCTCTTCCTTCTCGAACATTCGACAGCTGACAGTGCATGCGCCGTCGCGCTGTATATATACTCAAGGTCGGTGCTCGCTCGCTCAGTTGCCGCTCGTCGGTTGGTTTGTACGGCGCGTCGACGTCCCAGGTCGCAATGATCGACGTCCCTTCGACCAGCGCCGGCCAAAGTGGCATCTAAAAGCCATCGTGCTCAAAGTTCGTCGCAATAAATAAACACCGCCCTTTCGCATACTTGTCGTACGTGTTCACTCATTTAACACCCCTCCTACAACCACGTTAACCAATTTAGCCAGCGACCCAAGTAAGTCGCAATTTAACACCCCATTTCACAACCACGTTAACCAATTTAGCCATCGACCCAAGTAAGTCGCACTTTAACACCCCGTTAACCAATTATATGCTCCGCATCCTCCTCAGTGTTCCCCCGAGGGAAGCTGTGGGCAATTTTTTTTCCTCCTTAGCTTTTGACACGTGTTTGTTTCCGGTTGTGTGCCATGGATTATGTGAGTGATTATTTTGGTATATCACATTGTTGATGATAACAGGGGGAGATTGGGAATGACGTACATGCGTGTTGTGTATTTATTAGTGTTCGCTTCGAAATAAAAATTTCAGTTGGTAGTAAGCGCTCGTCTTTGTCCTCTCTGAGTGTGTGAAATTTTTAGCGCTTGTTTCATCATGAACCTTTAATTTATTTATTACGAGCGTGTTTTTGAAGTATTATTGGCTCTTTGAATATTCTTCAAGCATTGCCTTTTCATTCAGACGTGAAATATTATTTGCCTAGATGTGTACGTTTATGTTAAGTAATAACTAAGTTTACTGACAACTGCACCTAAACCTAAATTAATGCGAAACGGGAAATGACGTGCAAGGGATAAAGAGGAAAATTCCTCTCTTGCGAATCACTCGGTGCTCGAAAGACAGGAGCACGCACAATGGAGATGGATTTGTTTCTACTGCTTGAGACAGCGATCGCCAGCACAAATTTCGCTCTTCCCGTCTGCTTCGGAAGCACTTCCTCTGCATCTTCCTTCCGGGCATAGGTGAGAGGAGACTTCCGGTCTTTCGCGGCGGTTAATTGACGCGAACGCCATGAGGGTCTTCGCGTAATTGCGCACGCCAGCAGCGATTGCACGATGGAACGTGACGCATTATCGCAGCTCCTCGCTTTTAAATCATGTAAGCTATATAATTTATACGAAGGAAGGAAGGAAGGAAGGAAGGAAGCAGCCACACAAGGAAGGAAAGGAGCAAGCGGGCAAGCCGGCTGAAAAACAAAGAAGGCTCTAAGTACGCTTTAGTCCTCGGAGTGCGGTGGCGGCTTCCGCGCATACGACGCGCAAAGTGTGTCAGTCGTGATAGGTAGGCGGGCTGATGTGGTGTATACGAACTGTACACGTCGCATACTACACAGGTTGCTCGCTATGTTACAAGACTGTGTCGCAAAACTTCGTGTGCTGCCGTGCGCCTTTCGCAGCGTCTGAATTGTGCTAAAGCAAGATGCCCCCCTCCCTCCCAAAAAAAGAGAAAGAAAAAAACGCAGGGCGATTTTTCTGACAGTTTGCACGTTGTGGCATCAAGTGCAGGTAGCCTTGTACTTCGTGTGGTTCTTGAAAACAAGCGGGTGACCCGCGATGACTGCGTCGTGGCGAGCCTGTTAACAGCACTGCGTTTATCTTACTGCTTGATGTACGCCTTCTTGTCTCCGCTATAGCCAGCTGAGAACGGTCATCCGTACACCTTACATACTATTCCGTGAAGAATACTGAGCAGCCGTGGTGAATAATCACCTAGGCCAATCCCCTGCAGAAGGCGCGGTGGCTGGTGAGACATTAACATGATAGCTTTAATGAACTTGTCGTACAGCAATTTTGATGTTAGCATCGTTAGTTGTGGGCTCAAAATCATCATCTTGTGCGTGACCGAAAAATTCAGAATGATGTAAATAATAGGAATCATGAACGTTTCAAGGTCTTAGTGAGGATTGAACCCTGGTCATTTTCGCGGCAGGCAAGTGTTCTACCCCAAAGCCACACGTATTTTTTTTCTTCATTGCCTAACATATCTAGATTGATGATTGATATGTGGGGTTTAACGTCCCAAAACCACTATATGATTATGAGAGACGCCGTAGTGGAGGGCTCCGGAAATTTAGACCACCTGGGGTTCTTTAACGTGCACCCAAATCTGAGCACACGGGCCTACAACATTTCCGCCTCCATCGGAAATGCAGCCGCCGCAGCCGGGATTTAAACCCGCGCCCTGCGGGTATTGCCTAACATATCTAGACTGTTCACATTTCAGATATTCAACAGAATACAATAGTATCCAACAATACACCCACAAAATTCAAGCAATAACCGTCATATCTAAGCTGAGTACAGATCAATACTTTGGTATTTGTAACAAGGGTTCAATGCGCACAATCCACTACGGTACATCCTCTTGCCCTTTCAGCACTTCCAGATAATGGCACACTGATTCGCAAAATTATTGCCGTACAGATCGCACTTATATAAATGCATTTTGAAAAGCACATCGGGTAAGTCATACTCTGCAGGTCCAGAAGCGTGATCATATTATAAGATATGCCTGCCTTGTTTTTAACAGAAAGACAACGAATGCTGTGTAGACATAACGGTAATTCTTCATGCAAGGTTCTCTGTATTATGTCCCAGAAAAACACCCTGCTCTAGCAGTTTACAAACACTTGTTAAATTGCTTCCGGTTTACTGCATAAGTATCAAAGTGTATTCCTTGTGATGAATCCCCTATCCTCCAACTATGTTTTAATCGGTAAGGAACCAGTGTGTAATTTAAAGAAAATGTTTTGACCCCTGGCGCTACAAGCATTCTTTTAACACGTTTAAGAACATCCTATCCTGCGTCTGCACAGTGCCGCTGATGGTGCAATGTTGCAATGGTACATGCAGTAAACATCGACAAGGTCGTTATACATTTTTTGTGTGATACTTCAATCAGATACTCTAACGAAAATCTCACTGACAGATAGTGGGAGGATTGAACCTCCTCTATATACCACTGTACTGGTCCTTGCACATTTGATGATTACAGGACAATTCCTGGCAGCACTTTATAAACAACCTTAGTTGTATAACAGTTCAGAAAAAGTCTTGTCTACTTTGTCTACACTCGCCCGTTCAAAGCATCACTCGTCGCCTTGATGGGAAGTTGGCTGGGGAGTTCTCTTTCTTATGACACATGTCCGCTGCGTAACTGTTCGTTGTCTGTCGAGCCGTGTTGTCGGTGTGCAGCTAGCTACCCGGTTTTTCAGTGAAAAGAAGGTCAGCAGTAACGACGCCTCCGCTATGCGTTTACGAGGGCAGCGCACGAAACAAAAGACACAGTGGCTTCGAGGTGCGAAATATGCAAACAGGTCACCCGGACTGTGGGGCATGCTGGCCACGCCATACGTTTTGGCTCACTCTTCGGCTAACGCTTTCTGTCCGTGCGCCAGCGCTGTACGCACTACTTCACTCCACGCTGTGAACGTTCATAATCGTGGTTAGAATCACCCGCCCTCGATTTGGCAGTAAGCGGCCAGGAGATCTCCATTGATGCACCGCAATCGGTGTACGCCCAGGCACAAGCTTTTGTTCTTCAAAGATCGCCCGAAGTTAACCAAGTGGCTACACTTAGGTCGTGTTTGCATCTATCGTTCTGTGGCTGAAGAACGTGTCCCTGTGCGCGTTAGTGCTCTTGTGCTGCGCACTTCAGGCGTAGTTCTTAAGTATGGGCCCTCTCATTGTACAGAGCAGGGCTGAGGCGGATCGGTGTTGCCAAGTATGGTGCTAAATGAATGCGGCTACTAGTTTAAAAGACCAAATTCAATGGAGTGCGTGGGTTTCTGTTCGTTCAGGTTACGTACATGGACGCCACAAAAGCTCTCACGCTAATAATGGTTGCGCGAGTTGCGATTCTCACGATTGTTTTTGTATGGAGCTGAGAATAGACATTTCAGAAAATTCTGATGGTCGAGCGTAGATGAAATTTTCTGATTAGTGTAGAAATAAAGTAGTAATTCACTTTTTGCGTGGCTTTCCCACGTCTAGAGTGCCACGATTACGCCCTTTACCCCTACTTTCACTCCGGCGCTCGTTGCCGAAAAAAGAAATTATAGTCTGCGGTGTCATATTTGTTACGTTTGTTTATAAAGACCTTTTTATAAATGACCCATTTTCAAGCACGTTATTGTTGAGGCTATATCGAATCGAGAGCCCACCGTCAAGCCAACAAAGATCACTATCAAGACTACGTCGTGACTAACGTCAGAAGTGCGAAACCGTCTTGTTAAAGCCGCTGCGAGATGCCAGCCTGCAATTTCAAAAGGGTGCGTCATCGAACCATACAGACCACTTGGTGTCAGGAGGCGTGCGATTTACAAACCGTAGACTTCGTTATCGCAGGCGCCGATAGAAAAACTACAGCACATCAAAGCTGGCCGTTTCTGGCGGTACGCTTACACTGCCTCGATAAATTTGTTTTCTTTCAAGTGTTGAAAGCTATTTACGCTAGGGCGAACCAGAAGAAGCATGCCATAGCTATTCATCAAAGATGAAGGATGGAAATTTATCTCTATCGTATGAGCTTCACAGAGCTTCACTGAGCAGTATTTCCCCGTTGCATATTTTTGGCCGCTTTTTAACATGTGCCATGGCTGTAGATTTGCTGTACAAAAGTTCATTGTTTCAATTTTGGTACTAGACTCACCGAGGACTTTCTTATCTACATTTAGTCAATGAAACAACAATAAAAATATATAATATAGAGGGAAGAAATCATGGGTATATTTGTAACTGCATGAGACAGTGCGCACATTTGCACGGGGCAGTACAGTACGACAGATATCTTACATAAACTAAGCATTCGTTAACTTACCTTAAAATGTGTGCATTTCATAGTGTCCATTCTCGTTTTCAAGTGGAAAGGGTGGCTGCTAATCAGACTTCGAGATTGTAGGTTCCATCGCATACTACAACGGCTGCATTTTGATGGGTTGGACTTGAAAAAAACGCTTGTGTACTTACATTTAGGTGCACGCTTAACAGCTCCCCGTGGTTAAAGTAATTTGGCGTCCTCCTCTATGTAAGGCTCTTACGTTACGCTGTAGGTTTGCTTCATGAAGCGGAAAAAGTTCTTTCATTATTTATAGGCAAAAGAGGGCACACTTACGCACTCACACAGGGCAGCCACTCAATGCTTTAATATGCTGCAAAAAGTATCCCAGCAAGATCCTACTCCACGTTCTGCGTGATTATTCTAATAAACATGCTAGCTTGGTATAATAGTGGCTACGGTGTTCGGCTTCTCACCCGAAGGTCTCGGGTTCGATCCCGGCTGTGTCGGTGGAATCTTGATGGAAGCGAAATGGTAGAGGTCCGTGTACTGTGATTCGTACGGTACAGAACACTAGATGGTCAAGATGTCCGGTGCCCTCGACAACAGCTTCTCACCTAATAATGTTGTGATTTCGTGACATTAGACTCCCCATGTTATTATTAGGCATGTGAGGCTACAGTTGAGGCTACGCTTCAAGTGAAATGCCTCTTGTAAAGAATCAGTCCAATAGCTCAATTATTCGACATGTAAACAACGTCATGACATCGCCATTCGAAAACAAATTCTGATAAATATATAGCTGCGGCAATTCTTCCAAGAAAGACAACAAAGAAGGACATATATTGATCATTGTCTATCTATCCAGTTATTGTAAGACTTCAACCGTTCACGAGTATTGCCGGAAATCAGCACGTGCTCTTTTTGAGAATTCGTCGTAAATGGCAGGCCGCGTGATACGCTGTATTGTATCGCGCGCGTATTTTCAAGAGTCTCGACTACCGATCGGCAGCGTTCTCTGACCATCTGAAAGGGCCCCTCTAAGCGAAGTTTTAATATACGTTTCGCCTCGTCACGTCGCTTTGTGATAAACTGCCTTGTTCAGATGTTTTACATCGTCTCCAAAGTTGGGTTGGTGAGCGTTCCGCAAAGTATCAAACATGGACGTTGCCATGTTTTTGCGGATACTTAGGAGCCTGGTTTTTGTGTAATGGCGAATTGGGTTCCAAAGAAAACACGTCAATTGAATCATTATTTAACGAAAAGGAAATGCACTATTAAGATGACTTTAACGCCATAAATACATATTACGCTCTTAGCAAAAGCAAGTGTGTATGCTTGTTTCGCCTTCTGGCAACGGTATCATTCGGTAATGTGGTAATTAAAAAAACAGAAGGCTGTTTCTTGATACCCACTGGTTTCATTTTTTGCGTCCATGTTTCTCCTATTTATTCGTTCTTTCTGCTCATACAAAAAGCACGGCGAGATTGCTGTCTTAGGAACGTGTATTTTCATTCACGCGCTGTTACGTTTTCAATTGCTTATAACGCTCTAGGCCATCGACGAGTTATGCTACAACAACATAAGAAGCCTATACTAATACGTGCCTGGAGCTTGATGCTCGATACGCTTCAGGGGCTCGCATGATCTCTGTTCTAAAAAGATGATATTCTGCTTTTTTGAAGTGTCAAAGAAGTTCCTATGCTTATGATATTCATCCACTGAGATAATTTTTCAGGTTTAAACATTCTATTCCCAAAGCGTGTACTTTAACTTTACTATTTATAATCACTGATTTACCTAATTAACATGACCTAAACGTTACGAATAGATCTTGCTCAGAATGGATGTTAGATGAAGCTTACTTTTTTTTGTATTCGCTTGGCGCTAGAATTATTGGAGCATTCGGTCCCTCTGCACTGTATAGCCCAAGGGCTGTTGTGTTCCCTAGTTGCAGCGCCTGCCGTTATCAGAGAAGAGACGGGTAGCACAACAAAGGACAAAAAAATAATATTGTCCAGCTTTCTATGAACGGTGCGTACTAGCCAAAATTATCGATGCTTCACAGAGAAAAGCGAAAAATTGCCCTCGTCCCCAGACCACGGTTGCCGCAACCGTGGTTGCCGGATATCTCGATGCGCCTCTTTTGGAGAAATGCGCTCCCGTACATTGATCTTTCTTCTATCTTTCTGATTATTTTCACATAGGCACGCAATATAATAAGAAACACACTGCCTTGATGTACAGTAGATATTCGTGGTTTGTGGAACTGTATAAAGACCAAAGAAACTCGGTCTCGCTGTATTTTTCATTTTAAACTTGTGCATTGTCACAAATACTGCAGCTGCGGGGCTGAATTCAATAAGGTATGAGGCTGGACTGTTACTAGCTGCCGAAAGCAAGGCGGCTATCAACTGGCCGTTTATTAGCCAAAATGTTTTTTTTTTAACGCGACACTGTTTTATATCGGGGTCTAACGTGGTTCCATTGCCGCATTTCCGTCCCAGATGTGACCTTAAAGATAAAAAGTAACAGATTTCAAGGAAAAACACGTAAAAAACAAGCTGTGTCGTGGGGCGTCGAACCAGCTATCTCTCAAACCGCAACGCGCAGCGCTAACCACTAAGCCAAGGAGGATACGTTGTAACAGCTGATAACGGCAAGCCATCCATACACACCATATACCGTTTGGCGGTCCTCAAAGCCTCATAACTTGAGTGCGGTTTTGTCATCAGTGGCTAGATGGCGTCATGATCTCGCCTTGTGCGCGCTGGGAAAGTTCTCGTCTCTAAAGTTTTCTTGAGCGCCGCCTCCACAGAGCGTGGTCTCTCCCGCGTGAGCCTATCAGACTTCTGATTTGGGAGAGCACGAAAAGTCACTTCACTCGCTGCCGCAGCCGCGTTTACAAAAGGAGCACGCTTCTTACACACGAAGAAGTGAAAATTGTTACAGTTCGCGCTTGTTCTGTGCATACTTGCGCGTTCGTTTCATGCCTCTTTCTTGGTGTTTGAACAGCGCGCTTTGATTCTCTAGCTGTGACAGTCGTCTGTCCGCGCACGTACTCTGTAGGCCCAGGCTGTGCGTGCTTTTTGTTTGAGGTGCACCTTTCAAGTTTCGAGCTGGTTGTCGTCGTTCTTTGCGTGACATTGAATTTGCTGCTGTAGCACTCATTCCTTCGTCCTTATAGCGACACATTGCACAATAAATGGTAAACTACACTCTTAGAAAAAAGGTGGTAGTACTGGCTAACTTTGGGGTAGCAATGGTTTGTCACATATGTTACAACCCCGTTAGTGAACGCAGTTAGCAACGGCGAGGGTGGCAACAGTTACTACCTCTGCTGTTATACCCGCAGTTAGTAACTGTTACTACCCTTGCCATTACTACCCATTGGTAGTAACTAATAAAAGTTGCAAGAAGAAATTAGTAACCGATACTACGTAGTTTATTTATTTTGGCATATTATGCCTCCACTACTAATATTGGCTAATCAATGTCTTACAACTGCACAAATTCAGGTAAGAAGAAGAGTGTGCCATGAATGCGAAGAATGCATAGACCAAAGAAGTTCACCATGTTTCACATATCCATGTGGTAAGAAGTAAGCATGGGGTATATATAGCCCCTACTTTGCAGAGGCATGTCTAGCACAGGGGAGCACTTGCGTTTCAAGATGAATTTTAACAAATATATACCTACAGCACTATATTATACCACTTGGTTACGTGTGTTTGGTGACGTAGCACAAGCCTTATTTATAAAAAATTATATCTCATGTTTATTCAATATAAAAGTGCTACAAAAAGCAATTATGTACAGTGGCCGGAGCAATGTACAGAAATGATTCTCAGTGCATTTGAATGCTTCACACGACTAATATATCTGCGTTTAAAAGGTAATAATAGTTTCGGGGACTTGACGTGCCAAAACAATGATAATATTTGGAGACACGCCGCAGTGGATTAACTGTGACATGTCCTCGAGGCTAATTGTGACCGTCTGGTTATTTTGATCAGCTGGTCTTGTTAATGTGTGCTATAATTTACTAAGTTTGTTGTGGTTGTCTATTACGACACGTATAGCACTTGCTTATGGTTTGTTAACTTGTACTTCTTCGTTTCGACAATATCAGAATGACGTTTACATATCTCGGTTGCGTAATTTAAAACGAAACGTATTTTCTTGATCTATGGATACCTTCTGCGTCATTTTTCCGTGTAATGATTATATGTCGACACGATTTCTCTCATAAATTATCAGAATCGCATTCACACATTATATTGGAATAGATAAAGGTAGTAGCGGCTGCAGTTACTACCTCTTTCATTTCAGTTACTAACTGTTTACTAACGTAGGTAGTAAAGAGGTCGCAAAAAGTTAGTAATGGTTGCAGGTAGTAACTGTTTACTAACGTAGGTAGTAAACAGAAAGCAAAATGGTAGTAACGGTCGAAGAAAGGTAGTAACCACTGCAGTTACTACCTATTTGTTTGCAGTTGCTACCTTTTACGAACTTTTTTTAAGAGTGTACCTCTGTGAAGATACGTTTCACTTTTGTGTTATACCGATTCCTAGAAAGAGGGCTCAGTGACGTTTTTCTTTATGTGTTATTTTTTGGCAATTCTTGTTGTAAATGCACGTGTCTGTTTTGTGCCTTATTGGTCCATGGTTCTTCTTTTCTAACAGATCCACGTTACGTTGTTTAAATTGTTTCTGAAGTTTGCGAACAGACGTTACCACAGACGGCTACCCAAGGCGCTGTTGATTATGCGATAGCGTGAAGCTAGCGGTATTAGTATTACCGTGTTGAGCTTTAGTCGGCTGTTCAGCCACCATTATTCTTATAGTGGTTGCTAGTGGGCGGCAGTTTCACACGCCAGCTGGTTTCAAGTCCTAGTTTCATGCGCCTGACTAATCCCATCTGAAACTTGCAGCTGTGTGATCACGTTCGGTGACGACACCGTACCTCTCAGTTACTTTGTCAAATTACTCTGTGCTATTGACGCTGCCAAGGTCTGCTATTGGACAACCGTAAACATTTTAAGCTTCATCGCCAAACTCATGTATGTTATTTGTTTGCTCTGCTCAGCGTGGTGACTCCTGCAATGTAAATAAATAAATATATAAATAGATAAAGAAATTATGATTTTAAAAAAAAAGAGGTCACGTAAACGTTGTGTGAGATCCATATCGAGAGAGCTTCCTGACGTAGCCTTATCGTGACATATTCATTCAAGTAGTGTTATATACTCTAAAAGGAGAACCAGTTGTCTAATCTCAGCGCTATTTATTGCTTTGTAAAGGAGGGTTATTGAAGGACTGAGCAAGCGGGTGGTAGATCTAAAGGAACGCAGGCGAACCCAGATGACGGTGCTTGATCGCCGATCTCGTGCCTTCTTCTTGGGCTGATGATAGCTGACCTGCTGGAATCAACGTCTTTCTTATTCACTACAATTACCCCCGGCGAAAAAGTTGAAGCCATCCTAGCGATCTAACACGTGGGGACAAGCGGGTCAAAGTAGGGCTTCAGACGGTTTACGTGAACGATATCACGTCCACGCCGATGACGGTCGCTCGGTGGCGTGAGGGGTTCAATGGCATAGTTCACGGGTGAAGTACGCTCGACCACGCGGTAGGGACCATGATAATTAGAGAGTAGCTTGGGTGATACACCAGGGGCGCAGGGCGGTACATGAAGCCATACAAGTGCTCCAGGAACGAACGTTGGTGCAGAAAGATGGTCGTCATCACGGATCTCCTTCTGGCGCTGTTGGTCGGATGTAGTAAGCCGCTTGGCTAGCTTGCGGCACTCTTTTGCGTAACGAGCGGCTTCCGAGACAGGCTGGTATTCGGAGGGATCTGGCGAGTATAGCAGTAAAGTGTCGATGGTGTGTGATGGTTCGCGACCGTACAGGAGAAAAAATGGGGAAAACCCGGTAGTGACTTGCGTAGCGGTGTTATACGCGTATGTAACAAATGGGAGAACGAGGTCCCAGTTTGTTTAATCAGAAGCGACATGCGTAGCGAGCATGTCCCCCAGAGTACGATTAAACCGCTCAGTCAAGCCGTTCGTCTGTGGGTGGTAGGCTGTACTCTTCCGGTGAACCATATGGCACTGTTGAAGAAGTGCTTGTATTACATCGGAGAGGAAAACACGCCCTCGGTCACTGAGGAGTTCTCGAGGAGGACCATGACGAAGCACAAAACGATTGAGTATGAAAGTTGCGACGTCTTGTGCTGCAGCTGTGGGGAGAGCAGCAGTTTCAGCGTACCGTGTTAGATGATACACTGCCACGATAGTCCATCGGTTGCCTGCCGTTGTTAATGGTAGTGGTCCGTAGAGGTCAATTCCTACACGGTCGAATGGGCGGTCTGGGCATGGAAGTGGCTGCAATGAACCTGTTGCAGGATGTGGCGGGCTTTTCCGCCGCTGACATTCGTGGCAGCCGCGAATGAACTGGCGGACGAAGGTAAACATTCCGCGCCAGTAATACCTTTTTCGTAAGCGCTCGTAGGTCTTGAAAACACCGGCGTGAGCACATTGCGGGTCGAAATGAAACGACGCGCAGATGGTAGAGCGCAGCGTTCGGGGAATGACTAGTAGCCATTTCCTACAATCTGCTGAATAGTTGCGCCGGTACAAAAGGCCATCCCGAATACTGAAGTGCGGAGCCTGGCGGCGCAGGGTTCGAGTGGTTGGAAGTGTCGGTGCCTCGGATAACGCGTCAAGAAGCGAAGCGATCCATGGGTCATTGCGTTGTGCAGAAGAGATGGTGTCCTCGTCAAGCGCTGACAACGTGTTGTCCGAGGAAATAGATGCGATGTCCGGGGATAGGGGAGATCGTGACAGTGCATCAGCATCGGCATGCTTGTGGCCGGAACGATATACCACGCGAATGTCATATTCTTGAAGCCGAAGAGCCCAATGGGCAAGATGACCTGATGGGTCCTTAAGCGACGATAACCAGCATAATGCGTGGTGGTCCGTTACTACATCAAAAGCACGGCCATAAAGGTATGGGCGGAACTTGACAAGCGCCCAAACGATCGCCAAGCATTCCTTCTCGGTGACGCTGTAGTTTGATTCAGCCTTGGTAAGAGTTCTGCTGGCGTAGGTGACGACATACTCGGCGAATCCAGGCTTGCGTTGCGCGAGAACCGCACCGAGGCCGACACCACTGGCGTCGGTGTGGACCTCAGTTGCTGCCGTAGGATCGTAGTGACGCAGTATTGGTGGCGAAGTGGGGAGACGACGAAGGGTACAGAAGGCTTGGTCACACTCAGAAGACCATGACGAGATATCAGTGGTGCTGCCTATAAGTTTGGTCAAAGGCGCAATGATGGAGGCGAAGTTGCGCACGAACCGGCGAAAGTAGGAGCATAACCCCACGAAGCTCCGTAACTGCTTCATAGTCGTTGGTTTGGGGAAGTCGGCGACAGCACGTAACTTAGCCGGGTCTGGAAGTATACCGTCCTTTGATACGACGTGCCCGAGAATCGTAAGATCCCCAGCAGCGAAGTGACACTTCTTGAGGTTGAGTTGGAGCTGAGCATTCTTCAGGCACGTGAGGACGTGTTTGAGGCGCTCGAGATGTGTTCCAAAGTCTGGCGCAAAGACGACTATATCGTCGAGATAGCAGAGACAGATTTGCCATTTCAAACCCCGAAGAACCGAGTCCATCATGCGCTCGAAGGTTGCAGGCGCATTCCAGAGGCCGAAGGGCATGACATTAAACTCATACAGACCGTCCGGTGTCACGAAGGCTGTTTTTGGTCGATCGGCATCGGCAAGGGGGACCTGCCAGTACCCTGAGCGCAAATCTAATGATGAAAAAAAACTCGGCACCTTGTAAAGTATCAAGGGCATCGTCAATCCTGGGTAAAGGATACACGTCTCTTCGAGTGATCTTATTTAGGCGCCGGTAATCCACGCAGAAGCGAACGGAACCATCCTTTTTTTAACGAGCACTACAGGTGAGGCCCATGGACTTTGTGAAGGTTGAATGACGCCACGTTGCAGCATATCGTTCACCTGTTCAGTAATAACTTGGCGTTCCGTCACAGTAACACGATATGGTCGCTGTCGTAGTGGCGCATGGGAGCCGGTATCGATGTAATGTAGAGTGGTAGAAGTGCGGCCAAGTGAAGGTTGAACAACATCGAAAGATTCGTGGTACTGGTACAGCAGTTGGAGGAGTTCAGATCGTTCAGATGGTGACAGTCCGTCTGCGATCGCCGAATCGAACACTTTTGAAGCCTGTAGATGAGAGTGGTTAAGAGCACTGATGGCGGCGAGGTCACTTTGCGATGATTCTTGCGGCACGGTAAAAATTTGTCCGTTATCAATGGGCAGTACGCATCCAAGAGACTCGCCTTTAAACAGTTTGATGGTATGCGGAAAGGGATTGGTAAGGCAGAGAGCACTGGCTCCATTAGAAATTGAGAGGGCTGAATAAGGGAGCAGAAGTGGTTTCCGACTTAGAAAGAGGCGTGATGGCTCGAAAAATGCTACTTCATCACGCATGCCGTCGGAGACCACAGGGAGCAAAACAGCTGTTGTCGGTGGAATGTCAGTGTATTCTTTGACAACTAGCTTGTGCGTGGCTTGATTAGTGTAGTCGTAGGGCTGCTCGAAGAACGGAAGCAGTTCAAGTTCGGAACGGGCACAATCTATAACGGCACAATTACGGGATAGTAAATCCCAGCCAAGGATGATGTCATGAGAGCACGAGGAAAGGACGATAAACTCAACAATGTAGTGGTCCTTCGCAATTTTGAGCCGGGCAGTTCAGGTGGCTATAGGTCGAACAGGTTCTCCATTTGCTGCACGTAAGAACATATCAAGCGGCGTGGTCACCTTTCGGAGCTTGTGGCAAAGTTTGGCGTCTATAACAGACACAGCGGCACCGGTATCGACAAGAACGTATGCATGGGCGCCGTCTACAAAAACTTCGACGATATTTGACGGCAAGGTGCGAGGACTTGGACATTTCGATAGTGCAGTTCTTGCCCCTTAAACTGCGACGGCTTGTTTCCCTCATTTTGAGGGGCTGGTCGTGGACGCATGGGTGACAAGGAGCGTCGATTGGGTGAAGGTGAGCGACGAGACGAAGTTGCCGGATAGTCACGGGAAGACGTGTTTGACTGACGATCTGAACTTTCATAACCAAAAGGTGGTCGGTCCATGTAATTGCTTCGTGGTCGGACGTCTGTGTAGGTGGGCACGCGACGACGGCAGTATCGGGAGATATGGCCAGGTCCGCCGCACGCAAAACAGATCGGCCGGTTATCGCGCGTTCGCCAGGCATTTGCAGCAAGGGGCGCCGCCCACGCGGCATACGGCTGAGTCGAGGCTGTGGTAGCGAGGGGAGGAGCCCATGCGACGGAAGACTGAGTAGGAGCGGTGACATGCGGCAGTCCATTGAACGGCGAGGGCTGGTGTGGCTGCTGCCTCTTTACTGCGTCAGCATAAGTAAGAGGCGCGGCGACAACTTGCTGCTGAAAGGGCACTGGCATAGCCTCGGCAATCTGGTCCTGAAGTGCATGTCGGAGCATGGGAGCTAACGGTGTCGGTGGTTGCTCTTGCTGCTGCTGCGGGAGCTCTTGGCGCTGACAAAACGGCAGGAGGGAAAGCTGACGTGTGACCTCCTCACGCACAAAGTCTTTCATTTGTGCTAGAAGGCGGGAGTGGTCAGGTACTACGTCCAGGGCAGCGAGTGGTTGGTTAGGCTGAAATGGACGACGGGTGAGAGCTCGTTGCCGTCGCAATTCGTCGTAGTTCTGGCACAGAGTTACCACTTCAGACACCGTGCCAGGAGACTTCGCCAGGAGCATTTGAAAGACGTCGTCATCGACACCTTTCATAATGTGCTGGATCTTGGCACTTTCGCTCATTGCGGCATCGACGCGCTTGCAGAGATCGAGTATATTTTCGATATAGGCGGTAAACATTTCGCCAGGTTCTTGTGCCCGTGAGCGCAGGCGTTGTTCGGCGCGCAACTTCCGCATGGCAGGGCGACCGAAAACCGAGGATATTGCCTGCTTGAAAGTGGCCCAGTTCTCGAGCTCGGATTCGTGGTTTGTATACCACAGTTTCGCCACATTAGCCAAGTAAAAGTTGACGGTGCTCAACTTAGCAGCGTCATCCCACCTGTTTGGTCCACTGACTTTTTCGTAGGACAACAGCCAGTCCTCGACGTCCTGGTCTTCGGCGCCCGAAAAGATCGGGGGGTCTCGCTGGTGAACCGGACTGGGGCAAGTAGGAGCCGCGGGAGGTGCTGTCTGTTGGGCAGCGTCAACTTGCATGGTCGACCGCAGCGTGCGGGATCGGAGTTCCAGGGTGTAGGTGATGCAGTTACCCAGCACGATCCACCAAATGTAAAAGGGGTTTATTGAAGGACTGAGCAAGCGGGTGGTAGCTCTAAAGGAACGCAGGCGAACCCAGATGACGGTGCTTGATCGCCGATCTCGTGCCTTCTTCTTGTGCTGATGATAGCTGACCTGATGGTATCAACGTCTTTCTTATTCACTACAGCTTCCTTTTCTGTTAGTTTTGATGCAGTCGATGCCGTCTGCAAGTGCGGCTGTAAGCTCGTGAAAGTATGCTCACGTTGCTTTGGGCTAGTACATTACTTTTGTGTTTCAATTTGGAATGAATTACACGGAAATGCTAACAAATATTCAGGCATAACCTGTTCGCAGTAACACATCAAATGTGGCTTTTGTGTTAAAACCGCACGATCTCATAAAGCAAAATGGCACTTCTGATATGTTGCACTCTAGCCCGTGAAGGCGTTAACAAAAAATATGTCGTTCTTACGTGCAAAAAAAAATACGTGCATTTTCGTGACCAGAATATTCGGCTACACGTAATCTGCTAGAACAAATCGCTTAAAGTACACTCATTCCTAAGGCAGAATGCAGATGCGAGAAGGCTGGTCGCTTTCTTAACACATAGAAGACTAAAGCAAGAATAAAATGTGTAGGTAATTACACTCAGATAAATAGCAATGCATTAAACGCTGTAGATGCTCAGTTTAGATGCTCATTGGACGCTGAGTTTCTTTTTTTTTTCTATAAACATGAGAAGACGCTAGTAGCTCAACTAAAGAAATGCAGAAAAGGGTAGCTTTCGGAAAGAAGGAGGTGGCGGGACCCACGGAAATAAATAAAAAAGGCGGAAATAAATTTTTGCAATTGTGGACAGATGAAAGAAAGCGGACGGTAATTCAAAACCCTCATGGTATGCTCCAGGGGAATATATATATATATATATATATATATATATATATATATATATATATATATATATATATATATATATATATATATATATATATATATATATATATATATATATAAGGGAAAGAAGTGTATACCTAAAAGCTCGTTTTTTCCGTGTTTTTAACACAATATTAATGAGATATAACAGACAGTAATGCCAAGGAATGTACAGGGGAAGTTATTAAAATCAATGGAATGTAAATAAGAAGAAAGAAAAGTGGATGAAAAAATTACCAACTGTGAGCAGGAATCGAACCTACGACCTTCGAATTACGCGTTCGTAATTCGAAGGTCGTAGGTTCGATTCCTGCTCACAGTTGGTAATTTTTTCATCCACTTTTCTTTCTTCTTATTTACATTCCATTGATTTTAATAACTTCCCCTGTACATTCCTTGGCATTACTGTCTGTTATATCTCATATATATATATATATATATATATATATATATATATATATATATATATATATATATATATATATATATATATATATATATATATATTCTACTCATTGGGCCGGCAGAGCAACCGTCTGAGTCGTCGCCCCCCTCCCCCTGCCCCAAAAAGAAGACAGTTGTGGGCATGTCTTCCCCCGTTTTACAAGTGTCGACGCAATAAGACTTCGCTGTAACTTAAAGCAGCTTGCATCAACAAGACGTTTTTCATGGTTGTCTAAATAAAAGTTATCGACAATGGAGAACGCGGTGAGGTATACAGCAAGATACAGTAATAAATGAGACTCATACACAGGGCCCTTTCAGGCATGACTTATATAGCTGTAATAAGCCACGCCTCATTCGCGTGTGAATACGCGAGAACACGCGTGTTTTGCTTCGTTTAGTATGTGTTCATAATGACTCGAATGGCTAGCGCGGTCGCAACCTCGCTTTTCTGAATTTTTTTTTTGTTTCTTTCATGTTTCCGCAGGTTTGTGAAACTGGAGTTGCGTCATGGAGGTGTCGCCTACTTCCCATCCACGTACAAAGCGACGGAAGCCGCTCTTACACTTCCGCGGTGTTGGGTGGCTCACACTGAAGACAGCTCTGCTTTTGATAGCCACGGCAGATGGCCTACCGCACAGTATTGCGTCAAATCAAGGTGAGACTCTCACATTGTTCAATACACGTGGCTGACATCGAGAGAGCTTCTTGAGGCTGGACTCTCAAGTCAGCCTGTTAATATCAACCGCTCCGCTAAGACATTTTTACTCTGAAACTAAATTTTTCATATTGATACAAATATATATAACGCTATTGTAGTTGAACATTTAGCCAAAGAAAACTGGCAAGCACAACGCTAAAATTTCGTACTCTATAATGATACAAGTTGATAATTATAATCATTATCATAATAGTGATTGCGCCTGAAATGTTATGTTTTATGGGAATTATGAGCAAACCACAAAATAAAACTCGTTATGTGAATTAACTTTGCAGAACATCATATTGTTTACGGCGGTAGTAGTCCTAACAACAAGAGAAAAAAAACACACATAGCAAGTGTATCGGCGCACTTTCTTCACCACTTTAAACTAAAACAAGCCATTATCAGAATATATGGCATTTCGTTGGACACTCCATGATTAATATGAAGGCACAAGGAATTCATGTGCATTGTGATCCTATACGATAACGAATAAAACTGTTTCAGTGTGTAAGCGTCTGAGACGGTTAAATATGCCAGTTAATATGAGAGGAAGTGTCACGAAACACGAATGTACAGGCACCAGCCCTTACATATGTATCGAAGAATAAAAAGAAGCCAGAATGTTTTCCAACGAAACCAAAAACACAAAAGAACATTGGGTTCTGTGATGATACTTTTCTTCATACATTAAGCGAGTGCCTGTTCCATTCTTATCACAACCTCATATGAATGAGCACGAAGGATCATGGTCGGGTATACTCAATCTAACAAAGGAGTCAGCAAAACAAAGACTACAAATATGGATTCGAAAAGCGCTCCTGACTTATCTGCCCGAACCTTAGCCTGTCAATAAATTTTAAAGTAATCACTGTAACAGTATAGAAGCATGTGTCCCTAAGTTATTGTCTATTTGCTTACTGAAAGCTGAAGTGCCAGAAATGTAGGTCAGTGTCAGGCCAACTTCTTAAAAATACTTCTTCAAAGAAAGCTAAGAAGTGAAGTGGTAGAAGGCCTTTTCAGATTTTGCCACTGCTATTCTTTTTTTCTTTTTTTTCTTCATCCCATCGCATGGTTCTACAATGACCTAGATAGGAGGCGCAAACACTCTCCGTCATTCATTCTCGAGGGTCCGGTTGGCCACCATTGTGGTTCACACCAATTTGTTTCAGTTATGCTTGAGATACAGGCTTCCAGCAATCGCTCGCGGGTTCGCGTATAAGGTATGGTGTATATGAAATAAGTGGAGAAAGTAAAGAAAGAGAAAATCAGAAAGAAGGCAAGCCTTTAAGTGGCTGCCTCGTCTTCTTTCTCGTTTGCTTGTCACTTGGTTGTGCTTTTCAAAATGTTTTCCTAACATGACACAAAAAAATGCACCAAACCACCCCAATCACACGTACCCCACGAGTGAATGCAGGTGACCGTATGGTGACCTGAATGCTTTATAGAGCATGGTCCGATAAAGCATGCATTAACCGTAATGGCATTTGGCCCGGGACATCCAAGTTACTCAGGGAAGTGGACTGTAGATGTTTACAGTTTGCAGCATTGTCGAAGTAGGAATATCGAGCAATTTAACGCATGCACACGACCAATTGAAGAAATTTAGAAAAAAACTGGAAGAACAGGCTGATGAAGAGATATCCAGAAACATTCACTACATACATCACTATGCACAGAAAAGCTTCGTGGGCTATGTTTTCTGCCTTTTGTCATTTCAGACTCCAGCTTGTGCCGCTTACAATAATATCGACCCTTGTTTTATCAAAGCTAAGAAGGAGCAGCTGTGCATAAATTTGAGCATAAAATTTCAGGGCTTTCACACATCACGGGTCTCAGCTGACGTACACTGCGAGCGCTGAAAGGAGTCCTCTCTTCGCGGTTGGCGTAAATATTGGCAAAAGGCTGCCCTTCAACAATACACACGTTCATATGTTGTTGCTGATTGAAACTTCAATCTGAAATGCTACCTCGAAAGCGAGTAGACACACCCGTACCTACCTATGCATCAAACATTACCTCTTTAGAACTAACTTTCCGCAGAACCGAATCCAGCCGTCAAAAAGTTTCGGCTAACCAAAATTTCAAAAAATGAGGTAGAGAATTGTTGAAGCGCGTAGCAATGAAGTGAACCTGGCTGTAGAAGCATCCCTCCTCATCAAAACTATTGAAACAGGTATAGATGGACAGACACCATAACATTGCATGATACCGCCCCGCGGGGCACGATCACGCTTGTATTCAGACATTTATCTGGCCACGGAACACGGTTATTCACGTGCGCTACAAATAGTGATTGCACAAAAACATAATGAGCAACCGGAGGATGGTGATAGTTCAGATTCAGCAACGACTCAACATGGTAACATAGCAGGTAAGGTACGTGTCGCGCTGCTATTTTCGAGGGCACGGGCATGGAAGCTTCTTCGACGAGCATCGTCGCTTCATTATCACTTTTTTCATTCATTGCTAAGTTTGCATTCTTTCGAACTCGTTCATTAGAAAACAGCAAGGGAGGCGGAGTGAGTTAGGAAGCGCTGATACTTTCATGCTGAGCCAAACGGATCATCCAAGTATCAGCGCTTTACAACACCCTCCTCCGTTATGATTGTACTAGATCCCGTGCTTTTACCTTGAGAAACACGTAAAAAGAAAACCTTACACTCACCGCATGTCTCCTGAATTCGACCATTATTTCAGAGTGTGATATTCGTATTTTAGCAATTGTGGAAAATATTTTGATGCACTTCCTTGGTTATATAGCAAGATAAATTTGCTTCTGCTACAAAATCTGCTTACTTCTCAAGCATCTCTATAAATGTGGGAGAAATATTCGATTCGATGATGTTCTTTTTTTGACCAACGCCAACCTTTAGTTTTGTTGTACATGTTCACGACACTTTTAACGCATTACAAATTAGCTTTACACCAACCAACCACTATGTTTTTGATATTTATCTCGCCTGTGCACATACGCGCTTATTGTATATTCAACTTGTACCGCCAATTACCGTTTTCATGCTACGGGGCTGTTCTCTCACCTATTTGCTTATCCATGTAGACTAGAATATGCGAAGCCTCACATATTTTTCTCGGAAGTCTTTCGTTCTCTTTCGTGAAATCAAGTGTGTTATTCTGCCTCATGGCTGACCAATTGTTTACAAAAACGTAAGGGATCCTAAAGCTTCGCCTTTAATAGTTGAACGCGATAGCTATCTTCTGTTCTTAAAGCGTACTTCAAACACTTCGTGCATGAAAGCTTTTCAATCTTGCTATTCACCCACTACGTGGCCTTAAGGAAACATTCACAGTAGTGTTTGCGACTTTTGTAGTGGGTTACCGGCTTTAAACCATATACTCTGACGCCCGATTTCAATGGGCGCTTGTATTACGCATTTTTAGTGCGGTATTTCACGTTGTATAGTGAGGCTTGTATACAGGAGGTGTGTGTAAAGCATGTGTCACTTTCACTGCATTTTCTTGCCGAATAAATTATTTTCAATGTATTTACAAGCAGACGCGTGGCCGGTCTGTTTTTTTTTTTTTTCGAGAACGAGCAGTCAATGTTTGTAGTGTTGTTGAGACATCCGAGCCTGTTCCGGAGTGGCTTCTGGACGCGTGTGTTTGCGTACTGGACTTCTGAAGGTTCATTGGACTGGGTGAAACTGTTTCTTGCGCATGCGTATAGAAATATATGTGATTTCACGGCATCATTTTCATGCATAAAAAACAAAAAAACCGACCCATGGCCGTGTGGCAAAACTTCCGATTGTCACGCAAACGATTCGCGCTCAATTGCCACTCTGATTGAGGATTTTTATAATTTATTTTCTTTGCATAGTTTCCTATTTTTAGTTATACATGAAATGATATTATTTCATTCACAACCATTGATGCCCACGCCGATGCTGACGCTGGAATTTCCGCGTAACAGCTGTTTAACGCTATCATGTTAAAATGAATCAATTAGGTTCCCTTCTTGTTAATGGTAATATTACTTCTTATCGCCCTTTGAAATTACATTGCGTACCATCGGCCTCCTCTAAGAAGCTCGTTAGTCTCTGCAAACGTTGAAAGATAATCTACCATTATTGATTACGATATTATACAGAATGATCTTCAGGTGTCTAAATGATTTGGAAGAGCTACACTATACGGCTTGCTGAACTCTAACAACGCTAACTCAATACTGTTATGTTTAATGTCTTACAGGCTAATTTTATGCACTCTATATCCTTATTCAAACGAACTTAATTGACCTCGTTCTTTGCATCTCCTTCTATTTTTCAGGTAGTTACCTTATTCTGGTTGAGTTAACTGATACAGCTATTTATCGTATTGAATTGTGAGACAAAAGAACCCACATTTTCTTCCAGATGCAGCACCCTAAGCTGACTAGAGAACGCATTGTTGTTAAGAGCGCATTGTTGTTAACTGCGTTTCATGCCAGTGGGTCCAAAGTCCTCGTAATCGAATAAGCATTCTAGTCCTTTGCAAAGCAAGTCCCAGTTATTGTTATTTGCTTCGTATCGCCGTGATTAGTTAGCCTTCAATATGGTAGCACACATAAAAAAAAACAATCTAACAGCATTCAGTAGACAGCCACTTGTTTTTATTGTGTGGTGTAGGCGCCGCTCTTTGTTTATTTGTTTCTCCAAAACTGGTATTAGGAACGGCAATTCTGCCTGAGGGAAGCAGTAGTCAAACAAGTCGCTCCCTGCACGTGGCGTCGTCGTTACCTGGCCGCTTATGCCTGCCAATTCGGGACATTCGTTTGCTTGCTTTAATTGAAAGCAGGGTCATCTCTTTAAGCGTCGCAAGTGGACGAAGCAAAACAGGACGATACATTTGACGATGATCGGAGAGATTGGAAGTGCAAACCTAAAGGGTTCATATAGGGTCTGGGCGTTGGTCGTGCAGTGTGATCGATTACATACGGCTTTTCCTAGAAAACATAAGCTTCACTCTGCGTTTATCATTATGCCTAATTGGGCTGGTTTACACCGCCAGGTACGCTAATGAAAGAATATACCGCTTCTAAAACGCCGCAGGGTGTTCTTTAGATCGCTTCTGCATGCACGCACCTTTTCAGCGATTCGAGTAGAGAAAAAGAGGTCACCCATATCATGACTTTTTCATGCAGTCCAAGTTTTCGGCCTTATGATGGGCGTCGAATCACTAAAGCATAAGAAAACTTATTGCCCGAGCAACATACAAAGGATACAGCGTGATTCGCTATACACGTGGAGTGGCACTATAACTAGCGACAAGTACCTTTTAGGGGTGAAGCTTCTTGAGACGTGGGTCTTCGTGCGTCTCCTGTATATAGTAGCCACCTCTCGTTCTAGTCCTGAGAGTAGAACGAAAATCCAGGCAGGCAGGCAGGCAGGCAGGCAGGCAGGCAGGCAGGCAGGCAGGCAGGCAGGCAGGCAGGCAGGTAGGCAGGCAGGCAGGCAGGTAGGCAGGCAGGCAGGCAGACGGACGGACGGACGGACGAACAGTTGATGTTGCCAGCAGATGATTCACAGTTTACCGATAAAACCCTTCGAAGCTTCGCCCCACTAATCATCATTCACTCCGTGGATATGCTATAAATTATTTGTACTAAAACATCGGCTAGGGATTGACTTATATGTTGAACTCTACATAAAATATCACGAGAATGTACGTCAGTTCCTATTGTCTATAGATAACTTGAAGACTACAGACCATGGTTTGCGATGGTTATTGGGTGTCAAGTGTGGCGATAAACTGTGTTAAATCTGCAGTAGATGCAATGGAAACAGCTTTTGTGTGGAGCCACTAGTGTGACAGAAAATGAGACGTTTGAATGGTCTGGCATGATTTCACATTGTGTTATTCCGTGATTGCTGCGTATATATACCAACATTGAAGCATTATCATAGCGTGAGCGGAGCATAACGTTTGGGAAGACGTTTTGGAGTATATATATATGTATACTTTTTCGGAGCTCCATGGTGGTTAGGCACAAAGCTCCTGTTACATATCTTTATATACAACTGTGTTAATGATCAGGATTATGTTCAAGAGGGCTCCGGAGATATCGATCCCCTGTGTTTCTTGATCAGGATTATGATCAAGAACCACAAGGGGTCGATATCTCCGGAGCCCTCCACTACGGCGTCTCTCATAATGACATGGTGGTTTTGGGATGTTAAACCCCACATAACAATCAAGAAATATCCAGCATCGGTAGCATCGACCCTGACGAATTCAAAGAATAAATGCTAGGGTCCCAGCTAGAATTGAACCCAAGCATTATGCGTGGCAATGAATCACTTTACTACAGAGCTACGCGAGGTCTCCAAACTACTTTTGAAATAGACGCTAATATTCGTGAAACGTCCAATAGTGGTTGCAGTGCTGCTTATCCAATTTTATAAACATTACATATGTACTCCTTAATAGAGCCATCACGTCGGTTTAACGTCAAATGTAATTAGTTGCCATGCACTGAATTTGGTTTATGTAGCAGTGTCCAGGGCCAGCATCCTCGCAAGCATCGGTGCTTATCAGCTTCTGGTGTTGCTAATACGCATGTTCCAGTTGGCAAAGTTGCACAAGTGCGAACGACTGGTTATCTATCTGCAACGCTTCAACATATGCCTATGCGTGCAGCATTTCTACATATATTTAGCGTCATTTCATGACGTGTCGCTAAATAAAAAAATTGCAATATGGCCACCTTACCTTCGCATGCTTCGGATAACGTCGATTTCTAGGTACGTGGGATGTGCCGAATTTTTTTATGACGTCCTCGCTACAAGGAATGACAAAACATGCGCATAAGGTTTACAAGAAAAGCTTGTTCTTATCAAAGAAAGCAAGCCAGTCAAAATAATCTGAATTTCTCCATTATGATGCCTTGTGGAATAATGATCAAATTGACAAAAACGTAAAAGTGATTCAATTGAATGATTTTGTGAGAGTAGAATATATATATATATATATATATATATATATATATATATATATAAACGAGCTCAGGGAACTCTGGCACTATAGTGTCTTAGGGAGCTGCAACGCACGGCGCTTCAGCGAGCATGGGAATGAAGGGTAATACCCAGATTTGTCTAATCTTCTGGCTTCTGGCTCCATGTGTGTTCATGTGGCTTGAAGCTGTTCGCTCACGAAACAGATATCAGCTAATTTTCAGCGTTTGCGATTCACCACCTTTACCTTTTAGGCTTGCTTTTTAGAATGGAGTCACGAAGTTCAAAAGGACTTGTTCTTTTTTCGAAACAAAACCAAAACACGGCAATAAACGAAGCCACAAGTGCGATTTGCCTGCCCGCAAGTACAAAGACTAGGCAAATCCATGTACTTACTCATCATTCCAATGGTCACTGAACGATCGCAGCACCAGAGTTTCCTCTAGTTAATTATAAGAAACTATATGGCAACCACCACTCATAACAGCCTAATAAGTTTTTAGTGATAGAAAACATTTCACTCATGCGCAACACTTCCTGCCTTAACTGGGCTTCGTCCTCCGTATTTCCCTCGTGCTTTTTCACTTTCGCATTTTTTGTGATTTTTATACTCACTTGAAGGGCACGCAACGCAAAAAGCGGCTCGGTAGACCTGCGTCAGCGAATCAATTTTTTTTTTTTTTGATGCCGTCTAGCTTTGGCTATAGCACAGGCTCTCTTTCCCGACCAGCACGAATCTTGACTGTGCTACCATATTTCAGGCACGAACATCTCTCGTCCCCCACGTGATGGGGTCAAAGCGGCGCACGTACCCAAGTCACTTATCAAGCTTAGCGAACCGTTCAACTTACGCAACCAGCGAAAATCATAATTACAAAGCCTAATTTCTTTCTTTGTTCTCTTTCTTTTTTCTTTCTTTCGTTTCCTTTCTTTCTTTCTTTTTTCTGTCTTTTTTGTTCCCTTCTTTGTTTCTTTTCTTCTTCCTTTCTTTCTTTCTTTGCACGTACGGACATGAAGAGCGTGGTGGCGTGTTTACGTGCACGACTGCGCAAACCGACGCCGTTTCCTCACTACCACCACAAAAGAGCTGCGACGCCTATCCTCACAGGAGCTGCGACTCTGATCTCAGGGCTTTCAAACGCGCCGCGAAGCGGAGAACCGCAGGTATGCGCTAAAATCTACGCCTGCCTGATCGCCATGAGTTGCGAATTGTTGTAGAGCGTCCGTGCCATTGATCGTATGGGGTGTGGGCTGTACTCACCATTACCGGTCTGCTCGTCACTTTTGTAACATGTTTTCTTTTTTTTTCTCGTGTGCTGTAGATCGCCTAATAGAATGCTTGCGTTGCATCAAATTTAGAGTCTTGATCGGGCAGGGCGCAGGAGCCGAAATATTGTACTCTCTCTCTCTCTCCATTATAAGGCGAACTCTAAAACTGAAGCTCTGTATACAGGTCCATCGACTGACATCTTTTCTCACAAACACCGAACCGGTACAGTTTTACGAAACACTCTTTGAAGAGTTTGAAAGCGTGCTGACTTGAAACACAGAGTGTCTTGCCTGGTGGAGTGTATCATTTATTGCGAAGAAAACACACAAAAAATACCCCGGGGATGTACAAACATGATATAGAGCACCAACGTACGCTGCCAGCATCGAGATACGCTGCAAAAACGAAACCATTTTTGTGAAAGACAGCTAACTCCTCCCGGTATAAACCTGAAAACCGTCTTCCTGCGTGAATCTGACCTTCGAGCTCAGTGAAAGTGATCGCTGAAGAAAGACCATAGTGATACACCAGTGTCGCGTGTTCGCAAAAGCTAACACAGGCTTAAGGTGAGTATACTGGTGGCGCAACCGCCGGCGCACGTTCCCGGCCTGTATGCGCAACTAGTGAGCCGAGGGCACCCAGCAGCGTATGTGTGTTGTATTGTGGTTGCAACACGTTGGTTCTACTGTCACAGCGTGGGGTCAAAGCGTGCAGATTTCTCGTCATACTTGCCTAAACGAAGGCCGCGATAGGGTGTGAAGTTCTCGCCGACGAATTCGCGCCGACGTCTCTACGTTTTAAGAGAGCGTTTATCATGGGCCGAGTCACACGAGCATCTTGTGTAGTTTCGACGCTTCCAAAAGGGCTATCTTCCAGCCGCTTTTCCAGAACTATAGGCATGGAGGAAGAAGCAGGAGTGGGACCTTCAGGCTTTGAGGCTTAATTACCAGCTGTCGCTTGACGAACTTCGCTTACGCTCGGTAAACTACCTTTATTCCTTTAATTGCACACTTATACCCTAATTATAAAGTAGGTCGTCGTGAGTTAAGATACCTAAAATGATTGTCACCGTGAAGTATAGTATAGAAGCCGTTGGCTTAACAAGTGTCTAAAACGCGAAATAAAGTGCTCGGTTTCCCTAGAACGCTCTCTAATTAGCTTTTATCGTCGATGCCTTTCAAGTAGCCACCAGCATACGCCTGTCAGCTCATGATGTCATGAAAAACTGGTTGCGATATTTATTGCGCGCCATCGAACATCATTCTTTTTTTAACGCAATCGTGGGCGCAGCCAAGTTGAGGAAGATATATATATATATATATATATATATATATATATATATATATATATATATATATATATATATATATATATATATATATATATATATATAAGCACACAAAAACACACGCACTAGCATGCATAATGTATGGTACAACCCCCCGCCCCTCCAAAAAAATTGTGGATACGCTCCTGAACGTAACTTACCACAAGAGCTAACATGCGTTGGTCACTTCCACAGTAGGCCTTTTGTTGCAAGTTAGGCACTTGCGGATTCTCCTGCTTTGGTATGTGCGCATGTTTTCTGCACTATTTTGTTGGTAAGCTGCACGCCTTGGTGAAACCAGCACAAAGCGATAATACCGTGACAGAGAGCACTGACGGCACTGTAGAAAGCGGACGCCACGAAGAAAGTACTTTATTTGCTGCACTTCGAGGCATTAGTCTTGGGCACGTTCGTGATGCTATTCGGGGACTGTCTCTCCATCCCCGCCAACGACGGCATTGACCGCGAAATGCGGGTACGCTGCTTAAAGAGCAAGCACGACTGCCCGCCGCTTCATGCCTCGCGGTGATTCTTTGATGATATTTGCCCGCTGTCGTGGTACTGTTTAGGAATCCGTAGTTGTTCCCCTTCACGATCGACTTCCGCTCCAAGAAAAGTGTTAGTTAAGATGCGTTGTACCAATAATTATAAATCTCGCAAACATCTTTGATAGTAGAACTCGCTGTTGAGCTAGTCGGTGCATGTCTTGATCAAATAGTCGACGTCGCACAAAATGAACAACCACACAGAGAAATAAACACACATAAACATAGGGTGCTCACTTGCAACTATTTGTAAGTGAGCGCCCGTGGTGAACAAGCTGTTATAAAGAACGTTGTCTCAGTAAAGCGAAATGTCACCAGAGCCAAGAAGATGTTAAAGCTGTGTAAAAGGGACGCGTTTTATGATTTGGCGAAAGAAATAGCTAGAAGCAAGAGGGGGGCGCTCGATATTTTCTTCACGGCAAAGACGCACAAACTACGCATTCCGTTTAGGACGATTGTAAGTGAAAAACAATCGTGGCAAAGAAACGTCAGCCGCTTTCTGACAAATGAGCTCCACTTGCTTAGGGTTACTGATCCGTTCTTGATCAAAAAGTCTGGAAATTTGATCGAAAGCCTGCAGGATATTCTTAATATTAGTTTTGCATTCTCAGTCTACAATGAATATTTAATTTATTCTGTGCCGCATGATGCTCTCTTTAAAGCAGTGATGTTCTGTATGATTAAGCATGGGATTATTGCCTTTCAGGGTTCTGTAGGCATGCTTGCAGATAGGTTTTTAACGTTGCTGGAAGCCCATTTTGCATCCACCTTTGTGTCGTATGAGGGTAAAATTTATTTGCAGCGTCAAAGAATTTGTATCGCGTCATGTGCTGTTCCTTTGTTGTGCAACATTTTTTTTCTTTCACAGGTTGACAAAACACTGGAGCTCGTGTTTAGCATTGGCATGGTTTAAAGTTTTAGATACGTAGACAATTTTCTGATTTTACTGAAAAAACGGGATGATTTGATCAACCAAATAATAATGGAAAAGGTTTTAGAGACTTTTCGACAGGGCAGTCAGGGATTGTTTGTTTACGCATGAGCTGCCTGACCATTGAATTCTGCAGTATTTAGATTTAAAACTAGCCCTTTGTGACAACCATGTTTGCTGGTGCTTTTCCCCCCGTGCAAAGAAGGAACTTTTACCCTTTGGTTCAGCCCACTCAAGGACCGTGAAGAGGGGCATGGCACTGCTTTCCCTGTGGTCGAACACTTCGGAAGTCGTGTCCGCATTTCATGAGGTCTAGTTTTAAGGCGCAGTTTAACTGTTTGAAGGTGAACGTGTTGCCTCGCTCGATTTCGTATGCGGCTCCGGAATTCCTTCTGCTGAAGGTAAAAAAAGGCCCGGTTAAAGCACAAAAGGATAAAGAACGGCCGGAGGTGGTACCTTATATTCAGAAAGTTTCACACAAGCTTAAAAAGGTGGCGAGCCGACATAGTGTACCGCTGGTGTTCCCCGCCCAAAACAAACTGGCGAAGTTCTGCCCTCGCATCAATAGGAGCCATGCTCAACAGCCGAAAGGCCGTCGAAAGAAGCACGCGCGGCCTTTCACGAAGTGCGCCACTGGAGTGGTTTATGTAATTCCACTATCAGACAAGAATAGCTATGCTGGCCACACTGGTCGCTGTGTCAATGATCGAACGAGGAAACACGCTATCACGGTGAAAAAATAGGGACGGTGCGCATCCAAGCGCGCATTTTACAGCTTGTGGATGCGCACCATACTTCACGCAGATTGCCCCGCCGCGGTGGTCTAGTGGCTAAGATACTCGGCTGCTGACCCTCAGGTCGCGGGATCGAATCCTGGCTGCAACGGCTGCATTTCCGATGGAGGCGGAAATGTTGTAGGCCCGTGTGCTCAGATTTGGGTGCACGTTAAAGAACCCCAGCCGGTCGAAATTTCCGGAGCCCTCCACTACGGCGTCTCTCATAATCATGTAGTGGTTTTGGGACGTCAAACCCCACATATCAATCAATTATTTCGTCAGTTTGTGGGGCTATCAAATGTCGCTCCTGTAAATTACACAGACACACACACACACACTATCTAGAACATGCTGAAAACTGTTGCTACTTATTTGCAAAGTTTCTGCAGTTTTATTTGTACTCTTTCAAACATCCCTTAATATACACGCAGTTATTGAGGAGTGTGTTGGCTGCAGCGTCAGTTATGTAATTCAGAACAATTTCAGGGTGATTAACATTGCAAAAAAACCCAAATCTCTCGTTTCGCAAAAATCTCTTGTGACCAACACATGATCGATTTGATCGATATGTGGGGTTTAACGTCCGTAATGAGAGACGCCGTAGTGGAGGGCTCCGGAAATTTCGACCACCTGGGGTCCTTTAACGTGCACCCAAATCTCAGCACACGGGCCTACAACATTTCCGCCTCCATCGGAAATGCAGCCGCCACCGCCGGGATGTTGTGACCAACACAAGGAGCGGCGTTTCTTTTTTTGCTCTGGCCCCTGTCGCACTGTTGTGTAGTCACCCCTAAAACAAGGCCTCGAAAAAAAATATTAGTATTGGACCTAGAATAAACTGTAGCCCTCATGGGCACTTTTACTGCACTGCCCATACTTTGCTCGGAATATTTAGTAGCGGTTCTCAAGTATTCTAGCTGGAAGTAGAGCTCACACTATAAGAAAGCGCTTCACCGTAAGTGCATGTCTACAGGCATTTGAATTTCAAAAAAAAAAAATCAGGCGCAGGTGCTCACGAGACTTGTGGAAAATTATAATACCGCAATAAGTGGTTGGAGCACCGGTGATAAAAAATACTATGAACAAAACCGATGCACTAAGCAATGCTACAGCATTTTTGCTTTTTTCTCGACCAAGTAAATGGACGTAACGCAAGAAGTCCGCGGTGCCAATCGCCAATGGCGAAATGTTTACCGACGCTGAAGAAAAAACGTCTGTTCTGAATATGTACAGCCGCGGTAACGTCTGCGTAAAGCCCACGAGCAGCCGGGCCTTGTTCTGCGGCGCAACGCCCTGCGACCGTTGCATGTTGTGTGGTCGCGTGCACAGGAGCATGCGCGGCCTTGCAAACAAGCAGGCCTGCTCTGCACGGGTGGCAACGTTGGAAGGTATGCTTAATTAACCGAAGATCCACGCTCGCTCAGAGTGCTTTCGTCATATCTATTTGATAAGACGAAGCGTGTTTCGACTGATAACTCACGCCATCATAAAGGACGCACTGTTTGTAGCTGGTTTCATTTTGTGGCAGTCTAGAGTGTTCTTTCACGTGGCTGTTAGAATTAATTTATCTTCCTAAAATCGCATTCCTCAAAACAGCCGCAAAGCGTTGATTGTTGTTGCAGACGAATTTTATCAGCTGAAACACGTTTCGTCTTATGAAATGGATGCGACAAAAGCAACCTGAAGTAGCACAGATCTTCGGCTAAACAAGCACACCTTCCAACATTGGCACACGTGCAGAGCACGCCTGCATTTATGCAAGGCCGCGCATGCTCTGGTTCACACGACGTAACAATCCACAACGGCTACAAGGTGTCGCGCCGCAGAGCAAGGTCGGCCGCTCGCGCCCCGGCTGTACTGCCACGCGCGTTTCTTACTTTCATGCCAGAGCTTGCGGTAACAAGTCACAAGCACACACGACACCTTTACTTTAGAGCAAGAAACATGTTGGAGTTGGTGCCATTAGAGCAACTTCGAAATATGTAGCACGGGCACACGTACCTTCGGACCACGAAGAAAATGAATGTCGACGTCAGCTCGACGAACGGCACGCTCCCATTTCGCTCTTCGGTCGTCCTTAGAAAACTAGAACACTCGCAACTTCGGTCCATTTTCCGCGACGATTCGCCACGCAGCATCGCCCAACCGTTCGGATTTGCAGCCGTGCACATCGCGAATATCCAATGCACAAAGTGCATCACATATTCACGCTGCTGTTCACGGACACAGAAAAAGACGGTCTTCGCGAGTCGCCAACAAGCACACCAGCACGCCCCAAATACGTTCCTCAGGCGGGGCTCTCCATGTCTCTCGAACAACGAGAGCAAGCGTACCCACGTCTGTACAATGGAACACGGCGGTCTAAACGGAGTTACGTCAGAGCCCGTGGCCGAAAGAGTGACAAGGCCTCAAATTATTTAGGTGGCATTGGTTTCAACCGTGTCAACGCCATGCGCACCGCTGCTGCTTTGCACCCTATCAGGGCTCCCTTCGTGGTGATCGTCCATAGTTTTATAAAAAGGACACTGCTTATATATAGCTAAGGTAGTGATAGGTATCGGCAGACTTGGTGATAACAGTAAACAGGCACAAAACTGGCGCATGCTCTCTCGCTGCCCACTGACGTCACTTCGCGTGATTTCACAATATGTGTTACTTATTCGTTATGTCCAAAACAAAATGGGAGAAATGGGGGTAGCAGTCTGAAGAGATGAACAATGCCGGAACTTCGGGGTGCTGCAGTAGCCGTCAGACATTTATGTGGTAGAAAGTGTCAATAAGCACGCACCTATACAACCTCCTCCGGCCCTCTGTTTCGAAGGTACAACAGCAAATCAATATCATAATCACGACCTTCCATACATTGAGTTTTTACTTCGTCCACGCGGGTTGATTGATTGATATGTGGGGTTTAACGTCCCAAAACCACTACATGATTATGAGAGACGCCGTAGTGGAGGGCTCCGGAAATTTCGACCACCTGGGGTTCTTTAACGTGCACCCAAATCTGAGCACACGGGCCTACAACATTTCCGCCTCCATCGGAAATGCAGCCGCCGCAGCCGGGATTCGAACGCGCGCCCTGCGGGTCCACGCGGGTGCTTCAATGTTTTTGACTGCCCTGAGAGCACTTGCACATCGGCAAACGACAACGCTTATGGATTAGAGTCGAAATACAAAATAAGCACGAAGGTGCACGTAAAAATGGCCAAGCGTTTGTTCTATAAGATAGACAATCAAGTTAAATGCTGAAGAAAGACATTGAAGTTAAATGCTGAAGAGTTTGGCTAATTTCCCATTGCTACTTATTTTCAACTGTATTGCTAGCACGAAAAATCGGCAAGATTTGCATTCTTTGCCTGTCATAAGAGTCACTTGACACCTCGCACTTAAAGTGTTTCAACAACAGCTCCAGGGATATTGATGACTCACGAGTTACGTTGACGAGTTTACGGAACACGCAGGCGAAAAAAGGCGTTTGACTGTATCGGCGGACTTGAAAATTTTCTCTACATACATTTTATATACACTATAAAAAGGTTAGTAGTGTACCGGTACTGTTGCTGCAGTACTACCTGGCAAACCTTTCCTTAGGGCATGCAAGAACACCTTTCAATCAATTCAATGAAGGAAACTTAGATTACGAGTTTCGACTCGCTCTCTGGATTTCGTGCCGACCAGTTGCGTTCCCGCGATCTCCGACGACAGCGCAGCTCTGGCCGACTGGGCCCTCCCTTCGCCATCTCCTGCCGCCGACATGAGTTCTCGCTGAGTGATGCCCCGTCCTCGGACTCCTGCGACCATGTCCATCTTTCCTATCTCCTCTTTACTTCCGTCATTCGCTGACCCTGCGCCTCGATCTCTCCTTCCTTTCTCTATCTATTTATCTTTAAACCTATCCTTCTAAGCCCTTCTTACCCCCCTTCCTCGTGAGCTACTGTTGAGGTGTCGCACTCTGATGCAGACAGTTACGGGGCTCGCTTTCATCTTTTTTATTCTTTAAAAATCACATAATATAAGTAAAGTACAAGTTCCTTGAAAGACGTGTATCGACAGTGCAAAATGCTACACGTGTTGGAAATTCCATTTTCAGTGCATGCTAATGAATTTCAGGTAGTCTAACTTAGTCGAAGCCCTTAACTACAGCCTATTAGGTAACTTTGGTTGCTTCGGGATCTTAAACCCTACAAAACAACACAACTGAACAGCGTAAACATGCAATTAGATCGATAAACACGGTGTTTCAAGAAATGAGTCCAATATATTAAAAAAAAACCGAGAAGAGCATCTCCTTGCTACCTGCGGCGTTTTATTTACTTTGGCAGAGGCATATTCAGCTGTAAAAAAAAACACTATTTTTTGCACTAAAAATGGAAATAAGAAAAAAAACAATTTTAACTACTTTAAATGGCCGGGCTACTCAAAGCAGTGAATTCAATTTTTTCCTATGAATACTCTATAGCCAATTGGAAAGTTTGGAAAAGCGGTCTCTGGTAATTACCGCGGAGCGATGAAATCTGGCTAACTTAGCTGGTAAAACCGAAATTGATTCACCGAACAGGGCATCTATCGTTCGCTTCAAAAATGCCCAAAAGAATATGTAATTGTTTTAAATTGTGTAAAAAGTTTACTCTTTTAATTTCTTAAATTGTAGTAATAATGTTCGTACACGTCTGAAGATTCCTTCTGCCAAAGGGAAAGAGACACACAGGTACAATTCAGACGCCTCCTTTATGTAATATTTAATTAATATAGGACACGTTTTCTGAAACACGCTGTATATGAGACAAAGGCCTAATACGGGCCTGACTCAGGCGCAGACCTGACCCGAGCCCGATGGTCATGGGCCTGAATCCAGCCCGGGCCCGATCCAAACAATGCCTTAGCAGGCACGGTGCGGCTCTTGGGCCGGCCTGGGTCCATGCAGCGCTCTAGCTTGGGGTCCCTTTACCCACAGCCAGCGTGTTTCTACTCATATTGAGCGCGACTATGCATGTCGAAATGTCGCTTGCGCTGCCGGTAAAGCCAGTCGTGTTTGTGTAACCGATTAAACTGAACCGTATTATAGCGACATGATTAGCAGCCGTTCATCAGCGAGGCCTTGTGGATACTCCAAGCGCTACGGATGAGGGTAGAACTGTATGTGAAGAAGACACAGGTGTAGAGAAAACTAAAGAAATTGAATTCATTGCTCTGTTTTCCGGACATAAATGCATGACGAACGTTGGAAGAAAATTGTGCATGGCCACAAATGTACATTGTATACATCATATATTTGCGGCAGAGATGCAGTCTTCGATCAAAGCGATAAGCGTTTTTACTGTTAAGGACTCCAACGCATAGGTGGTAAATTTGATTCGTGCTTGTCTTGATTTCTTCATCTACCCATTACCATTGGCCTCACCGCGTATGCATGATTAGGGCTGATTAGTTTTATATTCAAAACACCAACAAATACTTCATTTTACAAGCACTTACCTGCGTTTCTGAAGCAGCTTGGCTAAATCAGGTTTTCACAGGCACTGCCTGTGTGATCCATTCTGTGGTCGCACCGCCTGCACTGCCCTTTGTACGTGCTATTACGCATGAAATTGAAACTCCAATAACAATTTGAAAGTGCTACAACATTTCTTAAACATATCCGAAATGGGGAGACAGACGCAGAGATAGAGGCAAAGTAAACAAAGTTTTGAGAGATTAAAACAGTAAAGCTTTCTTGTAAGGATGGCCAGCACATTATTAACATAAAGGGCCCGGAATTATGGGTAACAGCTGAATTATTGACCACAATTAGAAAGTACTTCAGTGTAGTTCTCAAACTCCCCCCCAAAAATTAAATTTGCCTCTAACCTTATGTAATTCATGGTAATAAGGGCTGCCGCGCTAGCACGAAGCTGCTAGAAGAAACAGACAAAAGGCGAGGCAAGGAAAGCAAAGAGGACAACACGAGCGCGGTTTTAGTTTTCCTTGCCTCGCCTTTCGTCTGTTTCTTCTCGCACCTTCGTGCTCGCGCTGCAGCACCTTATTACCATGAATTCCCAACTAACCCAAATAGACCTTCTTCTTTAACCTTATGTAGTCGACGCGTTCAAGGCAACCTTTCTTGATTATATAGAAATGATCGTGAGGGCGCAACTAAACACACAGTTCGTAGTTTGCGCCGGTGCTCATCTGTTTCTGCCTGTGTATTGTGTTTAGTTGCGTCCTCACGATGGTTTCTATGTCGAAGCACCAACTCGCCCAACATTCAACTCTTTTGACTTTATTGATTAGTTCAAAATACGACGCAGCCAGCCCATATATTCAATTCAATTTTATTTTCCAGTTTATACATACTCGATGGTTGCGTTGGGTTAAAAGCTACATAAGTAGCTTGACGAGACCAATATAAAGGGATGCTTCGTTTGGTTCCGGCTGCTTCATCGATTGCGGAAGCGCTTGCTAACAGTGCTCTCAGCAATACAAATTCTGATTCGACCTAAATACAAGAACAATGATTGACCTCGGCTTTAGAGCCTTCACAGACTCCACCGCTCACATGTCGCGGGCCTCTAAGCTGAGCTGGTTGACGAACCTGGAGCAGCAGCTCTACATTCGCTTAAAAAGCATTTGCCCCTGCGCATACCCGTGAGCACTTATAGTGGGCAATCGTTGCAGGCGCAAATAGCCAGTAGGTCACGGTATGCGCGTCTTACTTTTGCCGGTGTGACTATCACGCCCTACAGGAGTCTTCAGAGGACAACCTGCTCCACCCTCTCGAATATTTTATCACGATACAGGATCGAGACCGACGGCCTGGCTCACGCTGTGTACCTCAGTAGGTGCTACTGTAACTGATCGGGTGCTTTCACTGAGCTCTACCGAATCTACCATCGAAAAACCTCCGCCACAAACTCGGCAGTGAACAAAGTAAAGAACCGTGAGAAGTACCCCTTCGCGTTTATTATCGATAGCGGGTGGATGATGACGCGCAGACAATAAGGCACGTGTCTGTGCGATGCAAAGTGGTCTCCGCCTTACGCTTTCAACAAAGAATGAAAGATATACGTATAAGTATTTGGCACAGAGAGAGGCCATTCGCTATTACGGCTCACTGGAATAAGCGCACATGGCTACGCCTACAGACACCCCCCCCCCCCCCTCCTGCCCGCCAGTGCACACCACGAGGGGAGCGCTAGGGCTTCGAAAAACATTGTGTGTTCGTTGCTGCACGGTTGGCACGCTGTGCTTTTTGTAGCATGTAAACGGTGAGGGCGGGGGTCCCTGTAGGCGCACGGCGGCTCCACAGTACGCGCACGTAGTAGCCCTCGAGATAGAGACCTCGAAACGCCATCCATCATATCGCCCGAGACAGCTCGCGTAGCCTTGCCAAAGCACACGACGTAGCGGATATGTATGTATCGGGTACTCCCGGCATTGTTAAAAAGTCTATTTCAGGAAAAGCGTCTGCCTTCTTAGGAACACTCTGCCTAAACGAGTGCTCGGGTAATCTGAAAAGATTGTGTTACGTGTGACAACTACCCGGTTCCTGACAATCAAAACAGCAGAAAACGACGAGGACCACTCGGGAGGAAGAATCATCTGGTGCCAGTAAGCGGTTCGTTTCAAGTCTCCTCGAGGAATATTTTCCTTACCTGTTCATTTTCCTTTGCGTAGGCATGTGTCCTAATTAAACTGTTATTCGTCAGTAATATACAGTTATCCGTATCCTATAAAGTATCTCTCGCTCTCTTTACGTTTAACTAATCTATTTGTCTCTCATACATAAGTACTACATAAACCTGAGGCACACATGCACATACACGCGCGCACACGAATACACACAGCCACGCGCGTGTGCATGGGACGATTACGAACATGCACAGAAACCCAGTTCCAGCTTTCGCCGACTGATGTACGCTTGTACTCACTGCGGGCCATGTTTGTACTGCAAGAATAAAGCTTACGCCTCATAGATGGCTAGGTACGCTGGCTCACTAACATGGCTCCTTGCGACGCTGGATGGGACCCACAGCCGCCACCGGCGTCAAATCTGGGTATATAACATGCTAGCTCGTCTGTGTAGCAAACTGCTGGCAAGCAATAACCAAAGCCAACAAAAAGAAGCTAAGTTTCAGAGCACGTACTTACTATCTTATTTTTCTTGCCTCCTGCAAACTGAGCGGAATTCATAAAAAAATTATTCTCCGATGAATATCTAGGGTGATATACCCGAACATGAGTGCTTTTAGAAGCCTGTATTGTGCAGTAACAAAACAATACAAAAGCAATAAAAGCAACAACAGGTATCACTTGCTGCTAACAAGGGCAGTTCTTAATAGATTGCGGAAGTAATTCTGCGTAACTGGCAAGGTAATATTGCTGCCGCGAAAGGTCAGTGGTGGTGCTGGCATTGCACAGAAGAACGCGCATCACGTGGACTTATGGATCTGTCTCAGACGCCTGCGTGCCCACATAGAGACGATACAGTGCCCAGTATACGCTAATGTTCGTACTTGTTTGATGTATTCAAGATGCATCGAGAAGCACTGAGCTTGACTAGAAGGAATGGGTAGGAACGTCGTGCCCTGTGTGTTATAAGAAGCGAATGGAAACTCCACACCCTATTCGCAGAGCCGCTGCGCGTGGAAACACGTGAGAGACCCGGTAGGGTGACTGCCATTTGAGAAGCTCGAGTGGCCCCGTTACAACAGACACGTGATTCTGCATACGCTCTCTACCGCACGAGTGCGGTACGTATGGGTGCAGCGAAAGCTGGTTCCGTGGGTTCGACTGGGGCAGGACGCGTGCGAAGAAGAAGCCGACGAACAATGGATTGCACGTGGACGACGCTTCGTGTGCAAATTAGCCACTGCCACTCTTTCCGAAGGCCGGTCAGTGCATGCATGCAGCTCGGCTGTACGTCTTGTTGTTTGTAGAAAGAACACAAAACAGAAAGGAATGAGGGGGGAAGGGGTGAGAGCGAATTCGGATGTGTGTACGGCATTGCATATGCATGATATAGCGGTTTTGTGTTCTCGAAGGTAAGTAGAAGTGGGGCGTTGTGATCCCGCGTATCCAATACACGTTTCGTCCTGAAGGCGAAACGTTTGTCGGTGATGGACGAACATAGTGACGGCGTCAATTCATTCACTCATTAAACCATACATCCGTCTATAGCCACTTAAGGTCTTCGTGCTCCCGTAGTCATTTTTTTTCACATGTCATTGGTAAACATTGGCATATGAGGGCATTTACGGCCGACAAAAGTAAATGACTGTTCATAAGAGCAACAACAAAGAAAATATTGGCGGATCCATCACATTGTCGGACTTCGCTTTATGCAAAGCAGTCGGCGAAAAGCCGTATATGCTGCCATAATTTTTTCCCTTTGAGCGAATCGTTAAGATGTGAATTGAGGTGTTATTGTAAATAAAGTAGTTCTGGCATATAGTCCGCTTACAAGGTACGCCGTATACACTGACGTTTGAAGGGTAGCTTATTGTCTGACGTAACGTCAGAACTACTGTCGGAGCACAGAGATTATTTTATTGAGCCAAACCGCACGCTACAGTGCAATTCACGTTTTGCGTTGTAGGGCCCTGGAGCACTACGCTAGTGAATTCTACGTACGAGTGTCACATTATTGCAAACGATGCTGTGAATATCATATGCAACTATAATTAATGTATTGCTCCGGCGTCAAGTAACGTTTGATTGCCACTGACTGGGTATAGAAGTACATGTGGAATGTTTATCATACTAATATAAAAGTGGCGCTAGCGATGAAATCAAAACCTACGTTATGCCCGTATGACATGTGTCACTGCATTGCCTAAATATTATTTATTATCTTCCAATAAAATTTGGTAGGCAACACCGCAATTAAAGTTAACATTGCACTGGCAGGAAGGAGTTTCGCACAGAGACATTCGAAAGCAGTTTCTGGGCCTAAAATGCACCGGCGATACAATACTTCATTGCATCACAGAATGTCTGGCTTCGATTCTGCTCGAATCCAGATTTTTATCTGCGCTCTTCGGGCCAACGCGGCTAGTGCCACGTTTCTTGACGTTTCCGTTCAGTGTCTGTTCTCGCCATTTCTTGGTAAATATAAGGCGTGGATCACCTGAGGTGCATAGCACCATACCGCGGCCCGTTTTATACGACAAGAATGAACTACACATGATTAGCGGCAAGAGTTTCATACGTGCATTCGAGAATTTTCGTGTTGTTCAAATCTTGCTTGGACAGTCAGGTTGATCATACTATTATGCTTCACAAGCTAATTTTGGTCAATGCCAAGTTAAAGAAGCGCGTATGCGTAGGTGGATGGATAGATAGATAGATAGATAGATAGATAGATAGATAGATAGATAGATAGATAGATAGATAGATAGATAGATAGATAGATTTTTTTTGTGGGCGTTGCCATCTTGCTAGCCGGCGGCCCTTTTCTGGTCTGCCAACCCATCTGGCATGCGGGAAACTCGCCGTTTGCATAGAATGTCTGCGCGTGGCTGCAGTTTTATCGTTTCTTCGCAGTATTTACGTGGTGAATTTGGACTGAAGTGATATAGGTTTTTCACAAAATGAGTCTATGAGACGTTATGACAAGGTTCAAGTTGTTGAGCGTCAATTGTTTTATTATACAGTGGGGCGAACGAGTTCACCTCTGTTGATGAAGAATATTCACAGCACCGACTTTCTGCTCGAAGAATGCGCAGTATTTTCAGGTCCTTCTTTTCCATAATGAGCAATAACACTTCGAGAGCACAGTGAATAACTTTCATGAGCTGTATTCACCCGCTTTCCTAACAAGATTTCTTTACGCCACACCGTTGCATCGGCTATCGCTCTTGCATGGCACCGTGCGTAGGAGTGTAGTAATTCGTCTTTATTTCATGGCACTGACGGTTTATATTAACTGCGCACTAACAGCTGTCAAAATTGTTTGATTGATTGATATGTGGGGTTTAACGTCCCAAAACCACTACATGATTATGAGAGACGCCGTAGTGGAGGGCTCCGGAAATTTAGACCACCTGGGGTTCTTTAACGTGCACCCAAATCTGAGCACACGGGCTTACAACATTTCCGCCTCCATCGGAAATGCAGCCGCCGCAGCCGGGATTCGAACCCGCGCCCTGCGGGTCAGCAGCCGAGTACCTTAGCCACTAGACCACCGCGGCGGGGCGTCAAAATTGTTTCTTAACTCTGAAGTAGTGACCGTATCTTTCTCGCCCATTTGTTTTTACAGGTGTGTACTTGAATACAGCTCTTGCATCAAACGATGCTGACGTGGTTGCGCGTACCTTTTTATGTTCTTTTATCAATCACAAAATTTGAGTGACTCTCGGCACCTCGGTATTTTGACCTGCTATAGAGAGAAATGTTAGGCGGGGCTGTTTCTAGGGAAAATATTGTCATAATTGGAATAGCTGTAGACTGCGTACCTTCCTTTCACAGCGGAAGCAGAGCATTGGTGTCAGAGTTGTTGCGGTTCGTTCGCCTGAGAAGAATACTCTGTACATTCCCTAGTACCTGCGGATGGTACTAAGTTTTTCCTGTTTCATTTTCCAAGCTATAGAAACCGCTTCTCCTTGTCAACAGGAAAACGATGCAACTTGAAGAATCCACAGCCACAAAAACTCCGCGTCTGGTGATGAACACGGCATATTTCGTCCGACAGCAGTTTCCAGTTTCTGTAGTTCTTACAGCACCCAAAAACAGCTAAGTGGTTTCTTGATGATTATTTGATGACTGTCATAGCAATGAAGAAAAAAATTGGCAGATCCCACATACAGTGGGAATCGATGATATGCGAAGCACGAATGGGAAATGTTCATATGTCACTTTAAAATCAGCACAACGTTACGAGGTGGAGGTAAATGATGCCGTACATGACTTCAGTGTCATGATTATCATGTTTGGATGCGTAGTATATCTTCGTCATCTATTCACGTCACGTGATACCAAATTCAGTATATGTGGAGCTAACAAAAAGACCGCGAACATGCTATGAGCTTGGTACGTTGTCATGTTCTTACACTACACGCGTGTCAGGATTATCATGTTTGCACCAGTCATATATTTTGTCGTCCATTGACGTCACGCAACATCAAATTTGGTATATGTGAAGCTAGCAAAATGGCTGGGAGCGCATCATGAAGGGCCCAATATACTACGGTGTAGCGTTAACGCGCACGCACACTGGTCACAGCGAGGCTATACGTAAGCAAAACGCGAGCACTCCATAGTCTGACGCCAGGCGCGACCAATCAAGAGCCTGGTTTGGATTACGATCGCCGAAAACTCTCGAATTAGACGGTGCAGCAGCAACAAGTCGGCATGCCACAACATGTGTCGCGTTTCTGTACAGCCAGATGAATCTGCCGCTGCCGATGCTGGTGTGTTCGCTCATGTCGTTTCTGCCGACTTATCTCCCAAAACACAAAACAACGTTTGAAAAGGTGCGAGCTGTTTCTTTTCATTACCTTGCGCGAACAACTAGAACTTGGTAGGAAATTTAGTGCTCTGGAATCAAGGAGAATGAAAATAGCTCTCCAGGTAGAGACGGCCGTGGTGGCGAAATAGGGCAGATCGATTGTGAACATCTTCGACGCGCGCGGTCACGATTTTTAAGCCAACCTGGCGTTTTTCTTTTGGCTTCAGTTCTCAAGTGTAAACGCGCCCTTCGGCTGAGAGCAACTGCACCGTGCAATAAAGTTCGCTTTAACGGCTCGTGCTTAGCATCAATTGTTAACGCTTGGGCGCACAATTGCGTTGAATGGGCGCACAAGAGCCTTCAATTGTGTGTTTACAAATATTGGTTTTACCATTTAGAGTACTGGTACTCTATTATGGAAGAGGATAAAGCCATTCAGTGGGCTGCACACTGTATCTTTAGAGAAAGTTAACAATTTAGAGTACTAGGTACTCTAATACGGGAGGGCAGACAACCATCCCTAGAAGAAAAGGTAAACTGCGCGTTTAGAAAAAAGTGTGTAGCGATTTTAGTACAAGGTGCTCTAATATGGGGGAGCATTAAGCCGTCCCGTGGACCTCACATTCGATGATGCCTCGTCACCCAGAACGGTGTGTTTAGAAGAAATGTTTAACGATTTCGACTAATTCGTGCTCTACTATGGGAGATCACTGAGCCGTCCCGCTAAAACGAAGGTTTCTAACTTGACATTGCCTGCTGCACCTATTACTCTATGCCAACACCACATCTAACGAACTGGGACAGATGTGTTGCAATTTTCACGTCATTCGCTTATGTATTTAGAAAAAATGGGTAATGATTTAGAGTACTACAGGTACTCTACTATGGGAGAGGTTAAAGCCGTCCCGTTCTTCGACGCTGATGATGAAAAATACCGAATTACGAAGGCGGTACCATTTGTCGCAATGTACACAAAGGGGATATTTATTGACGAGTAACTCTTCACATGGTTACATAGATCAGGGTCACCCGGACACCTCGTAACTAATACCACAGTGCCCGTTCAGAAGACTAGGGGACCGATAAACATAGACTGCGCCTGGACTGCACCATAAAAGGCGCTCGCGACACCATTATACTAAGTTTGTGCATGTGCAGTGTGTATATGAGATGCTTATACACACACGTAAAATAAGGGGGGTATCAACACAGCCCCTGTTCTTAGGGGCAGAGAACCGGTGGGCATAGACTGAACCAGAAAAGGCACTCGTGCCATCATTATACAATGTTTCTGCAGTGTGTATTACAAAATGCTTACGCAACACAAGTAAACGCACGCAATTTGAAGGGAAAGTACGGTGCCTATTAAACCGTGTACACAAGTGAACACGTAGCCTGAGTAACCCTGAAAAGCCTTCATGCTCAATCTGGTTACGTGGCGAATCCTTGCTTCTTATCCCAGTAGTTTTATATCTGAACTAAGTCATAAATGGTGCCCCAAAACCTAACTGACTCTCGATTTCATCTTTAAAATCAGCAGTCTCAAATACCTAGCCGGTAAACTTTTCGTAAGCAGCACGGGGTCCGCAAATGGCCCACATCAGAGAAATTTAGCTGATCGCTTTTTGCCTTCCGCTCCACTCAGGCAGTGAGTGGTTGCGCCACTGCGCATGCGCTATGTGGTCAGGAGTTGAGTGTGTTAGAGGACCGTTGTACCAAGTGAAGGATCACGTGACGTGAGAAGAAACGACCAAAATGGCAGCCTCCTGTGCCGCGTGTCCACGCTGCTCGGAAAACACAGTGGTTTTTCGGCAAACACGCAAGGCACAAAAAGATCCGTACCTCTTCCGAAAAGTCGTCACAGCCAAGCTCTTCGAGAACCCGCGTATGTGGGGTGAAGTTCCACGAAACAATCTAGAGGTGACATTTGGGACCACAATGGAGCGTCTCGAGGTGCTTCTTTGGTATTTCCCTCTAAGAAACTTCGCGAATCTTCGATAGTAAGCGAATTTTATGTAACAATAGTAACAATCCAGCGTTTAATAGCAGCGACTCATCCACCTATTCAGAAAAGCCTTTTAGTTTATTTGCCACAAGGCAACGCGGTGAACGTGCTGCCTCAGGGCAAGGAGGAGGAGGGCGAAAGATTAAGCGGAAAGACAAGGAGGTTAGCCAGTTCTTAGACCGGCTGGCTACCTTGTGCTCCGATCGTAGTGCAGCTCCAAGTGAAAGTGACAAAAAATTACAAAAAAATGCTAATACGTGAATGACTAAATGATTTCGCACTCTTTTAAGCGAGAAGTTTTTTATCCTGCTGCAAGATAAATGTTATGTTCATTTTTTAAAACTAATTTCCTGCACCGGCGGTGTCGCGATAGCGTTGACTAAGGACGCTTGACTAAAACTGAAAGCGCGCGTTGCACTCCAGTAACGTTGAGCGTTTGAGCGGAACGAAGGAAAGAGCACGAAATCTGTCCCTATTAAAAATTCGGGGGGCCCTTAGGCTTCTGTCTGTTCGTGCGTCTGTCTGTCTGTCTGTCTGTCTGTCTGTCTGTCCGTCTGTCTGTTTGTCTGTCTGTCTGTCTGTCTGTCGGTCTGTTCGTCTGTATATGTGTCCTCTGTCTGTCAGTCTGCTTGTCTGTCCGGCTGTCTCTCCGTCTGTCTGTCCATCTGTCTGTCTGTCTGTCTGTCTGTCTGTCTGTCTGTTTGTCCGTCTGTCTGCCCGTCTGTCCGTTGTCTGTATGTCTCTTAGTCTGTTCGTGTATCCATCTGTGTGCGTATACTGTCTGTCTATCCGTCCGTCCGTCTGTCAATCTGTCGGTCCCTCCATCTCTCTATCCGTCTGTAAACTGTCTGCCTGTCTGTCTGTCTGTCTGCCTGCCTGCCTGCCTGCCTGTCCGGTTGTCTGTCTGTGTGTCCGTCCACGGCTCTATTTGTCTGTCCCTTTTATGTACGTCTGTCTGTCTCTCCCTCTGTCAGTCTGTGCGTCCGTCCGTGCGTCTGTCTGTGCGTTCGTTTGTGCATGTTTCTGTCCACCCTGCATCAGTTCGTCCGTGCATCCATCCACGCGTCCATCTGTCCATTCGTCCATGCGTCCGTCCATGCTTCCATCCGTCTTTCCATCCGTGCGTCCGTGTATCTATCTCTTCGTCTGTCTGTTTGTTTGATACTGCCGTAGCAAACTCAGGCTAAGGGCTCAAAAGTGACTAAAAAGTAGCCACGTTTGTGGGAATATGTCAGCGATAAATTGATTAGAAGAACTCAATTTACCAGCCTTTTGGCAGAAATTAAATAACTGTAGCATCAACAGTTTGAAGCACACATGCTCGAATTCGGGAATAACTCAATGATTTTAGCGATGCTTTATGTTGGGTGTGAGTGGTTATTTTACCATTAGATAAAGAAAAATGGGGTGTGGGGTACATGATAACAGCCTCTTAAGTGAGGTGCACCTCAACTGATAAGCTTGTGGGAGAAGGGGGATTGAAAGGAAAGTGCAAGTGAAAAAAAGAATCTAAGGAAAGATAGAAAATATATAAGTGGTTAAGAAAACATGCGAAAGTAATAAAATTTGGGGGAAGGGGAAAGCAGAGAACAAAAAAGGGGACGAAAAAAAAAGAACTCGTGTGTTCACAGAAGAATTATTCGGTAATCACGCTATAGTTTCCTGGTAAATCGAGCAGTTGACTTCTCGATTCCTCATTGCGAGGAGCTTATGCGCGTCACTCGGTCAAATTGGCGTCCTATAACGGAGTATTTAACATGGCTGCGGAGAGAGACAGAGAAAGCGAAATTCAAAGGAAAGGCGGGTAGGTGAACCAGGTTGTACCCGGTCTGCTGCCCTACACTGGGAGAGAGGCAAATGGCAACCTTCGCGCTCGCGGCATGACTTTTGCAAAAGTACCAAAAGTACGAATCGGCATCCATGGCCCGAAATGGCGCTCGCTAGGACTGGGACTGAAGCATAGATTGTAGTGTTTCATTTTTTTGTTATTTTTTCGTGCAATGGCGGAGTGGGTGCGTTTGAAGTTCTCCAGTAGCAGTTCAATCATAACTATCAGACTTTATACAAACAGCCGTTCATTTAGACATATTTCTAATGCCGCTTTGTGTGGACCACCTTCGATTGCCCTGTTGACTTCCACTTACAGTTGTGCATAGCATTCACCAAATTTGGTGTGCAAACTGGGGCCGTATTTTCATATGATGACGAAAGGTCATATCACCTTTGAAACGCGTTACTTAGCTAGTAAGTAATACTGGAAACGCAATGGCACCATCGACTATTTCCGGTGACGTGACGATGCTATGCGGTGCTCTTTACATGCCTGGAACAAACAAACAAAAAAGCTTTTGTGGTCGGTTCGTGGTAAAGTCCAGCAGGGACGCAGCCAGAAAACTTTTTGGGGGCTGATTCGCACCGACCCGAGGGGAAGGGGAGGAGAACACTGGCATCAGCTTTTCTCTGTGACGTGACTATCTGAGGTAGTTTGAGCAGATTGTGTACATGTATATCAGTCATGAGACTCCACCCCCTCCCCATGCGTATGCTTGTGAAGAGAGGAAGTAAAAGTAAAGTAATCACTTTAAAATATAGTAAACGGCAGGTGCAGAGGCTGTTTGGGGTAACGGCCTCTCGTCGCACCATTGAATGGAGTAGTCTTCGAAAAGGCTTCATTGCCATTTAGAAGACATCGTTAATCTTTAATCTATGTTAAGTTTAGATGGCGTATAGTGCTCGTCGAGGACTGTGCGTTTCACAAGTCAATGACGGCTGCTCTTACAACGTCCAATGAGAGGTATACGCAGCATGTTTTCGTACATTCATATTCACATTTGGTTTTGCTTACTTTGCTGAGCGAATAATTTCTTACTGTCGATGTTTGTGACTGCATGCCAGTGGGAATCATCTTAAGGTTAAAAGCAGCCCGGGGCAGTGATATCATTTAGTCAACGTTTTATTTTTTTACTTTACTGCACACATCCACGCACGCTTGCGATACGCAATACGTAATGTTTTTTTTCCTAATTTATGCTGTACGTTTTCAACATGGTTTCTCACGAAGTATTTTTCGAGCAGACTTTATCGCAACCTTGGTCAACATTGCAGTTGTACTGTGACTTTTGATAGCAATGAAGTACTGTATATCTTAGAGGTTTTATCGTGCAATATGCAAGGCCAAGGTAATCATTGTTGAGAAATGTTCGCTTGATCTTAGTCGTGAATGCACGTGGGATCAGACTATACCTTCTCACATAGAAATAGCTTGTTTGCTGCGCATGCGTGGATGCGCTAAAAAGCCTAAGTACGCACAAAAACACGAAATGCTCTCACTTTTATTTTGGTTACAATTTACATTGTTCCTAATTTTACGATAATGGGACGATCGGGTGACGCCATAAGGAGCTTCGCCCCTGAAAAAAGAGACAGAGAAAGCAAGGGTGGTTCATCCAGCGTCTTTCCTGTCATTTTACAGCGAAAGCTGTTGTGAGATCACAAGGCGGGTCACGCGCAGTTGTCCGCCACCGCCGCCAGCGTCCGTAACGACCTCGCACGAAATTAAAAAAAAATCTAGCACCAATGACACAGTGGGGTTCAAACCAGGGTCCTCTGGGTGCCAGCTCAGTATTCTTCCATTGCGTTACGCCTGTGCTTGTTACGTGTTGTCAAACTTGCCGTAAGCAGGCTCGATGTCGGGAAAGCTATGGCGTTATTACGACTTATATAGCGTTTTAAAACAGCGAAAGAACAACCAGTCATCGCACTACGCGAATAGCATAACGTGTGGGCCGTCGTTGTTGATGTTGTTGTTGTTTCCCTGTGCAAATGGCTCGTACCCAAAGAAGAAGATTGGCCGATTATAAGGTGAATTTGCCCTAAACTTTCAGCAATGCGTCATTCCTACAAATTTTTTGTAACTTATTTTTGATTTGAAGTACTGATATTAAGTTTGCAGAAAAAAAAGGAGAAAAATAGTGAGACAGTAATTTAGCAAGAAAATCGTTTAGTCGCAGTGATGTATTCTTGAACGGCGAATAAAACATCCCTGTGGCTGAAACCCAGTGTAGAGGCTCCAAATGAAAGAAGATCAGGTTGTGATAGTTTCAAGCCCAGTCTTTGAAGAGGTGGTGCTAGTATGCTTTGCCTGAATAAATCGAAACGGCACCAATGTAATGAAAAATGACTGATCGTTTCCTCTAGATTACAGTAAATGCACATAGGGGAATTCAATATGCCTGATCTATGCAAGTAAAAATTGAGGGAGGTAACGCGGCAACAAAATTTTGTGATGACAACTTCCATCATCCTTGAATTAGTCAGTTCACTGCGCCAGGGAAATAACAAGTGTTTGTACTCTGGAGACGTCCAATGCTCCAACCCATCACAAAAGCTTGTTCTTCTTCCCCCATTAACTGTGGCGCATACCCACTTCAGCCATGATTCCTCATTAACGTCAGCCATCGCATGAACAATGGGCATGAAATTCCTTGCAAGTTCTTAGCGGATACCACGCTTCCCAGTAGAATGAAGAAAAATTGCATAGCCAATGCCGGCCTACTACTCAAATAAACTTATTAATAATGATTTAGTGGGTATCAAGCAAGTGCGCTTGCAGTAGTTACCCAATGAGTGTTTAGAAAAGGCTCTGAAAGGCCACTCTCCTAGCCTTCGCTGTGATTACGTTGCGCCTTTCGCGCAGGCCTGGCATTTTTTTCTTGCCTCAGTTTTTTCTGCTGCATTAACTGGTGCTAGTAATCATACCGAGACTACGCAACAACTTGCCCAACAAGCCACCCTAACTAGTATGCTGTGGCTACTCTTATTTGGGTTTTAGTGAGCCTGCGCGTAATCGCTGCTTCTGAAAGGCCTGATCGGTCAGTCTTCGCCAAGAAAGAATCGATGCAATTCTTCAATTAGGCGCTGGCTTCCTCGTTTCTCGTTTCTTCACCCGCTTCAACGTGTGCGCTTGCTTATGGTACAATCTCCTTTCATCGGTTGCGGAGATGATATATTGGAGTCTTTTGGCATTTCCTGAAACATAAGAGGGAAAACTAAAGGGTGAAGATAGAAAAAGCTTTATTTTCTTGTCATGGCTCAACACGGAGGGCTTGCGTGCTCCTTAATAAAAGATAAGCGACGAGCGATAAGGATGGGATACGGCCAGAAATGAAGAATCACGTTCAGTGAAGAACAAGACGGCGAAATACGACCGAATTCCTTAGAACAGTTGCCGCCTGGCGTTCGCTGCGTTGCAAAAGGTGTTCGCCGCGCACGTAGCATTGGGGGTTCCCCCTGCCTTCTGCTTCAGTGGACAGCTCCCATTTCGATTCTCAAGAGCTTACGATTAACCTACATTCTTCGCCCTCTCTCTCACGCCTAGTATTGAGTGAGAAAGACGCTATTGTCCGTGTTGTGTAGATAGATTATGGTGGTAGAGAATGTCCGCGTATATCTAACCACTTTCCGTAACGGGCCTCTTAATTCTTGTTGACCCTTCCGACTTTTTGGTAAAAAGAGCCATCTACGAGCACTTGAAAATTTATTCGTGAACTCTGGAGGTGTCATAGCGACTAGAGTACTGGGAGCAATCATGCCCATAGTGTTTACTATCACTGTCTTGAAACGTACAAGTGTGGCTGGAACGTAGTGCACATGTGCTGCCATTTTTAAGAGAGAAAGTGCGTGAGCATTGGGGGGGGGGGGATAAAAAAATGTCAGTCTACTTTTCCCCTCTCCCGTGCCTTGGTGATAGAAAGCACGTTCTGCCGTGATGGTGTACTGGTTATGATGCTCGACTCTCGACTGGAAGGTCCAGGGATCGAATACCAGCAACGGTGAATGTATTGCAATAGAGGACAAGTGCTGAAGACGTGTGCGATTAGACGTCGGTGCACGTCAAGAAAAAAAAATTCAGGAGATCAGAATTTCTAGAGCTCTTCACTAAGGCGCCTCTCTTAAACCCCATATATATTATTCTTTTGTTCGGGATGTTAAAGTTTGACAAATACTGCACTATTATTCCAATAGCGTGGTTTCAGCATTACTTCTAGAACAGGCAAGGTGACCATCTGAGGCTTGCCCGCGTTCCCACGTATGCTTGAAAGTGAGCATCTGATAAGCAAGAAGCGCCAAACTGATAAGGTAACCGTTGTGTGCGGCCATTATTTCAAAATTTGCAGGGTATTCACGCATGGTGTCTCTCAATCCATTTTGCGGTCATTATAGTAAATGCAGGAATGAATATCCTGCAGTTCTCTCCTTTTGCAGGCACTCCGTACTTCAGTGAGATAGCCCGTACGCTTCATGTAATAAGCTGGTATTGCGGCTATTTCCCGTCTTGCACTGACACGTTGGCCTATGAAAAAAAAATAGCTGTGGGAGCCCTGTCAGTAACTCATCAGGATCCGATCGCGTACCGTTTTCTGTCTGTAGTTTCAACAGTATAAGCCCAACATGCCCAAAGGGGCCCAGAGGACTTTACTTTCTTAGGTGCCAACTTTCGTTTCTTATTTAGAGCTTTTTATTTAACCATACTTCTTGGCGAAACTATATATATATATATATATATATATATATATATATATATATATATATATATATATATATATATATATGCTTCAGTGCTGCCAATTTTCTGAATGTGGGAAAATTTCGTTCACTTCGTTGTTATTTCTTGCCCTACAAAACGTAACCCAAAATTAACTCATGGACCACTTTTAAATAGAGACCTCCCGGACAAGCTTTGAAGGAAATTACGTCAAAGCGGTAGTTTTTTACTTTGTGCGCAGTTAGGAAGAGGTGTTAACGTTCGCGTTATTCTTCTACTTTCCCTTCTACGCTGTTCCCATTTCGGCTACCCCCTTTGTTGTCGCTCAGACGTTGGTTTACAGTAGCCTAATTGGCACGTGAAACCTCTGGGTTTCCAAAGAGGGTACTCATTTGTGCGACGCGTGGCGTTTGTGGCTCAGCGTTTGTGGCATGTGCGGCAGGGCGTTCTACTTTAGTTTTTTTTTTTTTTTCGCAATTCGACCGTGACCCCCTCATTTCAGAGAGACGCGAACCATGACACCCCATTCTGAGCGTTTAGTGTTTCACAACACATTTAAGTAAACCTAGGAATACAAGTTTCAGCAGCAAAAGCGTTTAAGCCGGTTCTAAAAAAAAAAGTCACAGTCAACAACTTGGATTGTGACGCTGAGAACGGCAAGAAGATCTAAACGGGCAGCTCGCTGCTTCTCGCACAAATGACGCACGAAAAATACACACGCAGGACGAGAGCCAACTAACAACGTTTACACCTCGACACTTAATCCATGTTTAACAAGAACGACGTATGAAACGTAATCATAGCTATAGATATGAGTGCAAATTATCAAGTGTCCCAGTTGCTACTTTTCTGTGTTTGAAAAGCGTGATCTTTCCGCAAACGGGGCCTGTCCAGCGAGTGATGTGATCTTTGTGCGCCTGGCCACTAAACGCAATTGTTCTAATCAAATCCGAAGGCGCGCGGTTCTCCCTCACCACAGGATAAGTGCGCGGATAAAGCCTCCTCCCTCCGCCGAAAAAAAGTGCGCGTGGGAGGTGAGCGCGCATCGGCGCATCGCGACGAGCTGGGCGCCGACTTTTACTACGAGCCCGCTCATTGCGCGATCTTGCTGGTAATGCTGAAAACGCGATTGTTCCCTCCGAGATTCCTGTCAGCAGAGGTAAGTAGTAGACATACGTAGCTTGCCGTTTGAACGTTGAAGGAGGTGCTTTTCCATGACTCAGTGGTTGACGCCTCGCACGTACGACTAAGAGGTCCCTAGTTCGGTTCCGCGCGCCGGAGTCTTTCTCTGGATTGTCGAGGGGAATGAAGGAGAGATCGAGAAAAAGTTGCAGGAGGCGGTCGACGTGGTACAGGACTATTCTCGCGGTATGGGCCTTGAATGTTCCGCGGCTTAATCGGAGCTCCCTCTCTATAGACCCACGTGCAGGGGCCGTAAACTTAATAACTCCAATACTTCCAGCAAGCGTGCAGACGGAGATATTAAAGTATCAACATCAGACGGCGCCATAATCCCAAAAGTTAACAAATTTAGAGTACTGGGCTTGCACGTGTCGGACAATGGCCACAACAGCGAAACCATACGCAGAGTAGACGGGGCTGTCAATGGAACACTCCGGTTGCTGAAACGCATAACAAATCGCCAGAGCGCAATGAAAAAAAGCAATAACATCCGTCTGATACATGCTTTTGTTAGAGTCACATAACGTACATCGCCTCCTACCTCAAGTGGCAGGCGACTGAACGAATTAAGCTACACCGTCTCATTTTCAAGGCGTACAAACGCGCAATACGCTTACCAATACATACTCCAACAGAAAAATTTCTCGAGCAGGGGCTGCACAATACCCTGGATGATCTAATTTAAGCACATAACATCACCCAGTACGAACGTTTGACGAAAACAAAAACAGGTCGACACATCCTTGAGAGGCTGGGCATAAAGTACCACACGCAGCGTGGTGAAAAGGTCGGAATACCCAGACATATTCGAGAGCGCATCGTCGTTCTGCCGTTGCTCAGGAATATGCGCCCCACTCATCACATTGGTCAGCGCAACAGACGTGCGCGAGATTGGACACCGTTTAAGTAGACACGGCCTGTTACGAGCAGCAACGCAGTTTCATCGTAGTGATCATGAATCACGCAGGAACTTGCATCGCGAGCGCTACAATACGCACGGAAGAAGCGGTGGTGGCCGAAGAAGCGGCGATGGTCCTCGCGATAGCTACCACGGACGCCGAAGTGATCATAGCCGACTCTCAGGTGGCCATACGCAACTACGCCGGCGGCCGGATCTCCCGCGAAGCAGCTCACATTCTCGAAATTCGCGAAGGGAATATTTGCCACAAAAAAAATGGCAGATCCCACGTACAGTAGGAATCGATGATATGCGAAGCACGAATAAGAAAGATTGATATGTCACTGTAAAATCAGCACAATGTTACGAGGTGGAGGTATAAATGACTTCCGTGTCATGATTATCATGTTTGGAGGTGTCGCATACCTTCGTCATCTATTCACGTCACGTGATACCAAATTTAGTATAGGTGGAGCTAGCAAAACGGCCGCGAACACGCTATTAGCATGGTATCGTGTCATGTTCTTACATGACACGCGTGTCAGGATTGTCACGTTTGCACCAGTCATTTATATCGTCATCCATTGACGTCACGTAGCACCAAATTCAATATATGTGGAGCGAGTGAAATGGCCGTGAGCACATCATGAGCATGACATGTAGTCATGTTGTTACATGACATGGATGTAATTATTATCATGTTTGCACCAGTCACATAACTTCGCCATCCATTCACGTACCTTAATAACAATTGTGGTATATGTGACGCTAGCGAACCGGCCGTGAGTGCATCATGAAGCGTGGCATATTTTCAAGTTGTTACATGACACGTATGTCATCATTTCGATGTTAGGGTCTGCGCTTGTGTTCACCATGCAATCATGTCATACCATACCAGTTTTGCAACATGCCATGTCAACGAATCCGTCGCAAGAGCTGCAGGACCATAAAATGTAAATCATGACATTCATGACATACATGTCATGATTTTCGTGTCATGACTAGTCAAATATGTTAATTATACAGTCATGTTATGCTATACCAAGTTTGGTATCGATACCATTATCGAAACGGCCAGGAGAGCTGAAAGTCGTAGGTGGCTGGATAGATAGATAGATAGAGATGAAGATAGATAGATAGATAGATAGATAGATATAGATAGATAGATAGATAGATAGATAGTAGATAGATAGATAGATAGATAGATAGATAGATAGATAGATAGATAGATAGATAGATAGATAGATAGATAGATAGATAGATAGATAGATAGATAGATAGATAGATAGATAGATAGATAGATAGATAGATATAGATAGATAGATAGATAAGGATAGATATAGATAGATAGATAGATAGATAGAATAGATAGATAGATTATAGACTCAAAGTTGCCCAAATTCGCTAAGAAATGCCTCGCATTTAAAAACCGGCAAACCCAAACGTAATGAAGCGCCGCGCGAGCTACGTGACACTCTCACAAGATCTCGATCAAAAGTGCAGCCAGATTGCCAGATAGCAGAGAGCATAAAACGGGGGATTCAAAGATTGCGTTTGACTTTGATGCCAGTGGCACTTATCACGGCTTTTACCGAACGATCACGCTAAGAAGCATTCGAAAGCAGTTTCATTTCTCGTATGATACGTCTAGTTGGAAGAAACGCATCCCGGTAAGGTTGATACCGCAAACTAAAGGTGTTGTTCCGTGCATCGCTTGCAGCGTTCGCACCGTATCGTGCTGTGTATGTAGGATCGTTGCGTACGCCAAACTATAAAAAGTGGCTATAAAGAGAGAGCTGTCTTATTTTCTCGTAATTCTTTTTATCGAACGTTTGGTTTGATGTTTTGATGGTAGTTTGTGAAAATTGTGGTCGCTAGGTATAATGAGAAATTGTCTTGCTAGCTACGTCTTAGCCATGTCGCAGCGTACGCTTGTGGGTACATTACATGTCGCAGTTAAGTCAATGATTGCGAAAGAACAAAATCGTGAAACATTTTCGTGGCTTCTTTATGCCAAACAACAAAAGCAATAATTTTTGCATGTTGTCATCGAGCTACGTATATAAACTTGTTTTCAAAATTTATCGGTATTCACGTGACTAGTTTTCAATATAGCAAGTTTGACACTTTATTGTTGACATGTGCTTCCAGCAGCGACGATGCGACGTCGCGACGGGGCAAGCTTGTACCGGCCGCTCGTCGCTGTAGCTGGCGCTAGAAAATCACTTGCATGCGGGTGAATATTTATCGCTGCAGTGTCAGCGTTTCTTCTAGAATAAACTCAGCTGTTCGTGTTTGCGCGTATCCGATCATCCCAAAATAATCTGCAGTGCTTCTATACATCTTGGCGTCGTTTGCGCAAGGCACCACTACACGTGAAAATGGTGAGTGACATAAAACAGAGCAAGATAATGTGGGTATGGAATTAAGAAAGTTTGTTGTAATCGGGGAAAAGATGTCTCTATAGGTATGTGTAGTGCCGTCTGGAGCTTTTGTCTAAGTGTCAAAAACACAATGATATTTGCATAAAGCATGTTCACCTACTACGCTGCCAATGTCGATGCAGTAGAAAACATTTTAAGATGTATCAACCTCTTTGAGAGGCCACACTCCTAGCACAACTGTTAGCTATACTCTGAAAAAAAAAATACAGAGAAAATAGTGCTTGCTATTTCAACGAAAAGAAAGAGAGCATAAAGCTTCTGAAAAAGAAATAACTGTAACCGGTAACTGTCATCTAACATTGTGCATTGGAAATATAGGTGAACAGGTGACAGTTCTCTCTATGGTCATTTATTATTTAATGGCCGAGTCGTACCGCTACGGCTTTGCTTTATGCATCGCCACAATACGCACAAAGTGATATTTTTCAAGAGATTTAAAGCCGTTTTTTGCGGCAAACAAGACTACGTTTTCAATTCAATTCAATTTAATTACCAGTTTATACATACTTTGCAGGTGATAACCATATTCAATCGCTAACAGATTGAAAACTCAATTTCCGGAGGTAACCGTGTTGATGACACGGTCCTTCTTCACACCTCCATACACCTTTACAACATCTGGCAAGCAGGACTACAATTTAATACCATCATTTTTTGTCAACCTGGCTAGATTACAACTTTCACTCAGTGCGTCAGGTTGAGTTGAAATGTAAAATAACTTCACGTTGCGCAGGAAGTACGTGCACTAGTACTCCTAGCTGTTTACATAAATGTGTTAACGTAATAATACTCCTATTGCTGTGCCTGTGTTATATTGCGAGTATGTATTTGTGTAGTTTTTGTGTACATAGTCTTCTTCTGGCCATAAATTGTTACTGATCTATGTGGCGAAAACGCTGCTGAATATAAATTGCTATGTGTACTTGTTTGTATGAGAATATTTATTTCGTGTGTGCATTGCGCGCATTGACAACTGATTGAGTGTTAATTTTTTTTTTGTACGAGTGCTTGTTCCGACTTTTGCATTGGCTCTGATTTGAGCCTGCAGTATTCTGTAAATAAATAAACAAACAAACAAATAAATACATAAATAAATAAACATTGCATTTTAAACCGGTACAGAAAGAAACCCACATCCCGTAAAGGGGTGAATAAAAAAAATAGCCGTACAAGTCATTCCTGAATGTCCAAAGTTATTTTTTTTTTGCTGACGTTTTAATGGCTGTGTCTTTTGATCACTAAATAATGTTAGTTGGATTACTAATAAACGTTACAGCACAGGTGTTCGCGACAGGATGTTCGAACGAAAGTGAGGGGACCTTCAGCTCTGCCTTTAATAGTTGGACGCGATGGCGATATGCTGTTCGTAGTGCGTACTTATAACTCGCTATGCACCCACTACATGGCATCAAGGGAACAACCGCAGTAACTTGCGTGCCATATGTAGTGTGTGACCAGCTTTAAACCATCAAATTGTTACATTAATCACATGGCATGTATTGACGCCCAATGACAGTGTACGCTTGTACCACGGAGTATTACTGCAATATTTCATGTGGTGTTATAGTGCATGTATACTAGACGCGTGTGTTTGTGAAGCATGAAAGTTACTTTTTCTGCATCTCAAAGCAGAGGAAGGTATTATCACTGTATTCACAAGCACACGTTAAAGAACCCCAGGTGGTCTAAATTTCCAGAGCCCTCCACAACGGCGTCTCTCATAATCATATAGTGGTTTTGGGACGTTAAACCCCACATATCAATCAATCAATGTATTCACAAGCAGACGTGGAAGTGTGGTAAAAATAGCCACAAAAATGCCACTAAAACGACTCGGGTGTGATCCCCACTTGAACCGAAGTTTCTTCATTTTATTCCCATTTATCAAATTTTCAGTCTCGCACAAGAGAAATTTTTCGCTCAGAACCAAGGACGCTGACGCCGACACCAATTCTTGAATTTCTGCAAAACGAGCTTCTTAACGCTATCAGCTTTACAATCGTGTTCCAGCACGCATCACCTGACGTGCCACGCATCTTTCAATTAATGTCGTTAATGCCTCAACGAAACAATTTTTCTACAAACGCCAACTTGAGAGAAAAAGAAAAATAAATAGGGGAAAAGCAAAACACCGGGAGGTTCAGCCTGAAACTAGCTTAGATACCCTGCACAAGGGTGGGAAAATATGGTTGGGGGCACAGATAGTTCGAATATAGCAATGCGCAAAAGTAGAGCATGTAATTTGACGGAATCTCACATGCTGAACAAAAACTGAACCGTTTCGCTCTGGCAATCGTATACACTTCACCATATTCGGGAGATAGTTATTTCGCAGTTCATAAGTCTAACCCTAAATCAGCTGCCATGGCTGATTATAGCCATGATACAACTTATGCATAACAAAGTGCTGTAATAATGTCAAACGTCTGCTGATTCCGGTCGCATCCAGTGCTTACTATTTGTTGTTATCAGCATAATGTTTTTTACCCTCAGGTATCACTAGGGCAGATCATTTAAGTCCAATATGAACTGTGCAATTCATTATGTCTATTCATTATCATCATCATCATCATTATCATCATCATCAACCTGAATACACTCACTGCCGGACAAAGACCTCTCCCATGTGCATTAGCATATGTCTGTCTCACTTTCTCTCTCAAGCACACCCAAACACAAGGCTGACCCAACACTATTTTGTGCTAGGAGCGACCACCTGGTGACCGCATGCTCGTCATTCAGACAGGATGACGAGACGCCGACCCGAAAGCATTCTTCACTTCAGACCTAACCGGGCTTAATCAGTGGCTAAGACTGATAGATGCGAACAGCATTGCCTTGTTGACGAATCCCTCACCCTCCCGACAGGCCAAGAGGGTGCTCACTCAGTGGGGGTCTCTCTCTCTCTCTCTCTCTCTCTCTCTCTCTCTCTTCGTTTAAGCTGTTTACGACAGGCACGATGCCGTAGAAACAGGCATAAACTTCCGTTTCATGCAGCGCCAGTATTTCCGTCTTTCTGACAGGAGAACCACTTTTGCGTTCATCAAAGAGTAAAAGAAGTAAACAATGCAAAAATAAAAAGTAATCGAGCTAGCCAAGTCATTTACAAACGCAGCTTTGCGGTAGCAGCGGCGAGCGAGCGTCTCCTGGGAGCTGCGATCGTCGGGGAGCCAGCACCGCCCGCGGCAATCACGACTTCGGCGGGCACGTCCTTTCGAACGAGTCGCGTTCGATGCTTCTTCATACGTAACGAGACGTAAGAAACATTGCCACCACGCACGAGTCGTGGGTGCCCACACAGAAACTCGAACACATTGCTTCGCTTGCGAAATTGGCGATGTTCGTGAGAAATAAAGATTTATTCCTGTTCAGGCCGACGGTGGCCTCCGTGGAATCTGGTTCAAACTCTTGTTCAGAGGCTGCTTCCATCTATCGCACATGGTGCTCTTATATGGGTAATTTATAGACATCATTTGTTATGCTTAAACTCAACACGCATTATAATATCTGCTCTTTAAACGTAACAATAATCTTGAGTTAGGGCAATATCAGTAAAGTTAACTTACTAAAGCGCACACGATCCTGATTACGTCCGGGTGCAACATGTTTGATGCGGAACCGGAAAGACTGCGAGCATTTCGCCACAATGCAGAACACAAATATTGGCGCACAAAATCCATCCACGACCTTACAACAGCCCAATAATATGCAGAAGAGGATTAAGCGTCACACGTACACGTTAGCCTCTGCACGTTAGAGAACGTTTTCTGAAACGTTAGGTTCCCGCAAGCCTCTATTCTACATCCGCAGAACAGTGCGTGGGCTTTGCTGCATTCCTGATCAGCGTTTTTCGTTCAAGGCACTAGCACTTTTTCAAAAGCGGCAATACATCAATGTCGCAGAAGACTTTGGCGCGAGGAGAGCGAACCAAGTGGTTCGTCCAGATTATGTGGCTGTAAGTGACATTCGTTATTCCGGCGATGGCCGCATCGACTTTTTTTTTTTCCGCAATGAAGGAACTTGAAGCGGCACTAGCCATATGCAGGCATGCCTTGTCAACGGACGGATGAGCGAACGAACAGGTGGACAGACGGACGGAGGAATGGGGCAAGTTGTCATGGTCGTATATTTTTCACACGTGCCCAGGAATTTGCCTATGAATCACGGGAAGGTAAATATTCTGATCGGTAGTGTGTGAGAATGTTCTCTAGTTTCTGGAATGAGGTGATTTCGTGCTGTGAACGGCGTTACTCCGTAAACACTTCCGCCAGATGGTTTTGAGAAGTTTAGGCGCCCTAGTTAGTAAGTGCTCTAGGTAGCTATCCCAAAGTTAGTCATGCCCCTTGGGACAATGTCTTGGTAGTCCAGTGGAATCAGATTTAAAATAGACGACTTCAGACAACAAACGATGATAATTCAAAATTTTTTGTACTCCGTTTACTTGTAATTGCGTAAGTTTTGTGTATTTTGTGAAGGGAAAGTGATAAGCTGTCCCTCACAATTACTGTGAACTATCAAAATACAATTACCAGTGACTGTGTGTTTATACGAAGTGATTAGCAATTTAGAGTACTCGGTTGTCTACTACGGGATAGCTTGAAGCCGTCTCACGAATTACAACTTAAGGGGACGTGTACCTGCACCGCAGCGTTTCTTTTTGTGCACGAGCTATCAACTAGCCATGTCCCCCAGTTTAAACTAGTGACGACCCAAAAAATAATACAGCCAGGTAATTTTAACGCAAGAAAAACTGTTCGAAAGTTAGTGAGGTGCCTATAAGTTGAGTATTTCTACAGCCTTCTGTTATACACAGTTTGCAGCATTTATTAAATATTGGTTGTGCCTCGCTAAGAGATTGATATTTTAAGGTGATAACACCTTCGTCTTGCTAACAAGATAAAGGTGTTAATGTGTATAAACAAGTACACCAAATACAACGACATTTTGCTTTAAAGGACATTTGTTATTAAAATCCATTTTATCAGACAATTATTATCTGGCACTGGAACTTTCTAAGTGAACCCTTCAAGGCAGCGAGTTTGATTCAAGGCAGCGTCCTGCACTCAGAGATCTCGCATCGAAGTACAGCGGTGAAAAAAGGAAAAAAAAAACTACTAGCAAAAACCACATATTGTTTGATAGATGTAGCAGGGAGCTATTGTTGGTATCCTGTTTCAGATATGTTTAGCGTAAGAATAGGCACTCTAGAAATAGAAAGAAAAAGAGAAGTACTGTCTTGTTTTCTTGCGGAGTACTCTGGCTGTTCTCGCAGCCGGCTTTATCGAAAGAATTATTTGTCGTTAGTATTACGGCAGTGTAACTGTGTTTATAGTACAAATCCCCTCTAGAAGGTTTCGCGCACGTTGGAAGCACCAATAATTATTCTTGTGAACCTATTATGCTACGATTTTGGACCTACGCCCAAGGTGCCCGCAACAGCCACATATCACGGGCCTAATTTGTTACCTAGAGTGTGTTCTATTTTGAAGGAGACTGCCAAGAGTTCTATATTTAGGAGGGCTCCGAAATCTCCCCCTACACAGAGGTAGCCGATCGCAGTGGAGAATGCTTATCGAAGAACTGTCGGGCGCTTGGTGTGGTCAGAAATTCTCTCTGAAACATAAAGTACCTATCGCTAGTGTCGCTAGTTAAGACGAGCTGAAATTCTCACTAGGGTATCTTGTATTCCAGTGCATGCCTCCAGCCGTCGGCGACCACACAAACTCTTGGGATGGACAGTGCAAGATTCAGAACCAGCGCTCTGCATGTAAATTATGAACAGTGTTGTTTCAGTGAAGGCCATAGCCTTGCTAAAACACGTTGCCGTGCGTGTACAAACTACGATGACGTCACAATTTGCATGACGCCCCGTCTAACTACCTTTATAAGTGTTCCTAAGAGGCACGCTCCCACGCAGCCAGCAATTTGTTTAATGCATACGTGCCATTCTCTTTTACTACTCTAACTGGCTGGGCTGCATCGGGGGGGGGGGGGGAATCAAGACATAAAAGGCAATAAAGCCTCGTTGTATTGCTTCAAAGAGCATACGAGGGTAATGGTAACACAAATTCAGTAAATGATAATGAGGCTTTCTGAAGGTTTAGTTAAACCGGTTCTTTTATGCCAGACATCACTAGCCGTCGATTAACACTACAGCATGTAATCGTAACGGGTCATTGACAGCATGACAGGTATTTTCTTCTAAAGCTGTGCGAAACTTTTCACAGAGGACTTACTTCACGACCACGCAGTTCTGGTGGAGTCTTTACGTTGGCATTTTCTATATTTTATACGGAAATTGCAAAACTTACGCGTAATATTAATGAGATTTAGTTAGCTGTTTTATAAATAAACTTTGCTTGCCATCTTAATAATGTACCTGAGAGAATCACTTTTATATATAACAAGCTCATACAAGTGCAAAATGAGCAAATATTTTGCATTAAAAAGCCTTCTAAAACTGAAATAGTTGAGCGTGTCGTCCTCATGTCCCTGTCAACTTCGTATGTCGATACCAGTCTAGCAATGGCGTATTTCAGAGGACACTACAGCAGTCAGATGACTATTTCAGATGAATTTGAATTTATTGCACACGTGGAGGCAATTAGTTGTTCTGTAGACTCGAAGGCAACAATATCGTCATATTGATTAGAATTGGTCCCACGTACAAAATTCGCAGCTAGGAAAACACACCCAGTAATTGGACGCACCTGAGAAAGTCCCCGCTTTTATCCCACTTTACAGGCTAAATGACCAAAAAAGATAGGTTGTTAGCGGAAAAATTTCTGTTGATCTAACAAGTGAAGAAAAATCTGCCCGTACACCCGCGGCACACGAAGTTTTCATCTTGGTGTTTTTTTTTTTACAAAATAAAATTGAGAAGAAATTTACTTCTTCAGAATTCTGAAAGAGAATGATTTTACTATCATAACGACCAAGTACCCACAAGTTTGTTGCTTATTTGATTTATTTACTTACGGCAAATATTGTCCTCACTAAATCGTAGCCTTTGAGTTTTAGAGTGAATGCGATGGGGATGCACATTTCGAAATATTCGTTATTCATGACGCGGCAAGAAACGTTAGTACGCCTGCTTTGTTCTCAAGATAATTAGGTTCGCTTGTATTTCATATGTGCTGCCAAATATTTGCGCCTTTTTTTTTCAACGTTCACATCACAAGTCGCTCCCGGCAAGGTGCATCATCTCACATTCGATTAAATGCAACGTCATATTCATAGAAGCAATGGAGGCGTCGAGGTTTTGCCAGCTGCTCTCATCAACTTAAACGGGCTTTGCAGCACCTGCTCGAATTACCGTCGAATGACTTCATTAAGGAGCTTAATTTTATTACCTGTTGTGAATCAACTGCCGCCAAATTTTGTAGCAATAGCGTTATAAAACTTGTTCTGTCAAAATTTTGGTGTCGGCGTCGTTGGCTGTGCGAAAAAAATGGCTGAGTTATTTGTAGCGCACAAGAATGCAGGAGAAAAATATAGGTATAAATGTGTACACAGGGTCCTAACTTCTAATATATCTTGTTATAACAAAACATAGTAGATTTATGCGCCCGAATCACGAGTCACAGCCAAGTTTTTATTTACCCTAAGTGCCCGCATGTCATTTATTTTGGCGGGATTACTAATAGGTGAAGGATACATTCCAAATACAGGCTTACAGCAACTATAAAGTAATCGAACAAACAGAAAGTATTCGAGAAGAAATACCTGCTTGTAAATGAAAGAGGAACACTCGCTTACTTGAAGTGCCAACCAGGAATACAATGGTTGTATCTCAAGACATGCGATGATATTCTAATTACTCGTCTGAGAGGGCCAACGACACTTTTTCTCGTGTACATATTTCAGAGCACAACAATTTTTTAAACTTCTATTATTCGGAAAGTTCTAAACAGTTACAACTAGCTCAATGAAGAAGTGAATATTATTTAGGGGGCCCCATTCCAGATATGCAGGCATGTCCAATAGATCCGAAAAAGGTGGGGCATAGCTCAACGATTTGCCTACTACTGCAGTAGTAAATATTGGGGCTTTACGTACCAAAACAACGATATGACCACGATACGATATGAGAGATGTCGCAGTGGCGGACTCAGGAAGATTGAATCACATGAGGTTCTTTCACGGGCCCCAAAATTGAACTGCCGTTACATTTAGCATGTCTCCTCTATAAAACTTCGTACGTCGAAGATGGGATTCGAGGCCGAGGCCAGGCCATGACCTCCGGGCACACATGCGACCACTGTAACCACCAGATCGCCGTGGCGTGTGATTAACCTGTCACTGCCTATTTGGCTGCGGTTGATTACAATGAAAATTGAAACATGAACAGACATACAAATCCATGAGAGGCCAAACGTGCGATGGCATTCTGGTCGGCACTCGCTGACGTCAACTGGGACAGCAGGGTACCTGGTGACCATCTGTCACATGACAGGCTGGTAAGCACATTCAAAAATGAAGAATCATCGAACCGCGATCATCAAATTGATACGTGGACGCATGCAAGCATTGCCACTATGCTCAATAGCGAGTTGTTTCATTTGTCAGTGTAGACCAGATCTTTTAGTGTTATGTAAGTAACTATTCACCTTCTTCCTTATCTAAATGCGTCATAATTCTTTATAATATTGTGGTTCCTGCTTCAAACCACTTGAGAGCAATCACAAACACAGTAACCTGACCTTGTGTATACATGCGTTCTGGTAAAGACAAGATATTGTACGATGCACAGCTCATACGAAAAGAACATAGAAACTAAGGGTACTTTTTTACACTTCCCTAATGTGGTTTAAATAATTAGGCACGCCTTCTACGGTCAAGACTTCGGCCAGGCCATAGGTCTATCACCGGACCAACAACCCGGCCTCCACGTGTGGGCCATAGTTTCAGCACGTAATGGTGCGGAGGAATTGCAAATGAAGTGCCTCAAAGCTAGTTTATTTTTCACCGTAACAGCGGCTGCTGGTGCCGCTGGACTGGAGTCACCAGGTCATAGTGATACGGCGACGGCGAAGGCAACGTGCAGAAATATTGCAACCTATGGGCGTCTATCTTCGGAGCACATTGTACAGCAGAGCTTCATTGCTGCCCTTCCTTTGCATACAAAGATGAGTAGGGAAATATTTCGCTCCACGATAGCTCTGTGTTTGAGAGTGGTTCTCATTTCACGCGTCAAGCATGGGACTGATGCCTAAATGCGCCCGTCCTGTCCAAATAATATCTTGAATTCTAAGCTGCAGATTACTGAAAAGCAGATAAGCAGGTAATAGACTTGGATGCATTGTATAGGCACGCGTTGTATCGCAAAAGTATGTGTGATGCATTTCAATGTTGTAAAAGAAGTGTTACAAAAACGCGTGACACATATTGATAACTCCAACATTGTCCATTGCACTGTAACAAGTTTATTATAAGTGCTATCAAGTACATGAGTGGCTGGGTTAAAGTTGTGTTTGCGGAGTATGTCACTGAAAACATGATGCATGAAAGAGCGCGCTTTATATTCAATTGTTGCAGATTACCTAACTCTAAATTAAATATAGTTTGTTGTTGACGTCGTTCAGAATGCTGATATTGATGCGCTGAAGTTCTTTTGCTTAAAGAGTGTACTGCCCATTGCTCTTGCATCTTTCGTTTAGATGGTGGTCGAGAGGGCTGCAATCCTTCATTAAAATTTATTTTATAATGGCGAGAAAGATTTATTTTTTCCTATATATATGCTGCAAATTGCGCTTGCCCCTTGATGCGAATGTTAAAGACTGTTTACCTCAAAACTTAAAGAAAAATAAGCAGACCAAGGCTTTCCTTACACATTTTTTCCTTAGAATTTATCATCCTCTGGAACCTGATTCCTCTTCACTCAAGCTGATGATTGGTGAGCTTCCTGGAATAATGACCCTGTCGTTTACGTATAGATGTACTGCGTCATGTAGGAAAAGCACTTGGCTGCGTAAACGCCAGAAGGCGAAACCCGGAAATCGGCGTTTGTGAGCTTCACTGCAGCCAAACCCGCTCTGGTCGAAGTTGATCGTAGAAGGCACGTGGGGTAATACCGAGATATCTTATCGAAGCTTTCACGCAAGAAACGGTCCTGGGTGCGATCTTTGCCTCTGCGGCAGCAAAGCAATGAGGAAAGCCATTAACGCAATGCCGCGTGACTTCTGCTCCTACTGAGTCACGACGTAATCGCATAACAGTTACATTCTGTTTTTTTTGTAGCAGGCATGAAATAAGCACCGTAATCACAAACAAATTGTCAAAAGTAGTAGAAAAGGCAGTCGCTCTTTCCTGTCAGCTGATGTGAATAATACCTAAAGAACAGCTGAATAATATAAAAGAAAAAAATACTTATGAGTGGATAGTCCCGTTTGTTGCCGGCGAACCCAAAACCGGTGTGGCAGTTGTCGGGAGTCAACAGAAGTAGCATGATGAGTGAGTGCAACACCATCATTAGTATGACGCGTCGACTTCATGCGCAACTCTGTTTAAAGCCATTAGATATGTGCAGAGCTACGCTTTGTCGACCACCTGCAAATTTCGGACAAGTAACGCAGGCGTACACTACTCGTCGACTCAAACGCGACATAAATATCATTATAACGACTGGTACGCGCAATTGCTCAAGATAACCACGTCGTGTATTTCAATGTAATGTTGGCCCTGATCTGCGCGCTTGAGTAGAAATTACGCCAACACGACACGAATGGAATGCGATGGAAACGAAGGTATGTGCGTCACTTAGCCCTAAGCTTTCGCGTTTCTGTCTAAGAGTACTGTACATACGAAAAACACTTTGCGTAAATCTGTGACCAGTGGGGAATAAATTCAACTGGTTCTGGTAGTTTCCAATGTTTGGAAGGTTATGCATAAGAAGAAAGATGTCGAACTCAATTTGAAATTTACATCGTCCTCTAGGCTCGTTCTCTAATATCTAAGAGGTCTGTCTAAAGATACAGTGGTACCCGAAGGGAGCATTCATCTTTCGAGTGAAACAATTGCTGGCATCTAGCCACATTGCGCCACCATCATAAAAACTTCATTTCTTCAAGACACTTCCGTGTGGGTGACCTTATTAGGACCAAATCCAGAACATAGAATATTCCTGGTACAATTTGTTTACATGCCTCTCCATTAAAAGCTATTCCCCACAAACAATGCTAAAGCCGAAAAAAAAGGCAGATCCCATGTACAGTTGTAATCGATGATATGCGAAGCACGAATGAGGAAGGTTGATATGTCACTTTACAATTAGCACAACGTTACGATCGGACGTAAATTACGCCATACATCACTTCAATGATATGATTGTCATCGTTTCGCCTGCCATTTGTGCTCGTCGTTCATTCACGTCATGTAATAAGGAATTTCGTATACGTGAAGCTAGCGAAACGGCCGTGAGCACACTATGAGCGTAGCATGTACTCATGTGTTATATGACACGCATGTCACGATTATCATGTTTGGACGCGTTATTCATCATCATCATCAATTCCCGTCACGTGATACCTAATTTGGTATATGTAGAACTAGTGAAACGTCCACGAGCGCGTTGGGGGCGTAGCAGTAGTTATGATTAACATGCTTTACATGATACGCTCACGCACAATGTCGCCAAGTCTCTGCGGAGTACGCCCGGATTTCTCCACAGCCGTTTTCACTGCCTGGATCCAAACCTACGACTTACCATTTCATGTTGTTTATCCAGATCTGAGACAACCGTTCTGTGTCACAAGTGGCTTGGGGTGTCTTGTACGAACGCTTTTGCTTGCCGCATCGGATGGCTAGACAGTGCTGCGTTTGGCCATTGCGGCGCTGACAAAACCATCGAACATAACTTGTGTCAGTGCCCTCGGTACAATTGTTAGAGCAATTTATAACGTTATTGACCTGGTCTCGTCTGTTCAGCATCAAAAAAGACTGAAACGTTTATCTGCGGCGTTGTTCTTGGACGTGAAAGGTGCGTACGATAACGTATCACATGAAGCCATTCTAGATGTCATGGAAAATGTGTAATTAGGGGTCGGGCTTACCAATGCAACGACAGCTATTTGAAAGGCAGAACTTCTTTGTACAGACGCAGACTGGCGCAACAACACATCATTGAGTCCGTCATGGGGTGCCTCAAGGTGGTGTTCTTAGCCTCACACTTTTCAATCTAGTGGTCCTCGGCCTGGTTGATGCACTTACAGAATCTGTCCATCTAACAATATATGCAGATGGCATCTGCATCTGGGCGTCAGGCATAACACGCCTTGATTTGCGTGCCCGGCTTCAGAGAGCGGCTACACTAGCGACAAAGCACCTGGAAGAACGGGGACTAGAGCTGTCATCAGAGAAGTGCTCGTTTATAGGATTCACGCATAAGGCGATAACCCCATATGTTATTACAATCAACGGGCACACAATCAACTACGTGAAGACTCACTGAAACCTCGGAGTCATAGTTGATCGCGACCTCTTCTGGAGTCCTCACATCGCCCACATGAAAACTAAACTCACCATGATCACCCACGTGCTGAGGTTTCTTGCTGGAAAAACGTGGGGTGCATCGGTACGAGCAATGCTTCAACTCTACACTGTTCTGTTCCTCGGTTATATGTGATACAGCTTACCCGTGCTTTGCGCGATCCGAAGAACAAACTTGCGCGTCCTCCAGTCGATCCAAGCCTAAGCACTGATAATTTGCATTGGTCTCCCGAAATGCGCGTCTACAGCAGCGACAGTCATCATTGCGCGTGATTATCCAGTCAACGCATACATCCGCGTAACGCTTTGAGAATGCACATAAAACATTTCGCCCGGCTTCCATCACATCACGTCGCCTCACTTCGAACTTCTAGGCCCCGCTCAGCGTTCAGCGCAACAGCAGCTTAGCATTGCGCAGGGCTGCCATTTCAGTTCACCGCATGCAGCACGGCCACCAATACCATTGTGGTGCCTACACCCACTCAAAGCCCATCTTACAATTCCTGGCATCCAAAATAAGAAAAAAAGTCGCCGCATCTAGCCCTGAAACAGGCTACATTGCTCTTCCTGCAAGAGAAGCACAACAGACCCCTTCACATTTACACGGATGGCTTGGTGTCTTCAGTAAGTTCAGCAGGAGCGGTGGTTATTCCCGCGAGGCACATCACAATTAAATTCGTGACATCACATTTGACGTGGTCGACAGCTGCAGAACTCGCCGCCATACGTGCAGCTCTGGAGTTTATAGTTGAAGAACCTTCGGAAACTTGGTCTATCTTCTCGGAATCGAAGGCAGCTCTTCATGTCTTATGTCACCCTTCCGCCATGGACCTAATGAACAGTTAGTAGCTGAAATAAGGCTTCTTCATCACTAAGCAATCGAGAAACAGCGCAGCATAGTATAACCAGTGGATACCAGGTCATTGCGGTATATAGGGCAATAACCGCGCAGATGAGGCCGCTAGATCAGCACACGATGGTTTCCAATACACGGCCATCCATTCCCAAGAACCGACGCAGCTACAAGACTTCGTTCGCTTGAACGTGACCTCACACTGGTATAGTGGAACTCAACAGGCTTCATAAACGCGCGCCTGCCTAACGTGGGTCTCGATCTGCAGCTTCGTCTTCCGTCAAGGATATCTGGAGCTGAGGAGACTCTTCTATGCCGCCTCTGGCTTGGAGTGGCCTTCACGAACGCATACTCTTATCTCATTGGAATGACCAGCTCTTCTACTGCCTTACTGCAGCTGCGAAGAAACCATTCCACACCTTCTGGTGAGTGCATCCATTTCAACGCGCAAAGATAAGAACTGACTGCAGCTCTGGATAGACTGGATGATCGGCCTTTGTCGGAACATGGGATTCTGGGTCATTGGTCGAGCCCATCCTCAGCCCAGAAGGCTTTGAAAGCTTCGCTGCACTTTTTGCGGACAACTAGCCTTAGAGACAGACTATAGTGTCTTATACTCTTTGGTGTTGCCTTTTCTCTGTCGCAGTTTTTTTTCGTACTTTCTCTCTCTCTCTCTTCGCAGCATTACTTTATAACATCTTTTATTCCCTCACCCGTTTCCCCCAGCACAGGGTAGCCAGCCGGTCTAAGAACTGGCTAACCTCCCTGTCTTTGCGCTTAACTTTCTTCCTCCTTAGAGACAGTCTTGTCAGCAGTGTTTACACACCTCTACAACAAGCCGCTCTCCGAAAAATTAATTTTGAAATGCCGGAAAGATCGAGCTTCACACCAAAAAACCACGAAGGCCCTACAGAAAATTTTGCGATTGACCCGCTCGTCACACGTTGCGACATTCTTATATATATATGTGTGTGTGTATGTGCGTGCGTGCGTGCGTGCATGCGTGTGTGTGTGGTATGCGTGTGTGTGCGTGCGTGGTGTGTGTGTGTGTGTGTCTTCCATTACCCTTTCCCCAGTGCAGGATAGGAAACCAGATACTTGCTTTGCGGTTAACTTCCCTGTCTTTTTTCTTACATTCTCTCTATATATAAATGACACGTACGTCATGATTGTCATGTTTGGACGTATTATTTACCTCCATCGTTCATTCGCTTCACGTGATACCAAATTTCGTTTATGTGAAGCTAGCGAAACGGCCGTGAACGCAGCATGATAGTGGCATGCAGTCATATTCCTTACATGACATGCATCGCATGATTATCATGTGTGCACCAGTCATATGCTTTCGTCATCCATTCACAATCCGCAATACCAAATTTTGTATATGTGAAGCTAATGAAATGAGTGTGAGCGCTCCATGAGCTTGGCATGTAGTCATGACTTACATGACATGCATGTCATGATTCGCTCCTTAAACCCCTGCCCCTTAGGTTCGCCATGCAGGGATGTCATACCGTACCAGTTTTGCAATATGTGATGTGAACGAAACCACCACAGAGCAGCCGACAAGACTGTTTACCTCAAAACTTAAAGAAAAATAAGCAGACCAAGGCTTTCCTTACACATTTTTTCCTTAGAATTTATCATCCTCTGGAACCTGATTCCTCTTCACTCAAGCTGATGATTGGTGAGCTTCCTGGAATAATGACCCTGTCGTTTACGTATAGATGTACTGCGTCATGTAGGCAAAGCACTTGGCGGCGTAAACGCCAGAAGGCGAAACCCGGAAATCGGCGTTTGTGAGCTTCACTGCAGCCAAACCCGCTCTGGTCGAAGTTGATCGTAGAAGGCACGTGGGGTAATACCGAGATATCTTATCGAAGCTTTCACGCAAGAAACGGTCCTGGGTGCGATCTTTGCCTCTGTGGCAGCAAAGCAATGAGAAAAGCCATTAACGCAAGGCCGCGTGACTTCTGCTCCTACTGAGTCACGACGTAATCGCATAACAGTTACATTCTGTTTTTTTGTAGCAGGCATGAAATAAGCACCGTTAATCACAACAAATTGTCAAAAGTAGTAGAAAGGCAGTCGCTCTTTCCCTGTCAGCTGATGTGAATAATACCTAAAGAACAGCTGAATAATATAAAAGAAAAAAATACTTATGAGTGGATAGTCCCGTTTGTTGCCGGCGAACCCAAAACCGGTGTGGCAGTTGTCGGGAGTCAACAGAAGTAGCATGATGAGTGAGTGCAACACCATCATTAGTATGACGCGTCGACTTCATGCGCAACTCTGTTTAAAGCCATTAGATATGTGCAGAGCTACGCTTTGTCGACCCACCCTGCAAATTTCGGACAAGTAACGCAGGCGTACACTACTCGTCGACTCAAACGCGACATAAATATCATTATAACGACTGGTTACGCGCAATTGCTCAAGATAACCACGTCGTGTATTTCAATGTAATGTTGGCCCTGATCTGCGCGCTTGAGTAGAAATTACGCCAACACGACACGAAGGAATGCGATGGAAACGAAGGTATGTGCGTCACTTAGCCCTAAGCTTTCGCGTTTCTGTCTAAGAGTACTGTACATACGAAAAACACTTTGCGTAAATCTGTGACCAGTGGGGAATAAATTCAACTGGATTCTGGTAGTTTCCAATGTTTGGAAGGTTATGCATAAGAAGAAAGATGTCGAACTCAATTTGAAATTTACATCGTCCTCTAGGCTCGTTCTCTAATATCTAAGAGGTCTGTCTAAAGATACAGTGGTACCCGAAGGGAGCATTCATCTTTCGATGTGAAACAATTGCTGGCATCTAGCCACATTGCGCCGCCATCATAAAAACTTCATTTTTCAATCAAGACACTTCCGTGTGGGTGACCTTATTAGGACACAATTCCAGAACATAGAATATTACTGGTACAATTTGTTTACATGCCTCTTCATTAAAAGCTGCTCTTCACAAACAATGCTAAAGCCGAAAAGAAAAAAAAGCAGATCCCATGTACAGTTGTAATCGATGATATGCGAAGCACGAATGAGGAAGGTTGATATGTCACTTTACAATTAGCGCAACGTTACGATCGGACATAAATTACGCCGTACATCACTTCAATGACATGATTGTCATCTTTTCGCCTGTCATTTGTGCTTGTCGTTCATTCACGTCATGTAATAAGGAATTTCGTATGCGTGAAGCTAGCGAAACGGCCGTGAGCACACTATGAGCGTAGCATGTACTCAGTGTTATATGACACGCATGTCACGATTATCATGTTTGGACGCGTTATTCATCATCATCATCAATTCCCGTCACGTGATACCTAATTTGGTATATGTAGAACTAGTGAAACGTCCACGAGCGCGTTGGGGGCGTAGCAGTAGTTATGATTAACATGCTTTACATGATACGCTCACGCACAATGTCGCCAAGTCTCTGCGGAGTACGCCCGGATTTCTCCACAGCCGTTTTCACTGCCTGGATCCAAACCTACGACTTACCATTCATGTTGTTTATCCAGATCTGAGACAACCGTTCTGTGTCACAAGTGGCTTGGGGTGTCTTGTACGAACGCTTTTGCTTGCCGCATCAGATGGCTAGACAGTGCTGCGTTTGGCCATTGCGGCGCTGACAAAACCATCGAACATAACTTGTGTCAGTGCCCTCAGTACAAATCTTAGAGCAATTGATAACGTTATTGACCTGGTCTCGTCTGTTCAGCATCAAAAAAGACTGAAACGTTTATCGGCGGCGTTGTTCTTGGACGTGAAAGGTGCGTACGATAACGTATCACATGAAGCCATTCTAGATGTCATGGAAAATGTGTAATTAGGGGGTCGGGCTTACCAATGCAACGACAGCTATTTGAAAGGCAGAACTTTCTTTGTACAGACGCAGACTGGCGCAACAACACATCATTGAGTCCGTCATGGGGTGCCTCAAGGTGGTGTTCTTAGCCTCACACTTTTCAATCTAGTGGTCCTCGGCCTGGTTGATGCACTTACAGAATCTGTCCATCTAACAATATATGCAGATGGCATCTGCATCTGGGCGTCAGGCATAACACGCCTTGATTTGCGTGCCCGGCTTCAGAGAGCGGCTACACTAGCGACAAAGCACCTGGAAGAACGGGGACTAGAGCTGTCATCAGAGAAGTGCTCGTTTATAGGATTCACGCATAAGGCGATAACCCCATATGTTATTACAATCAACGGGCACACAATCAACTACGTGAAGACTCACTGAAACCTCGGAGTCATAGTTGATCGCGACCTCTTCTGGAGTCCTCACATCGCCCACATGAAAACTAAACTCACCATGATCACCCACGTGCTGAGGTTTCTTGCTGGAAAAACGTGGGGTGCATCGGTACGAGCAATGCTTCAACTCTACACTGTTCTGTTCCTCGGTTATATGTGATACAGCTTACCCGTGCTTTGCGCGATCCGAAGAACAAACTTGCGCGTCCTCCAGTCGATCCAAGCCTAAGCACTGATAATTTGCATTGGTCTCCCGAAATGCGCGTCTACAGCAGCGACAGTCATCATTGCGCGTGATTATCCAGTCAACGCATACATCCGCGTAACGCTTTGAGAATGCACATAAAACATTTCGCCCGGCTTCCATCACATCACGTCGCCTCACTTCGAACTTCTAGGCCCCGCTCAGCGTTCAGCGCAACAGCAGCTTAGCATTGCGCAGGGCTGCCATTTCAGTTCACGCATGCAGCACGGCCACCAATACCATTGTGGTGCCTACACCCACTCAAAGCCCATCTTACAATTCCTGGCATCCAAAATAAGAAAAAAAGTCGCCGCATCTAGCCCTGAAACAGGCTACATTGCTCTTCCTGCAAGAGAAGCACAACAGACCCCTTCACATTTACACGGATGGCTTGGTGTCTTCAGTAAGTTCAGCAGGAGCGGTGGTTATTCCCGCGAGGCACATCACAATTAAATTCGTGACATCACATTTGACGTGGTCGACAGCTGCAGAACTCGCCGCCATACGTGCAGCTCTGGAGTTTATAGTTGAAGAACCTTCGGAAACTTGGTCTATCTTCTCGGAATCGAAGGCAGCTCTTCAATGTCTTATGTCACCCTTCCGCCATGGACCTAATGAACAGTTAGTAGCTGAAATAAGGCTTCTTCATCACTAAGCAATCGAGAAACAGCGCAGCATAGTATAACCAGTGGATACCAGGTCATTGCGGTATATAGGGCAATAACCGCGCAGATGAGGCCGCTAGATCAGCACACGATGGTTTCCAATACACGGCCATCCCATTCCCAAGAACCGACGCAGCTACAAGACTTCGTTCGCTTGAACGTGACCTCACACTGGTATAGTGGAACTCAACAGGCTTCATAAACGCGCGCCTGCCTAACGTGGGTCTCGATCTGCAGCTTCGTCTTCCGTCAAGGATATCTGGAGCTGAGGAGACTCTTCTATGCCGCCTCTGGCTTGGAGTGGCCTTCACGAACGCATACTCTTATCTCATTGGAATGACCAGCTCTTCTACATGCACTTACTGCAGCTGCGAAGAAACCATTCCACACCTTCTGGGTGAGTGCATCCATTTCAACGCGCAAAGATAAGAACTGACTGCAGCTCTGGATAGACTGGATGATCGGCCTTTGTCGGAACATGGGATTCTGGGTCATTGGTCGAGCCCATCCTCAGCCCAGAAGGCTTTGAAAGCTTCGCTGCACTTTTTGCGGACAACTAGCCTTAGAGACAGACTATAGTGTCTTATACTCTTTGGTGTTGCCTTTTCTCTGTCGCAGTTTTTTTTCGTACTTTCTCTCTCTCTCTCTTCGCAGCATTACTTTATAACATCTTTTATTCCCCTCACCCGTTTCCCCAGCACAGGGTAGCCAGCCGGTCTAAGAACTGGCTAACCTCCCTGTCTTTGCGCTTAAACTTTCTTCCTCCTTAGAGACAGTCTTTGTCAGCAGTGTTTACACACCTCTACAACAAGCCGCTCTCCGAAAAATTAATTTTGAAATGCCGGAAAGATCGAGCTTCACACCAAAAAACCACGAAGGCCCTACAGAAAATTTTGCGATTGACCCGCCTCGTCACACGTTTGCGACATTCTTATATATATATGTGTGTGTGTATGTGCGTGCGTGCGTGCGTGCATGCGTGTGTGTGTGTATGCGTGTGTGTGCGTGCGTGTGTGTGTGTGTGTGTGTCTTCCATTACCCTTTCCCCAGTGCAGGATAGGAAACCAGATACTTGCTTTGCGGTTAACTTCCCTGTCTTTTTTCTTACCATTCTCTCTATATATAAATGACACGTACGTCATGATTGTCATGTTTGGACGTATTATTTACCTCCATCGTTCATTCGCTTCACGTGATACCAAATTTCGTTTATGTGAAGCTAGCGAAACGGCCGTGAACGCAGCATGATAGTGGCATGCAGTCATATTCTTACATGACATGCATCTCATGATTATCATGTGTGCACCAGTCATATGCTTTCGTCATCCATTCACAATCCGCAATACCATATTTTGTATATGTGAAGCTAATGAAATGAGTGTGAGCGCTCCATGAGCTTGGCATGTAGTCATGACTTACATGACATGCATGTCATGATTCGCTCCTTAAACCCTGCCCCTTAGGTTCGCCATGCAGGGATGTCATACCGTACCAGTTTTGCAATATGTGATGTGAACGAAACCACCACAAGAGCAGCCAGACCATGAAATGTAGATCATGATATTCATGACATATTTGTTCTGATTTTCATGTCATAACTTGTCAAATATGTTGTTCATACAGTCATGTTATGCCATAGCAAGTTTGGCATCGAGAACATTATCTAAACGGCCAGGAGAGCTAAATGTCGTAGGCGGCTAAATAGATAGATAGATAGATAGATAGATAGATAGATAGATAGATAGATAGATAGATAGATAGATAGACAGACAGATAGATAGATAGATAGATAGATAGATAGATAGATAGATAGATAGATAGATAGATAGATAGATAGATAGATAGATAGATAGATAGATAGATAGATAGATAGATAGATAGATAGATACGCTCAAAGTCACCGAAGTTCGCTGTAAAATGCTTCGCATTTAAAAGCAAAATACGCACAGCGCTATCTTGGATATTGTTAAGCTACATTGAGCCAGCCGTAGCGTGAATTCAAAGTGGCCACAATGATGAAAGTCTACTCAGCCCGCGAAGCTATCCGACGCTCGTGATCGTAAGGGAGGGGCTTCGTTTCACGGAATTGTTCCTGTCTGCAACGGCTTGGCTATTTATAAGGGTATATAATTCAACGCCCAGCTTTGGCACGTCTCACCTCTGAGCACGCCTAACCACGCATGTGCGTATACGGTATAAATACCTTCAGTGCTGGACGTTCACAATTACTGTGTGGCAGCTTGAGCGTTTTTTTTTTTTTTTCACTTTCGTCGTGTTGCGGCGCAACTTCTTTATTTTGGTCCGCCGGCTTTCCGACAAAAGAGCTTTGTGAAGGCGTCGAGTACTTGGCTGCTGCGACAAGAAAGGGCTGCGCCACATGCACGCGATGAAATAGCAGGCGAAACAGTTCCCGCGATGGTTCGATACCAAAGTGTTGATTGGAGGCCTCAGGTTAAAAATGACGTACATTATACAGGAAACAAAAAATATGTGGAAATGATCCCAACCTCCGGCTTAGTCGTCCGGTAGTGACAATCGCACATGGGTGCTTCTGTGCCCTGGTGTATTCCTTAAGATAAGTCGATGGTTCGCTTGTTGCAGAAGTGGATCTTCGAGTTTAAATAGGAAGAATCGCGTGGTTCAGATCATAAAGTTTCCCAAAATGATCTTGAGAGAACTCTGACGCTGCGATCATTCAGCTATCACGAAAATGATAGGTAGTACACAGATTTTCCTAATCATCGTACTTGCGGGTTTCGGATACATTTCTGGCTTTGCTAATTGTTCTCTTTTAGTTTTGTTTCGAATGAAAAAAAGCGTTGTGAACTTCGTGAGCCAATTTGAATGGGTAATACTAAAATTTCAAGGTGTTGAACTGCATCAGGCGTACACTTCCTGAACTCCGCCTTGCGAAAATGCGGAGGTAGACCACGCGAAGTCAAACGTAGCCGAAAGAACGAAGCTTAGACAAGTCCGTGTACTGCCTATCACTCCCATGCTTGTTGGAGCGCCATGAGTTACAGCTCCCATAGACACTAGTGCCAGAGTCCCCCGCAGGGGCGCCTGTGAAAGCAGGCGTTTGGTGTGTAGCGACACCACGGACCCGAGCTAACGGGGGAGTTTCTACTCCCTCCCACGCCTAGCCGTGCGTGGCTTTGCCGTGTCCGGGGAAAAGGGGATCCTGGGGGTTGAGCTGACGCTGGGTGATTGGACCTTTAAGGCCCCCCGGCAGAGGCAACACACCCCTTTGGCCCCGGCTTCACATAGACGGCACCCCTGGGCTGACCCCACCCAGGGAAATCGGCAGTCGCCTTTTCCTATCTCTCTCTTCCTACATCTTCGTCTTTATCTCTCACTTTTTATCTGTCCTGTCATCTTCTCTTTTCCGTTTACTTCCGAATTTCCTGGCGGCGAGGGTTAACCCTGTGTAGTTACCCAACCTTGGGTAGTTATATTCGGTTATAGCGGCGATGCATGGCTGGCGTCTCCAAGTGTTCACTAGTCAACCTTGTAGCGTCCCCTTGTTGGGCTCGGTGGTGGGTGGCCACCATCGCCGCCGAACTTTATTGTATTTTATGGCAAAATCTTTTCCCCCCCTTCCTGATCGCTCCCTAAAAAGGTGGCGCACCGAAGATACTTTCTTGCCTAACACACCAAAGCCCACATTCCCAAAGTACCATGTAATTCACAGTCAAAACGAAAAGAAGACAGTCCGAGCTATTTCACCTTTTCTCGTCTCCAAAACTCTCACAGAAGCAATAGGCCCAGGTTACAAAGTAACAAAGATGGGAAGTGGCGATCTTCTTCTGGAGGTTCGTGACAAAGCTCAGAATGAAAAGCTGTCTAAGCTTGTGGCCTTTGGGGAAACCCCTGTTTCGGTGGGCCCACACAGGTCCATGAACACTGTCCGTGGCGTAATTTCTGATGATGATCTTACTGAGCTTTCTGAAAGTGAGCTGCTCGAAGGTTGGCAGGACCAGAACGTGGTCAAAGTCCAACGAATAACAATAAGACGCAACAACAAACTGACCCCTACAAAACACGTAATAATTACGTTCGGAACAAGTGACCTACCAGAATCAATCGAAACCGGCTATTGTAAGCTTCGTGTAAGACCATACATTCCCAACCCTCGTCGATGTTTCAAGTGCCAACGTTTCGGTCATGGATCGCAGAGTTGCAGAGGGCGTGCCACCTGCGCAAAGTGCGCATCCATTCAACACATATCAGACAACTGCACCTCAGAAACAACTCATTGTTCGAACTGTGAAGGAGATCGCGCTGCCTACTCACGATCATGCCCCGCATGGAAAAAAGAGAAACAAATAGTAGAACTTAAAGTTAAATTTAATCTCACATTCCAAGAAGCGCGCCAACGCTTTGCAATACACAACCCATTTTATCCTTCCTTTGCAGATGTGACGCGCCGGGGCGCCGCGCCACATGCCTCGGCACCCGCGAATGCCACACAGTGTGTGGCCGGGGTCGTGCCACCAGCGCCCCCGGCTGGAGCAGCCTGTACTGCTCCGCCACCTGACAAACAGGGCCGGCAGACCCTAGTGTCTGCTGAACCTCGGACCACTGCAGGCGCAGTCAGGTCCGAAAGTTCAGTGAATGTGCCTGCCCAGCAGGCACCATCCACCACCTCACACGAGGTGATGGATACAAGTCCCACTCCTTCGGTGCCTCAGACGCCGAAGGATAGGCGCAACTCCTTGGAGCGCGCCAAAAAGAAAACCTCGAATCACAGGGCCCTCAAAAGGCCCTGTAAACTGACGCAACACCTCTGTATGCACAGCACCACACTAAATTAAAATGACACAAATACTACAGTGGAACGTCAGAGGACTGTTGAGAAACCTCGACGATATCCAGGAACTTTTACACAAACATACACCTAAAGTGCTGTGCGTACAAGAGACACACCTGAAACCGAAACACACCAACTTTTTACGTCACTACATTATCTTTCGGAAAGACCGGAATGATGCCATTGTGCCATCCGGTGGTGTTGCCATTATAGTCAATCAAGGGATTGCATGCACACACCTAACATTACAAACATCCCTTGAGGCGGTGGCTGTTCGAGCAGTTCTATTGAATAAGCTCGTCACCATCTGCTCTCTATACATACCTCCACAACACCGTCTCGAAAAGCATGAATTCGAGTCCCTCATAGACGAACTTCCAGAACCTTATATTCTTCTGGGAGATTTCAATGCACATAGCAATCTGTGGGGTGACTCTCGCTGCGATGCTCGAGGTCGCCTGATTGAACAGCTTCTTTTTTCTTGCGGTGCATGCCTTCTGAATCGGAAAGCGCCAACATACTACAACATTGCTAACAATACGTACTCAGCAATAGACCTCAGCATAATATCCCCATCACTCTTGCCTCTACTTAAATGGGAAGTTATTAATGATCCATATGGTAGTGACCATTTTCCTATCGTTATCAGCTCATCAATAACAAATACATGTCCTGTACAAGTTCCAAAATGGCTCACCGACAAAGCTGATTGGGGAAAGTTTCAAAAAATAACTTTATTATCTTGGACTGACATGGCGGCATTGAGCATAGAGGATGCTGTATGCTACTTTACAGCTTTCTTGGTTGATGCAGCAGCAAAATGTATTCCCCAAACATGTGGACCGTCAAGCAAACGACGAGTCCCATGGTGGAATAATGAGTGCCGTGATGCTCGAAAAAAACAAAATAAGGCATGGAGGTTGCTTAGAGACTCGCCCACAGCCGAGAATCTTGTAAACTTTAAGAACGTCAAGTCGCAAGCAAGGAGGACGCGCCGACAGGCAAGAAGAGAAAGTTGGCACAAATTCGTATCGGGCATTAACTCATACACAGATGAATCGAGAGTCTGGAGCATGGTTGGCAAGGTGGCAGGACGAGAAGCACATTCGCTTCCTCTAGTGAAAACACAAGGGGAGAGTTTGGAAGACCAGGCAAACACTCTCGGAGCGCACTTTGAACAGGTCTCCAGCTCAACACACTATAGTAAAGCGTTCCGACGATACAAAACCGCAATAGAAAAACAGAGATTAGAGCGCAAGCCCAGAACACATGAGGCATACAACGAACCTTTCTGTTTTGCTGAACTGCAGGCCTCACTTGCCTGCTGCAATAAATCTGCCCCAGGCCCGGACCGTGTGGCATATGAAATGTTGAAACACCTGCCCACTGAAACCCAGAAAGCTCTCCTCTCTCTCTATAATGCGATATGGTCTTCTGGCGAGCTACCCTCAGCCTGGAAGGAAGCTATCATTATCCCAATTCTAAAACAAGGCAAGGACCCGGCCTCAGTTTCCAGCTACAGGCCAATAGCATTAACCAGCTGTATTTGCAAAGTCTTTGAAAAAATGATTAACAGGCGCCTGATGCACTTCCTTGAAATTAGTGGCCTACTTGACCCATACCAGTGTGGGTTTCGAGAGGCTCGGTCCACCACTGACCACCTTGTCCGTATCGAGGCACAAATTCGCGACGCTTTTGTTCATAAGCAATTTTTTCTTTCTGTGTTTCTCGATATGGAAAAGGCATATGACACTGCATGGCGCTTCGGCATATTGCGAGACCTGTCACATTTAGGTGTGCGGGGTAGAATGCTGACAGTTATCGAAAGCTACCTGTCCAACCGTACATTCCGTGTCCAAGTTGGCACTGTCTTATCTCGAGTATTTGTCCAAGAAACAGGAGTGCCACAAGGAGGTGTATTGAGCTGTACACTTTTCATAGTTAAAATGAATTCCTTGCACCTGACTCTCCCACGAAATATTTTTTACTGCATATATGTCGATGATGTGCAGATTGGTTACAAATCTTGCAACATCTCAATGTGCCAACGTCAAGTTCAACTAGGGTTGAACAAGGTATCTCAATGGGCAAACGAGAATGGTTTTATACTCAACGCGCAAAAGAGCACTTGTGTCTTGTTCAGCCGAAAGAGGGGCCTCCATCCTGACCCCGACATTGACCTACATGGTCAACCTCTGTCAGTGAAGACCGAGCACAAGTTTCTCGGTCTCATATTAGACACTAAGCTAACTTTCATTCCACACATCAAGTATTTAAGGAACAGGTGCTTAAAAACAATGAACATTTTGAAAGTGTTGTCACACACTACATGGGGAAGTGACAGGAAATGTTTAATTAACTTATATAAAAGCCTCGTACGCACACGCCTAGATTACGGTGCTATAGTCTACCAGTCGGCAACACCATCAGCCTTGAAAATTCTCGACCCTGTCCACCATCTAGGCATTCGCCTCTCTACGGGTGCTTTCCGCACCAGCCCTGTGGAGAGCCTGTACGTGGATTCGAATGAATGGTCGCTCCACCTACAAAGATGTTCCCTGTCCTTTTTGTACTTTTTGAAGGTGAAGGCAGACAAGAAACATCCTTCCCATTTCACAATTAATGATTTGTCTTGTTCTGGCTTGTTCGAGAACCGACCTTCGTTTAGGCAGCCCTACGCGCTGCGTGTAAGGAGCTTGGCCGAAGGAACAGGTGTGCCTCTTCTTGAACCCAGTTTGATGGCTCCTGCAACATATCTGCCACCGTGGCAGTGGCAGCTTATAGACTGTGATGTTTCTTTTGTTGATGTCACAAAGCACGCACCACTTGCACATATACATACATACTTTTTAGAACTACAACATAAATACACATGCCCTGAGTTCTTTACTGATGCGTCAAAGTCAAACACTTCTGTGTCATATGCAGCAATAGGCCAATCCTTTTCCGAGGCCGGCGTTCTTCATCCTAATGCAAGCATTTTCACAGGAGAAGCTTACGCAATACTGGCGGTCGTAAAACACATTAAACAGATAAAATTACAAAAGGCAGTAATATACACAGATTCCCTAAGCGTGGTCAAAGCCCTGAAAACTCCTAAAAAACACAAGAACCCCGTGCTGGTGTCACTCTACTCACTTCTGTGCACACTCTACGCATCAAAACAGCATGTCGTTGTCTGCTGGGTTCCAGGGCACCGTGAAATACAAGGGAACGTTTTGGCCGACAATCTGGCTGCTTGCGCCAATGTCACTACTGCCAATTCACCAACACCAGTCCCTGCACTTGACTTAAAACCTTTTATAAAACGAAAGCTCAGGGAGTATTGGCAGAGCATGTGGGATAAACAAACAGACAATAAACTCCATGCTATTAAGCTGCAACTAGGTTATTGGCCGCCACTATCAAAATCACGACACACGGAAGTAATACTAACAAGGCTTAGGACTGGACACACACATTCTACACATTCATTTCTTCTGTCTACCGGTGATCCACCATATTGTGAGAGATGTGGAGAGCCCCTTACGGTTCTCCACATTCTCGTCCAGTGCAATGAGCTAGATGCTGTAAGAAAAAAGCACTTTTTACTGCCCTACCGACAGCAGCTCCCTCTACACCCTGGGATGCTCATCGGTAGGGATCCGCTTTTTAAACTACAAACACTTTTTACATTTTTAAAAGAAGTGCAAAGCTTTCACCCGATATTTCGAGGTCATCCGTAGCACGACCTCCATAGAGTGGTCGTGGCTGCGGTGACTATATCTTCATCATGGTTTTATTATCATGACATTTTGCCATCAGCTATCACCACACATATGTCACGCCACTGTCATGATTTTATTACTTTCATGTTTTAACCCGCGTTACAGCGAGGAATTTTAAGGCCCCTTTACAGCCACGCACCATATCATTGTTCATATCTGTAGTCAATTGAAATGGCGCTCTTTGGCCATCAATTGGCCCTTGCGCCACTAAAAAACTACTCATCATCAGTGCCAGAGTATCCTTTATAACGCAATATTAGGTAACTTTGGTTGAGATATACACGCCATGGTGGTCTAGTGGCTAAGGCACTCGGTTGCGGACTTGCAGGTCACGGGATTGAATCCCGGCAGCAGCAGCAGCATTTTCCATGGAGGCAATGAGCCTTGAGCCCCGTGTGGTTACATGAGGTCCCAGGTGGTAGAAATTCCCGGAGCCCTCCAATACCACATCTTTCATAATTATATGGTTGTGATGCGACATTAAACTCCAACATTTATTATTATCATATTAGTAGTTAAGATATCATTCGCTGGACGTCGTCACGATTGCAAATGCGCAGAAGTAAAGCATCAGCTGTTTCAATGAACTCGTTCAATGAAGATCGAAAAGCGGAAAGAAGCTCACGACCAAAATTACTTGGAAGAGAAACAGGAGTGTCACTTGTTGATCACGCCACTACCGAAATTCGAGAAACCGTGGGACCACTCACCTCTCGCTCTTTCACATGGTGTACAAGCGACACCCCTGTGCGCGATGATATTATTCGAACCACCTTCAACAATTGTCGTGTCTGGTCGCGCGTATGAAGTGAAGCGAACCATTGGTCGAGCATCATCGTCCGTGCGTTCATTCATACCTAAAATCACTGTTCACTGAAGTAGTGTAACAAACTCTCCTAGAAGGTCTACTGCAATTGCAATTGAGAATTAACCATTATGTCGTAATTTTTAAAGAGCAAAGTTGTTCGGTCATTGCGCATCAGTAAGGCAAGAAGAGCAACAACACACAGGTGCACACTTTGTCGATGTGTTGGCTGGTGCCGATGATTCACTAAGCACCCCTATTTTGAGGATCTATTCATTTATATGATTCGCATACACGCATACACCAGCACCCAAAGAAGAAAGAGCGATAGAGGTAGATGAAAACCGCCACCTGAAGAGACACAGTGCCTGCTTACCTTTTGGGGAGGGGGGAAAAGATACAAGAAAGGATTATAGAAGAATAGAAAGAGGAAAGAAGAGTAGAAAGTAAAAGAAAGAATGGCGAACTCCTAGACAAGCATAGGTATACACACACAAAAGAGACGTCAGTAAGTGGGTGACCAGGCCCATTAGCCCCATGAAAATCAGTAGAGCTCGATGGACCTGACCACGTAGAGAAGTATAACATCTCGAAAAGAGGTAATTGTCTGCGGTCGTTCACTTAAATCCCAGAAATCAATGAACCTTTAAATCATCCACTAGTTGTGCTATTCATACGGTATTACGAGTGCTGCGATTTCACGCATATGCTGCGCAGTATTGCACCTGTTGCTTGATGGTGCCTGTGTAGTACTTTCTTTTATTTTTTTGAAACAGTTTGAAGCACTGGCGTGGATTTTCGGGAATCTAAAAGGACACCAACTTCCATGGATAATATTCTTGACCGCAGGGCAAAACGTATAAGCAATTATCGCAATTTGCGGCTCTTTTTTTGCGTATATAAATGTAGCTTTAAAGAAAGAAGCCTTGGGTGACAGTGGTCTGAGATTTCGACATGATTGTTACATAATTGTTATTGCTAGAAATTGCGTATTTCTGGCTACATGAGGGAAGAATCCCCGAAAGGCGTATTAAGGCTTCAGAGCGCAATGATGACTCAAATTTACGCATCAACGAGGTGCAGTTAATACACAATGCAGGCTCTAAACTTGTTTGTTTAGATTCCCGAGTCTAGTTGGCTATGAGCCTATCGATGTTACGCTCGTGCTACTCACTCGTAACATTTAGCAAGATCGCATAAGTTGATTCACGCTTCTCCGGCCTTGACATCTAGGTGTGACATGGCTTAAGACCAAATGCAAAAGCTATGGTGGAATGCTTTTCTGGACCAACAAAATGATGCTTTACGCACGCCTGCAGCGGGGGAATATAGCAGCGATCTTGTTCGTTGAGTATACAGCGGTGCAACAAGTTATGCCTTGCAAGCGTGCAAAGCGGACTAGTAATGCACTTCACCGTGGATGAGCACCGCACCATGATTTTCCGGCCATTAACTTTACTAGAGCACCCTCTAATCGAAGCACGCCCTGACATCCGAATCTCCATTCATTTCGTACAGCGCTTTTCCGGTAACTTGAATTACATGTACGCCTTGTGTAGAAGGGGTCACGAGCTGTAGCTGAGTATCGGTCTATACGCCGACGCTGTTGTGATATGTCGACTGCTTGCACATAGTTTGAGCGTACTCATAGAGTAGCACGTGACTGCACTCACAAATTACTGTTATTGCAAACGAAATCACGCCACGGAGTTGTACTATGTTCGGATTGAACTGCGTGGTGTTGACTTCACTTTTCACGTATTAACGCAACGGACGGCAAAGGCACAGGAGTCGGCAGCATTAATGACATAATGCAGACGTGATATTGCGGGATCACTATGAAGACGCGCTTTGTGGATCCTGCCCTGTATACGCCCTTCAACTTCAGGGTAGCTGATGCGCCTAATTTCCAATGTGGTCTTGCGAAGAACACGTAATCGCGCCTATACGTCGTTCCAGTGGTGTTACGTAATATCGCATCATGTCAACACAGACATCGGCAAGGTTGTTCTTTTCCGTACTTGCACAGACAGGTATGCAACGGTGCAGCACCGTTCCCAGCTGTGTCGCGTAGCCTTCCCTTTTGCTCACCTCGATAGTGCGTAATAGTCTCTGACTCCACAAATGATAAAAAAAAAATGACACACAACGTTTATGCGTTGTCCTTGATGGCATAGTCTTTTCTTTTACCCTGAGATGCGCTCATTGAGGACAAGTAGCAACAGCCACAGCCTGCACGGTATTGTTGCGCAAATGATTAGCGATACCCCGATTCAAGCGGCCACATATTACGCCGCGCAAAAACAGCCCTTGGGAGCTCAGCTAGCGATAGAGTTAACGAGCGTAGCAAGAGTAAAGAGAGAACGCATTGCTACTAAGCTAGGCGATGGAATCTGTATTCTGGTGCCTGAAACGTGTGAAAGTACGTCTGAGTCGGCCATTTATCTATCCGAGGCCGTATGCGCGTATACCCTACACAGCAGCTGGCTTTCCAAATGCTGTCATTGAGTAAGTGAAGCTATGTCGTGCTTCGCGAATGACCGCGAATGTCAAGGTCACTACCAGAAACCGAGTGTGTGAACTGAGGTTACATCACATGTTCACGATCCAAAACCCATTCGCTCACGTTTGTAGCCCATTGTTTAGTCTCAGTTTGTACGGAAAGTTGTTTTTACATAATACACCTATTCATATCCGGTGGATAACTCCAGTTAATTTCAACATGCTGTATACTCGTAAAGCAGTGTTTGAGAAATTCACTGAGCATGTATATCTTTTTCATACAGAATAAAACAAGGAGATTTTGTTGTTTTTAGAGCTCGTAACTGGAGCATGGCCTAGTGAAGAGACAGCCACTCGAGCTGTATGGTTTATATTTTGCTAATGTTAGACAGAGGTGTCTCCGATTCCACGCGGCAATACACCGAAATCAATAAAACGAAAGAAACAAGTTTTATTATATGAGCCTAATTTACGTTAAAGACGAAAAATGTCTCTCTTCTCGCTTCTGTGATAGTAATATGCAAAAATACATTACACCTTGACGTTACTGGAATGTAAGCTGGACTGCGTATATGATAAGGAACAAGATAAGCAATAATTCAACTGACTAAAAACAAAATTGCGTGCGTCTCGTCAGGGCTAACAAACCTTACAGCGGACTGCTTAAAAACAAGATAAAAGAAAGCTCTACGCCGCTCTTTCGTTCCATCGCTCACTGCGAGCTCGCCGCACGCAAACAGTGCGCAAGTAATCGCTTGATTGTGCACAAGGTTCATGACTACACGAATTCTACGCCGAGCTAGTCTGCTCCCATTGATTCAGTCGTGCGGCTTCGTTTCTTCCCAGTCGTTGACAGGGGAAACCGGCGGCGTGCCTTCGTGACCAGTCCCCAAGCGCGGAAGCCAAGGAGCGCCCTTGGTGAGAGAGTGTGCTCGTAAGCGCGTCTCAAAAAGGACGACCAGTTGTTTCGTGGGACCGCTGGTTCGTGAAGTAAAACACTAGAAGTGAAAAGCGGTCGTAGCAGCAATGCTGTGTTGGTAGAAAGAGATGGCCGCTTTTTTGCCTGCCTGAGCGGACCCCGTAGTCCATTGTTTCTCTGTCTGCGAATCTAGCAAATGAACGAAACGGACCACTCCCAACGCGAGCGCCTGCCGCTGTTTCTTTCGCTTGAGTTTCACGTGCGAACAGCGCTAAGCGGGGATGGAGGTTTCGGGATTGTGCAGACGCCCTCATAGAATCATGGTTGCAGGCCTGGTAGGGTTATAGCGACGTAAGTTGAGTATATGATGTCGGGATTGCGACATTACGAAAGCCATCTTGTAGGCGTAATCGAAGGAATGATTGCGCCATAAAGACGAAAACATGTCTGTGAAATATCGTTCACTTCAGTAATCAGTCGAGGAACATTGTCGCGCGCCCCGCCGCGGTGGTCTAGTGGCTAAGGTACTCGGCTGCTGACCCGCAGGGCGCGGGTTCGAATCCCGGCTGCGGCGGCTGCATTTCCGATGGAGGCGGAAATGTTGTAGGCCCGTGTGCTCAGATTTGGGCGCACGTTAAAGAACCCCAGGTGGTCTAAATTTCCGGAGCCCTCCATTACGGCGTCTCTCATAATCATATAGTGGTTTTGGGACGTTACACGCCACATATCAATCAACATTGTCGCGCACTATCCCGGCAGCAATGGGACAAAATCTGCAACTCTGTCGATGGTCAGATGCGCAATGGCAAGACATGGAATATGTTAAAGCATCTCCTCAATGAAAACACCACCAAAACAAACCAAAAGCATGTTATCGCTCGAATTTTGCACAAAGAGATAGGGCGCACTACAGAACAGCAAGTTGTGCAGCGGCTCGTGCATAAGTACCTCCCAATCAAAAGAGGATTGGCACCACCAAGTAGACAGTACCAGGGCAGGCCCAATCCAGGTCTTGAGGGCGACTTTAACATCGAGGAGATCAGAAGAGCCTTGCATGAGCTCAACGGCAGGTCGGGCCCTGGCCCGGACGGTATATCAAACAAGGCCCTTCCTAACCTTGATGATGATTCAATTGAAACCCTGAAGGATATGATCAATGCAGCATGGAAAGAATGCAGGGTGCCAGAGCAGTGGAAGCTGGCCAGGACGATCCTTATTCCTAAGCCAGGAAAGCCCCCTAACTTGGACAACATGAGGCCAATATCCTTGACATCATGTATCGGCAAGGTTGCAGAACATGCCATACTGCACAGAATAAACAAGTACTTGGAAGATAACGGCATATATACACACAATATGGTTGGATTCAGGGCAGGGCTATCCACACAAGATGCATTGAAGCTTATCAAACACCAGGTCATCGACAACGAAACTAGAGACGTGAGAGCCATTCTGTGCCTAGATCTAGAAAAAGCGTTTCACAACATCCACCACTCATTCACACTCGAAGCAATTTCCAAGCTTGGTCTGGGGAAAGCCTTCCATGAATACGTATGGTCCTTTCTTACAGATCGGAAAGCCGTGATGAAGATTGCAGATATCGAGACCGCAGCAATCGAACTAGAAGCAAGGGGCACGCCGCAAGGGGCAGTGATTTCACCAATGCTCTTCAACATTGCCATGATTGGACTGTCAAAGAAATTATCGAGCATTGAAAGATTGAAGCACAGCATCTACGCAGATGACATTACCATCTGGCGCACAGGTGGAAGCGAGGGGCAGATTCAGAGCGCCCTGCAAGAGGCGATTGACACCGTAGAAGAGTACCTTCGTCCTTCTAAGCTCAAGTGCTCCTCGAGTAAGTCAGAACTTTTACTGTATAGGACTGCACGCCGGGGACCGAAACCCAGGGGATGGAAGCCGTTAAACCAGATAGACATCCACCTCCGTACAAATCGAAGGGATTCCATCCAGAGGGTCGACTCCATCAAAGTCCTGGGAATGCTGATAGAGTCTACCGGCACCAACACCAAATCTATAGCCAAGTTAACTTGGAAAACAGACAGTGCGGTGCACCTCATACGCAGAGTGGCCAACAAAAGAAATGGGATCAAGGAAGACAACCTCATCAGGTTGATGCACGCGTTTGTTCTAAGCCACTTCACGTACGAGGCAGCAATGCACAACTGGTCAAGAGCAGAGTCCGAGACACTGAATGTGCTCCTCAGGAAAGTTATCAAGAAGGTCCTGGGCCTACCCATACATACCAGCACCGAGCGTCTGCTTGAGCTTGGCATTCACAACACGCTCGAAGAAATAGCAGAAGCCCAAGAGAGAGCACAGTTTGCAAGGTTATCTACAACAAAGTCGGGGAGAATGATCCTGCAGGAGCTGGGCCAACACCCAATGGCAATCAGGCACAATTACAATGATATCACCGACAACATCAGGGAGAATATCACGGTGTCTCCTATACCAAGAAACATGAATCCAGAACACAACGTCGGAAGAAGAGTAGCGAGGGCCAGGACTATACTTCATCAAGTCTCAAACGAGGAACGAGGGGTCGTATTTGTTGACGCAGCTTCCTACGCCAATGGGAAAGCGTTTGTGGCAATGGTGGTCGATGGGGCTGGCCATGTCGTCAACTCAGCGACGGTCAAGACGAAATACCCAATCATTGCGGAACAGGTGGCCATCGCCTTAGCACTCAAGATGGATAACATTGAAGTCGTCTACAGTGATTCCATGGCAGCACTACGGGCGTTCGCCAAGGGAACGGTCTCTGAACAAACGCTGAGAATACTGCAAGGCAAGAACATAACGCATCATCTTCTGAGGTGGTTCCCAGCTCACCTTGGGCAAATCAACGATTCCCCTCCCAATCTCAATGAAGCAGCACACGAGGCGGCGCGAGAACTCTCCAACCGCGCCTCCCCGGGGATGCGTTCTACCGGTGAAGGGGATAACCGGGAAACTCTTACAACATATAACGAGCTCACTAAACATTTCTACCTGTCTAGAAGGATTTTCCCTCCACCTCACAAAAATCAAACCCGGCCCCAAGCACTTACATTAAGGCTTTTGCAAACGCGGATGTACCCTACTTTGAAAATGTTACACATCATGTACCCTGACCTATACCCAAGTAATCTTTGTCCACATTGTGGGGAAATAGCTTCATTAGAACACATGCTCTGGCAGTGCACCAAATTCGATCATATATCGAACATCACCTCTGCCAGATGGGAGGCGGCAATCCACAGCTCATCCTCGGCAGATCAGCTCTGGGCTGTCCACCAAGCCCGCGAGGCGGCTGAAGAGCTTGGCATCTCAGTCCCCACGTGGGAGCTGCCCGCAGCACAGTGATCTGTGTTTTGGAGGACCAAATAAAAGTTTATCCAATCCAATCCAATCCAGTAATGGCACACTGTTGAGCACTCGAATGTTTTCCGAGCGTCTCTTTGTTGCGTAGCAATAATCGTCATCGTACTCACATGCGTTTTGTACTTTTCTTTTAAGAATGCCATGTTGTGGGGACAGCACCTGCACCTTTAGTCAGCTGGAAGAAAACGCATGCAACGCATGTAACAATTATTGCTGCGCAATATAAAAACCATTCCAATCGCACAACTGTTTTACAGCGTGGATGCTGCGATTAAGACAGGACACATGAAAAAGAAAAGGAAAAACTGCCACCAGCGCATCAATACTGTAGAAACGGAAATGTGATCACAGGTGTCAAAGCATGATAGTAAAGAGATATAAGTTCATATAAAATCGCCGTAAAAGTTCTCCGTTATCTTGTACCGAAGAAACGTTGGAAAATTTTGAAGACACATCAGCTTGGCCTTCGAGAGATCGAGAGCGATAGCGTAATCGGGCCTACATTGTATCACTTTCTCAATCGCTTGCTTCGCTTTTCTTCTCGGAGGAAAGCTCAACCACGCCACAAGCAAAAAAAAAAGGCAGATTTTACGTACAGTGGCAATCGATGATATGCGAAGCACGAATGAAATTTGTTGATATGTCACTTTAAAATCAGCACAACGTTACGAGGTGGAGGTAAATGTTGACATACGTGACTTCCGTGTCATTATTATCATGTTTGGATGTGTCCTTTACCTTCGTCATCTATTCACGTCACGTGATACCAAATTTAGTATATGTGGAGCTAGCGAAACGGCCGCGAGCAAGCTATGAGTATGGTATGTTGTCATGTTGTTACATTACACGCGTGTCAGGATTATCACGTTTGCACCAGTCGTATATTTCATCATCCATTGACATCAGGTATCACCAAATTCGGTACATGCGGAGCTAGAAAAGCGGCCGTGAGTGTATCATGAAGTGCCCAATATACTCCAATGTAGCGTTGCGCGCGCCCTCGCTGGGCACAGCGACGCTACGTTAGCAAAACGCGAGCACTCTAATGTGTGACGCCAGGCACGACCAGCGTGTGTCGGCAACCGGCGCGAAATGTGACATGCTGTATTTGGCGCCAATGCGTTGTTACCCCGACAGCGCTGCGTCTGCCTCTTTTCGAGGCGGAGGGACGCCGGACGTGCTGAAACGTGCATGCATCAAAACAACGCAGCGCGCGCCTGCGTGTATATCGCAAGACCGGTGCCTGGCGTGGCAACGCCGGCGTGATGCAACAAAATGAACGCCGGTGAGCATGCGCACCGCGTCATGTCGAAATGCATTGGCGTTTTGACTGCGGCATGTAGTCATGTTCTCACATGACAAGCATCTCGAGATTATCGTGTTTGCACTAGTCACATACCTTCGTCATTCATTGACGTCACGTAATACCCAATTTGGCATATGTGAAGCTAGCGAAACAGCCGCGAGCACATTATGAGTGTGGCATGTAGTCATGTTGCTGCATGACACGCATGTCGTGATTAGTATGTTTGGATGTGTTATTTACCTATGTCGTCCATTCGCGTCACGTAATACCGAGATTTGTGCATCTGAAGCTAGCAAAACGGCCGCCAGCGCATCATGAGCATGGCATGTAGTCATGTTGTTACATGACATGGCATTATATGATTATCATGTTTGCACCAGTCACGTACCTTCGTCATGTGTTCACGTACCGTAATACCGAATTTGGTATAATTTTGAATTCTGTATGTGACGCTATCGAAACGGCCACCAGCGCATTATGAGCATGGCATGTGGTCATGTTGTTACATGACACGCATGTCATGATTTTTATTTCAGGGTCTGTCGCTTGTGTTCGTCATGCAATCACGCCGTACCATACCAGTTTTGCAACATGCCATGTAAACGATACCACCGCAAGAGCTTCAGGACAATGAAATGTAAATCACACATTCGTGACATATGTCATGATTTTCATGTTATGACTAATCAAACATGTTCTTCATACAGACATGTCATGCCATACCAAGTTTGGTATTGATACCATTATTGAAACAGCCAGGAGAGCTAAAAGTCAAAGGCGGCTACATAGATAGATAGATACGCTCAAAGTCACAGAAGTTCGCTAAGAAATGCTTCGCATTTAGAAGGGCCCGTTTTGCCGTGCCATGTGCAAAATTTTGCCCGCATTTGGTCTTTTGTAGGTGCAAAGCGTCCATTGCGGGTTCACTGTGCGGCTACTGCGGAAACCTTTTAGTGTGTAAAACATGTAAAGCTTGATTATGGAGCGTGCACTTAAGTACCGAGAAAAGTGCGAAGTGGGAAGACCCTCGGAAGGAAAATTCGGGTGGAGACGCCACCTTGAGATTCCCGCACCAAACACTATGGCATCATATATTTTGAATTTTACTGCATCCTGTCCACATTATAATCAATCAGAATTAAGTACATCGTCATCTGATCCTGCAATAGTTCTAGCATACGTAGGTTCAGAGACTTCCATCGAGCCAACGTCGCGAAAATAGGAATCATACATTTTGGAATTTTTGAAGTCGCGTGCGGTGATTTCAACACAAAATTTGGAAATGAAGCATAAACCTTCATTTTCTCCGCTAATAAAGAACTTGTGATAGCAAAACTTATAGCATTAGAGTTCTCAGAGTGAAGTTTATCAATATATACCAAATCATTGTATTTTTTTTTTCATGTCTCTTTAAGCACTCGCGTTCGAATAGCTTACTTACCAGGTGCACGCAATTCGCCGCAGAAGTGGGGCTTCTGTAAACTGGTCTTGTTGCTTTTGGCATTTGCATCAGTCGTCGGTAGGTGGCATGCGTGTGACCTGTGCGCCTTGTTCTTAGACCAATGTAGCAATGTGTGCCGGTCACGCTTGTGATGCGTCGTATGACGGTTTACAGACACAAGCGTTGGGAAGCGTCTGGCGGATCATTTCTCTACAGGAACCTCGGTGAAATCACCCGCACATATGTATACACACATGTGATTTGTCCGTTTAGCTCCACACACAGTATGCTTGCCGGATTTGATGATGACAAAACTCGCACAAATAAAGAGTAATGTGTAGAAAATAGAACACGTAATCAAAGACAACGATAATGCAGATGAGGACAGTCGAGTGATCTTGTGTTGCATATACTTTTTCTTTTGTGTTCGTGTGACAAATGCAGTTTTTGCTCTCCAAGGCTTAAACACCAACCTGCAGAGTTTTTCCTCTCATTTCAAGACAGCTGGGTTGAGGTGTCAGTCTTAGGCGAATTACACAGCCCGGTGGATATATGTTCAAACGTACTTTCATTTATGTACTTAACACCTAAAAAGAGTGAGATAATGAGTTTTTTTTATTTTTCCAATTCTTTTGTTCTACTAGCTTTTTTATTTTTGCTTGCTTTTTCATATCAATATATTGCTGCTCAGACAGGCGATTGTAATGTAGCCTAGCTTCTCATGTTTTCATATAGAACTCAAAGTAAAAACAGACGTCAATAAATAAGTCCCTTGACAATAAACTTACACTAACCTTGAAGTACTCTTCCCCGCTTCCATTCCTGCAGTCCTATGCGGATGTATAAGCACCATTATTGATAAAAATAGGGCCTGATTGTCACTGTCAGGCTGTGCAAAAGCACTTAAGCAAACAAGGTAGCGGGTATGTATCGAAGCATGAGCATGGAGTTTCAAGTTAATATACTTGTTGGTTCACTCCACAGATAGCAGTGAAAAGGATACGGGTATAAACAACTTTGTGTGCGCACATTAGCCGTACCACATGTTCAAACACCCGTTGCAGTATCCCCGGGACATGGTTCACGTGACTTTTTATTATATTTATCTTCACGCCAGTGGATCGCCGTATCATTTTACTCGGGAGCCATATGAGGCTTTCGCCCTAATAAAGAAGGCAGGTGGTGGCATTGCCTTCACTGCAGGACTGCCGCTTGACCAAGAATAACCATTTTCTCCTCTGTAACTATCCACTATAAAGTATTCGCCGTATTCGAACGTGAGCCAAGGTGGGTTAGTGGCAATGGTGCTGGCTGTACTGTATTGCGTATTTTATACCCTATATTGGGAATGGCGCCGTGTTGTAGATCGTGCTGGCGTCTTTGCGAAGCCAGATGTTCAGATCGGCGACCGCATCCAGCCGTGTCACATCGATCAGATTGGGATTCTTTTGCTACGTACGCACCGAGCTATTAATGGGAAAAAAGAAAAGAAACAAATGAAAAATTTATGAGCAGGCTTTAAGGCAGGCCAGCCCTCCCCGCTATTGTTGAGTGTGGCCCGTTACGTTTACCAACTTGCGCTCACCATTCCATGAGACTCCGATGCACGGCCGTACAAATAGCAACCGTTCAGACTAATTGTCTGGTTGCCTACAATAACTATATAAACGCAACATCACACAACAGAGTTGGTTGAAGTACATTTTAGGCCTTCAGACTAAACTTTACTTAAGTTCCTTCTTTCTTGACCATGCTTTAAATTTAGTGTGCTATTTATTATTCCTCTTGTTAATCTTCTCTTTCTCATTCCACAGTTTCGTATTTTTTCGAGTTGATGTGGTTTATTTGCATTCTTTGCGACACAGTTGGTTATCTCCACTATGCCGGTTCACATGTCATAAACTATCCCAAAATCGAAAATGTGTCAAGAGTGCTATGTGGGCCTTGTTGGTGATGCCTTTTCCTGACGTAGCGCAAAAATATTTACGCAGAGCAAGAGCATGACCACAACAGCTCGCACCTTCGTCCCGTTTCTCGTCGTGCGTCAAATTACGTTACCATATGTATGTGTGCCCAGATATGCAAAAAAACGTGTGTTCGTCAAAGAGCATGAACGTTTTACTGTGGCGCAATGAAATTCAAGTTGCTACAGCTGTTACGGGTGAAGTTGACTCATAAATCTTTCGACTTGTGCCTATTTCACTTTAGCATCGATTGCCTTGATACATATGAGGATACGTTAGTACGTGGTCACGCTATTCTATATACGAATTGTGCAAGGGGCTAGGTAGCTCGGAACTACCAATTCAATCTACTTGCTGTGTTGACATACGTTAGAAAGTAGCAGAGTGGGACATATTATAAAAATATCAACGAAGTTACTTTTCACACGAAAAAGAGCCCATCCTTCATAAGAGGCTTATTGTCCAACGTATCAACCAATGATCACATGCAATGCATAAATAAACTGTATCAATTTGGTGCAAAACAGACTTCGTGCTCACGTTTCATTAATTCGAGCGTATACGGGTGCTTTGAAAGGTATCTATCATATGGTTGACACGTTGATTGTAGAAACTCTCGACGAGAGAAGAGCTGCGTAGCGTAGCTTCAATCGCCTCAGCCGCAGCCCATGCTCTGAAGATCAGTTTTCACTGTAGAATTCATGAATTGCAAAGTCACCAATTATCTCTGCTGAAGTATAGCTGTAACAAAATATTACCTGTGCTAAACTTCTAAGGAAAAGGAATATTTGAAACTACGGCTGCAATTTTTTCACAGCTGTACTAACTGAGTAATTTTGTTAGAAACAGCTGCAGAGCCCGATAACAAAAGAAACGTGTACTGAATGATTGCCGGCTGACGCAGACTGTCGACCAATGAATCGGACTGATGAATCAAGAAGTGCGCGCGTCCCGCGTGGCATCACGAAAGTTCAGGCCCTGACCAAGCTCAGAAGTCATACCAAGGCGTGTTTGTTCACAGGAACACAAAATCCGGTTTAGTCGTTACTCATCAACTCGGATGCCAGACAACGTTAACTGCTAAATATGTGTTCTTGCATTTTGCTGAAGGGAGGCCCCACTGGTAACAAAACCTGCCCCAATAAAGGCGGAGGGTCATTGAAGATGAAGAATTCCGAATGAAACGACACGGTCACGCAGTCGACGAAAGATGGCCTGCTTGGTCGGCGCCTGGTACAAACTGGCATTCTACACAACTGGGCGCCCCGCACTGCCGGATACGGTACTGTCGGCTCGCACTGTGAGAACGGTGCCTTTTGGCATTCTCAATTGCTCGCTTGTTGCACGGCAATAAACGAGGCTCGATGGGGGGCAAGAGCATCTACAGATAGAGCGTAATCAATGACTGCATCAAGACAGAGACGGTCACGCAAGCCTATCGCTTTGATACAAGTTGGCTCTATAAAGACGGGGTAGAGCAAAGTATATGAGGTAACTGTAGATTAAAGGCGTCTGTGAGTGACTTGCTGGGAAGCAATAGTGTCTGATGGTTTATATTTCAAGAACTTCGCAGCATGTCTCAGCTGTGGTACAATAATAAGCGTATATGTTAAGAATCATTATTCGTTTTAGGTGTTTGCTGTCTAATGACAAATAGGGTGACGACAATGAAATGAGTGCAAGATTTCCGATGTGTAAGACACTCATTCACCCGTAATTCGTAAGAATTGCCGAGGACTTTTATTTACTGATGTTCATTGTCGAGAAAGCAGCTCTTTCTATTTACAAGTTGCGTCAGAAAGCTTCATTTCTTTTGTAATTTTATACATTTGTACTTTATCCAGCCCGTGGTACTGCTGCAGGTATAGCCCCTGGTATTCTACAAGTGCCACTGGAACAACAACAATAACGACAACTATACTGCTACTACGAGTACTGCTACGAACTCTACTACTAGTATTACTATTAGTAGCAAAAGTAGAAATAGTAGTACTGCTGATACTACTACTATGGACAATAGCAAGAACAAACAATGTCATTATTTTTGTGGTTTATGTATGCGTAGAGTGTTCCGTCAGTTAAGCGCCGTTGAAGCCGCCTTCACAGTAGCTTCGTAGAATTGCTTGTGAGGGAGGCACATTCGAAGGTAGCCTAAAGAAAGCACAATAGCTTCTAAGCGCATGCAGAAGCTCACGTAAAACTAATGTGCGAAGAAATGTACTGAAGCAGGAGGTGGAGGTGGGAGAGCCAGATTGCTTGTGCATTTAAAACAGAAGGCCCGATTCTCACGCTTCTTAGCACCCGTCCTATCATCGCGGCGGAAGTGTTTAGATGACCCACCAGATAACCAGGGCATCGAACCAGTTGAAACATCTCGATCTTAGCGGAGAACCGAAAAAAAAATTACCGGCGCAAGGCCTAGTTGCAAGCCCTAGACGATCGGCATATCCGAAGTATAGAATACATGCATGGACACACAAGCACACGCACGGGAACGCGTGCATATAGGCAGACCGGAAAGAATCTCCAGGGTTCATACGGTGACCTTCCGTCGCCACGTCTTCTACAGGTCTCCGTTGTAACTTTCTGCGGAGCTGTGTACGTGTGCAGCATACCTAAAAGAAGTCAGCCTTAGACGGGACGAAGGACTTTCCGTTCCCTACGGGGTCAGTGGCATTCGCTTCGCCACGTTAGAGCGGAACCACTGCTGAGCGAATCGCTGAAGACGTGAGCGCGCTCGTTTCAATGCACGCCTTTCGAGCAGGCGACCCATTTTCTTGGTGGCCCTTGTGGCACATGGGCCACACTTTTTTGTCAAGGACAACTTGGTGTTTTTGGGACTCCACTGTCGACAGGATGCATAATCTTGAGCATTTCATTTTTGAGAGTTGGTTTATAATGGGCAGTAAAAGCGCACAAACTCACGGGGGGAAGAGAAGAGGCACGAAGAAGCGCTAATTTCTTTCAACCCAATGAATACCCAACAATCACCGTTGTAATAATGCACGTAGGGGTAGACACCATGACATTGCAACTAAACAAACGACAACAATGAAGCTCGAACATTCACCTGTTGGTGTTGCTGCTTTGTTCTACATGGCTTATCAGCAGAAGGCCAGGTGTGAGTGGCTTACTACTTCTTCTGCTTAAGAAAATTTCTAAATAAAGGCAAACTTGTATGTGATCGAGCAGCTGACAGCCGATACTTTGCACAGAAGGGACGCTGCATTAGCATTTATTGTGCTTCCTCGATATTAAGTTCTAGTAAATTGGAACGGATGTCTCCACAAGACTCCGTTCCTTCGAAACTGCCTTATTAATTTGCTCTTTCTCGTTTCCTAAATAACAATGTGATGACCGTGTTTTTATTCGAATCATCCGCACATACAGTTGTTCTGAGACATTTAAAGCAAAACAAAAAGTAAACTCTTTGGATACAAACTCCGTATTTTTGCGCAAGGCCTTTTCCTTCATAAAATACAGCTTAGACGTTAACTTTCACTTGGCGTCTTGCCATATTTGTTGTGTTATTTCTTTCCGCCTGTTTTCTTCTTCAATGCTTGTTCACTGTTCTTTGTCCTCGTGGGATTTTAGTCACCTGCATGGCTTTTCGACAAATGTCATTCAACAATGTCCGACTTTTTTTTTACTTTTTTGGCACCTTCATTCAGCACCACGGTAACTCCTTTAGTGGAGCATCGAACGCGTTATTCGAAATTCTCAGGCTGAGTGCATACCTACGGCAAGTTATATTTTGTCCACCATTCTTTATTCACATATACATTAAGATTGATCCAACTATGTCACGCGTCATTCGCAAGTGTTTCCAAGATATTACACTTCCAACCTCTTTCCACAAAGGCCGTATAACACTAGCTCCCAAGAAAGACCCAATGTCCACGCGACTAGAAGATTGGTGCCCTATTACCCTGCTCAATGTAGATTACAAGCTCTTGGCCAACATTTTGGTGCGCCGAATCAGTCCATTTCTTCCAACATTAATTGCTCCCCACCAGGTCTGTTCTGTTCCGGGCCGAGAAATACACACCCATACGTAGTTAACGCGTGACATCATTCAATACACCACTAGTCGATGTGCGCAAGGACTGTTGGTTTCATTAGATCAAGAGAAAGCTTTTAATTTCATAGAACATGGCTACATACTAAATGTTTTACGTGCATACGGATTCCTGGATAAGTTCATTGACCTCATCCACGCGATGTACACTAATTCAGAAAGTACCTTTTACTTAGATTCCCGTGAGAGTCACGTATTTAGAGTCACGCGTTTGGTCCGTCAAGGGTGTCCCCTCTCCCCAGTGTTATTTATCCTTGCATTAGAACCCTTCTTAAGGGCCGTTGAACATCACCCGCAGATTCGTGGCTTACCTCTACCCGGTAACACTCAAGTAAAGGTCACTGCATATGCAGTTGATATTACTCTATATGTACATAATGAACAGTCGCTGCAGCATGCTCTTGATACATTTCATGATTTCGGTATTATCTCTTAAACTTTTCTAAAAGCCAGTATTTTTTCATTGGCAACCCCAGCGGTCGTATCAACATCACGTTGCCTTTACAGTGGTCTCCAGAGATTTCAATACTCGGAGTTACTTTCACTGGATTTGGTATACAGGATAGCATCTGGTCATGTGTTGTACAAACTCTTCTAAGTGATATCAAAGCAGCCAGGTACTTCGAATTCCCCCTCTTGGAACGCCGATACTTAACTCAAACGGTGTACCTAGGAAAATTTTTGGTACCTTTGCCATTCTGTTAAACCACCGCTCCACGTCTGCAGGAAAGTGCAAAGCGGCATCAGTTCATTTTTTTTTTGGTCTGGTGGCACAGAATTGTTATCGCGTCCAGCGTTAGCTCCACCGCGAGGTCAAGGCGGTTTTGCATTCCCCGAAGTTTCCGTCACGGCTTCTACATTGTGCCTCCGCACTCTATTGCGAATACTAAACAATGATGGGATGCCCGCTCAGACACTGGCTCGTTACCATCTGGGGCCATCACTACGTGTCTTCTTGCCGGATAGCCAAATAAACCAAGGTCCCCAATCAACTGAATTACCATCTTTGTATCGAGCCCTTCTGGCATTTCACCGACGTTTGGAAGCTACGTGCCCAGAGATAGAGGTGGCCGATTCTAAATTGGTGGCACAATGGCCGCCCTTCTACGGCCCTTGGCGCCCCAGCATCGTCAATCTGTATTGAACCGCGCTTGGAAACCAATAACTGCCGCAGTGTTGCCAGGGCATCTCAGAGACTTTGTCTGGAGGCTGGGCTGGGGCTTGCTCCCCACGCGAGATCGGTTGCAGCGATGGCAGGTGGTTCGCACTTCCACTTGCCCCAACTGCGTCATGGTAGAGACCAATCGACATGCGACGTTTGAATGTGTGATTTCCCGCCTTTTTTGGCGTGCGGTTAATGCTGGTTTTCGGGGACAGGGTGTGCGAACTTTCGTGTCCAACGGCCGATTTCCGCATAGCCGCTTCTCCGCTCTGTTAATAGTTGCGGGGCTGTTCAGCCTTTGGAGAAACCGATGTGAGGCCATAGCTGCCAATTGCCGCCGGCGTGCTTTGTGGCCGATACTGGGGAGAATGAGACGAGAGATCCTCGCGTTCCTCTCCGAGGAGCTTTTCTTCCTCGGGGAGCAAGAGTTTCTGCGGCATTGGTCGTGCCCATCAGTCAAGGTGGAACACGAAAGGATACAACTCATTTTTCGACCGACTTGGTGCCAAGCAGTGCCCGTTGAGTTGTTTTACATGATTTCATTTGTTACATATCCTGCCTCATTGCATCTATAGTATCGTTCTCCCATTGTATCGTGATATCGCATTGAGTTCTTGTGTACATATATGCCAACATTCTCATGTATATTAGAGCAAATGTCTTCACTGTAACGTAGTGATGTTAGTCGTGAAATATGGATGTGCCGAAGTGTATATGCCCTGTTACTGGAATGGTATGAAGCCTTTGTGTTCTGTACATGCTGTAAATAAATTTTTTCTAAACAGATTACTTCCAATAGCAAACCTTAAATAACCCTGATAACAGCTCTTAAATTTACTCTTGTTTCCTTCATTTACAGCGAGAGTCTCGTTCTGGCAGACATATTGCCTTCAGGCGGTGTGCGAGAGATTATTGGTCAGCTGCTAGCCGTATTAGGATCACGTGTCACGTGATGCCAGCAGGTGAAAAATGATTGCCCCATACACGCCGCGGTGGCAGCAGGCTGCCCAGACTGACGCTGCCTTGTTTAAATGCAGATACATACCCCATAAAGTGCTTAGTTCTTAGAGCATCGGACGCGTTATTCAAAGGTCGCTGGTGCGGTCGCTGCCCGAGGGAAGTTATTTTTCCGTCAAACTTTCTTTCTTCACAGTCGCAATTACTAATAATATCATCACTATTAATCAATATCACTAATAATATCATCTCCTTTACTTTCCATGACCTAACTGTCTGTCAAGTCTCAGTAATAATGTGTCTAACAAAAAAAAACGAGACCTTAAATTTACCCTTCTCTCGTTCATTCAAGTAAAGCAGTTTGACTAGCGTGCAAAAAAAAAAACAGCGGGTGGCAGATAGTAATCACACAATTAGTGCTGCCTTGGACACTAAAAGCGCAATTTAGAGTGGGCTTATAGCGTGTAAACATTGTCAGCCCTACACGCTTTTATATGTCGATGTTATTATTTCTCGACTTAGGTTATGGTCACATAAGATTTCATGTCTCGTAATTAATCTGTGTCATTATATCGGCGTAACGTATACTTAGATGTGCAATCCTACCTGCTCCACACGCCTATTACGCATTTTTATAACGACTTTTTCTAGGACGCCTGAGCCCTTTTGAGTTCGTCCGTCTGTCCGCACATCTGTGCGTCGATCCCTCCGTCTGTCTGTCCACCCGTGCGTCCATCCTTCTGTTTGTCCGTCCTTCTGTCTGTCTGTTAGTGTGTGCGTTTGTCTGTCAGCGTGTCTGTACGTCTGTTCATCCAGTCGTCCGTATGTCTGTCCGTCCGTCCTCCTAGTGACCACTCCAAGTACCGCCATATTTTCTTCATACATTCAGCATATACAAGTACCGCTATCCAGCGGACATTCTAAGGACTAACTGAAAGGTGGATACTACGGCGGTGACAACATGAGACATTCGATCCAGGGCGTAAGGAGCATCGCCCATAAAATGAAGGGATACTTAAAAGGACCCTGAAACACTTTTTGAAGTTACCATAGAACGAATTCACTGGTAAGCTTTACCTTAAAGATTCGAACGTGATAGCGTTATCCTGTCCCTAGTGCGTACTTTCTTTTATTTGAGATTGCCCGCAGCGCCATCTTAGGCATTATTGCGGGGGGCACAGTGACTCATAGAATGAATCCGCAGTCTTGCGGCCAATTAAATCAGTTGGTAACATATTCCATTCGACAATGGCTTGCAGAAAAAAAGAATGCTCAAAAAGGTCCGTTCTGGGGTTGTAAGGCCGTACTTTAAATTTGTGGTCATGACGAGAGTAATGATAATTTGCTGGTTTTAAATATTCTGAAAGATTAATGTCTATTGTCTTGTTATAAATTGAATAAAATTGTTTCAATCTTAGATTACGTCTTCAATATTGCAAGTATTGCCAATTAAGTTCTCTTTTCATACATTAAGAGCTTTCAGTTCAGACATATTTTCCCAGAACGAATTTTGCTGCTATCTACTGAATGTGCTCTAGTGCATCAATGTGTACTTTGTGAAACGAATCCCACACAGGACAGGCATATTCCAGTATTGGTCTAACATAGGCGTAATATGCGGCCTGTTTAATCTCCTTGGTTACATGTTGAAGATTTCTTTGTAAAAAGTCTAGGGCTTTTCCAGCTCTGCTGAGAACACTGGCAATGTGTTCAGACGATCCCCCATCCTCAGAAAATTTCACACCCGAGTACTTGTATTTGTGTTCTTTCCTAATAACTTCATATTTAAGATGTACTGATTGAAAAACCTATTGACCCAATTGGTGAAACTCATTTATTAGTATTTAGTACCATATTATTATTTTTACACCATACCTTAGTGCATAAAATCTTTTCGAACTTGCTATGCACCTGCTACATAGCCTTAAAAATAGGCGCAGTAACGTGTGGGTTGGTAGTAGGCGATCGGCTTCAAACTATGAAATTATTAAGGTAATAACATGTTATCATACCCATTGGCAATCTGCGCTTGTATTACGCATTAATACTGCAATATTTCACGTTGTTTGCGAAGCATGTATACAGGACACATGTGCTTGCAAAACATGAAAGTTACTTTCGCAGGATTTCTGAGCAAAGGAAGTTATTAAAGCGACAGCGTTAAAGTGCTCATCTCACAGAAATTCCGGCATTGCTGCTAGTGGCGGCTTCGGCGTCGTTGGTTGTGAGCAAAAAATCATCTCATGCGTGACCACAAATTGACAGTGATGAACATAAAATTAATGATAAAAATATCCTGGGTCAGAGTGGGAATTGAACCAGGGTTGCTTGGGTTCAAGTGGGGATCGAACAAGGGTCGTTTCTTGGCAAGGGGATGTTCTACAACGTGGCCACGCGTCTACTTCCGAATACAGTGAGAGAAACTTCCTCTGCTTGGAAATCAAATGAAAGTAGTTTTCGTGCTTCACAAACACACGCGTCCTGTATACATGCCTCACCATCCAAAAAAAATATTGCAATAATAACGCGTTGTATATACAATGACCCATTGCCAGCGAGCGTCGGAACATGTGATTATCATAATGCCTTCGTGATTTAAAGCCTGTTACCCACCAGAAAAGGCCCACATGCTACTGCGCCTTTTTCCTTAAGGTCACGTAAGTGGCGCATAGCAAGCTCGAAAAAGTTTCATGCGTTGATGTTCGCATAGGAACAGGATATCGCTATTACTTTCAACTCTTAAAGTGGAAGCTTTAGGGTCCAGAATCTTCTTTAAATGCGTCGCAAGCAGATGCACGGTTGTCTCTTAGAACACTCACTTGCCACGAAAACACATTGATTTATGTTTATATCCTGCGGTGACCCCGTTTACCACGTAAATAATTTCAAAATAAGCGATATAAAAAATGCATAGTGGCGTTTTAATTCAAATATATTTTATTGATGACAAGCCATTACGTCTACATTTTCTTTGAATGAAAGATATTCAACGAAATGTTCTGCTGAGGTGAAGTAAAGGTTTTTCTGATGTTACGGGCACTGCGAGTATGAGGATCTTGTGAGTTTGAGGTGTTCCTCTAACTAGGAGGAGCAGTTCCCCATGAGCTTGGGAAAACCGAACTTACCAGTGGCTAGAAGAATAAGAGTTGATATAAAATCAGTTATTATGTTGTGTATAATATTCTAGCACAGCTTGTATAAAAGCGGGTTACAGGAATTCACGTAAAATAACAAAATTTCTCTGCTGATTCGTCTTTGTGTTTAACTAAAGTGTGCGGTTCTCATTTTGCGTAGAGATGTACTGGTTTTATAGTGCGAGGCTGCTAATATTTGTCATGGTACGCTCAATGTTCAGTGTCTTCTCCTATATGAACAAATCGATTGACGCTCGGGCCTCAACCGTCAGCAGCTGCAAAGCAACTCTCCAAAGCGGCGGTCAGAACTGCGTCGCAGTGAAGTCCCTATTACGCAGCGGAAGGTGCTAAAATTTCTGGGTCCAGTCAGGGCACCATTGTAACCTAAACTTCGCTACGATCAACGCTCGAACGTTATCTAGTGAGGCTAGCCTAGCTGTGCTATTCGAAAAGTTAGAGGGTGTTACATGCGATGTAAAAATTGGTAGATCCCACGTACAGTGGGAAGCGATGATATGCGAAGCACGAATGAGAAATCTTGATATGTAACTTTAAAATCAGTGCAACGTTATGAGGTGGAGGTAAATGATTCCGAACGTGACTTCCGCTTTATGAATAACATATTTGGATGTGTCGTTTACCTTCGTCATCTATTCACGTCACGTGATACCAAATTTAGTATGTGTGGAGCTAGCGAAACGTCCGTGAGCACGCCATGACTGTGGTATGTTGTCATGTTCTTACATGACACGCATGTCAAGATTATCATGTTTGCACCAGTCATATAATTTGTCATTTATTGACGTCACGTAACACCAAATTTGGTATATGTGGAGCCATGAAAATGGCCGCGAGTGCATCATGAATGTCCCAATATACCCTATTGTAGCGTTGACGCGCGCGCACATATGGCAGGGGGGGCGCTGCGAGCGCTCGATGGTGACGGACGCACTCCACATCGCCTCCGTAGATTTTCTGCTATTTCTGCGGACATCCACCTTGGTACCCCTGAAACTTGGATTTATCGTCACCGCCAAGTTCTCCGCTTCGCCTAGACAACATCTTCGTCCAGGTGGGTCCAGTTTTGACAACTTGAGGGACGTCCTTCACTCCCGGCTACAACGCCGCCTCGCTAAGGGCTCCCAGCCCGGCGATGGTGGCCGCTAACGTGGTTACGGGCTATGATCCTACCTCAAGCCAAATGCTGTCCATGGAGATTTCATCCTCCGAAAACACTATGCCATCAGAAGATGAATACCTCGACGACATGGTGAAACTGTGGCAACGCAAGCAAGCGAAATCGAAGTCTGCGTCTCAACAACAACGAGACGCCACGGCGGGCCACCATTCCCCAGCCTTGCAAGGAACGCCGGCGCGCCATCCCTCCGGCGGTGTGCCTACCTCTGCTCCGTCCTCGCAGCCAGCGAAGCAACGCAAGTGGCGTCCGCGTCAAACTCCTCGCCTCTCTCGCGACGACTACATCGTAGTGCTGAAACCTCGCGTTCCCTGCGAGCTACGCACATTTGTCCCGGCCGATCGCGCGGGCGACGCCATTCGCAGCTACCTCAGCGACCGGACTACCACGCAAATTCAAGTGTGGCCAATCTGGGAACAGAACATCTTGGTCTGTAGCACCACCATTTTGCCTATGGCACAGCGACTCCTCGGGGACTTCCAGCTGCAAGTGGGGGATCAGCAGCTGCCCGTTCGAGGCCACGCCAAGGCACCAGGGGATACATGCAAGGGCGTCATCAATGTAAACCCTGCTGAAAGCCCGGAAAAGATAAAGTCTGAACTGTATTGGCCTCAAGGTACTATCCTTGCGGTCCACAAACTCGGAGATTCCGCGGCGGCGGTGGTGACTTTCGAGGGCACGAAGTTACCCCGCTTCCTCTTCTACCACTGCGTGGCGACGTATATCCGCGCCTATAAGAAAACGATTCCTGTATGCACCAAGTGCGGTACCATCGGTCATCGACCACCTCAGTGCCCTCACGCCGCTCCAACCCAGTGTGCCAAATGTGGCACCCCCACAACTGCAGGTCTCAATGCCCACGACTGCCACCCCAAGTGCCTCCTCTGCCACGGCGCCCATGAGACTGGGACCAGTGGCTGCACGGCAAAATACCGAAAATATCGGAAACGCAAGCAGCCCTCAACATCTCCTCGAGGGACCACCTCATGTTCGTCACAGCCAGACAGCAGCACAAACCTGCATCATTCGGCTCCACCACTCCACGCCGACTCTCAAGCATTCCCACCGCTCGAAGCACCAGCGGCGGTACCTCAGGTGAGCAGTTGGGCAGGGAAAGCTGCTTCTAAGCCTCCCTCACCCCCTTCTGTCGATCCTCCTTCTCCCGAACTTGCGGCCCTTCGCCAGCAAGTTGCGGCACTTCAAAAGCAAAATTCTCTTTTAACTAAACAACTCGAACTCTTAAATAAGCGACTTCAACCCCAACAACAGTGTACTGCAAGGCCATCCGGTGTTGCCTCCTCTGTCCAGGCGGCTACGCCAGCTATGTCCAAGCTTAGTCCTCGCGCTAAGTCCACTCCAATTAAACCGCCGGTTCAAGCAGCCATGTGTACTCCAGCACTCGGAACCGGTGCTACATCTACTCCAGAAGCTCTTGAGGCTCCTGGGGCACCTCAGGTTCTCTTGCCCGCTAACCAAACTCTCCCTAGCGAAGAGCACACCCCGCGCGTAGAGGAACGCCTCACGCGCGTCGAAGCTTCGATTAATCACCTCCTCACCAGCTTCTCGGTCCAACGCATAGTAGTAGATGTTACCCAGGCTATTCAAGCCTGGGCAATCACCCAGTTTCAACCCAAGGCATCGCGTTCCCGCTCCTGCTCGGTGAGCAGTGAGGGTACAGCTCCACGGCGTCGTCGTAAGGTGGCTACCACCACCCCGCCGTCGGACAATCCGGCCTCTGTGCCCCTCCCTGCCTCTGAGGATTCCGAGCGGGACATGGAGGACCAAATATAAAACCTAGGACAGTCACGATGGCTACCAATCGTACGTCCCGTTCAAACATTGCGTCTAAATTCGAGATCATACAGTGGAACCCTGGAGGCTTCGGGAACAGGCGAAAGCGTTCACATCTTTCCCTTTTCCTCAGCTCACTTGTCTCTCAGCCGGCCGTCTTGGCGCTCCAAGAATCTGGCCCTGCTCCATCCCTTTCTGGATACTGCTCCTATGTAGGCGGCACCACCACATGCCTCCTCGTGCATAAAGCTTACACGGCGATACAGATCGACCTCGATCTGGATCTTCCTTACGACTACTGCATGATATCAGTGCTGTCTCAGCGGAGGGGCCAACTATCAATACATATCTTAAACGTGTACTGTCCCCCTCGCCTTGCGAGAGCTTCGTTTGCGCATCTCTTCCATCGGGCACTGCGTATAGCGGCCCGACAACCACTGGTGATTGTCGGGGACTTTAATGCCCCCAGTCCTCACTGGGGTTACCACTACGAGAAGGCCCGGGGCAGAGAGCCCAAGGAGCTCATTTCCTCGCTGAGCCTGACGCCTCTTACCGATCCGGCACAACCCACACGTTCCGGCAACTCGGTCACGCGAGACACATGCCCCGACCTCTCCCTCACCCGTCACATCCGCGATGCTACATGGGAAAATTTAGGCGAAAACCTAGGCAGCGATCACTTTTTACTCCGCATTTCGTTCACACCGAGGCAGAAAATGCGCCAACACTGGGGCCAAGCCCGTCTCACCGATTGGACTCAGTTCAGAATGCAACCATTCCCCGCCGGCCTCTCCTCGACCGAATATGCAGCGTGGGCATCATACGCTCTTCATATGAAACAAGCGAACACTCGCACCCTTGCAACCTCTAATTTGACTCCTGCAATCGATCCACACCTCCTACATCTTTGGCACACTCGCCGCGGGCTCATAAGGCGCTGGAAACGTAACAAACTTAATCGGAAACTTCGCGCTCGCATTGAGGCGCTCACTGCAGAGGCGGCCGCATACTCCGCACAATTTTCCGATGCTAACTGGGCAGACACCTGCTCGAAGGCTGCAAACCAGATGAGCTCTAAGAGTGCGTGGCGACTCTTTAGAAGCCTTCTCGATCCCTCCACCACCAGGGGAGAAACGCAACGCCAGCTCCACCGTGTTCTGCATGCATTTCAGGGCACTACGGATGAACTCGCGCGAGAACTTTGTGACCGCTACATCTGCCGCACAATTGATCCCGCAGGCCCAGCATATACGTATTCCGGCGCCCCTTAACACCGACCTCGACGCCCCATACACGCTTTCTGATTTACGATTTGCACTCACGAAAATGCGACGGGGCACGACCCCTGGACGCGACGGAATCACAGTATCGCTCCTGGCAAATCTTCCCGACCAAGCACACCTCTCGCTACTCCAGCTTATAAATTCGATATGGGACGGTTCTCCGCTTCCAACGAAATGGACCACATCGGTCGTGACATTCATTCCCAAATCGGCAAAGTCCGTTAGTATTGAGGCACTGAGACCCATCTCACTTACGTCTTGCGCAGGCAAACTCATGGAAACCATGGTTCGCGAACGCCTTTCAGCCTACTTGGAGGCCAGGAGCACCTTTGCCGACACGATGTTTGGCTTTCGCCCGTATCTGTCGGCGCAGGACGTCCTGCTCCAGCTTCAACACGATATCACAGAGCCGACTACTATGCGCCATAACGATAAAGCCGTGCTCGCTCTCGATCTCCGCGGGGCGTTCGACAACGTCAAACACAGCACTATACTCACTAACCTGTCTACCACAAACTGCGGGCAGAAGACTTTCAACTACATTCGCGCCTTTCTATCACATCGCACTGCCTTCATTCGCCTTAATTCTACCGAACACGGCCCGTACTTATTAGGCACGCGGGGTACACCTCAAGGGGCAGTTCTGTCTCCTCTGCTTTTTAACCTGGCGATGATGAACCTCCCCTCTCTTCTAAGCGAGGTCGAGGGAATACAACACGCACTATATGCGGACGATATCACAATCTGGACCAACACCGTCTCCTTAGCGCAAATTGAAGAACGCCTGCAAAAGGCTGCCCTTCTGGTGGACACCTACGCAGGTTCATGCGGCCTGGAGTGCTCTCCAGCTAAATCGGCTCTTCTTTCAGTCTCTCCGCTACCGCCGCCTCAAATTTTTCTTCCGTCCGGGCCCGTCCCGTCAGTGCAAAATATTCAGGTTCTTGGCCTTCACCTCACATCGTCCTTGGATCCAAAGGGCACAATAGCAGGCCTCAGACGCACCAGCGAACAGGTGAGCCGCATGATACGGCGAGTTTCTACCAAGCGCGGCGGCCTCCGCGGGTCTCAATCCCTCCGATTGGCCCACGCGTTTGTGACCAGTCGCGTCCTCTACGCCTTGCCTTACCTCCGCCTGCGTCGTCGACACGAGCACCAGCTGGACGTCCTTCTTCGTTCAGTATACAAACGCGCTCTGGACCTACCTATTGCAACTTCCAACAGCCGATTCACGGCTCTGGGGGTACACAACACCTTTGCAGAGATGCGCGAAGCTCATCGCGCTAACCAAATCAATCGACTGTCGCACACGCCTTCAGGGCGCCGTCTTCTACGCAGACTTGGCCTTAACCCGATATCTGACCAAGACCCTCTGCAGCCGGTACCAGAGCTCTGGCGTCAAAAGCTATGGGTGGAACCTCTACCCTGTAATATGAACCCTGACCTCCATCCTGGCCATAGACTAGCACGCGCCGCGGCCCTTCATACGCGACACTCCGATCGTCCTGGTGTTTTCTACGTGGACGTCTCGGGTCCCTCCCCCTCGGGTCACTTCACGGCTGCCGTGATTACAGAGGGCAAACACGTAGATGGCCTCTCCTTTCGAGCAGACACAGTAACGCACGCTGAAGAGGTTGCCATAGCTTTGGCCGCCTCTCACCCTGCCTCACGCACCATCCTGACGGACTCGCGCTCGGCCTGTTCTCAGTACCTTCAGGGTTCCATTGCTCCGCTGGTGGCTAGCCTACTACAGGCAGACTTTTGGCGCTTTAACCCTCATCCCATTCGTATAGTGTGGACCCCAGGCCACTCGGGCCTGCCCGGCAACGAGGCGGCAAATGCCGCTGCCCGCGCTTCTCCTGTCCGGGCCGTTGCCCCTCCATGTCCCGAGACGGAATCTGGCAATACCAACCTGACGCGCTTTCGCGAAATTTTGGCTTATTACCGGGCTTAGCGCCGCCTCTACCCGGACCCCGCACGCGGTTTGGAGAAAGCGGACGAACTACTGCTACGCCGCCTGCAGACGAACACCTTTATAAGTCCGGCGGTCACCAGGCACTTTTTGCCGGAAATCAATGGCACCTGCTCGACCTGTCATGTGCTCGCCGACACATATCACGTCGTAGCATCGTGCCCAGTTAATCCCGTCCCTTTCTCATCCCCTTTTCCTATCCCAACTAGAGAGGCTTGGGAGGAGCACCTGCTCGGCTGCTCGACCTTGGCTGCACAACGCTCCTTGGTGGAGCGCGCACGGGCAGCTTCCAGCTCCACTGGCGTCCCGGAATAGGGTCTTGCCACTCTAGCACGCCGATGGGCCACGTCGGCACTCTCTAGTAAACTTTTTCTGAAATAAATGTTTTTTACCACCACCTACCATATGGCACAGCGACGCTACGTTAGCAAAACGCGAGCACTCAATAGTCTGACGCCAAATGCGACCAGCATCCATCAGCGCGGCCCGACAGCAACCGGCGTGAAATGCGCCGATGCGTTACCGAGACCACACTGCGTCTCCCTGTTTTCGTGACGGAGGGACCCCGGACGTGCTAAAACGCGCATCAATCAAAGCAACGCAGCGCGGCGAGCGCTTGCGAGTATATGACGGGACCGGCGCCTGGCGTGGCAACGCCGGCATGACGCGACGTAATGAACGCCGGTGAGCAGAGCACCTCGTCACGTCGAAATGGATTGGCACCTTGACTGTGGCATCTGTCATGTTCTCACATAACATGCATCGCATGATTATCATGTTTGCATCAATCACATACCTTCGTCATCCATTGGCGCCACGTAATACCGAATTTGGCATATGTGAAGCGAGAGAAACGGCTGCGAGCGCATCATCAGTGTGGCATGTAGTCATGTTGTTACATGACACGCATCTCATGTTTATCATGTTTACATTAGTCACATACCTTCGTCATCCATTCACGTACTGTAAAGCCTAGTTCACACTGAAACATCCGCTTTCTACAGCGACCGAAATTCCCCTGCCGCCAAAACTTAGCGTCGTTCGCACTGGACGCGCCCGCGCCGCCGAATATGCCATCTACTACGAGGCGAACTCGGGATGGATGCGCTGTCACACGGTTCTTGTTGTCACGGGTCCCGTTTATTAGGGAGGCGATCGCCGGGCTAATTCCAAGAGCCGAAGTATCGGCCCCCCGAACCGCACCACGAAAGCGTGGACAATTTAGAAGTGGTCCTTATTGGCGCGCCAGCTGACGCTGGCTATGGCCCAAAGATCAAGTCAGAGCCGAGAGTTGATAAACAAACAAAATTATATTCTCAATAATGGCAGATCGAAAACAATACACGAGTATGCACACTCACAATAGTTGAGTACAATATGTCACCAACAACCAACGTGCTACACAGTAAAATCAGCCACACTCAGAACAATGGACACAGACAACAACTTACACTACAATGCAGTCGCATGCATTTAACAACCAAGACACTTAAGGACTAAAGAGGTAGAAAACCTATTCAGTCCAAAGTCCTTGGAACAAACGTCTGAATGATACTCTTCCGAGAATCACTCACTCAAAGTCCAGCATTGTTGTCGTTCCGCAGCCCTCGAAGTTTTTCTTCCAGGAAACCTCGCCGAAGTTTCTCTTCCAGGAAACCTCACGTCTTCAATAGGCCACTCTCCAAGCTTCAAACTTCTTCGCCGGAAACACGTCGGCTTCACACACGCAGCTGTTACCACGCGTCTTCGCTCGATAGCGGTAAACACACGCTCTTGCCTGTAGCTCAAGCCTTCGCCCCTCAGGTGGAAATGCTCTTCTTCTTCTCCTGCTTTGCCGCTACGGACAATACCTTCGCCGACTACACGGCGGAATCCCTACGCGCTCTGGCGCTAACTTCCGTCTTCTCCTGCTTTGTCCCTATGGACAAAACCTTCGCCGACTACACGGTGGGATACCCTACGCGCTCTGGCGCTAACTTCCGTCTTCTCCTGCTCTCTCGTCTCGGCTGCTCGAGTAAATACCTTCTACGCGAGGTTCCAGAAGGTTCTCGTCATTTCGTCGGCGCGATACGCAGCGAAGGCTGGGGAGAGGGTGAGACGGTTCGAATGCCCTCCGCGTCGGATGACTCAACTCGGCATGACCACGCCTATTTCCTTCTGGAAATTTCCAGCGCTTGCTCGGCCGCCGTTGTGGGGTGAGGAGGTTCGTCGGCGAAGCCACGCTTCCGAGAGGAGAGGCTCGTGCGCCCGGGGAGCCTTTAGATGTTTCTTTTCTTTTTCTTTCTTTTTCGTTGACCTCGCGGCGTCACTCTGGCGGTTCGTCGCGAGAATTTGGCGGCGCGCCCTTTTTGAGCGCTCGTTCTGTGACACTGCCCCCCACTTTAAGAATATTATCTCATAATATTCAAAACCACACAAACGAGCGCGAACAGTCAACACACTCTGAAAGACTGTAACACAAACCGTCGCTCATGACACTTTACATTCGCAATAGATCGCTCAATACAATCGTACATTGTAGTTCAATTCCACAACACATGAAATATAGCCACAGGTACATGACTACAACACTTCATCACACATTCCAAACAATACAAACGTACAAAGTTCTGTCTTTACAACAATTATACAACACTATACATCACATCATCGCACAGAACGCTTTGACTCGCTCGACATACACTTGTGACACAGGATAACAAGAACGTTAACACAACATATGTCACTCAGCCCTGCCAAACACATTTCGATTCCACCTCAGCACCTATCCTGCGTATTTCGAGCTGCGCTTGCGTCCTTTCTTGCGCTGCTCGCTCTATCTCTTCTTGTTTTTCCTTGTTCTTTTTCGGCGAGCCTTTTCCAACGACGGGGTCTGAGGCGGCGTCTCAGCCATCGTTGTCACTTCTGACACTGTTAACGGGTGATAACGCTACACCGATCCTGTCACCCGCTTGTTCATGTCACGACATTGGACCTGGCTGGCCAACTCCGTCTCCTTTACACTGTCGGTCGGTTGAGGCCGTGCCGACGTAAGTCCAGTTGCTCGGCCCGTGAACTCATTCAACACGATCATCTTCTCATTCACTGTCTCTTGCGCCGCGGCTTCACCTTGGGCTCTAGTGAGATCCGTCACGGGATGCTCCTCCACTGTATCTCACGGTCGCTGGGTTGGCGAGGGCTCTATCTTAGGGTCTTCTCCCAAGCATTCCGGATCATTCGGTCCTCGCGCCCCGTCGATGTTTCCGATGACAAGGTCGTACAGGGGGGTCGTCGTGCATAAAGCAGTAACCTTCCCGCTGAAGTACGGGGTTTCCACCTCAATCTCTGCATCGGGAAGCATCCGAACCGTACGGTCAATTAGGCAAACCGGTTTCGTTTTGCCTGTTAACTCACTTTCCCTTACCAGATTTCTCCGCACGATAACAGTGGAGCTGCCGGTATCTCTTAACACCGTAATCTTTTTGTGCGCAACTTTTCCAGGCAGCGTTGGCATTCCCTTCGTAACACCGGTTGGCTGTTTTGACATTAGAGCACCCACAATAGGAATTTTCTCCCCATTCTTCAACTCTACGAATCCATTGGTGACGGCATTATTATCAGATTTTGCTGCTGCTAGCACACAGGATACCTGGTGAGTTTGACTCGCTCCGTTTCGACATGCGTCTGCTTTGTGCACAGTCTGACCACACTTAAAACATTTTACTGCCGTAGGGCTCGTAAAGATCGTTCGACAGTTTTTCGCGCGATGACCCACTCGGTTGCACAGAAAACATCGCGGAATGCTCTCTGGTGCACACTTCTTTTCTTCGAAAGCCAATGTCTTCGAATCATCGGGACAATCCTTCTTGACCTTGGCCAAATTAGTTCCACCTTGCGCTTCCAAGAATTGATCAGCCAATTCAAGCATTCATTTAAGTGACTCAGCCTTCCTCTCTTTCAAGTACAGCGACAGGCTTGTGTGGCAACTAGTAAGAAATTGTTCTCTAATTAGGAGCTCTCTAACTTCATCGTACTCCTGCGCTGTCCCTGAAAGTTCAATCCATCTGTCGAAATAATGGCAAAGTCGGGTGGCATACTGCGTAGCCGTCTCACCATCAGCTGGCTTTCCTGTCCGAAATTTGTCCCGGAAACCTTCTACAGTAAATCTAAATCGCTTCAGCAAAGCAGCTTTCACCTTTGCGTAGTTGGCTGCATCGGTCAGCGTCAGCCTACCGTACACACTGAGCGCTTCACCACTCAAGCAAGTACTCAAAGCAGTTGCCCATTCATGTTCCGGCCAATTTTGGCTCCTAGCAATCGTCTCAAATCGGTGAAGGTACGCGTCAAGGTCGTCCTTCCTTTCATCAAACGCGACGAGCAGCTTGCTTGGGTTCAAGCGAAAGCCATGATCTTCCTGTTCGCTGCTTTCAACTCTAGCTTGGACCGGAGTCTCACTTCGTTGTTGCAAACGGAGCCGCTCGAGTTCCATCTCGTGCTGCCGCTGCCGTTCCCTTTCAGCCATCTCCGCTTCTCTTTCTTCTTTCAGCTGTCGCACCTTTGATTCTCTTTCTTCTCTCGCCCTTTCAGCTGCCAACTTTTCTCTCTCTAACTCCAACTTCAATTGTTGCTGTCTTTCTTCCTTCGCCCTTTCAGCGGCCAGCCTTTCTCTCTCCAACTCAGCTGCTTTTTCTTCCTTGGCCCTCTCAGCTGCCAACCTCTTTCGTTCAAACTCAGCTGCTTTTTCTTCCTTGGCTCTCTCAGCTGCCAACCTCTCTCGTTCCAACTCAGCTGCCTTTTCTTCCCTGGCCCTTTCAGCTGCCAACCTCTCTCGTTCCAACTCAGCTGCTTTTTCTTCCCTGGCCCTTTCAGCTGCCAACCTCTCTCGTTCCAACTCAGCTGCTTTTTCTTCCCTGGCCTTTTCAGCTGCCAACCTCTCTCTCTCCACCGCCTCTTTCTCCTTCTGGCTTAGCCACTTCCGTAGTTCGGCGCCAGAAAGACCCATCTTCTCACCAAGAGCTACTATTTTTTCGAGATTCATTGTGTCTCGCAAAAGAAATCTTGCCTTGTGCAAAAAGTATCTGCCTAAATCAGTCTATCGGAACACTACCCTGCACTCGTTAACGAGAACACTGAACAACACACAAAATCGTTCCGATAGCACTATCAACAACTCGAGGCTCTTTCTCACTACTTTGGACACACTGTGCACCAAAAAGGTCCTTGTCGCGGACGCCAGATTAATTGTCACAAGTCCCGTTAATTAGGGAGGCGATCGCCGGACTAATTCCAAGAGCCAAAGTATCGGCCCCCCGAACCACACCACGAAAGCGTGGACAATTTAGAAGTGGTCCTTATTGGCGCGCAAGCAGACGCCGGCTGTGGCCCAAAGAACAAGTCAGAGCCGAGAGTTGATAAACAAACAAAAATATATTCTCAATAATGGCAGATCGAAAACAATACACGAGTATGCACACTCCACAATAGTTGAGTACAATATGTCACCAATCAACCAACGTACTACACAGTACAATCAGCCACACTCAAAACAACGAACACAGACAACAACTCACACTACAATGCAGTCGCATGCATTTAACAACCAAGACACTTAAGGACTAAAGAGATAGAAAACCTATTCAGTCCAAAGTCCTTGGAACAAAAGCCTGAATGATACTCTTCCGAGAATCACTCACTCAAAGTCCAGCGTTGTTGTCGTTCCGCAGCCCTCGAAGTTTCTCTTCCAGGAAACCTCGCCGAAGTTTCTCTTCCAGGAAACCTCACGTCTTGAATAGGCCACTCTCCAAGCTTCAAACTTCGTCGCCGAAAACACGTCGGCTTCACACACGCAGCTGTTACCACGCGTCTTCGCTCGATAGCGGTAAACACACGCTCTTGCCTGTAGCTCGAGCCTTCACCCCTCAGTTGTAAATCCTCTTCTTCTTCTCCTGCTTTGCCGCTACGGACAAAACCTTCGCCGACTACACGGCGGAATCCCTACGCGCTCTGGCGCTAACTTCCGTCTTCTCCTGTTTGTTCCTACGGACAAAACCTTCGCCGACTACAAGGTGGGATACCCTACGCGCTCTGGCGCTAACTTCCGTCTTCTCCTGCTCTCTCGTCTCGGCTGCTCGAGTAAATACCTTCTGCGCGAGGTTCCAGAAGGTTCTCGTCATTTCGTCGGCGCGATACGCAGCGAAGGCTGGGGAGAGGGCGAGACGGTTCGAATGCCCTCCGCGTCGGATGACTCAACTCGGCATGACCACGCCTGTTTCCTTCTGGAAATTTCCAGCGCTTGCTCAGCCGCCGTTGTGGGGTGAGGAGGTTCGTCGGCGAAGCCACGCTTCCGAGAGGAGAGGCTCGTGCGCCCGGGGAGCCTTTAGATGTTTGTTTTCTTTTTCTTTCTTTTTCGTTGACCTCGCGGCGTCACTCCGGCGGTTCGTCGCGAGAATTTGGCGGCGCGCCCTTTTTGAGCGCTCGTTCTGTGACAGTTGTCGCGGCTCGCAAACGCTACTACGCTATCCGGTGGTGTATACTTCGACGATTCTCGTACGCAAGAAGCAAGAAAAGACAGTACTGCTTACTTTGCTTGCAAGTGGCTGTGTTGTAATGCACGAAGAGCAGAAAAACCACCGACGCCAGCGGCGTTGGTGGGTTTGTTTTGCTGTGCAAGACCGCAACAAGCCAACACCACCTAGACTATTGGCAAGGCCCCTCCAGGGAGAGCGTGACGTCACGCTAGTTGCCCACCTGCACCCCGGCCGTCGTCGCCACTCGTTCTCGTTATATCTGCTGTGGGCACTTATTGAAAGCCGGTGTTTCTTTTAGATGCGGAGCATCTTATACTCGCGCCTTGTAGTGCGCCGTCCGCACCGCTTCTCGAACATTCGACAGCTGACGCGCGCGCATGCGCCGTCGCGCCGTCGCCCACTCTTCCACCATCTGTGCATCCCTTCCTCCTCTACACACCGCGCGCGCTTCACTCCTCCACCATCTGTGCACCCTTCCTCCTCTACACACCGCGTTCGACATCTACAATTCTCCTGATTCTCCAGTGGACGCGCATGTGGCGTCGCGCTTCGAGAACATTCAACAGCTGACAGTGCATGCGCCGTCGTGCTGTATATATACTCAAGGTCGGCGCTCGCTCGCTCAGTTGCCGCTCGTCGGTTGGTTTGTACGGCGCGTCGACGTCCAAGGTCGCGGTGAAATGAATTCCAACGAATCCACAAACACAATGATCGACGTTCCTTCGACCAGCGCCGCCCTTTCGCATACGTGTGTACGTGTTCACTCATTTAACACCCCCTCCTACAACCACGTTAACCAATTTAGCCATCGACCCAAGTAAGTCGCAATTTAACACCCCATTACACAACCACGTTAACCAATTTAGCCGTCGACCCAAGTAAGTCGCACTTTAACACCCCGTTAACCAATTATATGGTCCGCATCCTCCTCAGTGTTTCCCCGAGGGAAGCTGCGGGCAATTTTTTTTGTTCTTTTTTTGTTCCTGCACGGTCTGCATTTGTTTACACCTGCCTTTACACTTTAGTGATCAGACTGTAATATTTAGAAATGCATTTGTAGAAGTGGTTTTATTAGGACGAAATGCTAAAACCATCCTACCTCATTTCTTGTTCAAGGTTTCGATTTTTCTGTCAGCTGCCTTTTCTTGTGCGGTGCTTTGGATGGTGTTATTTCGAAGTGTACAAAAGTTCTTCAGAGCGACATTTGTTGGAACACGCACTACATGCCGCACGATAGTCTCAGAGGTATGGCCATTTTCACAAGTCTCTTGCTCAACATCTCCTAGCAGTGATGTGGTAATGGAGCTTACAATGCCACGTTGGTTGTTCGACGCGAGGAACGCCTTTGCATTTTCTCCCTTGGTGAGCTTTTCGACAAGCGTTGCACCAGCACCATGTGCACAGTACATGGCTGCGGAAACTTTAAGCTTCCTCTTGACAAGTTGTCAATCATTGTGTTACCTTCCACATATATGTTCCTGCTCTCCAGGACGAGCACGCTGCTGCAAAATGCGCATGACAGCTTCTTCAGAGCTGAATGGGCACAATATCCAGCGATATAAGCAACGACCTCCATGTCATCATGCTTTGGGTTGGAAATTTCATCATTTGAGATATGAACAGAGAAGTTATGTTGCGATACTTCTGTGTCACTTTCGCTGCTGATGTCTGGCTGCGGAAGCATCAGCAGCTTTTGCAGACGAATTTTCTTTTCAGGCTCCAGAAGCTGCCTCACGGAAACATGATATTGTGCACCAGCAAGCTGGCGGTAGCGACCGAAGTGACCTTCAAGAGTGTCAGTTTGAAATTTTCCCAGCAAGACATACTTGAACTTCAGTTCTTCTAAACAGTACCGCGACATCTCAACAAGGGAGTAGCAAGTGAGTCTGAACGCAGAATGTGTTTCCCTTGTCAAGCAGCCACGGCTCATGTTGACGCTGCTCCAAGCATCCAGCCAGTCTACCATGCCACTAAGAAAAACCAGCTGTTGATCCACCGAAGAATTCACTGGATTTTGAAGGGTGTCGTTCAGCCGGCGACCTTTCGAAGGGGTTCTCACGTTGATGATTTTCTACCACGTCGATATGATGTTTATGAAGAGAGTTGTTGAACTGGCACATGTGGTTTCAAGGGCATCGCCACGCGTCTCAAGTGCGTTTGATACAAACGGATTAATGACATTTAACACCAACTTTACATTTTGTCTCTCCATAGGTGTTGGATTGATTGCCTTGGAATTTAGCTTGTAGCCAAGCTTGAGAAGCGATGTCTGCTCCAGTGCATACAGCTGCCGTACGGCTTCAAATGATGCTGCTTTCATTCTGGGTGGCCCATCGGGCAATATTCTTGACAGGCTCACTTCAGGAAAGTAAAAGCATATTCCTTCGTTTTTTTGATTCATCCAGTTGTTCTTGATGCATTTCAGTGTGTGCGCAGGATCTACGACATAAAACAGAGGCCGATTGTTGTCGGCTGGATGAGGATATACAATGCTTACTTTCTGTTTCTCTGAGAAAAACATCATTTTCCGGTTGAGAAAATTGTTGTCGGTAATTACAGCAATGACCCTGAGGCCCATAGATTCCACTTCTAAAATTACTTTCTTGCAGAACTCATGTAGAATTTCGGTGGTCATTTTAGCAGCAGGAATAATGTGAAGCACATCTTTGTTTGATGACAAGAGCGACTGAAGCATAAAAACATGAGCGGTTGTGACTGCCTCTTGAGAATTGGCTGCAGATCCAACTATGCTGCCCCCTTTATAATGGAAGTATGGCTTGATATGAATTTCATTCACCATTAGCGTCACTGTCTTTTCGTGCGGCTGCATGCACTTCACTCTTTCTCGAATGTAGGAGAGGAAGTTCGCTTCGTTTTGCTCCTTCAGTGGATCGCCTCAATACTTGGAACAAACGCGGCGCAGGGTTGAAGGATGGGGTAAAGTCAACGTCGACGCTGATCTGGCAAAGTTATAGGCGTGCGGAGATATGGAGTGCAAGATGCTAGAAAACACTAATGTTTCAGCCTTGTAGCGACGAATGGAAGCAGCGAGTGCGAGAGCTATTTGCTCATTTAGCAAACGAAACAAAGCACTGTGTTCTTCGGTCGTGTCACTGTCTTGGGACAGTTCATTCAATAAGGAGCCGATATGCTGCAACACCGACGCTCTTTTCGACGGACTTGCAACTTCAGGCGTCTCAGTCATGTGGCTTTCCAGCTGCTGGAGCAGTGAGGACAACGTCCGGATGTCGCGCACTGCGTCTGGAACTGCGCCTCCGCAAGGTAATGAAACCAGCTTGATCATACCTGCTGAGACTGCAAGTTAGAGATCAGCAAGCACAGTGACGAAAAACCTCACGTGCGGTGAAGGATTATCTTCGATGCGGAGAAACATCACACAACGATCGTTGGCCTTGATGGCCCAGAAATCATTACTGCATACAGCAGAAAGCTTGCCTCTTAAGTGTTCGAAAGAGGACACAGCATTTCTCTGCTCTTCGCTTTTTTTTTGCGCATATAGAGTCCTTAATCGCTTTGCTCAAGGCCTCGTCTTCCATTCGAGCTCGTTTCGAGACAGGAGATTCTCGACGATTGCGATTCGTGCTCAGGTAGGACGGACAGTTCCGAAACACCGATGGTATAGCATCTGACACTAGGCGCACCCTCTCGCTGGCGACTGTAAATGTCCGTCCCAACGCTGCGTTGAAATGTGACAGCTTTGTGATGAAGTCAGCCTCGAGTAAGTGGAGTTCACAGACCTGCGCCAAGCATAACAGTGACTTCATTACTTGCATACGAAACGGGCTAATGGGAACTTTGACACGAGCCTGAGTATTTCTGTTCTATTTTACCGCACTGCCCTACCTGAAGCGCGACAAAACTACCATCACCACTCACAATACTCGTTCCGTTCAACAGAGCCAGAACGCCAGTAATGCGATAGAGCCGGTAAGACAACAAACTTCAGCAGTTTCTCACCTTGGAGTGTATGCTTGGTGTGAAATTTTTTCGCGGAATGGCTTTTATTCAAGACTTCTTCCAAGCTTCATCCTTGGGGAATGCGAAAACACGCACTTTGGGACCACTGTCATAATTGCCGCGGCACCCGGGAACACAACAACGTCCCATGTCACACTGATCGATGTGTAATCACATACTCACAAATACAACACCAATAAAATAGGACACGTGGGAACGGACGAAGACTCAGAGCAGTGCGATGCAGCACCAAGCCTAACGCAGTCTAACCAGCGAAGCAGGTAGCGATGAAAGGCAAACCTGTCGTGGCTTGTCCGCCGTTCGGGGTAAAAAAGTGCGCGGGGTGACCAATACCACTACCTGAGCGACGCGTCCTCGGCCACTGGACAGTCGGTGATATGCCAGGGGAGGGGTTGAGGCTGCCACCCAGGATCCAGCGAAGGACGACTCTTGCGACGCGTCTCACGAACAAGCAGAAGGTGCGTTTAATTTACATATTTGCAAGAGAAGTACATTGCAACGAGAGCGTACAGACGCGCCTTTCCATCACAAGGGCCCAGAGCGCACTCGAGACGAGCGGGCCAGCGAAGTCCAGAGAGAGAGAGCACAGCGCACTCCCGACACGCTCCTTTTATAGCCGTCCGTGCACGCGCTAGACGTCGACTGTCCCAGCGACGCTGATGTGCATTTCCTGCGGCGCACACAGACGCCTCCCGCGTTCCTGCAGGACGCGGACAGCGTTTGACCGTTACGCCGATGAGCGTCCCTTGCAAGCCACCTCCTTGCTGTGCCGGTCATAACATCGGATAACTAGCGTGACGTATGCCGTCTGGAGAGAGGGTTATGAACGGGCCTTGTGAATAGTCTAGGTGGTGTTGAACAAGCTCGGTCACGCCAACAGCAAGCTCGGTCACCTCTTTCACGAAATACGGAGGCGCAGTAGGCACAAAGTAGGTTAAATTCCCGTCGGTTTCAACATTCAGTTACGTGCACTGCGCACAACAATTGAGCATGGCTTGGCCGCCATTTTTCGAAATTCCTTGACTAGCGCTCCTATTGATCCGCAGTGACCGATTCGGTGGCAGACGCCGCAAAAATCGGTCCGAGAGCGATCGGCGCGGAGAGGGCCCTTTCGGCGGCCGGAATGCTTAGTGTGAACGCGGCCTAATACCAGATTTGGGATATGTGACGCTATAGCGAAACGGCCGTGGGCGAATCATAAGCGTGACATGTAGTCATGTTGTTACATGACACGCATGTCATGATTTTCGTGTTAGGGTCTGCTGCTTGAGTTCTTCATGCAATCATGCCATACCATACGAGTTTTGCAACTTGCCATGTGAACGAAACCACCGCAAGAGCTGCAGGACCATGAAGTGTGATTCGTGTTATGATTTTAATGCTATTAATTTTATGTTATGATGAGTCAAATATATTCTTCATACAGTCAAGTTATGCCATACCAAGTTTGGTATCGATACCATTATTGAAATGGCCAGGAAATCTAAAAGTCGTAGGTGGATAGATAGATAGATAGATAGATAGATAGATAGATAGATAGATAGATAGATAGATAGATAGATAGATAGATAGATAGATAGATAGATAGATAGATAGATAGATAGATAGATAGATAGATAGATAGATAGATAGATAGATAGATAGATAGATAGATAGATAGATAGATAGATAGATAGATAGATAGATAGATAGATAGATAGATAGATAGATAGATAGATAGATAGATAGATAGATAGATAGATAGATAGATAGATAGATAGATAGATAGATAGATAGATAGATAGATAGATAGATAGATAGATAGATAGATAGATAGATAGATAGATAGATAGATAGATAGATAGATAGATAGATAGATAGATACGCTCAAAGTCGCCGAAGTTCACTAAGAAATGCTTCACATTTATAGGGCTCAGCGAAGTTAGGAGGACATGTGATGCTTATACAGTGCTGGAGAACGGACACGTTCTATGCTACCGTGGGTTAGTTGAGAGAAGAGAACTATAGGGCGGGGTCTCTCGTAGATGAGAATATCACTAGCAACATAGAAGAATTCTATAGCATCTGTGAGAGAGTGGCCAGTATCGTAAAAAAATTGGCAGTATATCCACGGAGTGAATGATGGAGAGTGGGGTGAAGCATTCGTCCGTCCATTCGTTCTTGCTTCCTTCCGTCTGTGCGACCGTCCATGCGTCCATCCGCCCGTCCGTGCGTGCGTCCGTTTCTTCGTTCGTCCATGCATCCGCCCCTGCGTCCGTTCATGCGTCCATTCATGCATCTGTCTGTGTGTCCGTTCGTCCATCTATTCAACACTCCAAGTACCACCATCTCGCATCTTTTCGTCATATATTCCCCATATAGAAACATTGCCATCCAACGGACATTCCAAGGACTAAACGAGAGGTGGCACACACACACTTTCTAACAGCTTGCGCTTCGGGTCTACTTCCCACCTTTAACCACCTCGAGTTCATGGTATATACTAGTTCACTCTATTCATGGAACTGCGGCCCAACACTCGCTAAACCTTTCTAAAACCAAGGAGGTTACGCCCAGCGAGTATAACGTAGCAACCTTTTCCTGGCAGATAGAGCTCAATGTACATGCCAGTGGCTGCATGGGAAATGAGAGACAGGAGAATTCGGCTTTTACTTTCTTACGGCTTGCACTTCGTACCTACTTCCCACCTTTAACTACCTCGAGTTCATTCATGGTATATACTAGTTCATTGTATTCATGGCACTGCGGCTCAACGCTCGCTAAACCTTTCTAAAACTAAGGTGGTTACACCAAGCGGGTATAACGTAGCAACCCTTTCCCTTCAGATAGTGCTCAATGTATATGCAATGGCTGCTAATGGGGATCGCAGCGTGCACGTTAACTAAAAGCCGAATGCTCCTGTCTCTCATACCCCATTATCAGCTATTGGCATGTACATTGAGCACTATTCACTATTTTTTTGTTGTTCAACAACGCACAGAAGGAATCTCTCACCGGCACCACCTTGGAGGTCAAAATGTCTTTAGGTCAAAGCGTAAGACTGGTTACATACTACGCAGGACGAACGGGTGGCGCTATATGGAGCTTCGCCTCTAAAAAGGTACAAGCGACCGCGCCTACATCGAGCCACGATGACCATTTGTGTGAACGCTTCTACGAAAACGCCGAGTAAGCAATTGGAAAAGGGCAACACAGCGTATGCTGTACAGATGGGCGATTTTAACGCCGCAGTAAGCAAGAAACATGCCGTATACCACGCAGTGGGCTATATGGCATCGGCTCTCGAAATGCCGGAGGGGAGAAGACTTCGCAGAACGTCATAATTTGTGAATGTTGAATACCTTCTACGAAAAAAAAAGTGGGCTAGCTGTAGATGAACGTGATGGTGTCATAACGGGGAAACTAAAATGAAATAGACTTCATTTTGAGTGCACTCTCAGGCATTGTGAAAGATGTAGTAATAGTTGGCAAGATGCGATGCACGGACCATAGAGCTCTAATTCACCAATATTTCACACAACGAAGCAGAATTCTCACAGCAAAGCAAAGAACTGAATGAGTTAGTGCGTATTAATAGTTACTGGAGAGGACACACTAACTTCAAGCGCAAAGGGAGGTTGATGATTTGATAACGTCCCAAAACCGCCATATGATTATGAGAGACGCCGTAGTGGAGGGCTCCGGAAATTTCGACCGGCTGGGGTTCTTTAACGTGCACCCAAATCTGACTACACGGGCCTACAACATTTCCGCCTCCATCGGAAATGCAGCCGCCACAGCCGGGATTCAATCCCACGACCTGCGGGTCAGCAGCCCAGTACCTTAGCCACTAGACCACCGTGGTGGGGCGGGGCAAAGGGAGGTGAACACGACGCAAGCACATTTTACTCAACTTAACTAACGCTCTAGTTTGAAGATCGAAAAGCTTGCCTGATATGATACTTGCATGGTGGTCTAGTTGACGTTTACCTTTATCAACAAGTTTCCATGGAAGGAACGACGAACTTAGTGTCATGACTTGCTTTATTGCGCGCCATCCAGAAGCCATGCTTATTCAGAAGGATGATTAAGATTCCATTCATTCTTTTCGTACAGACAACCTGTGCTACCTGACACACGGTGGGTCGTCCGAGACGTTCACAGTCAACGAAGCCTTTCCAGTTGGTAAGTCTACCCGATTACCCCGCTTTGATATCGACATTTTATTCATTAAAGACTGTGTAGAAAATATCGACAATGATCCTGAACTTAAAGGAACGTTTCAACACATCTTCATAATGAGAACTGGCAATTTATTTACCAGACTTCATACATCTAGAACGTGTATTTTTTTTTGTCCACTAAGTATTGGTGTCTCAAGAAGGTAATGCCGTAAATTTAATTAGTCCCACTGACTCTGTTACAGAATTTCTACTAAAGTCTTTAGCTGCTACCTCGTTCATTTACATTACTCTAAGCGAGGGGTTCCTAATCTTTTGAGGAGGTGAGTCGAGTTGCATGAAGCCGTCATGGCGGGAGCCAGAGAGAAAGGACGTGTGGGGAGGGGAGGGGGCTTTGTAGGCAAGGAGAGAAAGAAACAATCCGTGCATTGACAATTATATATCAAACAGTAATAACACTCTTTCTCATTCAAACTGAAAGAGAAGTGATGTTTGTCTTTAGCGACGTTAGGAATCTGTCAGCGAAAATAGAGAGAGAGAGAGAGTAAGAAAGGAAAGGCCGGGAGGTTAACCAGATATTGGCATCTGGTTTGCTACCCAGCGCTGGGGGCGGGGAAGTAGGGGCAAGGAAGAGGGGGTAGAAAGAGAAAAAAAACGCACGCGCACTCATAAAAAAACGAAAACACACACAGGAAGGGCGTCCTAGCTACAACCGTTCAGTAAGGCTGGTCGATCGCAAAACGTGCAGTAGCGCTTTCAGGGCCCTCTTCTGTGCAGGGAATTCTGCAGTATCGTCAGCGAAAATAAGACGTGACAAGGAAAAGGGTAAAAAGTTCTGACGTGTTGCCATGGGTCACATCGTTATGCCCCGTTGGACCCGGGATCTAAACCATGAAGCGCTCACGTGGGTGATGACAAAGCCAGGATTGTGTCTCAGATATTTATGGTAGGCAACAAGCCATTTATATGAAAGTACCACACATGTTCTAAACCAAAGTGCAGTTTTACCAGCACAACTTCCTTTGTTTAAAGCCTTGGTGTGTTCAGGCTTTTTGCACTATATAGGATATGAAAAGTGAATATAAGATGCTAGAATATAATATGTATACTCAGCAGAAGTTTTCACGATGAAATTTGAACGCAAGCTGTGAATATCGAATATGAAAATACCCCTCGAAAGGTATCAGTCAATTACACAAATCTATGTTACTAGTCATAACAAACCATTCTGCAAAACTAGCTAATTTCAAACTCTAAATTTGTTTGTAGTATTTTAGAGTGTTAAAGCTTTCGTAATCAGTTTCAATTTATTTACTTATTATCAGCAGCGGGGAATACACTGGATAACGTAGCTATACGTAAAACAATAATTATGGAAACAACGTTAACACAAAAACAGAAATTAAAAGCTGTGGCTATGAGTGCAACAATCTGTCTCTGAACAAGGTTTTAGTGTGACCGTCAGCACTATCGTGTAAAAGACGACTTTCCTTGGAGATTGTTCGAGAAAAAAGGTATACAGTTTTGAAATGCTCTTGTTCTACAAAAACGTTCTTTTAAATTAGAGAATGGTCACTTCTGTGAGATAAAAATGTAGGAGGTAAACGGTTAGATTCTTTGTTTATTTCAACCTAGCCGCAAAAATTTTAGAAAGCATTTATAGACGAATGTTCCTTTTTTTCTGCATGTACTTAGTCTTTTCGACTCCTAGCAGTCCTTAAGTGCAGTAACACTAAAGATGAAGTCTTAGTTACAACTGAAAAGACTGGCTGAATGGTTTTGTACCAGCTCAAGCATATTAAGTTAGCGTTTTACTTAGCGACTTCCAAGCTAACACAGATTCATTTTTATATAGATCTGGCTCTCGAAAAATGAAGTAATTCTTTGATTTTGGGAGGACCTGACTGGAAACTTTTGTTTAACCAAAATTGAACACTATACAGCATCTCGCCGTAACATACTCATTATGCTTATTCCAAGTACCATCTGTTGAAATTAAACACCAAGGTATTTGCACTCGAATACTTGCAGTTAGTGGGTGCAATTTGTTTTATTTTCAATTTCAGGAAGTAATTACGATAAAACTTTATTGAAGGAGCTAACGATATCTTCTCTTTTCTAAATTTTGAATATTTGATCTGTGACACAATTTTTGGACCATTCCACACGATGGGTAGTGATGCAGAATCTCAGGATCAGCATCTATACGTACATAGATCTATGTGCATTTGTCTAACCGAGTAAAGCCAGCGTTCGGTTAAAAAAATAATCTCGATATATGCGGGCTTTGAATGAGGAAGCATTGCGCTTCGTGTGTTGACGTAAGAACTGTTGAAACACATGTTCTATGTGTTTCCCACCCTTAAGTGAGAAGGTCAAAGTAGCTAAGTGACGTCATGCACAAAACGTAAGGCTCTACCACTTGATGATTGCTCTAGTTTCACCTGTATAATGTGCAAATACTTCGCAGAGAGTATCATAGGCAGGCTCCAGGTGGTCGGCAACGCTAGCGAACCCAACGGTGACATCGAGCTGCGCATGGCCGACCCGGAGGGGTCGCCGTTGACCTTATTGCCGGGAACCAAGAGTCTCGTGCTGCGGCAGAAGCTGGACAAGGAAGGCCGTGATGGACTGCGCTCCGTCACCACCGACGTCATCTGCTCCCCGAGGCACACTCGCAAAAGCGACCACCTGGTAAGTGGCTGCACTCATTTTCCTTCAGTGTTGCCACTGCGGGCCGTGATGGCGCACTAAACTATGTTGTAGTAGCTGGGTAGTTGGTATTTCACGATAGGACGCAGATCGCTGAACGGGAGAAAGCACGGAAAGGAACATGTAAGTGTTTCTCAGAGGAGTTGGTTTCCGTTGCTCGCCAACTCGCACATGGTTCGCTCCATTATTACGGTGGGTTCTTTTATACGGCATAATTCAGAGAGAATACAAGGTGCTGTCACGCCAGTAATGGAACAGGTGACGAGTTTCGTGTAAACAACGATGGCCCAGTTCAATGTTGAAAGCGACTTGAGACGACATAAGATGAGCGTCCTAATCCAAAGAAGCCGACATGAGGGATCCGTTTTGGCTCGCATACAGGAGGCTTTACAAACATCATTTCAAGTTCTTTGTAGCGAACAATGTCTGTACAAGCACAGCAGACGTGCGTACGAGTACTTTACATTCGAGTTAAGTGACCTAACACGCGTTCACAAGATGTGTTTGAACATCACGCAGAAGTTGACGCTAGTAAGAAATACGCACACTTTGTTCGAGCTTGTGGGAAACAAAACATTAGGAGCGAATTTCGTTTCACATCATTTGTCTACTTTTTGCAGATGTACTCCACAATTCACTTAGCATTCTGGCATTTAATCATTTATCGTTCTCTTCACCGAAACCGCTCAAGAGGGCTCCCGAGCTCCGAGGCAACTGGAATTTGAACGCTTTCTTTCTTGATATGGCAGGGCTTGCGCACAACGAAGAGGAGGTTTTAGGTTTGCTTTTCTTCTTGTGCATATAAAAAAAGGCAAAAGCATGAGGCTGTTCCTCCGAAGTACAGTCTGGTACACAACCTAATTAGATGCTGATAAAACAGCAGTAAAGTCAGAGTTCGCTCGAGGCATGTAAATCTCACCAGGGCACGATAGTATAAGCCCCTCTATTTATGGCTTCCCTCATGATGATCAGACATGCCAAAGTGACGGGCTTGAGAAATATCAACCATCCAGAGTTCTCTTTTGTGCACTAACAACGCACAGTACTCTGGCCTCTACCAGCTTACAGATAGTAGATACGCGGGTTCAAACATTTTTTCACAAAGAAACTCTGCTCCCTCTCCTCCATAATTTATCTTGTTCTCTTCTCTCTGCGAACTCGTCGTCTCGTGCATCACATTTATTGAGTCATGTGCTGGAGGAATCGGCACACGTATTATAGAAGAGAAGCACAAAATGAGGAAGACCACGACGAAGAATAAAAAGATGAAAATTACGCGTGTCGTTCCATGATGATGATAGCTTTGTTTCTAACAGGCAGATTGCACGCGGCTTAAACAGGTCTGCTGTTGATTAGATGAAAGAAGGGATAGACTGGTCTTGCACACGTACGCCCACTCTGATACACCACGGCCCGAGGAGTATACGTGAGAGGATAAGGAAAGCCAACGCCACGGCTGCTACTTAATTCACAGTTGTCTGTTAATAATGAACTTTAGGGCGCGAATGCACGGGTGGCTTCCTGACTTTCAGAGGTAGGTTGGCCAGGTGCATCTCTTATCAGGTAATATTTTCTGTCGGGTTGCTTCAACACCATTCGGGTAGAAAGGAGCCGCTCCTGAAAGCGGAAAAGAACGGAGAGACGTTCGGTCGGATTTCTTACAATGTAGACTCGACGCTGTAGGCGGCACTGTTTCGGATCGTCGAACACGACGGTTTCGGAACGTTGCGTGAAGGCAGGCAGGCAATCCTCCGTAGAAGACCCCGGAGTAGTGAGAGTTTTGCCAGAGTTCATGTGTATGAGCAAAAGTGCACATATAGGTTGGTCGCAAAGCTTCGAGCTTTTTTTTTAAGCCTCTGGTAACAAGTGCCCGATTACACCATCTCGTTGCAAGTGCCCAATTGTTCCTTTCGGAACTGTAAGCTGTGTACCTTGTTGCGGAGGAAAATGTCCACTGGTTCTGTGGCTACTTAATAAACGGGTGCCGTACGGTGTAGTTATGCACAAGAGAGAGTAGCACCAAAATGTGGAACATGGCAAGCGCAAGCACTGAAAGGAGGTCCTTGTGCAGACACTGAGAGACACCGGCAAGCCGCGCTTGTTTCAGTCATGAACGACTAGCAATTTTGTGGGCACTCGTTCATTCAATGATGTATGCAGAGTATTCTGTTCATCGTATGTTAACCACGCCGTTTAGGAGGGGGCGTCGCGACAACAGGACTGTAGCTGCCACCTGAAAAAAATATTAGGGTACGTGGCTCGCGACACGAACTATGCGGAATAGGCGTAGCAATGGCACCCCAGATAGCGCGACATTTCCCCCCTCGCTTTAAGGATCTAGTGGCGCCTGCTCTATACTCACGAGCAAGCCTGTGCGAGATGCTGCACACGCCATGTAACCCATCGCGAAGTTGCTCTTCGCTCGACATTGTAAGCACGAGTGCGCCTCACGCGATGTCAATAGTAAAACGCCCCCGATGAAGTGTGAGCATTCTAATAAAGACGATAGTCTTTCTTGGGGACCTTCGACGCAAAAACTTTGGTCTGTCTGTCTGCCTGTCTGTCTGTTTGAACATATGTCTGTTTGTCCACTCTTATTGGCATCGGGTACTTGAAACGGCTGACCCCATCCGCAGCGACCACCAATGTTGCTCAAGGTTGAGCGTTCACGCTTGTGTATATGTCAATTAAAAAGCAATTATGGCGCATGCCTGGAGCATCATAACAATACGCACATATTCTGCATATGTCTCTCTGACTAGAAAACGCATACATAAGTAATTTTAAGGACCATAGTGCTTATCACGCTGCGCTTACCATGCAACGCTTGTACGGAACGGGGAGTGTTTCCAACGCTTTGCTAAGACGAGATGGTGGTAGCACCTACCCGTCGCCTCGCGTTCTACACCTTATCACCTCTGAGACGGGTTTTGTTTTCCAAAAGAAACTGCCAGATGGCGCTCATGTCTCAGTTGTGACGTGACTTGATGCGCTCGTTCACCTCCGCTGCACGCTCGAGGTACTCTAATGCAGCGCCTCCGGAACACCATTCACCGAGTTTCTCGCTCAGAACATCAAATAAACGTTTTGCTCACTTTCTCCACACGCAAGACTATCGTCTTTCAACGACATTTGCAGATTACATGCAGATACGGGCCAATTTTTTAAGCTTAATTTCTCTGTGGTGACCGAAACGTTGCGAGCCTGTCGCGCTGCTGAAATGTCATGTGAACACAAAAAGCGTTGAATGATGTGTTTCTATGCAGAAGCTAATGCACGCAATAGTAGCTAATGATAATAACGGTGACGAGGCGCTCTTCTAACGATGCGTTCTTTGAAAGCACCTAAAGGTACATTCCCGGGTGTATCACAGGTTCTGCGTGCCACCCACTCCAAATCAGCCCTAGGCTTCCGATAGTTTTTGCACTCCAGAACCATGAAGTGCAAAACTGAAAACAAAAAAAAATGTTTGCGGCTTGTGCATGTGCGTATCTCTAACATGTTGAGGTCTGTGGCTGATGGGTGGATCGCTTGTGTAGAGGTCAACGGCAGATGGGCCAAAAAAGGCTGTGTCTTAGTATTCGACAACTACTGAGACATGAATGAACTATCGGCGAAAAAAAAAGCAACACAAGACATTGTAAGTGAAAGAAAAAAATTGATGAGTGACAGGACGTGCTGGTCCATGCGGTTACGTAATTCCTAATGATCTACCGGGTAAGAGGCACAAGCTATTCTTTATATTTTGGTACCGCGTAAAAATTAAAGGGGAAAAATTGTCTGTTCCAGACCCTGAAAAGCCTCCAGCAGTGAAGCTGCCGAATAATGAGGACTTTTGCTGCAATATACCTCAAGCCGTCTTCGTAATCATCATAATTTTGCTTATATTTATTGTTTTATTCACTCCCGCTCAGGCAACGTGAGCTGCGTGACTGCTACTACCACTACTACGATTACTACTACTACTACAACAAACACACTTTTGCGATGAGGACAATACCGGGTAAACAAAGCAACTTCGTTGTAAAAACAAGGCAAAAAAGAACTGGACATATTAGCCAGACATTTTATTTGATGCAACGCCGCTATCTTCGGACAGGCTAGCTTGTGTGTGGCACTGTTATCGAAGTTCTGTGTTTGCGTTTTTCACATACGCTCTCAGAACACTATATACCTTGCCAATCATGAGGTGGAGAACATTCTTGATTGCCGAAGGCCGATGGACGTTGCTGGCGTACTAGAAAAACGAGACGCACGCGCTTGCTGGTCTTGGTTGATTTATCTACAAAGAAAACGTGAAACACCTACCTTCGTCTGCGCTGTCTACTTCCAAGACAACAGGGGTAACTTTCGCAACGTCCCAAAGTCTGCATGGCCGTCTGAGCTGTTCCACTACCACGCGGCGCTACTTCTTGCTTTCAAAACAACCGTGACTACAGACGCAGCGTTTTAACCTTCTCGGCTTTATTTTTCGCTATGTTTACTTCGGTATAGGTAAAGCCGCGGCAATTAATTTCGGCTTGGTTTGCCCTTCGAGCTGTGGCACTTATGCGGAGAAGAGCACGAGCGGGTCGCCTGGGTGCGTGCGTCGACTAATGAAGAGGCACTCGCTCACTCTGCGTTTGCTGGCAGTGCGACTTTCCAATTGCTGGGATCTCTGTTTTCATTTTCACTTTTTTCCCGTTGTTCTGGGGTGAGCCATCTCATATCCTGACGGGCCTATATTGTATACGGTGGGCTTGCTTATTGCACTCCAGGTTCCAATTATCCATAGCATAAATTTATAGAAAAGCTTTAGTTCTACGTATCGGTAACAGTAAACAGCGCTGAATAAATGAGAAAGATTGTTGTTTGCGATTACCGTGGTGGCTATTTACCAAGCATAGAAGTAGTTTCTTCATAGCTTACTAAACATGAGCCGAATATAGAGTTGGTATTTATTCTTCATATGTGGTCATCGAACCGAAGCCGTCTTTACTGGAAGCCTTGTCGGAAGGAATTGGTTCGTCTAAGCCTCCACAAAATCACGTACGGGATTTCGTCATCGTCCACAAAGAGAACGTTTTCTGCCTTTTAGGGGCGAAGCTTCTTATAGCGGCACTCGTTTGTCCCTCATAGCCGTTGTAGTAGCGTGTAACGAGTATAACATTTTGACCTCCAAGGTCATGCTGGTGAGAGATTTCTTCTGTGCGTTGTTGAACAATAAAGGTAGAGCTCAATGAACATGCCAATGGCTGCTAAGGGGGAATGAGAGACAGGAGAAATCCGCTTTTAGTTAACGCGCATGCTGCGAATTTTTTATTTTTCAACAACGCACAGAAGACATGAAAGGGTTGCTACGTTATACTCGCTGGGCGTAACCTACTAGGTTTTAGATAGGTTTAGCGAGCGTTGGGCAGCAGTGCCAAAAATACAGTGAACTAGTATATACCATGAACCCGAGGTGGTTAGAGGTGGGAAGTAGACGCGAAGCGCAAGCCGTAAGAAAGTGTGCGTGTGCCTCCTCTCGTTCAGTACTTGGAATGCCCGCTGGATGGCGGTGCTTCTATATGAGGAATATATGATGAAAAGATGCGAGATGGTGGTACTTTAAGTGTTGACTAGATGGACGGACGGGCACACAGACAGATGCATGGACGCATGCACGGATGGCTGCACGGACGAATGGACGCATAGACCGACGCAGGAGCGGTTGCATGGACAAAAGCAGGGATGTACGCACAGATGAACGTGCGGACGCACGAAGAGGCGCACACACGGACGGGCGGATGGACGCACGGGCGGCCACACAGACGCACGCATGGATGGACGGAAGCAAGAACGAATGGACGCACGGATGCTTTGCCCCACTATCCATCTTTCACACCGTGGATATGCTGCCATTTTTTTAATTTTTGTTAGCCAGATGTGCTACAGCAGTCCTGCGTCGATTTGTAACCTCACGTGGGTCGTTATCGCCCATCGGTGACTTTTATTTCCTTGACGTAATAACGCACTCTCGCGCCTGCTTGGCAACTCACGCACGTCATTTGTGACCGTCGGCAACTTCGCCATTCGTGATGCTACGTGAAACTATGCTGGCATCGGAAGCTCAGAAACAGTTGGTATAATAAGTGGCCATCTATGACTAACAGACCACAGCACTAACCAGGCTAAGATGCCGCACATTTGACCTTACATTGTAGGAATTGTGGCTGGGCTCTCCCTTTAAGAAGTACGGAGATGTGAGCAAAGAACGCCAGAAAGAAACGAGAGAATCTAAGCAATTGATATTGACAAGTCGCATGATAAATGTGTCAGTTGCTCTTCTGTATCATTCTCTGAAAAAGCGCGCCAATACGTTGTGAGCACCACGTGAATATGGGGCTTTTGTTTCTGGTTTTTTTTTCTGATCTTCATCATCTTCACTGCTGTCAGTGGCCATGTGTGCGTTCTATTTGTGTGCCAGGTTTTTCGAACGTAAATCATGAGTTGCAGTACAGTGATTGTCTTTGTGCTTTGTGTGTGTGTGTGTGTGTGTGTGTGTGTGTGTGTGTGTGTGTGTGTGTGTGTGTGTGTGTGTGTGTGTGTGTGTGTGTGTGTGTGTGTGTGTGTGTGTGTGTGTGTGTGTGTGTGTGTGTGTGTGTGTGTGTGTGTGTGTGTGTGTGTGTGTGTGTGTGTGTGTGTGTGTGTGTGTGTGTGTGTGTGTGTGTGTGTGTGTGTGTGTGTGTGTGTGTGTGTGTGTGTGTGTGTGTGTGTGTGTGTGTCCTTCTGTGCGCCACTTCTTCGAAAAAAGAAAAAAAAGACGATGCTTTCGTCTCCATGTTGTCATCTGCGTATATGGCCGAAATAAGCGTTTTCAATGCGCGTGCCTCTAGACCACCTGTGCTGCATTCTTCCATTGTTGTGGTTGCCTCACACATGGTCCTTACTGTGCACACCAATCATTCGTTTAATTGCAATCTCAACGAGGGCCAAAAAAAATCGCCTCTTAAAATCTGCGATTCAGTCGGTTTCCTATTTAATTCAAATTTTTTGTACACACTCATTGCACGTAATCAGTTCACCTATGATAGTGCTTTCATAAAATTAAAGTGTTTTACGGCGACACCATTTATACCGCCATTCCAAGTAAGCTTGTCAATACCACTGTGTGAGCATATCAGTGAGGGTAAAAAAAGGTAAAATCTAAAGACCTTTTTAGATGGCTTCATAAATGAAACGTTCGAGAGGAGATCTCTATGAAAGCATAATGCTCGCGACTTATAGGAGGGATACGCTCAACAAATGGTGCATTCTAAACGACACCACTCTCGGCAGATTGCTAGAATGCATTGAAGTAATCGGGTAGTTTTGCCTGGGAGGAGATCAGCGAAGCTGGCAGGAGCTGTTGAAGACCAAGTAAGATATTATAAAGGAAGTATGTATTTCCTATAACTACCGACGCGTGTCTGTTGTTTTTTTTTCCCAGAGCATCACTGTTCCGGTTCGAATAATAGTTACGGATGCCAACGACAACGCTCCGGAATTCCAGGGTACACCTTACTTCCTCAATATAAGCGAGGTGAGTGCTCCAATTTTGCTATCCGCAATAGTTTAGAGAACACGGTAGCATTTAGCACAAAGCAAGATGCTTCGTGTGCCATTACGCGGTGGTCGTGGATAACTAAGAAATAGAAAAAAATTATGCATCTTAAGAGGGCCGTTTCTAGGGCGAGTTTGAAGTTAAATCTGGACAAGGTAGTGCCTGTGGAAACGGACTGAAAAATGAACACGGACACACACACAAACTCTCACGTGTTTTTGTCCAGTGCTTCTTGCTTTAGTTCACATTCACACACACTATATACCTTTTGCAGAAGGTACGTTTATTTCCTTCTTGACTAAACTGCATTTAAAGTCGCGTAAATGCGAACAATGAGATTATTGAAAACATATTCTGCATAGATCCACAAAGAGGCGCAATTGTTAGGAAAGGAAAAATAGACAACGACCCGTTTGTGGCAAAAAGCCACAAGGAAATGCGCACGAATTTCACAGAAAGAAGAGCCCCTCAGTTGCCAAAAAATTCGTCCTGGTCGGTATGAAGTTTTTGGCAACAAAGAGACTTTTCTTCCTGTGAAATCCCTATGACTTTTTTGTGTTGATTGTTGTCACAAACGGGAGGTTGTAAGCTTTTTTTTCTCTAATAGAATCTTCGCGTGAGGTTATGATACCTCATCGGTGTAACGCGGTTTTGTGTTGATGTATTATTTTGAATTATGAAATCGAGATGAGTTTTGTGTCTTTGTCGCACTGCAGAGCACAGTTCCTGGTACCACGGTTATGCAAGGCATTCGAGCCGTGGACAAGGACCAGCCTGGTCCTTTCAGCACGGTCGAGTACTACGTCGACGAGGGACCACACTCGGTACGTCGCACACACTCAATTCAATTGACCCTGGCGGCACGGGAGAGTAGTCTGTATTGCATACTCCGGTTTTATTATTTCGTGCACTTCATGATGAAATATGCAGGAACGATGTCATTTATGAGTATTGCAAAGTTTCATGAAGCAAAACAGTTATCTGGCGATGTTATGCTTCCTCACTAAACCGTAAATGGGTAAAGGTAGAAAGGGACAGGTTGAGAAAGCCAGCAGAGATAAAGTATGCTTGAGAACTTTGGATATTCCTGAGGACATATGACAATGACGGTTTGCACACACCGCTTCATATTCAATATTTAGTGTTTATGTGCAGTACAAACGCCTTCTATTTTCGCATGTGAATCTGAATGCAGAACGAAAAAATAAAAACTAGGAAAACTGGTCCTCAAGCAACCGAGCTTGTTGTATGCTCACATGAAATAGCATATTTGGATTGCCATTCAATGAAGACAAGGTTGACGTTCTTTAAGCAGAGACTAGATCGGCCAAAATTGGCCGTAACACATCATATTTGAGCCAAAATTTGTGCAGTTTAGTCATCTCAAGCCACAATCTATCTCACACGAAGTTTCCGTTGTTCAACCCTTCAGATAATAATGGGTTTAGTACTAGCATCAATGACGTGACGTAGTGACAGCAGCTGCTTGAATGTTATTCTCCCATGCAATGAAACTTGAAAAAGCTGGCTGCCAGCTCTCACAGGTGCACATCGATGAAATAGCTTTCACGTTGGTCTATTGATGTGCATACATACACAGATAGGCGCACATTCTCTACAGAGCACGTGTGCGTACTCGTGAATGTGTCACTGCAACGTTATGCTTAAGCGCTGTTGCCTTGTACAGCATTCATATTTCAGAAAATCCGGGCACCAGGCAGATATCTGATAGATCAGGATAAGTATTTCTTTGCTTGTGTTTGCGATTGTTTATTCTCGCACTCATACACGCACACAATAAAAACACGTACTCACGCATTATTCAAGGGGGTCGGAAATTTCACAAAAGAAATTCTTGGCTGACCCCTGCGTTAGCCCTACGGTCAATAATCTTCCATTGGCAGCCGCTGACGCTGTAGTGCTTTGACTGTACTGGAGAAACGTAAGAGACGGGTACTTTTTTTACAGTGATGTGCACTTTCTGGATGTCGCTGTCACTAAACAGAAATAAGCTAGCTAACACTCGCGGATTAGTTTAGTGCAGTCTTTTATCCTCTCTTCGAGCCATTGCTTGATTTACGGTAAAGTCAGGAGATGTACACCACAATAAAAGATGCAGAAGATGACAGAGGCTGTACTAATATGTGGCTGTTTACTTCACTATGTTAAAAAAATGTGGCTACTTGGGCTGGTTGGTATTGCATTTCTGAAATGAATATACTTTCTTAGTGAGCAGAGAAAGTTCCTGAAAAAAAGACAGAAAGGACTTCAACGATCAATGTGTTCTCCTACGTGGCGCTGAAGCCCCGAAGACTGCTTGCTGCTAATTTAACCGCCTATTTTTAGCACAACCGTGTACATGGTGCGTTAAGTTCGGAAAATTAGTTCTACTGAACCATACAGACAACCCTTAATCTCGGCTACAGAAGTTTACTTTTAATAAGAAATGGCCATGGCGGTGTCGCATGCGCTGTAATAAAATCGTCACCAAATCAAGGTAATGAACTTGCCTGCTACAACGCCACTTTAATTTTTTACAAGGGTGCGCCGGTAATGGCCATTTCAAATATGAACAGAATATTTCCGTTACTTGAAGTAAACATGATTCCAAAAATACATATTTGTATTCTACCACGAACCCATCCATGGCTAATTATGTAGCTAAAAAAGCGAAATGCGGAGAAATGCGAATGTTCGAAAGCATAACGATTACGCATTCTTATCCTTAAAGCCTAACATTTCTAGTATATACATGCGCTAGGGCTAGGGTTCATTGTACTTCGAGTTTACAGCATATCAACGTTCAGCGACCAGCCATTCCTGATGTCTCACTTTTATATGACTGAGCATTCATTACCTTCGCGCTCCTCTTCACCCTTATCTCTCCATGCCCAGCCGACAGGGCCGGTTTCATTTTCACTAATCTTTATTCTGCAGGTCTCATATACAGCATACGCTGCTTTTTCAAGGTGCATAAAAATATGCATTTGTATTACCACAAAGAATGTTGCATAACCAATGTTTGCATGGTTGAAAACAGGAATGGCAACGTGCTGAGCATCACACTGAACAAGGAAGAGTGTGGTTTCCTTTCAGTTGTTCAAGTGTTGAAAAACTGTGAAATTAATTTTTTTGCTTGACATTGTCCTATTAGAAGATTACCAAAAATGTGTTGAATGCTATGCAGCGTAATGGTTTTAATTTAATTATATATACTGAAATTGCATTGAAAGCTACTTTTGCTCCTCGTTTTTCAATATTTTAACAAGGCACAGCGGCCAAAGACGCCAAAGGTAGACCACCAAAGTGATCAAACTTGGAGGCATGAAATTGAATTAGCCAGCGTAGTACATGATGGAATGCAGAAATTATTCGGAGAGAAATGATTCCTTCTGGGGTCATAACACAAGGACATAATCACATATTGATGGCGATTATGATGATGGCATATTTGATATTCAAATTGCATGTATTCTTCATATTTTCATACTTGCGCACTCGTACTGTATCTAAAGACATGCCGGATAGGTGTCTTTGGTGTTGTAATAGAAGCTAGAACGCTGACAGACACTATTTTATATCACCAAGACACATAACTACATGCTATATTTCTGTATGTATAACAGACACAACAGTTAGCGTTAAGCAAGGGACGAAATGAAATGCTGTTTCGGTTAACATTGCAAGGATTTATATATTGAGGCTAGGGACACTGGAAGGTGATGGGGTCATATGATAACAGTAGAGCTATTGCAGACGCAAGAATGTTTTCAGTCACTTGTTTTCTACGGATGCTATAAAAATTTGGAATAGTGTACCTCATGTCGTTGTTCAAGAAGCACCCTCAGTCGATTTCCAAAAAGCGTTAGACAGTTTTATCTGCGGTGATGTGCTCTAAATCTTGTGCGAGCATTGAGTCACCGGTTTTTTTATCGCTATAGTCTCTGTCGCTTGTTTCTCATTTTTCTGGTGCTCATTATTCATCTATTACTCGTATGTGCTATTGAATGTGGCTTATTTTTTGTGCGAATGTCATTTATCATGTGACCCCTCTCGTTAATGATTCCAAGCACATTTTCAATAAATCAATGAAAAACATCATGGAATATACTTCAAAGGGTACCTACTTCTCGTAACAGAAGCCGTGCAAAGCGCAGCAATCACGTATCCGAGGTTTTGAGTAGTGCTTTGCTGGCTGTTTATGTCTCGAACACAGTTTTCCCTGCTGCCTGAAGCACATCGTCTATTATTTCGCACGCAGCACCTGCTGGCCTTCGAGAATAAATGGGAAGGAACACTGCTGCTCATCGATAAGCTGGACCACGAGTCACTCCCCAAATTCACAATTACTCTAAGGGCCCAGGTGAGCACTCGTACGCCATTTTGTTAAACTGAATTACTTCGAGCACAAAGAATGGCCTCAGCGTTACGAAAATATTACAACATTGGAAATACGTCACGAGTTTAAAACGTGGTGATTTTGATTTGTTTGAGCAAATGGTGTGAACGAAGCGAAGCAATTTCTAATAAATATTGCCGATGGAGCACATGACTTGTAAAAACTGCCGGTGCAATAGGTTAGCCACGAGGACTATCTGGTATCGAGAATTGTCTTGATGACGCCATTGGAGTATTGACAGCTGTTTTGTGAGAAATTCCATCGATGGATAATGCATAAACGCTGGAAATGATTTCCACTCTCTTCCCAAATAGACAAACATACTCGTCTCTATAAACTTTGCGTAAGCATAGAAGTAAAGCCCGAATGCAGGAACACCAGACGCAATATGTGTAGTTCCTAAATGCGCCAGAAAAGTGTGAATAGCAGCGGAAAGTTTTTCAAAGATTGTGTTTTTGAAAAGCCACGCTTTTCTTACAGAAAAATACCATAATATGCATAAGTAATATTTACTATAATCTCGTAATGACCACGCATAAATTTATACGAAAGAATTTTTGATAGGCCTGCACATGAATAGGATTTTTGGAAAAGACTGTAGCTATACACTTTTCAAGTATTTCATATCGTTGTGCACAGGACCAGGGTAACCCCCCGCAAAGCTCCCATACAACTCTGGTGGTGGTGGTGCATGACGCCGACGACCAGAACCCCAGGTTCGGAGCGGAGAGTTACTTTGTCCGGTTGCGCAACAACACTCGCCTGGTAAGCTCGCGTTGCACTCTATATTGTTGTCACTGATGTCGGCCACACCGAATCGACTCGCGAAGTGTATTTACTACTAAAAAACGAAGGTAAGGATGAAGGGACCTAAACGCAAGACAAATAACAAAGGTTGACTCAGCCACATCAGCATTTTATGCGAGCCTACAAAACCATTGCCTTTCTTTAAAGATATGTATACGCCCAACTGTACGGAGAACTGAAGATAGCAGTAAAAATACATGACCACTCTGCCTAAAACAGCCGAGTAGTCGGCTTACTTGAAGTGTAGAATCAAGATTTTTCGGAAAAGCTGACAGTGAGGGGATGGAAGGCCCAACGTCATAACATGACGTGGTAGGCAAGAGGAATTATACAACGGGAGAATATAGTTCCTTTTTTAGAGTTGTGTCTATAAAATTAGCTTCTTGCTGTGCCTCTGAAAAGCTAGATGGCATATCCTGAGAGTTGCTATCGTAAACCACAACCTCTTCTTCCAGGGCACACCGCTGAACGTGAAGCCAAGCAAAATAGAAGCAGAAGATCCTGACGAAGAGATCAAGGCTCCAATCAAGTACACGTTTAACTCAGGTGCGGTTTCAACGACTGACTTACTGATTTCATTGACTATACAATACAGGCGATGTAACAGGTGTTCGCGTTAATGAGGCCTCATAGATATTATAAAAGCGGTGATTGATTGCGTGGCTTACAGCTTAGTTGTTCTGGCCACAAACCCACAACAAAATGAAATATTGGGAGCACGAGCCACCACCAGGATGATGGGCTTGCAAAGCTCGGTTGCACAAATCCCCTGTCACACGCCATCGCTGTCTACTCTAAAACAAAATATAAAATACGTTCTTTGGTAACAGAGGTATTCTGAGCGGGTCACTACAATCAAACAACAGTATGTAGCTGCGTGGAACGTAGCGATTATTCACGAAAACGTGATGCTATGTATCATCGTTAGCTTGACCGCCACCAGTACAGTGAAACTCATACCGTAAGTTTAGGAAAAGAAAATAAAAAAGAAAAGGGTAGCATATGCTTCATCTTTGTTAAGAATAAGGACCGACGGCAGAAATTCTTGCCGTCTGTAGTGAGCCGTCTGTGGTTCACCGCAGACGACAAGGATCTCCAGCTGCGCAGGTAGAAAAAAAAATTGAAATGCTGTGTAGTTTTCAGCAGTTTACTGCTCAAATGTGCGTCATGTTTGCTATCTGTGTATACTTTATGTACTTCGTACTGTAAATGCTACCTTCAGCTAGGATATACAACAACTCTGTGTTGATCTTAATATACTAAAGGGTATTTGTTTTTGATGACCCGTAATCTCATAATGAACGTGAACTGGAGAACACATACGCCACACCATTTGCGCGACCAAGGGCCACGAAGGCTTTCTTTTATTATTTGTATGCCTGATTGAAGCATGGGAGAAGGCTACGTCAGCATGAAAATATGGTCAAGATTGCAAATTGAATTCAGGTAGAAATGTTATAGTGAAAAATGGACACTTAACTATTGTGCTGTAATAAGAGTTTTCAGTGTTTAGAACACTCTAGCAAAAGACCTATTTTCATTTTCATTCTGTTCTTTTTAAAATATATCTCCCTATTTTGCCGTCACTTTGTTCTGGTGTATCTACTCATACTTATTTTTGTATATTTCGTCAGCTATAAAGTTATTGCTTTCATGCGCAATAAATATCAGTGTTTCTATAAGGTGACTACCTCTTTTGTGCCTCAGTCTTCTCCAACGCCCGGTAATGAAGATTACAGTGACCTACAACTACTTTTAACATTCACCCATATCATTATTCTTCACAGCTATGCTCCACATTACCGGGTGTTATAAGGTTCAAGAGGCATATAAGATTTACCGCACACCTCCTGAAACTTATCTCTTTCAGTGGTGAAAAGACTGAAACCCCTGAACTCTACCTCCCTCACAAAGCCACAGATGTGCATCGGGCAGGCTACAGAACCACTGACAACCCTGGCGTGAATGCTGAAAATGATTCGCTGTCCCATCAGCGTGATTTTAACACTTCTGATGGCGAATGCTCACCGTATTATTGTTATCGCGACGATGATGAGATATCAGCTTTGTTCCACACTTAACACCACTCACGCTACGTACATGCTAGACGCTAATAGCTCTTCCTTCGCAGGCACTCTTTGAACTCCAAATAAATTTGCAGAGAGAATCAAAGCGGAGACACAGATGGTTTTATAAAGCATGATGGGGTTTCGAAGTAAGTTGTATATCACGAAAACTGCAAGGAAGAAAGCATGTGCCGAACTTTGTTGGAAGATCACTTGTTCACTCACTTCTCTGAGGCTACCATTCCCTTGTTAACTCGGGAAGGGCATAACGTAGCTCATCGAATGCATTTCTGGTTAACGTGCTTGCCCTGTGTCTTTTAATGTCTGTCTCCGTGCCACGTCATGTTTCTGGCCTCCCCATAATGACTTGCATTCATTTTTGCCTCTCTACGAATTTTAGATGCCAACGAGTACTCCTACTTCGACTTGCACCCTCAGACGGGTCCACGTGTCCCTGGTACGGCCTCTGCCCGAGGATTCGCGCTGCCGGTGACGTTGGTGGTGCGAGCTACGCAGCACGACAACCCGGATCGCTTCGCGCTCACCACGCTCACGCTCACAGCCGACAAGTTCCCGCCTCATGTGTTGCACTTCATACAGGTAACGCACGTGCCACAGTAAACAAAAGTGCTAAACCAGGCCTCATGTGAAAACATCCAGTTTCGAAATGAAAAAAAAAGAGCGTAAGCACTAATCTGCTGTAGGCTTATAAACTGGTAGACCTCTGAAAATTCTCGAAGGTTTATTGCATGCCAATATCCTGCACAAGATTGTGTATATGTGTGTACTAGTGGTGGAACTGTCGGTCCTTGGTTGCATTTGCTGTCCTAGTCATTACCATATATCGGGTACATTTCCTTTGTTTCTTTTTTGTTACGAGCGCTTTACTATTTCATACAAATTGCACGCGACAGAAGCCTGTGCAGCGTTTATCCATCAATTCAACTCATACTTCTTTTCGGCTTTATGAGAGTTAAAACAGCATGTATCATTCGGAACCCTTGTTTCATCGTTTTTTTTTCTTTAGTGCGCACTCATGAAATTCAAGAAAAATGCCTCAACATATGTTGTTCACTTATTCTTACAGAGAGTGCCCCCTTGTGTTTACGTAAGAAGACACATATACATGTCTGCATGCCTGTGTAGCCATATGTGGTAATACACATACATGATCATATGTTGTATAGCACAAAAAAGCTGACATGACATAGCGCCGCCTAAAAAGAACGACAAGGGGCCCGACCAGTAAACCGCGTATGAAGTGTTCAGATATAACAAATTGCTACATTCACTAGCATCGCGAAATGTCATTCAAGCAATAAATGCGTCGAAGCAAGCGCTAAAAAACGTATATGGGCCATCTACGAGCTATATGTAAGCAATTCCAACCAACGCTACTTTGGTACTAGTGCGATAGGAGGCATGTGCACACTAATGTGTTGACCTTGTTGTGTCTTTTGTATGCCCGGAGAACTTATCGTAGAACGTGGTTTGTCTGTGGACATTATCAGGAGTGGAGAGAATATCAAGACGCTTACCACACTCTATACACAATGTCTTAAAACCATAACTGGATGCGTCAGCTAAAGCAAATGCCTACGATAGATTGAAGCAGAAAATGCACAGGTAAAAAGCTTAGTGATTTAGATTTTATAGCTTCATATCCTGACATTAGGTAATATGATATTAACCTAGATGATAATATGTGGGGTTTAACATCACAAAATCACCATATGATTATGAGACACGCCGTAGTGGAGGGCTCCGAAAATTTCGACCACCTAGGGTTCTTTAACGTACAATCAAATATGAGCACACGGGCCTACATCATTTCCGCCTCCATCGGAAAGGCAGCCGCGGCAGCTGGGATTCGATCCCGCAACCTGTGGGTTAGCAGCCGAGTACCTTAGCCACTAGACCACAGCGGCGGGGATATGATATTAACCTTGAGAGCAAACTTAAATAAGGTGAAATATATACCTGGCTTCAGTGTAAATCGGAAAGCAAGCAGCCTTCGCGTGCTTGACGCTCTATATAATAGATAATAGGTGTGTGATCGATGAAATAATTTAGATATCTACTGGCTAGAAAAAAATCTCTTCAACTGACTTTCAAAGTTTGTCACAATGCATTCCACACAACGAACATAGCCGTAGCCTTGGAGGCATTGTGCTGCCTAGATGTGCCTTACACATTTGTGGAGCGCATGAAGAACGTGTACAAAGCCTTCACAATTACCGTGTATTTCAACTATAAAAAAGAAGTTACGATTGAGAAAGTTGTGATCTATCAAACGTTGTTATGCTTACGAATATTGAAATAGCTAGTTCGAGGACAGGTAAAACTCAAGTTTATTGAACGTGCACACTTTCGAAACACGGTATTCAGAGAAGAATGTCTTCTACGAATATTGTGATCCACATGTGAAGACAATAACCGAGAAAGTGCGAAAGTAGTCCCGGATGTAAATATGCAAAAAAATCACAGCATATCTATGGAGTGAATGATGATGAGTGGGGCGAAGTGCTAGAGGGTTTCATTGCTAAACAGTGAACCATCCACGAATATCGCCCACTACATCATTAAACACGTGTTATACACTGTATATATTTATACAAGGAATTTTATTGTTCGTAAGTGGTAGCTATACGTCACTTCTATTCCGCTTTCATTATAACGGCTTTATGGTCGGTGAATTGGTTGATCGGCGATGGGGCGTAGTGGGAAGTTTGCGAGGATGAAGTAGTGGGCTGTTTACAAAGGTGGAACTCCAAGCGGTCACGTAAGGGATGGACAGACCCACGCATTTAGGAGCTTCACCTGTAGAAACTTATGCTGTTAATTCTGGTGAGCAAATAATTCCAGATTGGCAACCAGACTAAAGCGTACATATAGATGGGTAAATTACTAACGCAAGAGCCTGCTAATGGTAATGAAATCTTTCGGAGAATAAGGATTGGCCGGAACGCATATGACAGGCAATCCCAGATCATGGCTGGTGTCTTAAAGCTGTCTCTATAGCAAAAATTGTGCAATCATTGCATTTTGGTAATACTTGATGTGCGGCGAAAGCTTAGAAAGTATTAGAGCAATCCAAGGTGTTTAAGCAATGTGTGATAGAACGGAAAATTAGACACGTTACGTTTTATTCGACGAGAGCAATAGGCATGAAATAAACTTGTGATAATGATGATAAAAATGGTGAATACTCACTTAGTCGAAGGCCACGAAATCTTTTTGTAACGAAAAAATGGCAGTGCACATAACAAGGTGATGGAGCAGCGCATTCTGAAAAAAAAAATATTCTAAGATGCCACAAAAAAAAAAGAGAGAGCAGCTTTTTTCTCTTATTTATTTTCTGTTGTTTTTTCTTATGATTTCTGCTTATGATGCATTTCCTTTTGCGCTATACACCTGCTCCTCTGCAGTAGTGCGCTCATAAAGGCACTGAAAACAGCTGAACTTAATTTTACGCCTTCAGTACCACACATCATCTATCCCTGCGTGGTACTCTCTTCTTAAAATACGTGAGCCGTTAGTGACGTAGCAGCATGGTATAAGAAACATAATGTACATTTAAGCCCTTTGTGACCAGGATCAGGCTTGTCTACATGCTTTTCACACATTAAAACTTATGAGTCAGTGAAAGGTTTAATCCTGCTGAAGGTTCAATGAAACAGTAGTCTTTGCAGAGTCTTGATTTAAAGTGCAGTATTCTGCTTTACAATGGATGTATACGTGTCAAGCTGCAACATTCGACAGCTATGTGAAACACAAGATACTTCTGGAAAACCAGGGGTGACTGTTAAAGTAGCGCTTGATATTGACAGGTAATGCGATGGTGGAGGTGAATTGGATTCGATGCGTGTCACATGAATAACCCTTTCAAAGCCTATGCAGCACGCAACAAAGCGTCATCCTTAGACGTGCACTATTAAGTGTATATAGTCGCTGATCTCACAACACAAAGACTGAACCTGTGTAAGGTCCCTCGTTTCTGACACCTACTACCTTGCAACCACATATGCTTGTCAGGCTATGAACTTCCTTTACCGTTTGTCCTACTGACACTGCAGGACGAGTACGAGGTTCGTGTACTAGAGAGCACTCCCCCTGGACAGACGCTGTTGACGGTGCGGACGACGCGGAGCGGTTCCGACAAAGGAGGCGCCCACTTCGAACTCATGGACGAAGGCAATGACGACGCAGCAGCATTCGCCATCCACACCTCAGGAGATTTAATTCTTGCGAAGCCTCTGGACTATGAAATGAAACAGTTTTATACACTAAAGGTAGGTTGAGCAGGGTTGCAAGTTTGCACTTCGTGGACAGACATGCCTGCACTAATATAGGACACTAATAGTTCTGTTCTTGGTATGCAACTAACAATAAGGAACTTTATTCCATATTTTTCATGCAAAATAAAGAATTGACGACGTCAGTTTGACCCGATTCCCCGTTGAAGCTATCGGCTGCGCAATCAAGCAAGAACCACTACGAGTGGTGTAACTAAATACATACAGTCGAACCCACCTGTAATGACCCCAGTTTTCACAATGTCCCGGTATTCACAATTAGATGCTGTGGCGCCATCTACTTTTACATGTCTTTTAAGATGAAATAACCAACTTACAACACTAGTATGGCTCATTATATCGGCAATAACAATGTACGGTGGCTGGAACAAGGTGCCATGGAACGAGATATTCTTGAAAAAATATTAAACAGAAAATTCTGGCATGCTAGTCCTGAACCCGACCGGGTATGACTACGCCCTGATAGAGTAGGTCTTGTTTTGTAGCCTTCTGTTTATTGGAAACCATGCGCATGCCTCCTAATTTATGTTTGCTTCACAACACAGCCACTGAGCACTCCAGCAAAGCTCAATTTCAAAATTCATTGTTGTAGCAAACGCATCGACTCGCAACACCACTGGTTAGAGCCAGCGAGATGGCCGACGAGGCAGTGGTGGTGGCTTGTGATTAAGCAGTTTTGTACGTGCAAATTTGAGCAAAAAGTTTGAGAAATCATACTTGGAAAAACTTTCAAGACATTGCTATGGCGGAAGCTTCGGAGGTTTTTATAGATGGACTGTATCGGGCTTGGGGTGATTATGTTAAAGCACCCAAATTGAAATTTGTGAGCATTTACGAAAAATAACCATTTGTGCCATTATTGATACTGATCGGTGTTGGCATATCCTATCCAATGTTACAGTTTTCTAAAGACAGCTTGCTGAGATTATATTTTCCTTTCTTTTACACGCAACTCATTTTTTAGGAATTATACGTGATAGCAATAAAAATCTTGTGGTACTTGAGTCTTTTTATAAAAAGTTATACGGTCTTGTATCCTTGTAACGTGCTATTCTTAGCACGTATTGTCCAGATAATAGTGACAGACCATTTCGCCTCGAGGAATGGCTTTGTCGAAAGGACGGACAATTTTATTACGAATATACTTATTATAACACGAAATACGAAGAAATTTGGTAAAACAGCTTCGTATACGAATGGCTTTGTCGAAAGGACGGACATTTTTATTACGAATATACTTATTATAACACGAAATGTGAAGAAATTTGGTAAAACAGCTTCGTATATTCCATAGCTTCACTGACACATTAAGGTAAAATTTGCTAAGCGTTACCATACAGCTTAAAAAGTGCTTTAAATATAAGTAGAGAGTAATTATGGGCTTACACCAAACAAGTATTGTCCTCTGGAAATATGTTCATGGCTGTAAAACTTTGCATAGAGTGCGCATTATTTATTCAGATATAATAAAGTCATATCTCAAAAAGTATCCATTGAATAATTGCCAAAGTTGTTCTAATCAATGCACAATAGGTATCTCGCGTGGCAGTGTTTTATCATAATTGAACGCAACAGAATTCGATGCTCTTGATAACATAAAGGCATCGCATAGCACTAGTTTGTTAATGCATACCAGCTAATCCAGGAATGGTTGCCTCTTAAGAGATGTCTTTGCCACTGTATGGCAGTAAACTTGAAATGTTGTTCTCCGCAAGCTACCTTGCAAGAGTAGTTGTTGCTTTGTGATGACGAGAAATGCCGTTCTACATGGTATATCTTCCGACATAGAGATCAGTCTAGAGGGCCACTAAAACAAGTTTGTTCACAGCCGCTACTGGGTATAAAACTTGGTCTTAGCGACACTTTACCTATGGTAGCTGAACTATCACTCCATCAACATTAGAGGCTTTCATTGAGTAATAGTTAGTTATTGGCTGTGGGAAGTGGTGACGTCTCTGAATAGAATTCGTGGTTGGCGAACCAAATAGAGCTATATAGACCTCAGACTTGTCTATCACAGTAGCGAACAGTTCTTCTCTATCATAGTGTCCGCTATGATAGCGTGTTGCAATATATAGTTGTGAATTAGGGAACAACCTAAACTGTCAACGATGCCTGCTCTTCACAACAACACTTCTGCTAAAGAGCTTTCGGTCGGCTATGTTGGATAATCCTGCATTCAAAGGTGCCAGGCATGTTACGATCTTTAGGGATTCTAGTACTGGCAGGTGTCAAAGAACACCGTAAAAACTCCTTGCATCGGAAGCGTTCTTACAAAACAAGGCCTTTCTAGAGTTGAGTGTACAGTATAGACGTTAAGCATGATACATGCCATAGGTGCATAAACAGGTATAAGCCTACATTGTGTGAAAAATGTGTTATATTTTGTGTTCGCAGCTTCGCGCATCTGACGGCAAGCACAGCGACATAGCCCGGGTCAACGTCAGCGTACTGAACTGTGAACGACAACGACCCACAGTTCAGTCAGCCACGGTACTCGTTCGTGCTCACCGAGCCGGACACCGTGCGCCAGGGTTCTCTTGTGGGTCAAGTTCAGGCATCGGACGCGGACGCCGGTGACTCTGTGCAGCTAGCCATCGATGGACCTTCGGCGCGCCTATTCACTATTGACAACCAGGGAGAGGTAAGTAGTGAAGTAAAAAAACAAATAAAACAAATAGACGGAATAATATAACACGTTGCGGGAAACTCAAGAATATGCGTAACCAAAAAAAAAAAAAAATACAGACGGCTACGGGCTTCAAGTGATGAAAAATTGTCGAGCCGAGAGAAGGGCAGGTATATGTTAGTGCGCCAGTGTCTTGACGGTTAGTGTATTTTGAAACTGGCTTATTCTCTAATTTTACAAATACTAAATATTAATGTTGATTGTACTTGCGTTCCTAAACATAAAAAAACAAACAAAACAAAAACCTGAAGGTGCATGCTAGAAAACATGATCGGCCAGCTACAAAGCGTACAATGCAACTGCTTGGTTTACGGTGCATTGATGGCTCTCCAAATCATTTCCTTCAACACCGTATCGGTAGGACTTCCCCCAGCATTTGGCATATTGTCCATCTGCATGTGTTTTCCTGGATATTAGCATATTCGGCATTGCAGCACTGGGAGATGTACTATTTTGTTATGCGTAGGTTATGAATGTTGTATAGTTGCCACGGAGCCCAGCGTCCTAAATGACACTCAGGGCTAGCCGATTGCCAACCAAACAAACAACCAAACAAACAAACAAGCTATGTGGTAGACTACACAGACTCCGACAGTTTCACTCTGGCCATTGCAAGTGCATGAGCTTGCCATTGCAGCGGCAACCTAGCCTATAACATAATCCAAATAACTCGCTGCGTTGGTGTAGTGAATATTGTACCCTGCTGCTGACCTGAAGGCCAAAAGTTCGACTCACGGCTGCGGCGGTCATACTTTCAAAGGAGGTGGAAGTGCTTGAGGCTCTTTTTTACTCGATTTAGGTGCGTGTTTGAGAACCCCAGGTGGTCGAAATTTCTGAATCCTATCACTACGGTATGCCTTGTAAGCATATTATTATTTTGAGGCGTTAAATATCAACAGTTATTTTAAGAAATATGGTCGCGGGTATGAAAACGCCACTCCGGCAGAGTCAACGATTTGGCGCTGAATGAACAAGGATGGCGACATAGTTGTGAGGCTGAGTCGTTATTGCCCCGTCCACTAGTATTCCGTGTGTAGTCTGATCATCTTGATCGATAATCTTGACCATATCCTGACAGACGACCCCTAAATAAATCCTTCCCGTAACAATATTATTATCAGTATCTAATAAACAGTTCAACAGGGTGAAGTATGATTCAGCGGTCACAATAACAGGGGGGATCTTAAACAGGTGTGATTTATGTGTCCTGCTGACACAGAGCCAACTGCACTGTTCAACCATGTTTCTCGCTACGCGATTCGATCCCATTCTTGACATCACTGTTTTTTACGAGAACTACTCTACCATGATGTTCTAGTGATCATGGTACTCCGATGATGACCCAGAAGTCGTGGTATAAAATCCCGGCCGCGTGGATGTACTTCCATAAGCAAAACACTTGAGACCATTGTACATACATTTACGTGCATGTTATGAACCCTATAGGTGGTCCCGATTTCCGGAAACCTCTGCTAGGTCGCTTTTCATGGTAATATTGTAGTTAGAGGGTGTAAACTCCCAACAGTTGCTATTTCTGAGGCTCGATGTAATACGTGGCACCTTTGTGCGCTCTGATTGAGTCCTTTTATGCCTTCCACATAGGTGGAGATAATGTACGTTTCAGGGTATGATGGATATTGGTGCCCTTGCACGCTATACTTGTTTTTTTTTGTTTGAAACATTCATTTCACTGTAGCGTGAAAAAGTACGACTGCATCAAAAGTAATCATAGATGGAACGCTGTCTACGTAATAAGACTCACGGAAACAACGATAGCCGAATGGTTGTACTTTCGGCGTACCAGAACTTCTTGCACGTAATTTCGCAGGTGCGTATCCGCGACCTCGACTACCTGAACTCATCGCGCATGCACCTCGTGGTGGTGGCGACTGACAGCGGTGTCCCACCCCGGAAGTCTACGGCGCTGGTCGAGGTGCAGTTTCCCGAGGCCCTGGTAATTAGCAGCAGTGTCCTGGCTCCCAGAGAAGACGAGGGCAGTTTTGTTATTATAACCGTCTTCGGCGCTCTTCTTGGATCCTTGCTGCTTGTCATCATCACGCTCACAGTGTACATTACTCAAAAAGTAAGACCCCTAAAGGCTTTACACTATGTCATTAATGTTACTGCTGCACTACTTTGGAAGGCATTGCCTACAACTGGTGACCTAGTAACTCGGCCTATACGAATATTCGGACGATTGTTACTATATATTTATTCACTTGGAATTGAATTTAAGTTATAGGAAAATTTATAAGTATTCGAAATGAACGATGTATAATAGTTCGCATGTAACCTTTTGCAAGTGTGGCTTCACTGCAGTATTGCAGTGTTAAACCGTGAAAACACTTACTCAGTTGTGTATTAGAGCTCATTCGGAATAACCCATATGCAATTTTGGTAAAAGTGGTTTTACTCCAGTGGACATCAAAACCGTGAAAACACCTATTCATAAAAAAACTGCTCTGCCGCAAAGCCTTACTTCAAGGTCAAATGAACATACTACCCTCACAATGATTCATATTTTTTAAAGTTTGAAAGCTTCTTATACTGGCCTATATATTGTGTACATTATATTAGCTTATAGCAGCTTATATATGAGTCAATAGTAAATTATAAAACTAATATAATTTACATTTTATCACTTGCATTCTAGAAAGTAAAAACTCTGCTAATATTCAAAGTTGTTACCACTTCATTTGAACCAAATAGAATGGCATTCGCGCAGAGCCTTTTCGATTAAAAAAAAATATTTTGTAAGATAGCTGGGTCAAGAAAAATAGGCGCAATTTTTGTAATATTTGATATACCAGCTATTCGAATTCAAATTGTTTGAACCATCACTATTTGCTTGGAATTCCCTTCAAGCCTAAAATTCCTTATTCACACAAGCCTAGTAGTAACCCAACTCGGAAACGCTTACTTCAACCTATACAATGATTTACACATCGAAACATTATTGTTAACAAGGAGCCATGCCACCGGAAATGAAAAGAAATGTAGTGTCGACGATTTCAGCCATCGATGCATCCGTTCATATAAGTATTCCCATGTCAGACTTACCTTGAGGGCTGGTGTGAATGCTTTGAGTGGGTTCATTATCATCTACAGAGAAGATCCGTATAAGTAGGTCTTTCTTTGCCGGCACACTTATCAGACGTAAAAACTATTATGGATAAACGATTTGTACATGCCTGTCTACATGAAATTTTGATGCGTGGCGGATAATAATTTAGTGTATCTTTGTAATTATTTATGGGTTTCAATTATAGTCACGATATAGTATAAGAATTCAAGCACATACAAGACAAAGATAGATAATGGAAACTGCGTATAGTTACAAGCATTGCTGAGAAATTGCAGTCTTGAATAACAAAGGGTCTGTTATTGATACAACGGAAGAGGGAAGGTGGTTCCAATCGGCGGCTGTTTTCGGTAAGAAGGCTGCTGAAAAGAATTTGGTGCGGCAAAACGGAATGGCAACCTTATGCTGATGATCAATGCGCGATGAGTGGTGTGACGGTTGTGAAATGAGGTCTCGCTTCATTGATGGATTGTGAAAAAATATCTTAAGAAAAAAATGCAGTCGCGCCAGTTTCCTCCGGACAGTTAAATTGGGTAGGTCAAGGTTAGATTTCATTTCTGATATGCTAGCAGTACGGGAATAATTAGAACAAATGAACCGAACTGAGCGGTTCTGAACAGATTCTAACGCGTTAATTAAATTTTGCTGCACGGGATCCCATATAGCGGACGCGTACTCAAGCTTTGGGCGAATTACATCCTTTTTGTGTAGGCGTGTAGATGCACATGGATCAATCACTATTACTCCAACTCACTTGATGTATCCTCATTGCTCCCAGCCATCAAACAAATGTTAGGTCTGCTTTGGTATAAGGAGAATCAGGTATCAATTAAATCTAGCTAGCTTATCAATAAATATTTCTGAATGTTTTGTTGTAGCTACCACACATTTAACTTAAGCACGGAAATTTTACAGCAAACTGTAAGCCAAGTGGTGCTGTAAGCCTAAGGGGAGGGGAGATTGGGGGAATTTCAGTTGTCTCCCCTAAATATCTCAGTATTGAATGTGTGCATATGCACGCATGCATACGAAAGCGGGTACGAAGGAGCATAAAGTATGGTTCAATGCGCCTCTCCCTCCCCTCCCCTCAAAAGAAGAATCTGGTTAGGTGTCTACCATGCCTAGTCCGTTGTTGCCATGTTGTACAAGCGCCCTATGTGTTGCGGAAGATTTTAGGCAGAGTTCCTTCCACGCCTCGTGGTAGACCTAGTATTTATTCTCTGTGGCTTTATCTTGTTGACTATTTACGATAAAGCCTTAGCGTTATAGAAAAAAGGAATTAGTAAGCGAATGCTGGGGAATTCATGGTATGGAGTCAGGTGCGCTTCTTATGTGCGCTTTGGGTATACATGTGTGCATAATAAGGTTAAGTGCGCTTTCAGTTAGACGAGAAAATGAGCATCGTATCTTTGAAACCAGCGAGCTCAAGAGTGTGGTCAGCAAATGAAAGAACTAAACGCAACGGACATATGTGCTACACCTGGGTCATTCTTTTGTTTACGTCTTCCCTTAACAGCACGCGCGGGAACAAATTGATTTCTACTTTTGAGCCTAGTCACGTTCGTCACGCTTGAATTGTTGAGCTGCTACACGTATAATGTTCATTAAAAGGGTCCTGCAGCACTTTTTGAACGTAGTCAGAAAGAGATACCAAATGGTAGTCGAAAGTTCTGTGGCTATGTGAATCAAACATTATAGTACGACATGGGGTAGAGTATTGAAGTTACGTTTCAAATTGAGTTAAACATCGCTCAATGTTTCCAGAAAAGCTGCCCATTGATGAAATAGGCGGCAGGACACGGTCGTGGGCATTCGTTCGAAGAGCCGTGGTAGTGAGCAGACATGACATGCTAATGCACGCGTCTTTCTTCTAGACCGGTCGTGTCTTCTGCTGCATACCGCAGCCGGCATGGTACAACCATGGTGTGCAGCCTTATAGTCGCACCCCGCCAAAACCACAAACTCTAGGATTACAATAGCACGATCGCGATGAAACCGGAAGCCAGATAAAAGAATATAATGTTGTCCAGGTCATGACGCATGGTGCCGAGGCTCCTTGGCTCTCTTTCATACACCCCTGTGCAGTTCTCAGAGCTCTCATTGCGACGAGGAGACAGACGAAAAGCGCCTAAAGCATACGAATCGTTACTGCAACTCGTCTGGTACTATAAGAGACGGATTCGAGAAAGCTTTGTGGCAATCTATTCGCGAGTCAATAATGGACTCCGATGACGAGTTCATTCAAGAATTTTTCAGAAAAGTGTTGTAGGGCCTTTTCAGAAGGATTGCTAAGAACGCATGTAAGAGGCAAAAAAGTACGCAGCGTAACATTTCTTGTGAGCTAACTTCACTTAGTGCCGCATGACTCTGGCACTGCTCTGTCACTATGACAAACAATCGCTGAAAGGGGCCCGGCATCTTTATTTGTTGCTGCCTTCTGGAATACTCGTGTGAACGTAAGGAACAATTATAAATAAATGGTGCGTGACAACTGCAGCAATTCTCGTTCACGTTTCAATGCCCACTCACGCACGAAAGAACATTTTCTTTCGCATTTCGCTCTCTTGGTAACATCGCGGGTTGTAATAATCAGTGCGACGCTTTTATAGAAATGTACAGAAAGTATCGTCTCATGATGCCTATTACCAGCATACCCGTGTGACAGCTTGTGTCTAGTTGCACTTGTTTTCAGAACCTGACCTCTACAAGATAAATATTTTGTATCCGATGAAGCAAAAATCACGTTGCATATTTTTCAACGCACACTAACGTGCTTACATATGACCGTACGAATTTCGCACTGCTAATTGCCGCATATCGGTGATTCAGAATGCGCAACCACCACTGTCACATAGCGAAACAACTCTTCATATGCCGCAAAACAATATTAGGTGTAGTGAGTTCAGGCAATATGGTATTTTGGTACGAATAAAATTATAAATAACTTGCGATTGATAGCTTGTACTGGTGCTGCGGCCGTTAAGTCTTCACAGTACCAAAACAAGCAATAAGACGACATCCTTTAAACAGGCATTGCACCACTTTAAGAACTAACCATTGATTGGATTTACTACAGGAAATTCTTACTCCACGAATTCATCGCCGTGAAAATTTTTAAAATCCGTTCAGCACAAGTGGAGTTGCAAAGATTTGTCGCATGCTGCAATTGCATTTTCTCTTCCCTCGTCCCAACGAAAGCGCTGTAAAATAAATGAGGAAGAGCGGTAGACAGAAAAAAAAGGCGTCACATGTGCCACGTGATTTTGAGCACTTTTTTTTTTTTAATGCTCGCCTTCTCAGTGTGATTGCGGGCGCACTCTTGCACAAGCCGCGGCCTCCCGCGGTAGCCCTAGTAACAACCGAGTTGCGCCATGGCCTTATCTGACAATAGCTAATAGAATGGCCGTGATTAGTGATTTTCGAGCCTGTAGCATCCCTAGTTGATAAAAGAGAAGGCCATTTTTAGCTGGCTTTGAGAAGGTGTTGTGGATTCCAGGCCGCGTGTTCTCGGCAGCCTCAACTACCGATCAGCCAAGTTTGCTTACCGTGGTCGAAATTGTCACAGGGCCCCTTCAATGCGTGTCGCGGAATCCCTTTGTCATATTCTTCAATATGCTACTGTTTTCAAACATTACTACGGGTGCTGATCACTGTATTACTCCCTCTTCAGGTCGCCCTGTGTATAACCAATTTAGAGAGGTTTGTGAATACTGCTAACTTTTCTGAACAATTTTTCAGCAAAAAGTACCGCAGCAGGCTGCCGCTCCCCTTCACCGGCAACGGCCATACATCGCCGAATAAGGTATGACAACAAAACTGCAAATGAACTGGCTCAGATTATGCACGGTCTCGATGTGACAAACACCACCAGATGTTTCGTTTTACGCATACTGAACTCCGATACGTAAACAAATCTATGTCAGGATGCTTGCTTCGTGATCGAAGGCAACAAAAAATTCTTTGTGCTTTATTTGATTCGAAGCACACTTTCACGGATTTTGTGCTCGATGAAGAATAAATAGCAAATTTTCAACACCAGTTGTGACCACCGATATACTTGACAGTTTAACAACTGCAAAGCCATGGTAGCAAATTAGAGAACACGTGAAATCACAAAAGGACTTCCACTAAATTTAGACATGTAGGTTATATATATAAGCTCTAACTGTTTTCAGCAGGCACTCACGTGGAGTTTACTTGCACTATAGACGTTCGAGCAATTTATGCTGGCATTGTTAGTCCGATGTCTTGCCCTTCATTTGTGCAGTGTTGGAGAGAACTTTGCTACATATTATCAATGTCATAGATGACGGGGAAGTAAAAGGACGATCATTAGCTAAAAAAACCATAAACTTATGGATAGGGTTTTTGGTACGAATAACAATATCTGATCTTATGTCTACAGTGCCCACACGTTCTAGCTGACTCTCTTGTTGTGCTTTCATGAGTGTGCCCTTTGTTATATCTATGTAGCATGATTTTCTGCAACATATATATGAAGCTTGTACTGGCCAGTCCAAAGCAGTGCTTTATTGAGCCTACGACAATACAATATATGGTTTGTTAGAAAGGATAAGAAGGTACAAAGCGTAAACTTTAGGATATCAATGAAACTAACTACTAGCAATTATAAAAGAACCATGCATGTCATGCCGTGACAGCTATTGCATTTCTCTGAGTGTACAAAAGCTCTTTGGCTGTTAGAGTATGCTATACTTGGAACCGTGCTAATCGTGAACTAAATGCATAGTGAATAAATATTTTGACACTAGAAATATGTGTAAATTTGCCTCAAACAGGCGCTAAAATCCTACTCTTCAGGCAATAGGACGCCTGCAATAGGCACGATAAACTCAGCTACAGAAGTACACAATCAATAATTGTAGCTTAACGCTTGATACAAGCTTTCGTACAGAAGAAAAATGGACAGAGATATTTACCAGGAGAAGAGGCAGTTCTAAGTGGCACAGTCCTATCCAAAGAGCTCCATATAGTTTGAGTTGAGCTTGCTTGCCATTTTTTTCTTCGATGATAATTAAAGCAATGTCTGCCCAAAATTGTTCCTTTTCTTCTCACATAACTATGTAACCAAAATAATGGCAAAACGTAAGAGTCGTGCATTCGTTAACGCAGTTTCTGAATGCAGGTGGCGACAATTCAAAGCCCCCCGAAGTGTACCCAGCAGGCTTATCAATCCGACCGAGGCCACTTGCGGGCGTCGAAAACCCCATCTTTAGTCTGTCTGACGCTAAGCTGGATGACGCTATCGAGGACATGAGTGAGCGAGAGACGCTCCCCGACAGTCCGGCAGCCTCTTTGCGAAACGGTAGCATAAACAACAGTAACGGACACCTACCGAATGGTATGGGGCTATCCGATGGCAGGCTGGAGCCGCTTCGCAATGGGACGATCACTTCATCGGATGGCCCGTTACTAAGAGGCAATGGAAAGCTGCTAAACATCCAGTGGCCCGTTGCATCCATTCCTATGGATTGGAAGAACCTGAACTGGGAGGATGACCAGCCTAACAAGGTAAAGATCTACAAGCTTCTGATACTCATGTGACACAAGAGGCTTGTGACAATATTTTTTTGTTCAAAACAGCTAAATGCATCTTGGCTCTTATCGTTAGCATTCATGCATGCCGGGCAAGGAAGCAAGAGGAGGGAAAGAAAGACGGGATGTTAACCAGTCTAGAAGGACTGGTATACTATACTCTACTCAGGGAAAGGGGTGATAGAGTTTTCAAGATTGAGAAATAGCAATGAGTGAGTGAGAGAACAGGCACATGCAAAGTTGCACTTCACAGCCATCATAACTCCATAAGTCTATGACTACTGGTGCGAGTCGGTTGTCTTCAAGATGTTTAGCACTGCCTTCATGACCTTCACCCGCGATGACCTCTCAGGTCAACATTGCTGAACAGCTTCTGCCTTCATCTGTCGCTAATGTATGCCAGCTAGAGCGGCTGCTTGAGATGTTTTCGGCGCATTGTGGAGAGAAACCTCACAAAAAAAAATGCCCTGTAACGTCTTCTCACTCCCACCTTTGTCACAAAAATGGTTGTCAGCCATTTTGATTCAGCAGGAGAATCACTTCGTGAAAGCCACTCTCAGCCATAAGCGGCAAAGCAGAGTAACATTATTTCGGCAAGTGCAGTTGGTATCTGTAGACGTAAAGTGTTCGGTGGGCAGCGGTGGTTTTCGGTTACGCAGTCTACTTGCTGTATCACTACTGGAAAAGGTGACTTCTTGGACGAGCTACTCGAAGTAGGCCAGCATCATGGCTCCTCGATAGGGGTATTGTCTCGACCACCAGCCGCGCGCCCTTGAAGAGCTGATCGAGCAGCCATGTCGGCATGCGCATTGCGTATCACGGCACAGTGATTGTCGGCGGTGGAAACGCCAGATGGTGTCCATGTTGAGTGCATTGTGGAAGAAATTCCTATCCACGAAGACCAAACGTGGTCCGTACTGTACAGATGCCTACGTAAAGCTGTCTTCGAGCCACCGAAGTCTGACTATTGTTCAGGCTGTTAGTGGTTGACTACCTGAAGAGCAAAGATTTCAGGTAAAGAGTGTTCAATTTAGGGTGAAAACCTTACATGTCTCATCAAACACACACGTCTCCTCAAACTCACTGCGTTAGCGGTGTAGCTACGAGTGATGAAACAAATCATCATCACGTGACGAAGTCACCACATAACATCATCATGATGTGACGGATCACAAAAATTTGTCTTCGCTGCGACACTATCTTGATGTAACGTGATGACGCCATGGCATGCATTGTCGCTTAGTCAAATTTAAAGCTAGCGAAAAAGCAGTGTGGAGCAGATGGCCTGAAATTCCCCCGAACCTGGAGACAATGCATGACTGGGTTACGTGCAGAAAGCTTCCTCGGGGTGATGGGGAAAGATCAGTACATCGAGTGCGAAGAAAAACAAGATAATTTTCCTTTCTAGTCACCTCAGGCGAAATAATGAGAGACTCCTGTGAGTTCTCCCAACAGAGACTACATGTAGAGTTTCGAGTGACAACAAAATATGTTGTATAGATAACATATAGTTATCTTGAACTGTTACGATACCCAAGTCAATTACTTCTAATGTTCATGAAGTTAAGCTTAATGGGCAAAGCTACGCATAGCGGGTGAAACACTAGAAGTGCAATTGTAGATGCCTGAAACGATAACGTGAACCTTTGCCAGGCTTACACGATAATAATGCAGTGCAGCCTTTAGTTATAAGCTTTGAAGTGCAGTGAATGCGCACTACTCATCATTGTGTCGAAGAGCTTTACTGCGCATATGAAAAGACGCCTACTGCCAATGCGCGTACTGCATTTAACACGCTCGATGGTTTCCTCAAGCAGTTGATTTAATATACTTGAGTGACTATGCTCTAATTAAGACCAAGGTAATAACACTGTAATTTGGGGTAAACACATCAATCAAGATACGAAAAATTTATTGCTCTTCTCTCATCAGCCCTAACATTTCCTCCTCACTCAACGTCTTGACTGAGTGATGGGGGCCCCGCCGCGGTGGTCTAGTGGCTAAGGTACTCGGCTGCTGACCCGCAGGGCGCGGGTTCGAATCCCGGTGGCGGCGGCTGCATTTCCGATGGAGGCGGAAATGTCGTAGGCCCGTGTGCTCAGATTTGGGTGCACGTTAAAGAACCCCAGGTGGTCAAAATTTCCGGAGTCCTCCACTACGGCGTCTCTCATAATCGTATGGTGGTTTTGGGACGTTAAAACCCACAAATCATCATCAGTGATGGGGACTAAGATCCGCTCTGTGAGGTCATCTGCTGTAGCACTGTATGTCGTGCAGTACAGTCTGCATATTTCTGTTTATTAGCCTTCATCTAATATATCATTCCTATTATAAATACTGGGACCTTATCACTGGTTGCTGTGCTACAATGTCCATGAAATTGGTCGCAGCTACGATGGACACGTCAGCTACAGATCAGCTTTGTATATGCACATCGTTTCACCACGATAATAATAGTAGGTGTAGCGCACCTTAATGTACCTTCTGGAACATTTGTGATGTAGCGAAATTCGCCACTGTCAATTATGACTAATTTACGCTTGGATGTTTTGCAGCGCGTGTAAAATTGGAATACAGCGTGCGTCATGACATGACTGACGTGATTATAGCGTGAGAAATAGTGATGCCTATGATGTCACAACTTGCAATGTTATAAGTTTAATTTAACATTCCCTAAGTCGGAAGCAATGAAATGAGTGAACGCATCTGATATATAGATGATAACGGTGATAATGCATAGTTTTTATTTCTTTCAGACGGCCCTGGATCCGGATTTCAGTGTAACACCACTCACGACTTCCAGCCTCTCTACTGACCACAACGAACTAACAGTGTACTTCTAGGTCAACATCCTCTGCGACACATCCTCTGTGAAGCTGGGGTGCACGTGACGTCACCAGACGTTTGCAACTTTTGGAGCTCAAGCATACGCACGTGTTTCACATGAACATGGTTCTGATTGACTTATGAGACATCCTGCTCCCGACGCTTCGGATCACAGATGCACCGCAAGCGTTGTCTCCTTTTCAAGGCTCACTGAACATTCCTGCAGTGACACCATCGTCTTCCTCAAGAGCAAGCGCCATACATTGAAGTGGTGTTGTGCGGAAAAACTTCTAGTGTGCAGCCGCAGTGTTTGGGCTATTTCAACGTTGAGGTGGAATAGACATGCCGCCCGAGCTACTTTTCTCATAGTGCTACTGTGAGTGTATATATAAAGAGTATTATGGCTGTGCTCCCACTCGCCAGCAATACCTTCTTCAATGACCAAGTTGGACACTTCCAAAGTGCTTCAAGGATAGTGACGACGGTACCAGTGTCTTGTTTCAGTGCGAACAATTGATGTCTGTAAAAACGATGCAATTTATAAGTTTTCATAACCTTGCACGAAAGCGAATTGTAGGAAAAAATTACCGATTATAAAGTATGTGCAAGAAACGGTAGGTAAAAGTTCCAAAGCATTGTCTAAGCTTTGTGGTCGAGAGTATTTCATGTATCCATGCCACTGACTGACGATGTTCACTAAGAAGAAGCCTGCGACAATCGCTTTGTATAAGAGGTAGAAGAATGAAAAGGGAAAAGAGATCTCCACAACGGCATGAATAAATGATGAGAACAACATGAGCACATGCACCCTCTGTGATAAAATGCATTCGGCCAAACTATTACATTACAAGTAGCAAAGCATTGAGCGTTTTGACTTCAAATGTTGAGAAAATTATCTAATTTACGTATCTTCTCAGTTTAGTACTCGATCTCGACACTACAGTGTGCGTTGGCTTCGTTCCTAATTCAGAGGAGCTCCAGGATGATATCGAAATAATAAATTGCAGTTAGGTGATAGATTATATAGTATACCAGCAGGTGCCAACACCATAGCTTCATACACGCTTCTTGACAGGCCCAGTCACCGTTACGTGCGTCACAAAATCTCATCTCATGAAGCCTTTCTGTGGTCAGTCAAGCAAAGCCACCAGGGCCCTGTAAAACTGACACCTTCTATAACGCTTTTCGTGAAGAGCATTCATTGATGTCGGGAAAATGTATTTATTAAAGCAATAGCTTAGCTCGTAGGTTATTTTGTACATACATATAGACAATATATTAAAGCATCTACAGGATGGTTTGTGTACATATGGTTATCAAGAATTAGCTCACGCTAATATGCGGGTTCGATTTCCTATGATTTGAAGAAAGCGATGATCATTTACTATTGTTTCGCTTAATCGTAAAAGTTCGACATTACATTGCATGGATTATTTCTGCAAGACGTAGGCAAATACTATATCCTCGTTCCGTTGTACAGATTTCTGTTTGAATTTTGAAAACACATAATTTAGCGTCAATACTTATAGTATACAATTAATACGAAAAGATATGCCAAAGTTCTGGGACTGCACATATTTCATTTGGAATTTAGAATTTTATTGTTATCAATAATGTCATGAACGTTCACACACAGTGTGGACATTCAGTCATTGGCTAGTTTGGGTAAAAAATATACATTTTAGTGAGGGCACTTTAAGAAGTATATCCAAAGAAGTTATAAAATATCTAATAAAAAAATCTTAAAAGGAGCAGTACAGTGCATAAAATACTCAAAAAACAGCAAAAAATAAACTCTTACATCCCAGGAGGAAGAAAAGAAAAACTTTACTTAAAATTAGAAAAGCCATCACACTAAACAAAACTGGTCAATAATAAATTACAACATCCCTCTAAATAGTGTTTCTGAGTGTATTTGTGAAATTTGAACACACTATTATTTCAGATGGTATAGCATTCCAGATCTTAATACCAGTGAACTGTAAAATCCGTTAACCATATCCGTTGTTAGTTCGTGGAATATTCCTTTTACCAAAAGTTACTTGTCTGGTACAACGAGAAGGGGCGGAAAACATCGACACATTGAAAGGGGTGGTTGTAATTAACAACCGTGTATACATAATTGGCCAGCTTTAATTTTCATAGCTTATCGTATGGCTAGATGGGTAATCGGGAATACAGAGGTTTACAAGGATAATTATACAAGGAATGAGTAATTAATTCTTACAGCCTCTTTTCGAAATCGTCTAACTGGGTCCAGGTAAGTTGTGTACGTGCCACCCAAAGACTTAATGAGATATCAGATGTGACAATAATTAAAGCGTATTAAAAGTTCGTAAAATAGTGGTAATAAAATGTTGACGAGCCTGAGTAAGTGCATAACACCCTGAAACTAATTTGAAACACACATTTTTAACCTGCATCTGGAAGTCTAAGTTATTATCCATAGTGACACTAAGATAGTTAATTGGGGCTGCTTGTTCCATCACAGAATCTTTAATTTTAATGTGTATGTCACTAAAATTATTGAAATATAATCTGGAGTGAAATGTAATATATTTGGTCTTATCAATATTTATAAATATTTTACTGCTTTATTACCACTGAGCAACCATATCTAAATAACTGTTAGACTTCAACTGAAGATCACCCAGCTTTTGACCTGTTACCATCACACAAGTATCGTCAGCGTACATCAGTGTGTTACAAGACTGTTATACCCACAGAAAGTCATTTACATACAAGGAGAACAGCAATGGTTCCAGCACCGAACCCTGGAGAACACCGGTATTCAAAGGACTTGTAGTTGAGTACAAGAAAAAATAATTACTACAGCCTGTTGGCGACCTTTTAGGTAGTCCGAAAAAGGTTGTAAATTGATTCCATGGAAACCTGTAATGTGGTCATTTATGTAGCAGTATTCTGTGGTCTATCGTGTCAAAGCAATTTTTTTTTAGATCTAGAAACATAACTGCTAATAACATATTTTTCTGTTAGATCGGAGGTCCTCACCGAGCGCGCGCTGCGATTCCCGAATGAGACTGGTCAAGTGCAAGGATAAGAAGGAATGTTTATTGATCGTAGGATCAGCCTTTATAGCCAGAAGGGGAGAGTGGAAGTGAGCACTGCCTGAGCCCACGTGCGACTAGCTTTGTCGCGACAAGCGGTGATGGCAGCCAGATAGGCTCTGTTGCTACATTTTCATTCAATGCTGTGTTTATCATTTGCGTAAGGGTCGAAACAGCGGCGTACGTGAAACAGTTTGGTCGAAATCCGTGTTGCTGATAGAGAGCATATTATACTTCGCAATAAATATATAGAAAGGATTGGCAAGCATTTCCTTGGAGATATTGGTAATTATACTTAAAACAGATTGGCCTATAGTTGAACGGTTGAAAATTATCGTCACGTTCATGCATTGGAATGACCTTTGCAATTTTTTAACAACAAGCTAAAATGGCTGCACTGACGGAAAGATTAAAAAGGCGGCACAATACCGGTTCGAGGAGGTCTAAATTTTCGTTAGGAAGCCTCGCAGTTATCCCATTTAGGCCTGCCAATTTATCCAGTAGTAAGCCCAACACAATAGATCTCATTTCCTTAAGGTCAATCTCGTACATGACAATTAAGTTCGGGTTGAAATCTGAAAGAACATGATCAAGACTTGGTTCCTTACATTTTTTTTTTCTCTAGTGTTGAACCTATCGAGGCGAAGTAAGTGCTAAACGATTCAACTGTATAGGAGTCGATGACATCAGGAAGTACCTTAGAAGGCGGAGGGTGGCCGACAACGGTATTTGCAATTTTCCAAAGTTCTTTCGAATTTTGTTTGTCGCACACAATAATTTTGTTTACTCATTCTCATTAAAGCCACTGATTTATTATACAATATTTTAAACTGGCACAAAAAGAATTCATTGTGCTTATGCTGTTTCCATTCGTCAAGCCAGTAATGCTCACTCGTTATGACCTCCAAGATTTTTTTATTCATCTATAGACATATTGGTGCTTCCCGTGAATTAACCGAAACGTTTGTGCTGCTTATTTTGATCGCGTTTTTGAGAAGAGAAATGAAATTCGAAAATTATATATCATCGTCATCATTCTATATTTGATCAAAGCTTGATCCGAGAAGAATATTTCTTAAAGCGACGTAAACTATTTTCGTTACAAACTTCGGCCCCGTTCACGGTTTTTACTCTTGAGTTGATCAACCGAGACAAATAGTGGGATATGATGTTTGATAGGTTTGTCTTACGCTCCAGCATTATTATTTTTCTCGGAATTCGTCATTGTAGCAGACGTATCTGTTATTCAAGTTGTTGTGGTGACGAGATTGAGAAGTCGATACGATTTTAGTAAGCACATGTAGTCGTCATTGACTGAACCACGGGTATCAATGTTCATATCACCAAAAATAACAGCAGATTTTTTGACGTTGTTTGTTAGGTAACTGAGAATCATTTCAAGTGTTCAAGAAAGGAGGGAAGACACAGATTTGGGGAAAATACGCCCACTGTAATTCCACCCTGACAATAGTGGAAGAAGAATTGTATACGAATGCTCATTATTAACAAAATGACCAACATCACCCCTGGACAACGAGAGTCACATGGTTGTGGTAGCATTGTGTAATCAGGAAGAGTAACGTTTTTATTTCTTTTTAGCTTAGTTTGAGTAAACAGCGGTTACGTCAAAGCGTTGTGGCAGCTGCGAAATATGAGCGAGAAGCTGATTAAAATTTTTTCGTATGCTGCGAATGTTGCTATAAAATATCGACAGGCCTCTGGCGATATAGTTGTCTTGTTGAGTTAAAGTGAGACATTTTGTTTGAACTGGGTATGTGTGCTGGATATAGGCACATGCGTACTACCTAAGCCACAGCCGCAAGGTTGCTCTCGCATGTGACATGAAACACGCGCAAATTTTCACTTTTACGCATGAGGATCTTGCCGTCAGCCACCCACACAAACTTGACATTTTTTATCGTTTTAGTTTTATTGCCGTTTTAAGCATAACCTTGTTTTCAGGACACAGGCATTCGTTTGCGAACACCGACTCATTTCCCTAAAAACCAAGGGTCGACCCGTTCTTTCTGTGTTTTTGGCGGCCCTCCTGAAACTCTGTCTTGTGTCAATCTAGGCAAAAGCTTCACCACCACGTCCGGAGGGCCACTCCAACGCGTTGGTACACAATGAACAGCATCAAGTGCGTTGTCATCAAGCCTTACACCCAATGACAACGCAATTTTGTGCAGAGTCAAAGATAGGTTCTCATTAGGTACCACTGTGATTTCCTTCAGTTCAATATTTTCGCTTTGACTGTACTGTTTGAGCTCAATTAGTTGCTTCCTAGTTTCTATCAATTCCTTATATACCCTAAAATTTTTCTTTGACACTCTATGCAGCGTGTTTTTACCTCCAAAAGTTCCAAGTGCATGCTTTTCATTTCGTTTCAAAAATTTTCAAAGAATCCGCTTATGTGCCCTATTGACTTTGTGAGAGCTATCAATTCGGCCTTGACAGCGTTGCTGGATAAGTCCTGATTCTTAATTGTTGCGGTAAAGCCAGACATAGCCTTGACAAACTGCGCAGCCATATTCATCAATACTTTTGTGACATCCTTGATGCTGCCAGGGAGTTTGTCCGCTAAGGACTTTGCAAAGTCAGACAAAGGATCCGTTGCACTTGACATGATTGCACAAGATTACACTAGACAAATATGTTTTTCAGAGCAATCCTGCAGCTATGAAACTTGAAAATCACTAATTAGGGTAGATGCGTATTTTCCTACCTGAAACGACGCAAACCGACGGATTAGCAGAAGTGAAGCACGGTTGCCAGGACCCTCTGAAGTGTACAAGCCAGCTGCATGTTTTTCAATATAGGAGAAAAAGATGCCGCCCCTCGATGAATTCCGGCAGGGTGACGTATGATTGCTTGTTTGGTGAGTGCGGTGACTGCCAGGATGCACAAGCGCCCGATGATGGCTTGCTGGCTGCTGCCAACCCGTGAAGTGTTCTTCGCTTCACTAATTAGTATACATGCAGAAATGGGCACTTGTTCAACAAGGCTTGTCCGAAGTGGCCTGAAATGACGCAAATCGACAGATTGGCAGACGTGAAACACTGTTACCAGGAGTGTTAAAAATAAAAGTCTTAAAAAAGGTGTAATAATGATCACTATGGGAATATGTTCCGTCGAAAACGTTTTTTGGTGAGCTATACTTTGCCCTGGTTCACGGGCAGCTCAAAATTTCCACTTGTAGTTTTCTTACTAGAATCATGTCACTTTTTCCTCCTGGGAAGCCATCATGCTATTCTATAAGATATCACAAACTTACAAACATTATGACATGCCCTCTGCAGCGCTACATCTCTTTATCTTCCACTCAATGTTCTGGCAAGGTGACTTATCTTCATAAGTGCCATGAAAAAGGCAAGGCCATAGTTGTAAACGTTGGCTCCAACAATATTTCCTGCTGAACAATTTTTCCCGTCACTTAAAGCCACTAACACCGAATGTTTGTTTAGTTTCTATATACGTCATCAGTGTTATAATACAGACACATCACATTTTACTGTATCCCCTTACTTGCATACACCGGCACCAACATCTTTAACCACCCCGAGTTCATGGTATATACTAGTTCACTGTGTTCATGGCACTGCGGCCCAACGCTCGCTAAACCTTTCTAAAACCAAGAAGGTTACGCCCAGCGAGTATAACGCAGCAACTTTTTCCTGTCAGATAGTGCTCAATGTGCATGCCAATGGCTGCTAATGGGAAATGAGAGACAGGAGAAATCGGCATTTACTTTCTTACGGCTTGCGCTTCGTATCTACTTCCCACCTTTAACCACCTCGAGTTCATGGTATATACTAGCTCATTGTATTCATGGCACCGCGGCTCAACGCTCGCTAAACCTTTCTCAAACTTAAGGAGGTTACACCCAGCGAGTATAAGGTAGCAACCCTTTCTTGTCAGATAGTGGTCAATGTAAATGCCAATGGCTGCTAATGGGGATCGCAGCATGCGCGTTACTAAAAGTCAAATGCTCCTGTCTCTCATTCCCCTTTAGCAGCCATTTACATGTACATTGAGCACTAATTTTTATTGTTCAACAACGCACAAAAGAAATCTCACCGGCACCAACTTGGAGGTCACAATGCTATAGTTGTTTCATACTACAACAGCTACGAGGGACGAACGGGTGCCGCTATTAAACGTTTCGCCCCTAAAAACACAGTGTCAGTGTCAAGGCTTTTCAGCAGCTGTAACAATAGCATGGAAGGGGCTGAGTACTACGAACATGCTGCGAATATCTGCGGATGTTTCAGAAAAAGTGATAACATCCACTATTCACTGAAATGATCGAAATGGCCACAGACGTCGTATAAAGGGTATGCGGCGGCAATGCAAGTTTGAGCAGATCATCTACGTGTTGACTATTGTCCTTCAGTTGCATAATAGCACGGCACTTACTGGGCGTCATTGTACACAATAGAATTACCAGTAGATATCTAGCGTCCGCTGCGCTCCCCACTACGCTCTATCAACATGGTCATTTTCACAAGAAGCTTAGATGACAATTCAGGTACGCCACAAAATAATCAAATGGGGTAGAAAGAAGCAAGGCGCTGCGCTTTTTATAAGATGTTGGTGCTGCAGTAAGCTGTAGTATGCCTAGGTAAATTCGGTACTCTCTTGGTGAGGGCCTAGTGAACTTTCAATTTATGCATTCGACAAGCTTTCCTTTTGCTATGTCGAGAGCCTATTGTACTTTCTAAATAGAGTATCATACATGGCCAAGCATTATGAAAGCTTTCCCAAGTAGTCGATTGCATTTACATAATTGTACAAAATCTCAGTAAGATCTATTGAGTACTTCTTCCATGGACCCTAATGGGTTAAGCAGGTGGGCCTTTAGCACATTTGCGTCCAAATTAAATGCGACGACAATGAACGGGACTGAACTAATGCCGTGGGGTCAGCTGCCAAGAAGCGTAACCACTACGCCTCCACAATGTATATTTGAAAAAAAAAAAAGACTAACAATTTATATTCCTGCACAGTTTCTACAGCTCAACCTTCCAAACAAGTTAGTATTTATTTATTTGTTTATTTATTTCAATTTACCCTCAAGGCCAGAGGCATTAGAGAGGGGAGTGGTTACAAAGATACAGCTCAAATACAAAATTGATTCAATGAGTACAGGCTTGTTAGGTTCCTGGGTAAACTATATTAGCTAGTGTGGTACGAAAAAGTTGGTGCTCGACAACGGTGGCTGTTAGTCTGGAAAGGTGGTTCCATTTTTTTTGAGGGGCGGGGTATGAAGGATTGGAGGCAAGTTGTCGTTCGGCAGGGCTGGATTCCAACTTTATGAACGTGGTCTACTCGTGACGAAATGTACACTGGTATGAGTTCGTTGCGCAAATGAGAACTGTGGTGGAATATTTTATGAAACTGGCATAGGCGAGAAAATTGAAGACGGGATGCAAGGAAAGTAAGGTTCAATGTGCTTTTCATGTACGTTATGCTAGCGGTACGGTTGTAGTTACACAGTATGAAACGGGCGGAGTTATTCTGTACTAGCTCTAAGGAACTGATTAGGGTATCAGTACTGGGATCCCATATGGAAGAGGCGTATTCTAATTTACTACGGACTAATGTTTTATATAACGTTAGTTTTAATGACATATGGGCGGAAGAGAAATTGCGCCTAAGATACCTTAATGTTCTGTTAGCACTGTTATTAATCGTGTTAATATGAAGTGACCAGGTAAGGCAGGAAGTAATATTGAACACCAAGATAGCGGTAAGAAGTGACTGACTCACTTCACACTCACTTATTGTGTGGAAGTTGGAACAAACATAAACAAAAATGACTCCAAAGCGGTTTCATAAATGATGACATTTGCTTTAGTAAATACTAAACATAATTGGTGCTAATTTGCAACTTTCACCGCCTAGAGAGGGTGTTAGTGCAAACACAACACGGCTGTCGTTTAGGAGATGGAGCAGCCGGCGCGCCGGCAGCCGCCGCCGGTGTGCCCGTCGCTTCGAACTGCTTAGTATTTTCGGCTACAGCCACCGTGTGGTCAAGGCTTTGCTGAGAAGATCGTTCACTCTAGCATGTATCATATCCCACACTGCGTGTTGAGAAATGCGTGTGGGGCGTATTATTGGAGGAAAAAAAGTTTTGAACGCCGGAAGAGGAACACAGCCGCGGGTGCAGATAAAATCACCAATGGTATGATCAGGAACCTGAATGACGAAGCCATTGAAGCTCTCACTAAATACATAAACAAATATTGGCTGGCTGGAACTGTCCCACCAGAATGGAAACATTCGATTGTGGTCATGATGCCTAAACCAGGAAAAAACTTGCCATTGAGAACATGAGACCTATCTCGCTCACGTCCTGCTTAGGAAAAATCTTTGAAAAACTGGTAAACACCAGGCTCCTCAACCATCTCGAGAAGAACAACCTCATGCCCAAAACTATGTTTGGCTTTCGCCCACACCTTTCTACGCAAGATGTTCTACTACTTTTAAAAGAACAAGTATTAATGGACATCTCTAAGGTTGGGAAAAACGTCGTTATGGCAGTTGACATGAAGGGAGCCTTTGATAACATCAGTCACAAAGCAATACTAGAAGGTCTGGAGGAAGCTAACTATGGAGAACGAATGTTCGACTACGTCAAAAGTTTTCTTAGTCACAGGACTGCAACAATAAAGCTGGCAGATTATGAATTCGACATCATTAAACCTCCAAACAAAGGAACACCCCAAGGTGCGGTCATTTCCTCGACCCTTTTCAATGTCGCCATGACAGACCTTGTAGGAAAACTCAAAGATATTGGCGGTCTACAACATGCGATATATGCAGACGATATTACGGTATGGACAACCACAGGCAGCCTAGCAGAGAAAGAAGATAGGTTACAACAGGCAGCTAACACCATAGAAGAGTACGCAAGGATACGGGGTCTTTAGTGCTCAGCCGAAAAGTCAGAGCTCATTCGCTTCACGAAAAGAAAAGCACGGAGGATCGACCCGAATCTAAAGCTGGAAGTCAAGCTCGACGGAAATGTCATTCCGGAGAAAGATACCGTACGCATACTAGGAATGTGGCTTCAAGCTAATCAGAGATGTCTGCACACACTAAATCAACTCAAAACATCAGTACAGCAGATCTCACGCATGATCTCGCGAATAACAAACAACCATAAAGGCATGAGAGAACAAGATACCGTAAAATTGGTCAAAAGCCTCGTCATCAGTCGCATTACATACTCGCTTCCGTATGAAATTATAAACAGGGAAGAGAAGGAAAAAGCAAACGAAATAATTAGAATGGCCTACAAGACAGCCCTGAGATTACCGCGGAATACTTCAAACGACAAGCTACTAGCGCTTGGTCTTCATAACACAATTGAAGAATTATCCTAGGCCCAGTTACTAGCGCAAGAAAATCGCCTTCTCCAGACCCCAAAGGGTAGAGCAGTCCTAACAAAACTAGGGCGCGATACTTTAATACAAACACACCAAGAAACTAAAGAAGTACCAAGCAAATTTAGAGAATTGTACACCGCATTGCCAATACTAAGCAACATGGATCCTACTCTGCATGCTGGAAAAAGAAAGGCAAGGGCTGACTACATAGACAAAAAGACAAGATTTTTGAACACAGCCTGATTCACTAACGCCGCACCTTATCAGACCAATGCAGAGATATGTGTGTGTAGCCACCGACCATAGAGGGAAAATTACAGCCTGCGCTTCAATAGATCAGGCGTCGACAACACAAGCAGAAGTGTCCATAGCAATCACAATGAAAGAGGGATGGACGCGAAACGCTCCATTAACAATCATTACAGATTCGCAAAAAGCTTGCAGAGACTATCTAAAGGGCAAAATTGGAGCACAGGCGCTCCTTATATTGATTGGGACATGATGGGACTCCACAGTGAAATACGTACAGGCTGTGACTTGGGCACCGGGGCACGAGGGCGTGACAGGGAACCTGCGCGCGGATGAGGCGGCTCGAGGCTTCACAAATCACCGAGCCACTCAAGCCAATGCAAGTGATGACCCTACAACCCTGGACCCTTGTTTCGCAACAATTTTAAAGTACTACAGAGAAAATAGGTAGCTGTATCCACGTCCTCATAGCAAGCTCAGCGCTGCGGAGGCAACAGCGCTAAGAAGAATACAGACCAACACTTACATGAACCTGCACACTCTTCACCTGATCTACCCCACGGCGTACAGAGATATATGCCCGTGGTGTGGAGCCACCCCAACACTCTTTCACATCACGTGGGAGTGTGCAGAGCACGACGAAGAACACGACACCACTGGCACGTGGGAGGAATGGGAGGCGCTGCTGTCTAGCCCAGCCCTAGTGGATCAGCTGCGACTGATCCACAGAGCTGAACGGATGGCTCGCGCCAGAGGGGCCCTGGAATAGGGGCACCACCCTGCCGGACAGACTTCCCTCTCCACCCCATATACTCCTCGGGGCACTGGAGTTCAAGCCTGTCTGGATTATGTATATCATAAAGATTTGTACTACTACTACTACTTGAACGCCGGGCACATTGTCTGCTGCGGTGTGAAGGAATGCACGTACAGCTTTGTGAAAGCTGATCGTGCCACGGCCGGGGAAGATCGAGCAGCCGTGCTCGTGCAAAGCAGGAAATCTGGTCTTTGACTGCACGGCGTCTGCACAGTGGCATCCAACATATTTTGTGATTCTTCTAGAAATCATTGCTAGTACGACTCGCAGTACCTGTCCGACTTCGGTAGTTCACTACCGAATTCAGAATAACCGTAGTAGAAATCGCCAGCGACAAGATATAGAGCACAAGTGAACCGCCAAAGTAAGGTCGATTGAAAGATGGCATGGGCTGGCTGCGTGGGCATCCGCTTAACGGCAGTTATGAAGGTTGCCGCATAGCGACCGCACTATCTGTGAAAGTTGCGAAAGCGCGCAGTGATAGAGCGGTGTTTACTACTGCAACATGCCAATCGCTGATAATGGGCAATGAGAGACAAACCACTCCGATTGGCACAGAGACTCACAGTACGCTTTTAGTTACCATGCACGCATCAAAGTTTTCATTGTTCAACAACTCAAAGGAGAAATCTCCCACCGGCACCACCTTGGAGGTCCGCATCCAGTGCCGATTTATACGGGCTGGCCAGTGTGTGATTGGGCAGCGCGAGCAGTCGGGTTTTGTGTTTGGAGAAATTTATTCTCACAGACAGTGAACATCAATTACAATCCAACATAACATTGCGACAGAACACAACATCCACAGACACACCAAAAGTTGTTACAAAAAGATATGTGTACATATATAAACGGAACACAGCATACACAACTTACGCAACTACACAGGAATTGTTACAAAAACAATGTCTACATATGCACAATACATGGTACACGAAGAACACGCAAATTAAATGTAGAGATCTAAGGTGTCAGATATTTACATAGTATTCACAAGGTATTTGTATGAGTACTAAACAAAGATTAACCTACCAATACCAGGCAGGCCTGAAAACAAGCCTTACACGTCTCTCACAGACGCACACAAAACGTCAGGACCAGTGTCGAAGGAATTCCTCCTCACCCAGAAAGAAGAGTTCCTCCGACAACACAGGAAGTATTTCTTTGTACAGTCGCTCCAAAATCGGGAAGAGAGCACGGTGGCGACGACCTGCTGCAACAGCTTCACAACGGTTACGCCAAAGACAGTAGGCACCAGCAACAATAAGAAGGCAAGCAAAGCGGCCTCGAGAACAACGTCCAGAAGAAACAAAGCGGTTTACTCCGAGGCCACGAAATCCTGCATGCACAGCCCTCCAGAAAACACGAGCAACGACACATTGCCTTAACACATGCTGATTTGTTTCCCGTAGGGAGCAGTTCAGACATGTTGATGACTGGACCATTCTCCACCTTTCTAGGCGGTCAAGGGTAGGAAGAACGCCCCACCCAAGCCGCCACATCAAGTCCCGGAGGTGGCCAGGTAGAAATGATGCCGTCAGCGTGCTCCAAGACACACGACTAGAGCGGGTGCAGAGTGCTGGAAGAACTAACGGGAGCAACAACGCGGCTGTTGTGTCAACGATAGAATTGTCTAACACATCTAAATCAGGACAAGTCGACTGAATATGACGGGAAAAACGTGACAGCTGTTGCATAAAACGAAGGAAGTACTAATGATTGTGGGCCCTGATTAAGGCGCACATTAGGCAATAAATACCGAAGGTGAGTGCCTAGAAAATAATATGCCAGAGTTCGCGCGGGAGATTCCTCTTTTTGTACGAGGCGCAACAGGAAGCGCCGGGCCAATAGCCGGCCGCGTATTGATACCGAAAGGAAAGCAAAAACCTCCCTGGGAACGCTGCTGTCCTAACGCCGCACAAGAAACCAACTCAGTGCCGCCAGACCAAAAGAAGGAACACAAGGCAGACTGCAATGACCTCACGATGCGTAAAGGCGGCTGTTCCACGTGAGAAAGGTACCAAATGCGACCGCAGAATACAGTCTGCACAAGGTACCTCCGCTCAAGAAGAGGGAAGTCGAATTCCCGGGTGTTCTCAATTTCTTGTTTTACTTCATCGAGGGCGTTTGACCAAACGGAGTTACAAATGCCGTAGTGGTTGTATAGAATTCCTAAAATGCAAAGAGACGCAGCCGGCTGAAGAAGAGATGTGGACCTAAGTGTGGAGTTGGGATACCCGATGAACAAATTCCGGGATTTAGAGAGGTTTAGCGCGGCACCTGAAATGTCCCCATACTGGAAGAATAAACGCAGGCTATGAGAAAGACTATCTTCATCTGAAAGGTACAGTGTTATGTCGTCAGCAAAAGCTATGACTTTTACGGTACTGCTGCCGGGAAGCGCAAGACCCCGGACATGCGAATCTGCTTCTAGAGCACACAAAAAATGGCTCAAGGCTGAGGACAAATAGAACAGGAGACAAGGGGCATCCTTGACGGACCCCACGTGTAATAGAAAAGGCAGCACTCTCCCAACCATGTAGAACTAGTGTGCTTTTTATACCAGAGTAGGTATGTCTAATTAATTCAACAAAAGCACCAGGAAAACCAAGGGCTGTGAGCACTTTAAAGATATACGTGTGCTCTAGTCGGTCAAATGCTTTCTCTTGGTCTAAAGACACAAGGAGACCACGCGCAGATCGCGACAGAGTATAGGCTATGATATCCCGGGTGGTAAAGGACAAACTGTGTATTTCCCGTCCAGGCATAGATGAAGCCTGGTGATGACCCACCAGGGTGTTCAACAGAGCCTTCAAACGTTGAACGATCACCGTCGCGAATATCTTATAGTCAACGTTAGGAAGCGTGATAGGTCTCCAATCTTCAGGATTAACAGAAGAACCATCACCTTTTGGAATAAGCACAATGCGTCCATCTCGAAAACTTGATGGAAAGACACCATCCTCGAAACATCGCCGCATAACCGCGGTTAATGCAGTACCAAGCTCATTCCAAAATGATAAGTAAAATTCAACTGGAAAACCGTCTGGCCCAGGGGCTGTCCCCCGTTTCATAGATTGTAGTGCTGCCTTTACCTCTTCAACTGATGGAGGGACGTGCAGAGAATCAGCTGCTTGTCGAGGAACGCGAGGCAAACCTCTAAGCATAGGCGGTATTATATCACAGTTTGTCCGCATGGCCGAACATGAAGTTTCTTCAAAATGCGCGAGAAAGAGAGATCGATCACACTTAGGAAGCGGCTGTGTAGGTGGTGTCTGCATGGTCGTAAAAACAGGTTATTGTGACCGCCCAAAACACGATTGCCTCGCATAGCGTAGCACCTCGGGGTGGGCACAAAGGTTGTGCCTACAACGCCATGCAGCCGCCGCCAGAGACGAGGTGGCAATCAAACGCTGGAAGCGTTCACGTAATTCATGTTGCCAAACTCGCATCAAGGGAGACTGCGTTTTAGCGCGCAATGCAATGCGTAACTTCACTGCAGTATCGGCCAGCTCCTTAGAAACGTGACGACGAAGGGAACGCCCTTCAACTGAGCAGTGCAGGCGCCACTGCGTTTTAAGCGCACCCCAATCAAATAAATCAGACGCAGCGAGTGACACGCGTACTGCGCGGGACAAATTTGAGCGAGAGCGCGCGTCCTGGAGGACGCGAACATCAAGACGCCATGGTTTCTCCGAAAAAGAAAATGAAATTTTTAGTTCCAATGGAATCGGACGATAGTCAGAGATGTACACAGGCAAATGTGGGAGGGGCGGAACACGTAAGTCGGAGACAAACGTCTCTAAATCATGTGGAATATAAGCCCGGTCGAGTCTGCTGGAGGAGTGTCCGCGGCGCCATGTCCAAACAAAAGTATTCCCGTGTATGACATTATGCACATCCAGCAATGCAAAATGCTGGACAAGGCGTCGCAGCTCACGTGAATTCCAAGCAGACCAACCCCAGCCAGGACCTTGTACATCGCACCGCGTATTTAGCACACAGTTAAAGTCTCCAATTAGAATTACATGACGACCTTCTAGGAAAAAAAAACATCCAAATTTCGAAAAAAATCATTAGACTGTCCGGTTTGTGCGGGCGCATACACACATAGTATCCTCATTCGAAAAGAAAAGTAGGTACAATCTAGAGCAATAATTCTACCGACGCCGTCATAAACAACGTGGTGACCTCTCAATAAAGCCCGATTAAATATAATGATGCCTACTCCCGTAAAACAAGTTGTAGCGAAAGAAAAATAGCAATCTAAGTTAAACTTTTGTTTAAAAGCCCTAACGTCGGATAATGAACAGAAATTAGTTTCCTGCAGGCATAAAACATCACAATTTGCAGCACGGGCTACACTAATCACCTCGGACTGCTTTACCGGACTGCGAAAACCTTTTACGTTGAAGGAAATAATATTCAATGCGGTAGCCATCGTAAACAATATAGACAAATTTGGATACTAGACTCAAAGTTCTGACAGACGTGGAAGCGGGTGCCCCGCAAGCCGCTCAATCACTTCTTACGACCAGGCGACCCACCGGAAGCGCGGGGCTTCCGGGGCTGCATCGAAGTCCGCAGGGGACTTCTGTCTCTGCTGGGGGCCTCCGAGTCGCTGCTGGATATTCGGTGGCGCTTGGTGCCGAGGCTCTTGAGTGAAGATGGCACAAATTCGTCAAAACTGTCCCGACTGATCTCGCTTGGAGTGCTCTCGGTGTCTATCTGCAGGGCCGTGTCGCTCTTAGTACTGCTCGTGTCCTCGTTGATGGAAACCTCGTCACCTTGGGACAAAGTCTCTCCAATGATAGGGGGACTAACAGACGACTGGGCAGCAATGGGGTGAGCAACAGATATCACGTCAGCATCTGCGACGCGTTCGCCGAGTGGCGCCTCCTCTGGTGAGGGCTCGACCTGTGGTTCTGTGGGGACCACCACTGGTCGCGGGCCGCTAGATGGATCATCCGCACCTTGAGGGGCTGCCTGGTCGGAATGGCTGGAGACGTTGTGGGCGTTTGTTGTGGCGTCTGGTGTGGCATTGTTTTGCACCCAACTTCGTCCTGGCCAATATCCGGGCCTGGCATCAATGATACGACGTCCTTATTCTTGCCTGATTGAAGTGTCGGGTAATTCTTGGAGGCCGCCTCGGAATACGACGGCCTGATGGTGCAGGTGACGATGACATGCGGGTCACCACAACGGCGACACGACAGCGAGCGGCCCTTCCCGTCGTGGCCGTAAACGCCGCACAATCCACAAAACGGAGCTGTGCAATTCATGCGGAAGTGCCCGCTGTCTCCACATCGACGGCACACTCGCTGGATCCCTTTATAGTCACAGGTCACTCGATGGCCAGCGACCTTGAGGTAGTTGGGCACCAGCGACGATGTTTCATTTCCATCCGGACGAATCGCGTCCCAGTGGTCACGGTTGGGCGCGATCCCATGAGTTCTCTGCTGATGTGCAGCACCTTCCCGTAGGGAGAGAGTGCTTGCGCGAGGACCTCGCTGGGGACGCGGCACGGCAGGAACATAACGGTGACTTGAGTGACTTGGGGTCCCAAGGGTACGACAGCAACGCGCTCTCCTCTGATGATGAGGTGGGACGCGTCGACGATTTGAGCCAGAGGGGCCTCACTGTTAACGGTGACTTGGTAATTCCGGCCTCCAAAGTGCTGTACACAGCAGACCTCTTCGATTCCTACTATTGAAGACGCCGCGTCAACGACGTCTTCGGAACTAGTCCCCTCATGGATGACTACGTCGAAGGCTAGCGCCTTCTTCGGGGGCTGGCTTGCCATTACGGGCGTCCGCCAGCCCAGGGACGCCCTGAGACGCTAACGACGACAACGAGGGAACACGAGCACATGGCGAAGCTCCTTAGAGCGGCACTTAATCGTCCCTTGTAACCATTGTAATGTGTAATGGGTATAACATTTTAACTGCCAAGGTGGTGCCGTTGAGAGAATTCTTCTGTGCCTTGTTGAACAATAAAAGATAGTGCTCAATGTACATGCTAATGGCTGATAAGGGGAATGAGAGACAGGAGCATTCGGCTTTTAGTTAACCCGCATGCTGCGATCCTCATTAGCAGCCATTGGCATGTACATTGAGCACTATCTGACAAGAAAGGGTTGCTACGTTTTACTCGCTGGGTGTAACCTCCTTAGTTTTAGAAAGGTTTAGCGAGCGTTGAGCCACAGTGCCATGAATACAATGAACTAGTATATACCATGAACTCGAGGTGGTTGAAGGTGGGAAGTAGATACGAAGCGCAAGCCATAAGAAAGTAAATGCCGAATTCTCCTGTTTCTGATTTCCCATTAGCAACCATTGGCATGTACATTGAGCACTATCTGACACTAAAAAGGTTGCTGTGTTATACTCACTAGGCGTAACCTCCTTGGTTTTAGAAAGGTTTAGGGAGCGTTGGGCCGAAGTGCCATGAATACAGTGAATTAGCATATACCATGAACTCGGGGTGATTAAAGGTGGGAAGTAGACCCGAAGTGCAAGCCGTAAGAAAGTGTGCGTGTGCCACCTCTCGTTTAGTACCTGGAATGTCCGCTCGATGGCGGTGCTTCTATATGGGGAATATATGATGAAAAGATGCGAGATGGTGGTACTTGGAGTGTTGAATAGATGGACGAACGGACACACAGATAGATGCATGGATGGACGCATGAACGGACGCAGGGACGGATGCATGGACGAACGCTGGGAAGGACGCACGAACAGACGCATGCACGGACGGGCGGATGGACGCATGGACGGTCACACAGACGGACGCATGGATGGACGGAAGCAAGAACGAATGGACGGACGAATGCTTCGCCCCACTCTCCATCATTGACTCCGTGGATATGCTGCCATTTTTTTTTTCACTCGAGAAACTTACTAGTAGACGCCGCTAGCGTCGGGGTTGGTGGTGGTTCCGCTCCCTCCTTCTTGCCAATAGTACAAAAAAAGACACCAGACGAAGCCACAAATTCAGTGGGTTTGCAAAAAGCGAGAACATCGTGCGTGCCAGTGTGGTAAGCGTCGCCTCGCGCGTAAATTTTTTCTTGCGCGAGGTGACGACAATCGACGGACAAAAAGCAAGGAGCACAAACGCGGACGTCGTCTTTCACCTAGAATCGGCCAAGTGTTGCCGTCGTTTCAACGACACGATCAAAAGTGCCCCAGTGACAGCTGGCATACTGAAACCAGCGTCGTTTCACTCAAGTGTAAACTCGAGCATATACGCGCATACACAAACGCACACTCTCTTTGTCTCTCTCACTTACTCAAGTCCATTCAAAAACGACTGAACAGAGCATTAATGAAACGCTTCGAAGCGTTTGAGTGCACTGGAGGCCGCTAACTCTCTTTTTGATCACCCTTTTCAATTGAGCAAGAAAACCGCGCACCTTAATCATAACTAAAAAAGATAGTTGTTTCTGATGAAATAACTTACGCAGACGAATATTTGTAACTTAATCTCCAATAAATTTGCCTTGAATTTGTTGCTTACCAAAAATAACTAGTATCAGAAGAACGGCGCACTTTGAGCGCTATTTAACCAGAAAGGGTTGCCACGTTAAACTCGCTGGGCGTAACCTTTTTGGTTTTAGCGAGGGTGAATACAGTGAACTAGTATTGGTCTCGAGGGCAAACCGTCACTCATAGGATAATGGGTTGCGTTGTCCGCCAGAACACCACATTTACTACGCTTTTGCTGTTGATTGAATGATTGATTGATTTGTGGTGTAACGTCCCAAAACCATGATACGATTATGAGAGACGCCGTAGTGGAGGGCTCCGGAAATTTCGACCGCCTGTGGTTCTTTAACGTGCACCCAAACCTGAGCACAGTTACGCCTGGGAGTCCACACCGAACGTCAATGTCTCTGCACAGGCAATCTAGGTCAAGGCCAGTGATCGAGCTCGCCTGACGTGATCAACTCAATGACGTCGTCGAGTGGCGACGCCGGTCTGTCACGCAACGCACAGCGAGCCCCCTAAGCCCACGAGCCCGATAAAGCAACCGGTGCCTTCCAGTCTGGCGAATTTAATGCAATGCGTGGCAACATCCCTCATCCTTGGGTGCAACCAGGCGCAGCGGCTCGTCCCCATTGGAGGATTCTGACATCACGGCCAGTGGCGCTTCCGGTTGGACGTTGGTGACGCAAAAGATCCACCCGGTGCCTATAAAAAAAGCCAAGCGGTGCGTCGCCAGCAGTTGACCTAGGCGTCAGAGAGAAGCCGACGTACGCTTGCGAGAGAAGGCATCTCGTTGCTTTGAGTCTGCACGCTGTCGGCGCAGCCGGTGTCCTTGTAAGCGGCGAGTTTCGTGGCGCACTTCGTAACTTCGTCGACGGCGCGCTTCGTAACAGTAGATGGCAGCTGCGGGATCGGCCGGTGTCAGCGACATCGATGCGGGAAATGCCTGATATTTTCCCTTCAGTTCACCAGACTACTCCAGCACAGGTTATAGTAGTTTAGAGAAGGTCTGTGTGAAGCATTGGTGAGTCAGCTTTGATCGTTTCAAGCCAGGTCAGAGCACTTTGAAACCAAAGGTAATGCGGAGGGTGTAAACACGGCAGTGCAAAAAATTGCTTGCGCGTCTTGCTAGTAGACTTATAGTGGGTACAGCAAGTAGATTCTTAACAGAGGCAAACAGCAAGAGGCTAGTGTGAATGATGGGGAACATTAAAGTGAAGGAACTCACCGAAATTTGTGACAAACTCGGCATTACTTTGGGCCGTGCGAAACGAAAGCAAGTGATCCTTGAGATCATGAAGGATGAAGGAGCGTCGGCTGAGGAAGTCAATGAGGCCTGGGTGGATATCAAAGCACGCCTCGAGGAGGCTGAAAGGCGAGAAGTTCGCGAACGTAAAGAAGCTGAAAGGCGAGAACGCTGGGAGAAGGCTGAGAGACAGGAGCGCCTTGAGTTGAAACGAATAGAATTGGCAATCCTAGAATGTTCGCAGGCGCCTAGCGTAGCTTTTGCGACAGTTAAGGTCAGCGGTTATAGAATTCGGCACCAACTGCCACCGTACGTAGTAGGCGAGGACATCGCATAGTATCTCGTCAAGTTTGAACACGTCTGTTAGCGAAATGCTTTGGATCGGTCTCTTTGGGTGCAGAACCTGTTAGCTCTTCTTCCCGGTGAAGTGCACGACGTGATAACGTGCTTGTCGAAGGAAGCGTTTGAGAGCTATGACGAGGTTAAGGAAGTGCTCTTTAGACGTTATAAGTGGTCACCCGAGGCTTTCGGGCAAAGGTTGCGGTATGCTAAAAAGGGGAACAAGTCACACGTTGACTTCGCGTTTCGTCTTAAAGCCAATTTAATGGAATGGCTCAAGGGTGAAGGTGTTTATGACGCTCGCGATAAAGTGGTAGAATGCATTGCTTTGGAGCAATTCTACCGCTGCATCGAGGAGGATGTCAAGCTTTGGCTGCAGGACAAACTTGGTGAAGTACAGCTAAACAAGGCAGCAGAGTTAGCTGAGGAGTAGTATACTCGCCGAAAGTTGCATAGCAGGGCAGTGCGCGTTGAAAAGAATGAAAGGAAAGAGGGCTTTTCAAAGAAAACTGATCAGCGGAAACCCACTCCGCACCGTAATATCAGGAAGGACCCGTCTCTTACGAAGGAAACTGTAGAGGAAGGGCAAACGGAAGCGGAGAAATCTAGTGAGGTTCCTAAACGACACACTGATGCCGCACGGACGTTTGAATCACGGAAGCCGCTAATCTGCTACAACTGCAAAAACGAAGGGCACATATCGTTAAACTGTAAGCAAAAGTTTGCTTTTGCAACAATCCGAGAAACGGAAAAGGACATGCGGTTGTTAGAGCCGTATCTCCAAGAAATCAGTGTGAATGGGAAAACGTGTCGAACACTTCAAAACTCAGCGGCAACCATGGATGTTGTCCATCCTTCGTTGGTGTCTCCGGATGATTTTACAGGAGAATACACGTGGATCAGACAAGTCGCCGAGAAGCAGAGTCATTGCTTACCAACGCAATGGTTGTCATTGAAGGCCCGTTCGGTAAGCTTCGCACCGAAACGGCTGTGTCTTCCGGGCTTCCCTATCGTTTTCCTTATCTTTTTTCTAATAACTCAAAGCAGCTTCTCAAAAAGCAGGGTAAATCGTTCTTCTCCAACTTAGCGTACATGGCACTCACGCGATCGCAAGCGCGGAAGCTTTCGCAGGACTTTGATCTTGTTCAATGTTGTCAAACACCCCCTGCAAAAACTGCTGATTTGCGTGACTTTGGCGGCAAGTCTACGAAACCTCAGACAGAAAATTCTCGGTGTGAGTCATTTGAGCAGTCACTCGAGCGGCCCGTCGCCGAAGCGACTGGCGCAGTCTGTGTGAGCGGAGGAGATGACATGGCGCCATTGAGCCAGAGCGAGAGGGGTGCAACGCTCTCGCCTGTAGCGGAAAGTTGGAGTAAGCTGTCGTGGGTTGATCGAGAAACTCTCATTCAAGAGCAGCGTGAGGATCTCTCGATTAAAGCACTAACGGAAAGCATAAACTTTGGACAAAAGAAAAAGAATGTTTCCTTTTTGGAGAAGGCAGGGCTCCTGTATCGGAGCTACACAAATGTGCAAGGTAGCATGTATGAGCAGCTCTTGGTGCCACAAATGTATCCTCGCCAACTATTGGAACTGGCGCATGAAAACGATAGGGCAGGGCATCTCGGCATAAAAAAGACCAAGGCTAGAGTTTCCCTTGAGCTTTATTGGCCGAAATGCTGCAAGCATATCGAAGACTTGTTACGCTCATGCGACACTTGTCAGAGAGCGGAAAAACCCACGGACAAGTGGAAGGCACCCATGAAGCTTGTGCCAATTATCACAGAACCTTTTCGGCACCCAGTAATTGATATTGTCGGGTCATTGCCAGAGTCAAGGCAAGGTTGTCCGTACACCCTGACGGCCCTATGTGTAGCCACAAAATTTTCGGAAGGGATACCACTTGAAGAGCTCAATTCCCCTCGTATCCTAGATGCGCTGCTATCTATATTTGCCCGCGTCGGATTTCCTTCTGAAATCCAATGCGACAATGGTAGTGTCTTCACCAGCTGCCTTACCTCTACCTTTATGGATAAATGTGGAATAAAAGTAGTGCACAGCTCGATCCATCACCCGCAATCTAATCCGGTAGAGCGTATGCATTCCGTTCTGAAACGGATACTGAGAGCTCTCTGCTACGAGCACAAATGCGACTGGGAAGCGTGTATTCCTCCCGCTATGTTCGCTTTGAGATCAGCTCCTCATAACAGCACTGGTTTTAGCCCTGCAGAGCTTGTGTATGGCAGGAGTTTGAGAACACCATTCCAAATGCTACGCGAGTCCTGGGAGGGATTCGATGAGGACCGTAATGGAGTTGCGTATGTTCTAGACCTCCTTCAGAGGCTTCAAAAAACGAAATATTTCGTGGAAAGCCACATAAAGGCTGCACAAGTGTTGTCGAAGGAGTACTACAACAAATCGGCGAAGAAGCGCTCCTTTGAAGTAGGTAGTCAGGTAATGCTGCTGTGGCCGCCTAAAAAAACAAGCTTGAGGTTCATTGGGAAGGGCCCACCAAAGTAATATCGAAGCTTTCTGATACCAATTATGAAGTATAATTAGGAAGGCGGCCGAACAAAATTTCCCAGAGTAACTTGATGAAACGATACGTTCAAAGTCAAGCGGTCGTAAATCTGCTGTTGAATGCTCCAGAGGAAAAGGGAGCAGAAATTTTGAGCTCTAGTGATGTAATCGCAAGGGGATCGGAGATAATCTTGGAGCAGTTGAACCTAGAGCCTAAGTTAAGTGAAGTCCAAAAGGAGGACCTCAGAGGAGAAGGATTGCTTCCGAGTATGACGTGTTTTTGGACCGTCTCGGAAACACGACGGTGATTGAACGTGATATCGAGCTAACTTGTGAGGAGCCAATCCGTAGCAAGCCGTATCGTTGTTCCCCTGTGCAAAAGCAGATCATGAAAGAGGAGAACGATAAAATGCTGGTGTTGGGAGTCATAGTACCGGGTGACAGTGACTATACATACCCTCTAATATTGGTTCTAGTGCCGGGAAAAGATCCGAGGTCATGCATAGATTATCGGCGTCTTAACGCAATAACTCGAGACCAAACTTACCCGATACCAAACCTAGAGGGTAGGGTAGAAACTGTGTCACAGTCCAGGTGTATTTCTACGTTAGACCTCGTGCGAAGGTTTTGGCAAGTCCCCCTTACGGAGCGTGCTAGCCGCTATGCCGCATACGTTTCTCCATTCGGAACGCATCGTCCACCTTAAGCTTAACTTTGGATTGAATAATGCGCCCTTTCGTTTTTCAGGCTTAATGAACCGCGTTCTTAAAGGCCTCTCTGAGTTCGCTCTGCCATGTCTTGATGATGTCGCCATCTTCTCAAACAACAAGAAAGAACATGTCGAGCATTTACGCGTCGGGCTGAACAGGTTGAAAAAGCTGGTCTCACCATGAGACCTACTAAATGTCACTGGCGAGGTGTCTTACCCGGGACACGTTGCGGGGCGCGGCTGGCGAAGACCTTTAGAAATGAAGGTAGCCGCCATCGTGAACTATCCACGACCAACCACAAATTCTGAGATAAGAGAATTCTCGGGCCTAGCTGGATACTATCAGCAGTACGTGCAAAACTGCTCTAGCACCGCCAGCCCTCTAACTGACCCACTTCGAAGGTCCGAGCCGAATGAAGTAGTAAGAAACTCAGAAAAAGAGAATGCGTTTTGCAAGCTGAAACAGGCCCTAAGCGAAAAGTCCGTTCTCATGGCACCCAATGTCTCTAACAGATTTGTCATTCAATGCGACTGAGTGATCACGGCATGGGAGCTATATTGTGCCAGGAAGACACTGGTAACGAAAGGTCAGTTTTGTATTTAAGTCGAAAATTCAGCTGCAGGGAAGAGCCATACAATACCTCTGAAAAGGAATGCGCTTGCCTCGTGGGGGCCATTCAAAAGCTAGCCTGTTATGTCTCCGGTTCGAGGTTTGTGGTCTAAACAGACCACTGTTCTCTGACCCTATTAAATAACATGTCGCCTAAAAGTGGCCGATTACTGAGGTGGAGCATGATACTCCAACAGCACAACTTTGACGTTCACTACAAAAAAGGAAAGCTAAACGCTAATGCAGATGCATTGAGCCGTGCGTTTTAGTTAGTACCTTCTCCACTTTTCAATCTCTCGCTGGCGATTCGGGGCAATTTCGTCCTCATCACGGCCTTAGCTGAGCGCTCTCGTCCAGAGTCATCTCAAGGGGCCAACTTTATGTTGTATTCTATTTCACTACGTTGTTGTACGTGTAAAATTTGAGTTCTCATTTTAAGAGCCTTGTGTCTCATATGTGCCTCTTGATGTAGAGGGAACGAATTTCCGATAGACACGTAGCTAGGTATATGTTGTACGATACTTTGTCTGGTGTTCTGTCGGGTGACCGAGGGCACTTGCTTGTGTCGTGTGTTGTATGTTGTGCAACCGTTCCTGACAAGTTAGAGAACCATCGACAAGGGCTGAGACCGAAAATCGTCAGAAGAGAGGAGTGAAGCTGGCCAACATGTTGTGGCAACAAACAAGCCAGTGGAGCTGGTATATGTCCTCAAGAATGGGATGTGTTCACGGCACGTAGCCTGGAGCTGCATTCTCCCCATGGCCCTGGAGGTGAACCTGGAGGAACCTGGTGAACTAGCGCGCCCGACATCTGAGCCACGTGGAAGCAGCTCGTTTTTCCAGCGCATTGTCTGGCAGCAGGGGTGCTGTTACGCCTGGGAGTCCACATCAAACGTCAATGCCCTGCAAAGGCAATCGGGGTGAAGACGAGCGATCGAGCCTGCCTGACGCATCAACTCAACGACGTCATCGAGCGGCACGCCGGTCTGTCACGCAACGCACAGTGAGCTCCCTCAGCCCACGAGTTCGATGAAGCAATGGACGCATTTCAGTCTGGCGAGTCTTACGCAATGCGGGGCAACATCCCTTGTCCTTGGGCGCAACCACGTGCAGCGGCGGATCCCCATTGGAGGGTTCAGACATCACGGCCAGTGGCACTTCTGGCTGGACGTTGGTGACGCAAAAGATCCACCTATAAAAAATGTATGCTTATAAAAAAGCCAAGCGGCACGTCGCCAGCAGTTGACCTAGGTGTCAGAGAGAAGCCGACGTATGCGTGCGAGAGAAGGCATCTCGGCCCTTTGAGTACCTAAGCTGTCGGCCTCAGTGCCGAATATGTAACACCTCTATTTATATGCTGTATATAAACCTTGTCTTAACTCCTTGTCGTCTCGTCCACTCGTCTATCAGCTCTGCGCAGAAGCAGTCGCGAGCTGAGTAACACGCGCTACCAAATGACTGGTGACCTTGGCGGCCGAGTTCGAAGCAGTGGCGCCTTCGGGACCAAGCTGGCGTCGCGCCTTCGTAACAGCACACGGGCCTAAAAAATTTCCGCCTCCATCGAAAATACAGCCACCGCAGCCGGGATTCGATCCTTCGACCTGCGGGTCAGCAGCCGAGTGGCTTAGTTATTAGACCACCGTGGCGAGGCTGTAATTTTGCTGTGGACACCACGCGTGCGTCCCTTTGTTTTGAAGCTCAGTGCTTAAAGAAGTGGTAAGACCTGATATTACGGGCAAGCAAACTATGAATTAGTGCTCCCGGTGGCACTACATGTCTAATTTTCATCGTAAAATCATGACTAAGAGCTGATGCAGCCAAGGAGGATGATGCAAGTGGTGTCGCGAAAGCAAGGCTGCCGTATTCCACAACTACTACGCACCAAGGCAAGCGCACGCATCGTATCTGTGACGTTAAAATGATTGCAGCGCTGGCCTCTCTAGAGGAGGCCCTCGCGGACAATATAGCAATGAACTAGAGGCGGTGAAAGGTGGGAAGTAAACACGAAGCGCAGGCCATAAGAAAGTGTGCGAGTGCCACTTCTAGTTTAGTCGTTGGAATGTCCGCTGGATGGCGGTACTTCTAGCTGCTGAAAAGATGATGAAAAATGCGATATAATTGTACTTGGAGTGGTCACTAGACGGATGGAGGGATGGACAGACAGACAGACAGACAGACAGACAGACAGACAGACAGACAGACAGACAGATGCATGGACGGACGCGCGGATGGATGGGCGGGTGGACGCATGGACGGACGCACGATGGATGCTGAGACGGACGAACATACGTTCGGATGCACAGACGTACGAACGCAAAGACGGACGGACGCACGAACCGACGCACGGACGGACGGATGGACGGACGGATGGTCAACCAGATGAACGCACGGACGGACACAAGCAACAACGAACGAAAGACGGACGCTTCGCCGCACTCATCATCATGTGCTCTGTGGATATGCTGTGATTTTCTTTCTTGGCATGTTTAGTGTCTTCGTAAAATTATTACAGTGGCTTAGCTCGGCTACGCTAAGATATACGTAGCGTGAGCTATGGACGGACGGATGGAAGGACTAGCGAGCGAGCGAGTGAACTCCCACAAAACAAGTGCCAGCCCACTAGTGACACGTCACTCCAGAGTCTTCCAGGCATTCGGTGCGCCAGCTGTGCGCTGTGTTACGTCACGGCTTTTCGCGCTTGCGCAGAACTGCTTACCTTAAACATCGCGAAACTACTGAACCTCAGCCAATGTACCTTACGTTATAAAAACACTCAGGCACATTTGAGCACAAAATAACTCTAGGATTTTGGGGCTATTTGCTAAATTGCACCCTTCTCCAGCTACAATCAGAAGGTTACCTTGATAAAGTGCATTTTGCTGATGATTCTTATCACATGACTTGCACCAATATAGAGGAGTTGGAACTTCTTAAAGCATAAGGTTTTCCTAAATCTTTTTATCAGAATTACGTGGAACATCTAGAAGAAGTGATCACGTGGGACAGCCCATAAGTTGGTTCACGCTGTTTCCCGTCTTATTTTCCCCGTGTTTTTGCTACTGCTTAAATTATGGCTCGCACAAAGTGTTTGCTTCGGGAAATTCGTTACTTTCGCTGACAGTCGATTCCAAATGTGACGGAATCACGCAAGCACACAGATCAGGGAATAGCAGCACAGTCGGTCACAGCATCGCACTTACTGGAAGGTCAGCAGGGGGTTATGTATATTCATAAATCATAGGAGATAAGGATGGCACCCACATAAGACCGACACTTCTGAGCCCATGTTCATGTGTTCTACGCATGTCTTTTCGTGTACTCCATTTCACACATCAAATTCATTGCTATGCCCTGTCGCAGTGATCTAGTGACTAAGGTACTTGGCCGCTGACCCGCAGGTCGTGCGATCGAATCCTGGGTGCTGAGGCTGCATTACTGAAGGAGACGGAAATGTTGTAGGCCCAGTGTACTCAGATTTGGGTGCACGTTAAAGAAATGAGGTGATCGAAATTTCCGGAGCCCTCCACTGTGGCGTCTCTCATAATCATATCGTGGTTTTGAGACGTTAAACCCCACATATGAATGAATCTATGCATTGCTATGAAGGCTAGCGAGACTTCTTGTATCAATGCGTTCGCACTAATAAGTAGGCCGAAGATGTTTGAATCTGATACATGATATATTTTCCTCTTTGTGCTTTGTGCGTCGTAGAAAAAAGTGCCTCGTTATACGGCTCTTCTTTGTCCTCATTTCTTGGTGTTTTATTTGTGCGCTTGCGCTTTCGCAAGCCAAGCGGGAGAGCACTATTTCACACATATTTCTGACCGAACTTTTTGCATAGCTTCCAGGGAATTGCACAGTATATTTGAAACGTAGTTTAATATACATCTGGCAGCATAGGCGTCGTTACGCCTGATAGTCGAGACCGAACGTGACAAAGATTGCCTCTGCAAAGGCAATCTGTGTCAAGGCCATCGAGAGAGCTCACCTGACGCCATGATCTCAACGACGTCATCTAACCCGGCGGCACCGCTTACGCAACGCACGGCGAGCTCCCTCAATCCACGGGCCCGATAGCAGACCGATAATGCAATCAGCGCCATTAAGTCTGGCGAGTCTTACGCGATGCTGGCAACATCACTCATCCATGATTGATTGATTGATTTGTGGGGTTTAACGTCCCAAAACCACCATATGATTACGAGAGACGCCGTAGTGGAGGGCTCCGGAAATTTCGACCACCTGGGGTTCTTTAACGTGCACCCAAATCTGAGCACACGGGCCTACAACATTTCCGCCTCCATCGGAAATGCAGCCGCCGCAGCCAGGATTTGAACCCGCGACCTGCGGGTCAGCAGCCGAGTAGCTTAACCACTAGACCACCGCGGCGGGGCACTCGTCCAAGGGTGCAACTCAGTGGTGGTTCTGACTGGACGTTGCTGACGTAAGGGTCCACCAGGAGCCTATAAAAAATCCAAGCGGCGCGTCACCAAGCATCCGTTAGAGGGAAGAAGAGAGGGTTAGAGTGTCCGAATACACCTCGGCTCTTCGAGTCTCTAAGCTGTCGGCCCCAGTGCCGAATATCTAATGCCTCTACAGGCCCCGAAAACTCTCAAGTTCAGGTGATCACCTGTAGGGAGCGACCGAGACGCGTTATTGCTTCAAACACCCAAAGTGGATCTACTAACCTCTCTCATAACTCGCGCTATTGCACTTTTTTGTAGGGGCGCCCACGTCGGGGCCAATTTTACTTTTAAAATGATCAACTACTAAATTGTTGCTTACCGCTACACATAAAAAACAACTTGTTCTTCTAGCAAGTAGTTTTTCTAGCAAGCGTCATCAATTTTTGTAGTAGTTTTTGCTCCAGCTGACTTCAGGTCAGCAGCAGCCCATTGACATCATTATCCTCAATGCAAAGTTTGCGGCGGCCAACGGTTGAGGCGGCAGGTAATAGCTCAAGGTACGTTCGGATGTGTCTCGGACTGCTTCGTTTCGCTGTAAATATTTCGAACCTTTGCCGACCGACGCACTCTTTCTCGTTCGGTTTATTTTGACTCGTTCAAATGCTTTCGCTAATGGAACTCTTGTGACTTCCAGGTAACGAAGGCACCGTTGAACCTTTCATCGGATGAACACCCGTTGCAAGCCCGGGCCGGTGAATAGAAACCACTTCAGTTTTTTTTCAAAAACGGTTGCTTGCAGGGCTAGTTAGTTCCTTTCAACAAATGCAGTTTTTTTTTTCCAATGACTGCGTAGGTGTCACGTGGTAGCAGCGCAGTGCAATATTAAATTTTGAAATTTTTTCAACGTCTTAATCAGCAACCAGAAAAACGTGCGTTACTTGTGGCGTGAGTTCACGTGGGAACGAGTCACTGACTCAAAAGGTAATTCTGAAATTCTATCACCAGTTAACACTAACCAGGCCGTTGCGATGAAAGAAGGTAAATAAATCACTGTCGCCTCGCATTTGTTTTCCTAGTTGACCCATATATTAGTGTAAAAACCCACTAGTTAATAGTTTACCGCAGTCGCGTTTGAGAAACATCACATAATTATGGGTCTGGTTTTGCTCTAGCGTAACATAGAAAGCGTCACATAAAAGACAAATACTTGTTTAGCAGCCACAGCCTCCTCAACCTCCTGACATGGAAGCAGCTGTATACAATGGGCAAGGAAGCTGCTACATGACATGCCTTATGAAGAAGCAGCCCCAATTGATACACGTGTTATGGGGTACTATTATATATATTGTGACGGGGCGAGGTCTAGGCTTACAGGATAGCGTCCACCGAGAATCGGCAGCCGAACAAGATGTCTGAGTTGCCTCTCGCGCAAGCGCCTAACGCACAGGCGTCTTCTTCATCTTCGCTAAGTGCCACCCTTGCTCCTGTCGATGATGCACCGCAACATCACTCCCCTGCGGCGGAAGCACCGTCACGGCGCTTAGTACGGCGGCGACGAACGAGGAGGGTGATACGGTTTGAGTCTGGAAACGTGTACAACGTCTGTCTGGAGTGAGGTGGTCGAAGAGGCATTGTTTAGGGGTGCGATCGCGTAGCTCACGTCACTAAGTTGTCGAAACACTTTGTAGGGGCCATGGTAGTGTGATAGTAGCTTCTCTGATAAGCCGGCTTGGCGGTTTGGTGTCCAGAGAAATACCAGAGACCCCGGCGAGAAGTTCACGCTTTGGTGGCGACTGTCATAGCGGTTTTTTTGGTGCGCTTGCGACAAGTGCAGCCGATCACGGGCAAGCTGACGGGCTGCATGGGCTCGAGAAACGACATCACTGGCGTACTCAGTAGACAAGGGGGCAGCCGAAAAAAGGATCAAGTCAAATGGTAATGCTGGATGTCGGCCAAATGGCAAGTAAAACGGCGAATAACTAGCTGTGTCGTGCCGTGAAGAATTGTACGCGAACGTGACAAAGGGGAGTGCTTTGTCCCAGTCACGGTGATCTGGCGAAACGTACATTGACAGCATCTGCGTCAGCGTTCGGTTCAGACGCTCGGTCAATCCATTTGTCTGTGGATGATAAGCGGTGCTAAGCTTGTGCTCAGTGGAGCAGGCAAGGAGAATGTCATCCACAACACGTGAAAGAAAGTACCTTCCTCGATCAGTAAGCAGCTGCCGCGGAGCGCTGTGATGAAGAATGACTTCATACAACAGAAAGTCAGCGACGTCAATGGAACAGCTTGTCGGCAGTGCTTTAGTGATGGCAAAGCGTGTGGCGTAGTCTGTGGCGACTGCAACCCATTTATTTCCGGAGGTGGACGTAGGAAATGGCCCCAACAGGTCAAGGCCAACACGGAAGAATGGTCCCGTCGGTATGTCAATGGGCTGTAGGAGGCCAGACGGTAGCACAGAGGGGCGCTTGCGGCGTTGGCAGCGGTGCAAGCAGTGACGTAGCGAACCACAAAACGATACAGTCCGGGCCAGAAAAAGCGACGTCGCACACGATCGTAGGTACGAGAGACGCCTAGGTGACCGACTGTAGGTACGTCATGTAGTTGTTCGAGAACGCTGGTGCGCAGGTGATGGGGAAGCACGAGTAGTAATTCCGGGCCATCAGCGTTGAAGCTGCGACGGTACAGAATGCTGTCGTGCAGTTTGAACAGGCGAACGGAAGGGTCTGTTGGAGCAGAGGTCAGACGCTCGATGATAGAGAGTAACGATGGGTCACGTCGTTGTTCGGTGGAGATATCACCCAAAGCGTGGATGGAGAGAACGCAGGGGTCTGAATCAAGGTCTGTCAAGTCGGGCGTTTCAACCGGATAACGTGACAAACAGTCTGCGTCTGTGTACAGGCGTCCCGACTTGTAGTGGACACGAATGAGTATTCTTGCAGACGGAGCGCCCAGTGACCAAGACGTCCAGATGGGTCCTTTAGCGATGACAGCCAGCAAAGAGCGTGATGGTTCGTAACAACGGAAAAAGTTCGGCCATAGAGGTAAGGCCTGAATTTCGCCACGGCCCACACTAAAGCTAGGCATTCACGCTCAGTGATGGACAACTTCCGTTCGCAGGTGAAAGAAGACGACTGGCGTGAGCAATCACGTGGTCCTTGCCGTGCTGTCGTTGGCCAAGGACCGCTCCAATTCCATGGCCACTGACATCGGTCCGAAGCTCTGTAGGTGATGCAGGGTCGAAATTCGCCAGTATTGGTGGCATAGTCAGCAGATGGATGAGCCGAAAAGGCGTCCACTTGCTCTATACCCCATGCGAAGGGAACGTCCTTCTTTAAGAGATCAATAAGCGGTCGAGCGTTGTCGGCGAAGTTGCGGACAAATCGACGAAAATAGGAACATAGCCCTACAAAACTTCGGATGTCCTTGGTTGAGCATGGTTTAGTAAATTGTTGTACTGCTCGCACCTTTCCGGGATCTGGTTGAACACCATCGGCACTGACAAGGTGGCCGAGTATGGTGATTGGGCGACGTTCTAAATGGCATTTCGCAGAATTGAGCTGGAGAGCAGCTCTTCGAAAAACATCCAGAACGGCTGACAGACGTGTTATATGGCTGTCAAAGGTAGATGAGAAGACGATGACATCGTCCAAGTAACATAAGCAGATGGACCACTTATATCCTCGGAGAAGGGAGTCTATCATGCGCTCGAAAGTTGTCGGCGCATTACACAGTCCAAACGGCATGACTTTGAACTTGTAGAGGCCGTCGGGCGTAACGAAAGCGGTTTTTTCACTATCCATCGGGTCGACGAAAATTTGCCAATAGCCGGACCGAAGGTCGATAGACGAAAAGTATTGGGCACCATGGAGGCGATCGAGGGCGTCATCAATCCGAGGCAAAGGGTAGATATCTTTGTGGGTCACTTTGTTTAAATGGCGATAGTCCACGCAGAAGCGCCAGCTGCCATTCTTTTTCACAATGAGCATGACTGAGGAGGCCCAGGGGCTGGATGAGGGTTCTATTACGTCTTTAGTAATCATTTTGTCCACTTCATTTTGAATTACTTGGCGTTCCTTGTGAAATACGCGATATGGACCCCGCCGTATAGGACTGTGTGGGCAACTGTGGGCGCAGGTTAGCCAGATGAGGACAGAGGACGTTCTAGGACAACGAGAGACTTTTATACACACGAGAACGGACAAAGGGATACACACAACATAAACTCACACATATATACGCGCGTTCACGGTCCTACGCGAAAGGAAGTGAATGTTCTTAATCGTCCACTCACATTCTACTCTTGGGGCGTGAACGTTGCGCTTGACCTTGAGCTCTGTGGTAGTCAGGAAGCGGTGTGCCTTGTGCTTGCGGAGTTCGTACCGAGGCGGGGCCCGGTCCAGAAGATAACCGCCAGGGGCATCCCAGTACGGTGGTCAACGCCTGGGCTTGCCTGTGCACCACCGAGAACAGCGTACCGCTGACTGCCGCGAACAGACCTGGGACGGCGTCTCGCTCCGAGACCAGAACAGCAGCTGGCCGTGACGAACGTTGCTTCAGACCAACGTGGGGGTGAGGTTGGTTGATGCCCAGTCCAGGACGCACCCGAGGACTTCAACGCCGAGACGAGGCCCGGACACGGAGGGTCAGAACGAGCAGCCGGGGCGTGGCCCGAACTTGTCCTTGCGCTCTGCTCTCTGGGGTTAGCCGAGCTGTCCCCATGGCTCGGGAGCTTTTCACGTGGTACGCACACGAGCACGCGCATAGGCGCGCTCATAGTTTTACCGCTATCACTATCATCATGATTCCCGCGCACCTTGAAATACTAAATCGGCCCCGCACACCGATTTTCTACGTCAAAGCATGACGCACACTCTCCAGGGCCGCGTTTTTTCACCACATCTTCCCCCCAGTTCAAGAACAGCGAAACGGTGGGGTAAAAAAGGTAGGCATGTTCATAGAGTAGACTAGAATGTCCAAGTGTCTCGCCGGCACCATAGAGCAGTGTAATATACACTCAAAGATTTACCGGCATAAAAGCGCACTGTGGCAGCGGTATTCTTTATCATCGCCCATCCACATCGACGGATGACAGTGAGAAAAAATTAATAATAAAAAGGCAAAAATATGTGACAAGATTGTGCCACACCTAAAAGAATCTGTACACTTTTCAAGTGTAACTCGACTTCATGTGCCTTGAAATAACATTTCAGCTCTTAGGTTGCCATATTAAAAGCGTACAGCTGGTTTCACTTAGCTGACAATTATTCTCGGTGACTGTGATTGTTTGTGGACCCAGGAACTCGGACGCGCAGAGCCGTGACCGTGAACACAGAAAATACATTATCAAGTAAGACGGAGCACAACTGAAAGACATAGACAACTGACACAATACGCATAAACTGAACACATTCAACGATGATAATTTTTTGTCTTTGACGATGTACCAAGGGCGTCCACACACGGAATGCACGGCACCGCACGCTCGTGACCCGATGCTTAGGTCAACGACGACTCACTCATGCCGTTGCGGGGAACACAGGCACCGGGCAGCACGATGAATTCATCGAGTCAAGCTTGGAAGCATCGACGCCCAGTAAGTCGGGCAAACATTATGTCAGCGCGGGGAATCGGTTCCGCATGCAGTTCGAAGTTCATTGTCATGTCGCAGTTCAGTTCAGAATCGGTCAACCAGGTTTGTATTCTTTCTCCTTTTCTTCCATGTACTAGCGCAGAAACAGAGCTCTTTCTTCCTATGTGCTTCTGTGTACCGCGGTGGCTTCCCGATGTTTACGTAAATAGAACAATGTTCGATCCAAACATCGGGGTCTGAGCGCCAGGCTACGTAGTCCAAAGCGCGCCACATCTTTCGGTTGTCTTGAAGTTGGTGTGCCTCCGCACGGTACGAAGTACCATGTTGTGGGCTCACAGCGTTCCTAGCTCTACTACTACTCCGGCAGTTCCGGCCCCTCTTGCTCGAATTATGATCATCTTCTGGCTCTATTTTAGGGTTTGTCATTGACACTCGCTTTTCGTTGGGATCCGAAGCAAGAGTCTCAGATACGCATGACGTGCTCTTTCTTTGGCCGAGAGGTTTCATCTGACGACTGCAGAAACCATGCTGCTCCATGCTTCTGTCACCTTCAATGCCATCACGTATCTGCTTAACACATTCACTTGCAGATCGTGTACACAGAGCAACATCATCATGTTTTCCGACATACACTTTTTCGAGTGTGTCTGACAGACTTGTGTCCACATCATGAATAACTATCTCATCCTTGAGATTATTGACTTGGTCCTCTTCATTAACCTCCTTAAGCGCTACCCTATTTGCAATCTCTCGGATTGCCAAGATAGCTGTGCAGATCTCAGACAACAGCTTCTCTCCTTCCTGTCGCAAACACACACGCTCATTGTCATTTTTGCACATGTACCGCAGTTCGAAATCAATTCTCTTTTGTTCCTCATCAAGGTCTTCTTGCAACATTCGCTCTAAGTCGGCGCAAGACCACCCGACCTCCTCTCCAATAAAAAGCAGTCTTTCCACGTTTACAGGCATCCTGTGTGCGACCAATTCTCGCCTGAAAGACGTGGAGTGCCGATCCTGGCAAGGCCCATGTCCGTTCCGATCGCGTGCAATTTCTCTAAATCCATCGGTTCGTCCCGCCCGTCTGGCTCTCGGCAAAAAGGTAAGGCCGATCTATCCTGGCAGGCTCGCCAAAATTTGTGGGCAACTGTGGGCGCAGGTTAGCCAGATGAGGACAGAGGACGTTCTAGGACAACGAGAGACTTTTATACACCCGAAGACGGACAAAGGGATACACACAACTTAAACTCACACATATATACGCGCGTTCAGGTCCTACGCGAAAGAGAGTGAATGTTCTTGTTCGTCCACTCACATTCTACTCTTGGGGCGTGAACGTTGCGCTTGACCTTGAGCTCTCTGGTAGTCAGGAGGCGGTGTGCCTTGTGCTTGCGGAGTTCGTACCGAGGCGGGGCCCGGTCTAGAAGATAACCGCCAGGGGCATCCCAGTACGGTGGTCAACGCCTGGGCTTGCCTGTGCACCACCGAGAACAGCGTACTGCCGACTGCCGCGAACAGACCTGGGACAGCGTCTCGCTCCGAGACCAGAACAGCAGCTGGCCGGGACGAACGTTGCTTCAGACCAACGTGGGGGTGAGGTGGGGCGATGCCCAGTCCAGGACGCACCCGAGGACTTCAACGCCGAGACGAGGCCCGGACACGGGGGGTCAGAAAGAGCAGCCGGGCGTGGCCTGAACTTATCCTTGCGCTCTGCTCTCTGGGGTTAGCCGAGCTGTCCCCGTGGCTCGGGAGCTTTTCACGTGGTACGCACACGAGCACGCGCATAGGCGCGCTCATAGTTTTACCGCTATCACCATCATGATGATTCCCGCGCACCTTGAAATACTAAATCGTCCCGCACACCGATTTTCTACGTCAAAGCATGACGCACACTCTCCAGGGCAGCGTTTTTTTACCACAGACTGGCATCACCAGTGTTGATTCGGTGAGTCGCTGCTGTTGTTTGGCTGAAAAGGCGGTGGTCAAGTCGAAAACGTCTCTATATGATGTTAGCAGACTACGGAGGCTGGCAGCTTGCACTGCAATGAGGTCGGGAGCAATCATCTTGTTAATGTCATCTGCAGGCAGAGTGTACTTGAGGCCAAGACAGTGGGATGTAGTATCGGTGTCCAAACCAGTAATGTAGCAGCTGTCAAGTGGAGATAGGGTGGCCAAAGACATGTCTTGCGGAATAACTTGAGTCAAAAGAATCACGTTGAGTAGTGGTATAACCACTGTATTATTAGCAACGGCGACAACAGTGTGAGCAAGGGCGACGTCTCGGGCCATCAGTACGTCGATTATAGGAGTGACGAGGTAGTCACCATCAGGCACATGACGTGAGCACGACAAAGTGACATATGTAGCAGCTTGCGGAGGCAAGCGAACGTGTTGACGAGAGCATAAACGGGGAGAATAGTCAGCTGGAAAATCGGCAAACTGCGGCAGTTCAAGCTGAAGAGCACCAGTGGAACAATCAATGAGCGCAGAATGACGTGACACGAAGTCCAAACCAAGTCTTAGGCCATGAGGACACATTTCAATGACGGCAAACTGAACTAATGTAGGATGACCGGCAATGGACACACGGGCCGTGCACATCCCTTGAACATCAAGGGTCCTCCCATTAGTGACACGAAATTTGTTGTAAGCGGCAGGCGTGAGCACTTCATGTAGGCGTCGACGAAGGTTCGCGCTCATTACAGAAATGTGCGCTCCAGTATCTATAAGGTCAGAAATAGCCACACCGTCAACGTCAACGTCTAACAAATTTTGTCTCGTCGGAAGCGTCAAGAGAGGATTTGTGGAGGGAGTCAAAAATGCAGCGTCACCTCCGGGTGCTGCACCGTTTAGTTTTTCGGGTAGGCAGGAGTGGGGTTGAATGGGGATGCCAGCCTGCGAGTCTGCGGTGAGCGAGACGACTGGTGACGTCCTGGAGGCGAACGCGACTGACGACCATGCGGTGACGGAGATCGGCTGTTGAACCTTCTGTAGTTGTTTGGCGGAGAAGGCTGCGCGGCAGACGCGAAGCGGGTGCTGTCCTGTCGGTAGTGAGCTTGAGATGAAGTCCGAGGTGGCGAGGACCAGCGGTAATTGCAGTAACGGACGACATGACCGATACGGTGGCAATGAAACAAATTGGTCGATTGTCGACGGTTCTGCACGCAGGAGGGTCGCGAGATCGGGCCATAAACTGCTGCTCGTGATAGGACGAGGGTGGACACCATGAAGCTCGCTGCGGGCTGGACAAAGCGCACACCGAGGGAATACCTATGCTGGCGAGTTCTTGGCGGACGATGGCTTGAACCATGTTAGCAGTGAGTGGGGTGGTGTCACTTGCAGCGGTGTGAGCCGGAGCAGAAGCAATGGCTTCAAGTTCGCGCCGTTCAATTCGGGTCACCTGATCCGATGAATCTAGAGGTGGTGGCCGTGTTCTTGCACGGTCTTTGCAAGATGATGTTGCAGCCGTATTCGGAAGGCGGGTAAACACGCTGTTAATCCGCCGGCTCTTCGCTTGCTCAAAGCACCGACATTCTGTTATAATGGCGTCCACTGTAGAAAAATTTTTGCAGATGAGGAGGTTGAATGCGTCATCCGCAATCCCCTTAAGAATATGTACGACCTTGTCAGCCTCCGGCATCTCAGCATTGGCTTTGCGACACAACGATAACACATCTATATAGGAGACTGTGATGCGATGGTGATGCGACTGGTGCGCGTAATTGTGAATGATTGAAAAGTGCGCGAAATTAAAGGATGACCGAGTGCACGTGCTGGGTCGCCTGAACAACGACGACGCCGAGGACCGGTACACGTGAGAGCGTGGAGCGCAAGCATCCAAGACCATAAAGCAAACAAGGGCCAATGGCTGATCACCACGGAGTTTTGAAAGGCCAATCGGGACGAGACAAGTGTGCCCCAGAGGAAGCCAATCCTGAAGGGCAAAAGAGCTAGGAGTTCGAGGTGAACGAGGCAAGAGGAAGGTCACAGCTGGGAGCTGAAGACAGGCAGTCGGGTGGCAGACCTGAGCCTTCTGGACTTCACCCGGTCTGGACCTCCGGACAACGCCTTCCAAGGACGGCGAGCTGCCTCAACGGTCGAGACCAAGGCCTGCAGATTCCGGTGCGGGTGCAGCAACGGCAGTTCGGGTCACGGGCCTGAGCCTTGCAACCAGCCACCTCATCGGGCGAATCTGGGCCGCCACAGGCATCACCGAGCGAGTCCCGTTCCATCGTCGCCGCCAGCGAGCATCGGTACACGCCGTCGCCACCATTACAGCAGCAACGTTTTGGTGAGATCGAACTTGCTCTCTTCCCTGCACCGCCGAATCACCGCGTCAGAACTGCATCATGTAGCTGTGACTTTCCGTCGGCAGTTTCGGGACTTTAGATGTTTGTTTTCCTTCTAAATCCCGCTTTTAGCCAGCTACTCATTTCTTGCAGTTTGTGTTTGAGTTTTGCTTCAGTTCTGCAGTAAATGTTTAGGTGTTGTTTGTTAAGCAAACGGCTTTGTCCTTATTAGAAAACTCTCCGGGGCTCAACCAGGAGAAACAAATCAGCAACAAGAACCCGCATCACAAACTGGCGTCCGCGACAGGACAAAGCCGTTGGTTTGACACCTTCATTTATTGACGCGGTTGACATCATGTCGAATATGCGAGAGCTAATGGCCTTGGCGGATCGCATGGGAATTGATGGGGCGGATTTTAAAGCATGGTACGAGGAGAAGGAGGCACGAGCACGAGAGGAACGGGCTGCGGAACGAGAAGCTCGAAAGGAACAGTTGGAACGGGAGACGCAGGCCAAGAAGGAGCAGCTTGAGCTCGAGACGCGCGAAAAAGAAAAACAGCTCGAACTGGAGACACGCGCAAAGAAAGAGCAGCTGGAATTAGAGAACCAAAACCTGCAACTGCGTCTTAGACTTGCCGAAGCTGAGAATAGCCGTGTAGAGACAAGAACTGTTGACTCAGCACCAGGCTCAGCACAAGAAAGGAGTGTTTCATGCAGCGTGAATCCTCATAAGTTGATACCGGGATTTAATGAAAGCCGGGACGACTTGGACGCCTATTTAAAAAGGTTCGAGAGAGTCGCCATCGGTCAAGAATGGCCTAGGGACAAATGGGCCACAGCTTTAAGTTTATGTTTGAGCGGAGAAGCCTTAAAGGTGTTTGGAAGACTTTCGCCGGAGGATTCACTCGATTATGATAAAGCCAAGTTGGCGTTGCTCCAGCGTTTCCGTTTTACGGCCGAAGGGTATCGGGAAAAGTTCCGACAAAGCAAGCCACAGGACGGCGAAACAGGCAAGCAGTACGCAACTAGGCTACTGAGTTTTTTCGATCGTTGGGTCGAAATGTCGAGGACCGGAAAAGAATATTCGGCTCTTCGTAACTTGATAGTTACAGAACAGTTCTTAAGAAACTGTCATCACCGTTTGGCACTTTTCCTGCGAGAAAAGAACTTCAACAAGCTAGAGGACATGGCCGAGGCCTCAGATAACTTTTTAGAAGCTCAGAGGCAAGTCAACCTGTTAGTTTTCCGAGAAAAAGTGGAATCTAAAAGCAATACGGAAAAAAGTGATAGTTACTCGGAGAGAGGAGCAGTACGTTGTTTTGTATGTGGCAAAATGGGTCACAGGGCATCGGAGTGCCGATCAAGGCCAAAACAACCTTTCTGTGGATATTGTCAGAAGGCGGGGCATGATTCCAAAACTTGCTCAAAGAAGAACGGTTCAGCCAACAAGACGTCATGTCTTTTGTCGCCAGAGGAGCACTCAACGGAAGTGAAGCTTTCACCGGACAAAGAAGAGGACATGGCGGGCGCCGTGAATACTCACCCGAAGTTTGCCGCACACAAAATGCCCGTGTTACAGGGCCGAATCTTTGGCCGAACCGTCTCAGTGTTGCGGGATACGGGTAGCAATACACTGGTGGTGCGTCGTTCTCTGGTACCCGATGAAGCCCTCATAGGTACTACCGCTACGCTATTCTTAGCCGATGGCAGTAGCATCATCGTTCCTGAGGCGGAGGTGGAAATTCATTCACCTTATTTTTCTGGTACATCTATTGTCAAATGCATGACAAACCCACTCTACGACCTTATCGTCGGAAATGTACCAGGTTCACGTGAAGTCCATGACCCCGATACCAAGTGGGAGGAAAGGATTCCGGTAAAAACCTACCCCAACTATATAGCGAGTGGAAAAGGAGCAGATAGAGAGGATGGTACCCTGAAGTCTTCAGTGGTTGGTATCAAAATCCGAGAGCAACGGTCAATCTCATCTGAAATCGATGTACCCACCTTGAAGACGACCCGAGAGGATCTTAGTGCCGCTCAAAAACAGGACAAGACCCTAGATTCTTGCAGGAGTAAAGTAGGTCAAGGGCTACAGGGAGGATCAAAGTCCTATTCGTTCGAGATAGAAAAGGGGCTGCTATACCGCTACTATCACCTACCATCTGGTAAGGTGATTCAACAAGTAGTAGTGCCCCAAAGATTGCGCAGCCAAGTGCTTACTTTGGCGCACGAAACCCTGATGTCGGGGCATCAAGGAATAAAAAGAACGATTGATCGTGTTCTACAATCATTTTACTGGCCAGGAGTTCAAGAGGCAGTGAGGAGATACGTGCGCTCTTGTGACGCATGCCAACGAACCTACCCCAAGAGCAGAGTTGGTAAGGCACCACTAGGTCGAATGCCTTTGATAGACACCCCATTCGAAAGAGTGGCAGTGGACATTATCGGGCCTTTAAAGCCAATATCACACATGGGTAATCGATATATACTAACACTAGTGGACTTCGCTACTAGATACCCCGATGCAATAGCCCTGCCATCCATCGATTCAGCCACAGTAGCCGAGGCACTGGTAGAGATGTTTTCTCGAATCGGGTTCCCGCGTGAGGTACTTTGTGATCAGGCATCATGCTTTACATCGGAGCTAATGAGAGAGGTCAATGACTTGTTGGCGATCAAGCATCTCAGCTCCACACCCTATCATCCCATGTGTAATGGCTTAGTGGAGAGATTTAATGGCACACTAAAGCAAATGTTGCGTAAATTGTGCCAAGAGGAGCCCAAGACATGGGACCGACTATAGCCCCACTCCTGTTTGCGTACCGGGAAGTCCCGCAAGCCAGCTTGGGATTTTCGCCTTTTGAGCTGATCTACGGTAGAAATGTTCGAGGACCTCTCAGTCTACTTAAAGAATTATGGACCGGAGACAATCAAAGCGAGGAAGTGAAGACAACATATGGGTATGTCCTGGATCTCAGAGATCGCCTAGAAAAAACATTGCAGTTGGCACAAGAAAACCTGTCACGAGCTAAAACAACGCAGAAGAAATACTATGACCGGGGAAGTCGGATGCGTCGGCTAAAGGTTGGAGACCGCGCCCTCGTACTACTTCCCACGACGGAAAACAAGCTTATGATGCATTGGAAAGGACCTTTCAGGGTCACAGGAAAGAAGGGTGACTCTGACTACTGGCTGGATATGGGACATACTACCAAGCTGTTCATATAAACATGTTAAAACGCTACGAAGAGCGTCCTCCAGAAATATCACCCCAGTCCGCATCTTTCATTGTAGTGGAAGAGGAAGAGACAGACACGCCAGTGCCTACCTTTAAAGCTACTGAGGGCTTTGGTACTGAAGCTATCAAGCTTGGTCCTAACCTCAGGAATAGACAAAGGGAAGAAATTGACGAGCTCCTAACCACCCATAAAGACGTCTTTTCCGAAGTCCCCGGCAAGACAAACTTGTTAGAGTGTCGTCTTAAACTGACAACGTCCGAGCCTATCAACACTCCACAATATCCGTTACCATTCGCAATGAAAGAGGTAGTTGAGAAAGAGGTCGGAGAAATGCTGCGACTCGGAGTGATTGAAAGGTCCGACTCACCTTACAACTCACCATTGGTGCTGGTGAAGAAGCCCGATAAGAGTTACCGTACTTGCATCGACTTCCGTCGCATCAATGATGTGTTGGTCTCCGACGCAGAACCAATTCCGAGAACGGATGTATTGTTTACAGAGATCGGCACTAGAAAATTCTTCTCCAAGTTTGACCTTACGAAAGGATACTGGCAGGTGCCCTTGGACAAAGAATCCCGGCTAAAAACGGCATTCTCCACCCAATCGGGACACTACCATTTCCTCTATATGCCATTCGGTATCAAAACAGCGTCCGCAGTGTTTACCCGGCTAATGAGACGTCTCCTTCAGGGCATCCCGAACGTCGTTCATTATATCGATGATGTTCTCGTCGCTACGACAACCTGGGAGGAACACATGCAGACTCTGAGTGAACTGATGAATAGGATTCGAGAAGCAGGACTCAAATTAAGCCCCAGAAATCGGAGATTGAATGACGTCGATTGTGTTCCTGGGTCATCGACTGGGAGATGGAACAATTCAGCCGGTAGAGGACACGATCATAAAAATCGCCAAAGCCCCATTACCCACTACGAAGAAACAACTACGTTCGTTTCTTGGCTTGGCAGGATATTATCGTGATCTAATCCCTCACTACGCTGAGAAGGCACGGCCTCTGGCAGAGATGACAAAGAAAAGGGAGAGTAACAAGATCAATTGGAATATTGAAGGCAGACAGCTTTCGAAACACATATGAGGGTACAACTGCCCAACATTACACCTACTGCGGAGTACCTCAGGGAGGTGTTTTAAGCCCCACATTGTTCAATGTGGCCCTCATTGGTCTGGTGAAGGTTCTGCCAAAGTCGGTGTGCCTATCCATATACGCCGATGATATTTGCCTCTGGAGTGCTGCAGTTACTCGCCCTCAGGTGCGTGCACGAATACAGCGGGCAGCATCCCTCACAACAGCCTACCTTCAGAAACAAGGCCTAAATATATCAACTGTGAAGTGCGCATTGATGGCGTTTACACGCAAACCGATGACGCCATACCCTGTTACATCAATGGGCAGAGTGTCAAATATGCACGGACGCATCGTTTCCTGGGCATAATAATCGACAGAAGTCTTTCGTGGAGCCCACATTGTGCGTACTTGAAGAAGAGACTGCTATCTATTGTGCATATCATGAAATTCTTGTGCGGTAAAGCATGGGGAACTTCTGTGGCCTCCATGCTACAGCTGTACAGGGCCCTATTTCTGGGTCTATTGCGCTACAGCTTGCCGGTACTGACTAACACTTGCAAATCGAATACTCATTCATTGGAGAGTTTGCAGGGTCAGGCACTGCGTATCTGCCTAGGACTGCCCCGATGCGCTTCTACTTATGCCACAATCATGCTTGCCAAAGACCATCCGGTCAGGACATATATAGCTGTGGATTGCCTCAGAGCGCACATTCGACATGCTAGCCGTGTCCCCGACCACCACTGGCCCTTCTACCTTCCGGAAGACCACGTGCTACGTTTTCAGACGTCATAGCCAAGCACCTAAACAGCATTCCATCAGGATATACGCCAGCTGCGAGAAACGGCATGCCCTTTGTGGTGCCTCGACAGCCGCAAGTACGTCTAGAAATTCGGGAATCAAAAAGAAAAGCAGTCACTCCAGAGTAGCATTGAAGCAAGCAACACTGCTATTATTACATGAGTTGTACTTAGACCGAACGCAGATATACACTGATGGGTCCGTCTCAATCCAGCAGCTCATCAAGTGCCGCTGTAATTCCGGCTGCAGAAATGACAATCAAATTTAAGTTGTCACATATGACTACATCTACGGCATCAGAGCTTGCTGCTATAAGGGCTGCTTTACAATATCTCGTTCAAGAACGTCCAGGAAAATGGGTCATATTCTGTGATTCGAAGGCAGCGCTTCAGAGTTTGCAGTCTGCCATGCGTAGGAGGAGCCATGACCAACTGGTACAAGAAATAAGACATTGCCATCATGAAGCTCTAGCACGAGGGCATGATATTATATATCAATGGCTGCCTGGACATATCGGTATTACCGGAAATGAACTAGCCGATGATGCAGCCCGCTCAGCCCATGAAGAAACCCGTGTAGTCCCGATTCCTCTATCAAGGAATGATGCAGCAAGACAACTTTACCTGCTGGCTCGAGATCTCACACGCACGTTCTGGTCGTCTACCAGCTTCCAAAGGTGTCAATTTTATGAACTGGATCCTTCGCTAAAGCTAAAGCTACCATCACAACTTTCCCGCTCCGATGCGACACTGTTATGCCGCCTTTGGTTGGGTGTTGCATTCACAAAGGTGTACTTCCTTTCGCATTGGTATGGCAGACACTCCTACATGCGACTACTGCGGAGATGAAGAAACCATCGAACACGTCCTCTGCAGCTGCGCTTGCTACGACACACAGCGATGCCAGCTACGGATGGTTTTGAATCGACTTGACCCCGGACCATTTTGTGTGCGGAAGATACTAGGACCTTGGGCATCTGCCTCAGTTGCGCAGAAAGCAACTAAAGCACTGCTTCTTTACCTTAAGTCAACAAACCTGAGCGACCGCCTGTGAACTGTGTGTGCTCACCGAGTGTGCTCGTGATTGTGTGTACCTTCTCATCTTTGTGCAACCTCTTTTCTCCCCTTTATCCCTTCCCCAGTGCAGGGTAGCAAACCGGATGTGCGTCTGGTTAACCTCTCTGCATTTCCTTGTATCTTTATCTCTCTCTCTCTCTCTAGTAGTTAATAATTTACCGCAGTCGCGTTTGAGAAACGTCCCATAATTATAGGTCTGGTTTTGCTATAGTTTAACAAAGAAAGCGTCACATAAATGAGAAATACTTGTTTAGCAGCCACAGTCTCCTCGACCTTCTGACATGGAAGCAGCTGTGTACAATGGGCAAGGAGCCTGCTACATGACATGGCTTGTGAAGAAGCAGCCCCGAGTGATACACGCGTTATGAGGTACCATTATGCATATGTAAAAAAGACTACTGTTTACTAGTTAACTGATTTTATTTGTTCACATTGGAAACTTTCATGCATTCATTTCATGCATTGATATCTGGCGATGTTACGTGTTTTTCCAGACTGCCATGCAACGACAAGATGACTAGCCCCGAATGTCACCTCTGCAAGCACGTTGAAATATCTGAATGTCCACTACAACAGGTCATCTCGAACCTCACACATGTAATGCTGTATTTGTGAATGTTTTAGCACACATATTGTGAGGGGTGCTTTAGATTGGCCACAAACATTCGCTGTCTATCATGGCATAGAATCTACACTTCAATAGTGTTGAAACTGTAACACTATTAGTTGGATTGTGTGGCGCTGCTGAGCTCAACAACACACAGTTTGATCCCAGCCACAGTGGCCATAGTTCGATGGGGGTGAAACGCTAGAGACGATTGTGTGCTTAAGGGATTGTGCGATTCGCCTACATCACATGATCCATTTTACAAAGTGCTGCACCTCGCCATTCGTTTCAGTGGCGCAGCAATGGCATCTTCTAAATCGTGCCATTCATTTCAAAAAGCGCAGGAGAGGTACAGCACCTAAACTAGTTCATGACTTTCCTGTACCTTCTGCTCTGACAGCGCTGGTTTGGTGCAGCCGCACCCACAGCTTAACAAACAACATATCATTAGACGTAGGTACTGTACCCACCTCTACAAATGCGGCGTGCTTTGCCAAGATGTTTGCACCTCATTAAATTAAGCGAAGAAAAATAAGGATTCTGCCTTGTCGGCACCTGGTCATTCACTTGTGATGCTGCACTGCTGAACTCGTGCTGCACAAGTTCTGAAAATCTCGTGTACAGCTGTTAACGAGTTCCGATTGGTACAGGTGAAATAAACTGACCCTTAAAAGATGGAAGCTTGAAAATATGAAAAACATGTTAACATAAGGGGTCAAAGCAAATGTTTCGACAAGCAGTCTTGTCTCCTGTGAGGCTACAATGTCATTTGTTTGAACCTCTGGAAGCCAGAATCAACCTAAATTTGCCCACTACTGTACGACTTACGATCACTTCATACTTAGCATGTGAATCGTCAGAAATTATTAATTGGAAAATGAACACCCCCGCTGTGAGGGGCACTATGCTTTCCGACATTTATTTTGCCTTGTGACAGTTCACGAACAACACCCAGAACTGTTTTGTCTTAATTAACTGTGTTTAGCTCATACAAGTTTACAAAAACGATGCGCCACAGCTCATAAGGCTGCACTCAATGCTTCACCGTTGCACTTATGTTCAATGGGCTCCTAAAATAATAAATCATTAAGGTGATGAGCACTTGCAGCACAGCTTCCTCAAAGACGTGAATGCTGTCGTGAAGAGCCAGATTGTGTTCATTGCATGTGGTACAGTTTTTTTGTTTTTTTTTCCATATAGCAGAGAAGCGTCCCAGACTTCTTTGAGCACATCTGTTTCTGTTTAAATTGAGTTGTCATAACTATAGTGTCTACCACTACGAAGGGAAATTCTGTGCACTACGGTCATAAAAAATTTAGAAAGTTGCACAGGTAGTTGAAACATACATGAGCTTGACTTATCCACAGCCACACTGCAAGATAGTACGTATTTCAAGTCCTAACCTCTAAAAAGTAGCAGGAAGGAAACAACTTCAGCTTTCAAGCACAAATATACTGAAAGAGTAAACACAATAACAATTGTGTAATAAATGTGACCTTTATTGATCCAGTATTTGGACAGATTCATATCATGTACCACCAATTGATTTCAGGAGTGCTTGCTTGCAAGAGAGTGCTCAAGTTCTATCGATATGTCTATGCAAAAAAGGCATTGTACTCAGAGCTGAGCAGATAGTGTACTGTAAGAACACCAGCAAAGATGTACAAACAACAAAATTGTACAATGCAGGCCTAAAGCTTATTCTCATACAATTGGGCTTTTCGATTTGTAAGTACACACCTCATAAGTGTTCCTTTAGCATACATGTTCGCTGCATACTCAGCAGACCGGTCATTACCTGCGATGAGAAATTCTAGCTGTAGTAATTGTGTAACTTAATTCTCACAATAAATGTAGCAAGCCTGAAATATTTTTAGGCCCATCACCTAAATACGTATTACCTATGATATGGGCTCACGGCTGAGAATTAAAACTAGTGCCTACCCTGTAGACAAGACGCAACATTGCACAATTGTGAAGAACTCAATGTAGCATTGCAGAGTGAAAAAAATTCAAGGGCCGAATTCACAAAGCTTTCTCTTGGCTACGCATTTTCTTAGCCAAGAATTCTCTTATCTGAAGGGATTACTCCTGCGTGGCTACGAATTTAACTTATTCGACACTTAAGACGGCGAGGAGGACCCACGATAGCTGATAAAACGACCAGGAAAGAAAGAAGTGTGTGACAATAATATAAAGGTAGCATGCAAAGTGTCTGGCATCGAGAGTATAAGATGATAGCCAATGATTCGCTGCATCTAGGTTTCAGTTCCGCGAGCGTCTGCTACAGCGCTTACGGGACACCGCGTACGTTGCAATCGACGTTTTGGTGCGCTGTGCAAATTAAGATTAAGCCAAGCAATTGCCTTTCGTCAACGACTGTAGCTAAAAAAGAAATTGCTCGATGGCCTTCTTCCATCGAGTAATCCATGCATAACCTCGCCAAGTGTAAGTAAACAACACTCCAGGTGCACCACATCACTGAAACCACGCATAAATTGATGCATGCAATGTTTGAAAAGGTGCCTCAAATGTCTTCCCTCGTTTAACGCGACCAGTTACCTTACATTTAATGAAGCTGCCGTGCTACTCAACTATTCCGGTGTAATCGAGCACGGTATAGTGGTGAACGTAAGGGTGTTTTGTACCTAGACGTAAAAGGTTGCCTTTGTTACAATATTCTTATTACAAGACACGGGAGCGACTTTTGTGTCTGCGAACGAATTGTGCAGAAATGGAGAACAGCAGTAATCAAATAAAATTGTGAGCGGAATTTCGCTGGTTCCATGCACCGCAGCATTATTTGAAAGTCGGAATGCGAGAACGTGCATACGCTTACGCTTAGGTATATGTCTACGTAAAATGAGGGAGACTCGTCGGGAGGTGTCTCAGTGCTAATGCTTTTCACAAAACACGGTGCAAATATTTCGTCCAGCGTTGTTTGAGTGCGCAAACAAAGCAAGGGACGTGTACACGAGTCTTGAGGTCGAGAGACGTTATCACACGTGCGAAAAGGATGAAAAGAGAGAGAGAGAGAGACTCTCGTTTCGGCTTCGCGAAAGCTTGAAATTGATAGATAATAAAGACAATTTTCTGGCCCAGCAGACGTCAGGGAAAGTCTCCGCAAAGCAGGGTCAGATGCTCGGAGAGCATAAAAAAGTGGAGTACGCGTTATATGGGAGTGACAGCCACTCAGAAAGCGATATGAAGTGTGACTGTCCTTAGGTGTGAGAATCAATGCTAATTAAGATAGTTGAGTTAATGAGCCAACACTTTCCTAAATAACGATAATGGAAGCAAACTGAGCATTCATCTAGTGAAAAATACACTAGTGACAGTAAACTTATAATAGTTGATTAGCGTTGTCGCCGGCCGATATATTTTTTATTTTTTATTTATATTTGGCAAACTATGAGAAGGTAGCGTACGTTAGAGCCGGCTATCCCAACATCTTCACAGTAATGTACAAGATAAATATTGCATGGTTATACAGCCACACGTGGTGGTTTCTATCTTCTAGTAACCTTGGGCAAACTCATTCTATTTTTTTCTATTTTCGACCAAGTTTCACCACACGTTTTTGCATTCGGCGTCATTCGAAGGAATGACAATGTATCAGCAATAGGGCGAATGCAAGCACTGCTGCAGTGGACGAGCGGTTACAGTGCTTAACTACAACCTTGGAGGTACTTGGTTCGATTCGCAGGGTCACCGAGCACTTTTTTCTCAAGTTGCCCGGCCTGACATTATGCGTGGTAGCGGGTACTAATTTTTTGAGAAGGTGGCTTTTGCACTTGCTTCTTTTACTCCCCTTTTGACCCATAAGTGCTGTACTGTGTTCCTTCATAAATTACACAATTCAGGGTTCATAATTTTCTCCTCCATCCTTTTTTATCGCAAAAGTGTCCAGTGCTGAAATACCAGTATCATACCTGGTATATTACATTTCACGTGTTTGGATATTCGACCAGCGATCAGTCGTCACGGTGTTTTGAAGAAAATCTACACATGCAGCGAGCTAATTGCTTGCGTCCAAGTTGACTGCTTTTGTCGGGACACGTTTTCGTGCTAATTTGGCGGGAATCATTGCATGCAGCAAGGCCAAAGAGCACAGACAGTTAGAGAAAACACAAACAGAGTGATTAGTTAGTGTCTTTTCTCCTACTATCTGTCATGCTGCGCGCTTCAGTGTTGTGTCACTATCAATGATTAAAAATGAACTATAGCAGGTAATCGAGTTCTGCTGAGAGGGTCCCCTATTGTCCAGAACGAAACAGAACAATGGCAATTTGATTTGTGTCATAGAGAGATACTCTTCTAAAATAAATGTTTGAAACGAAGTTTATTTTTTATTAACAACAGTTCCAGTACAGATGAAAGGTGCATGGACAAAATTCGTGTATTCAGCTTGACTAGGTTTGTGACCTTAATAGTAATTGCCAACCGGCATTACAATATGCATAAATATCCCACACATATACAACCACGGGTGATGGCTTGCTTTTTCTGATTAAAATTGATATGTTGAAACTGACATATTCGACCAACGCAATGTGTACAAGAGATGCCATGTTGAGTAGCTATGCCCTAAACTAATCTTCACTGGTTGGTTCCATTTTACCCCGTTTCTTGCTCATGACTGTACTTTGGCAAATGAAACAACTTCTACGAATGCTCATATTGACACGTGCGGTTCTTTTGGTTTACGAAGAAAGCCGCTATCACTTTCTGTTAAGCGCAACGCAGGCCGCGTTTATCTTATATGCCATTCTGGAACGCGTTATGACGCGTGTATAACAGACTGACACGTGTTTGTGTAAGGTTATACTTATTTTTGTGCAGTAAAAAACAAATTTAAACATATAATGGCTCGGAAGAAAAAGAACTAGAAACAAATTCAGCTAAAGCATTACCAAACTTACTGATCAATGATAACGAATTCTCATTTAAAAGATACATACATACATCGTACGTACGTACGTACATACATACATACATACTACAACATACATACATACTACATACATACATACATACATACATACATACATACATACATACATACATACATACATACATACATACATACATACATACATACATACATACATACATACATACATACATACATACATACATATGCCCCGCCGCGGTGGTCTAGTGGCTAAGGTACTCGGCTGCTGACCCGCATGTCGCGGGTTCGAATCCCGGCTGCGGCGGCTGCATTTCCGATGGAGGCGGAAATGTTGTAGGCCTGTGTGCTCAGATTTGGGTGCACGTTAAAGAACCCCAGGTGGTCAAATTTCCGGAGCCCTCTACTACAGCGTCTCTCATAATCATATGGTGGTTTTGGGATGTTAAACCCCACATATCAATACATACATACATACATACATACATACATACATACATACATACATACACACATACATACATACATACATACACTGAGGTGTAAATATTGAGATGAATGGCTATAAAACAACAATCTTAATACACTCATTTTGAATATGCAGAAAGGAACTTACAAGAGAAGTTCACCAGCACTGTTATGTCTGAACTCGGTGTTTCTCGAACCATCTCGGAAAAGCTTGATGCATAGTTTCTGCTGCTGCCCAACGACAAGCAGTTTTTATAAGAAACACAAGAATAAAGCCCTTGACAATGTCATGCTAAAGAAATGGGCTGCGCATCAATATTTCGTACATTTCTGCAATATTACTCTGTTTATTTACATAGCTTGGCTCATTCACATCACACTAACAAAGCATGTTAGGACACTTGGGCTGAAAAGCGGCATAGCGCAAAGAAATTCTAGACAATACATGAATAATACAATTCTATGCTACTACGCTCCTTGGTGCAAACAGTGTTTATATTGAGAGCTATAGATTCTATTTCGTTCTCTGAAAACACTCCCCTAAAAGACTTCAAAGTTTGCACACCAACATATTTCCCATACAGCTGTCTGTTAATCTGCTTGAAAAAAATTCAGTTCACTGGTGGGCAAAAACTGTACACTTAATATATGAGGTGATGCTCCACTGCACTGCCTGTAGGTCTTGCTGCTGGCCTCAACTGCGATGTTGCTCAGCTCATGTGTAAAATAACAACTAATACTATTCCACTGCAATAATTATGTGTCATTTGCATGAAACAGGGACCACTATAAAAGAACATAACAACATTTACCTTCACACAGTTCAAAAAATGTAAATACATTTTCATAGAGTTTTAACACTTCATCTGAGGATAGTAATAATGGTTGTAAACACATTGTTACTTTCACTAACAAACTATTTTAAGATGCCAGCTTCAATATTAGAGTATACCAGTACCTTTGTAGGGCTAAACAATTGTACAGGCACCTAGAAAAAGATAAGTAAATGCATGCTATAGGTACAAATAAATAAAATAAATACTTTTATTTCTAGTCTGTGTAGAGCTGCATAGATGATAAGTCACTAGCATAGTACTCAATTACATTATGAACAAACCAATTCAAGCAAATTATACATTAAAAAAGTTACACTTACATAGTAGAAACAGAGAAGTAGACTGTTGAAGGACGGACAGGCAGTGGGATAACAATACACAAGCACTAAAATCTACTGTCAAGATATATCAGGAGTAGTGATGATCCTCTTCCTTCCAAATAAAATAATCGACATAGATTCACTTCCCAGAGCTTATACACTCATGGCATCATTGGTGCTATACAAATGAGTGTACACTGAAGGATTACATCGACTAAGTACAAGATTACCGCATCGATGGCTTTACTCCTTGTACTACAAAGAATGCAAACACAGTTACCATTGCCGACCATGGATGCTGTGATTTATGACAGGTAAATGCAGAGACACGCAGGCACTTAACACGCATGTTAAAAGCTTCAGCTCAAAAATATTTGCCCACTAACACTACCGCAGCCTTTGAATTAGTGTCATAGTTTGGTATCTTCCATGCAAAATTTAAATAATTTGGAATGCAAGCAAAGAAACTGCTGAATAATGCATTGCTAAGAAGTTAAGCTGCAGCTGCGCAGAATGTTCCTACGTATACAATTCAAACTGCTCCTGACATCACGATGTGCTCTTTCTGCTGTCGTAAACTTTGAGCAGGAGAACAGTCACTGGCAGTGCCTTTATACTTGTTGGTCTTCTGTGCTCTGTTCTTGATACACTGTACATGACCGTGGAGCACTGGATATCTTCTTACTGCTGGAACTTAGAAAAATACAGATCATTGTTGTAACAATACTACATGCAAGAGTGCACAATTGTTAAATATGTGCTCATATTTACAGATGTCGTATTATCAGAAGCCGATGACAAGTCTCGACACACACACAATCAGTGAAGACTGAAAATATATTTCATTAGGATACAAGAGCAAAACTACAATGCTTTAGATGAAGGCACGAAACTTCTGCCAGGCATAATAAGCCAATAAAGTCTCTTTTATTTCGACTTTACACTAGGTGCGAGAAACAGACCACAAATAAGTTCACTAAAAAACACAAATTAGACTGCATTACAACACAACAGCCAATGTTCATAACTTTAAGGCTGTCTAACATAGCCAGCTCACCATACCGCGTATAGGAGCAAATGGGCAATCTCGAAGACACAAAGCACTTGTGGATTATGAGTGTGCTTGTTGCTGACATCTATTATTCCAAACCTTTCAAAATGCAATTCATCAGGCGAAATAATCATATGCAACAAACACAATGGGCTCCTACAGGTGCCATCAACACTCACCATTATTATTGATGCCAGTCTCTAGCCGGACAGATATGCTGCGTCCTGCACAGAACCCCAAAGGAGCACTCCATGACTTGGCTTGCATATGTGCTGGCTGCATTGCACCGCTGCTGAAGTAGGCTAGCCACAGACAGAGAGATGAGGAGCCATGGCTTTGAAACACACTGAACGTCACTTTTAGAAATCAACAATGCATATTTAGGTAATTTACAATTTGTAGAAAAATATATATCACCATGCGATCGTGGTTAACACGTTCGGTTGAAACACAACAAGCCACAGCACTGAGAAAGAAAAAGCTACATAAAGTAAAAGATGCAGTTACTTGCCCTATGTCGTCTGAGGCTTGTTCAACAGGGCTTTCTCCTTGCAAGTTGTGAACAGCCAGGCGATTTTCACCCACTTGCTATTTCCTTCCAGTGCACTTGATCTACAGAAGGAGTCACAAGCACGAGAGCTCAATAAGAATTCAAAGCATTTGTGCTCGTTTAAAAGCACAAGCTTTTGAGTCTCAGATGATAGGAGTTTCATTCATAAGCTGCAGGCTGTCAACTTTCAACATTCTCAATTATCTTGCAATTTAGTTCTATAAATGTTGAATAAGAATTATGTGTGAGAATAATACAAGTATTCACTGCAAGCAACCATGCTTGGGTTTTTGATTTGTGCACAGTAAGTGCTGTTCACTTAATCATATGTATTAAAGAAAACCTAACCTTGCAGCCAGCCGTTAGGCAGTTTTGTGCCCTCGAAGCTCCCAAGCAGATCACAGTCCTTCCCGATGAGGCTGCTATGCATGCTTCCAGGTCACATCCGCTGAATGATAACAGTCCTAGCAGTGACATAGACTTGCACAGTTAGGGAGCACGTGTCGTTTCTGTTTTTGTACAAGTGCTCCAAGTTATGTTGATGATTGATGTGTCAGTGTGTGCAACCGATGCATCACAGGACCTTAACAAAGCAACCTCTGCGATCTGTGAACAGTGAAAAACGATATATTTAAAAACAATCAAAAAAAGCACTAACTTTTAATACTTATTTGACGAAGCTATCACTTCGTCAAAGTGACCAAAATCTGCTAAAATAACTTTGAAATAAACTGACTCCTCATGTAAAATTTACGACCGCAATATATATGTCCTAGTGAAGTATACACAGTGGTAATCGTCTATAGAACTAATTTTTCAAAATGACATAAATTTCTTAAGTGCAACCTGGCTCCTGGAAAATAAATTCACATTAACTTTCCAACTATCAAACGTGGTAAATCGACTGGCCCAACCTCATAATCAAACAAGAGCTCACTTGTATCAAATCACAACTTCTGATGTATTTGCTCCATAATATATGTATGTATTCAACAGTGGTAGTAAATTTTTCATTCTCCAACTTACCATAGGGAAACATTACATCCGATGGGCTTAAAAACTTGCAACGTTATAGTACTGCGTGAATTATAGTACCGGAGCAATGTACTTCTGCAACGTCAACTCACCGATGGCAGCATTTAGTAGCCGTCGGTGTCATGAGGAACCAAGTGTGCTCTACGGCCAACAGGCAAAGGGCATCTGCAGACTGGAAGCTGTCGATGACAGCAGTGAAGGGCTGGCCAGGCGTGTACGTCCATTTATATAGTGTAAGAACCGGCCATGACCGGCTGTTGTCAAGGCTTTACTGCCGTGCAAAACGATGGCCAGACGAACTCGGAAACCTGTAGTTAGGCGGTATTGGCCTACAACTTCATCCAAAGCAAGGCACCAGTGAAATCTTTGCTCTTTCTGGAGGCCGGAGGGAAGCTTGACAATCACGGGCTCTCGCTGCCACATAGAACTCTCAAGCTCTTACCAAAGAACAGTCTAGGCGCGCTGCCAAAGTAAAACGATCCACAACAGAATGTAGCATCTCGCTGCTTTGGTTCATCACATCACAGCGCTAGGACTATGGTTATCACAAAAAAGAGAAGTGACGAGTTAGCAAAAAAAAAAAAAGCGCCAAGCTCCACCACCACAACTTTGCAGGGCAAAACAGTTATCAACGCTGTGTTTCAATTTTCGGTCACACGAGCACAGCTTGTTCACAAGTCTTGGAACGTCAACACAGCACCACTGTGCACAACGAACTTCGTTTCACTACCGAACACTAGATTGCTCACAAGAAAATAGAAGCGTACGGGCTAACCTGTGGCGAAGCAAGAACCGAACACATCGCGTAGTTCATACGTTTCCGTACGCACTTGGGGTCACTCAAGTAACGTGCCAAAACGCTGTCAATCCGAAATGTCGCAGATCACCCAACAGAGAGACTGGAAAGTCAAGCGAACGAACTGTTACCGGCACACAAACATGCATTGCAGGCTTTTCGAGTGCTAGTTGCCGTCGATACACAGGCGCCGATCCCCGCTTTATAACTACACCGACACACAGGCTTCGCTGCGCTTCACCGTACACCATTGCACTACCGCAGCTTTCCGCAATGCTTACACGCACCGAAAGAGCTGCCGTAATCACAATGCATCCGGTCGAACGCTGAAGTAACCCATGCGAGAAGCGTTTGCTGAAAGTCACACCGACCGATATGCTGTTTACGATGCCATGTTGTTTTCGCCAACTGCGCAGCACGTAAGGAAGCTCTTAGAAAGTACTTGCGCAATTTTCACGGCGTGACAAAATTTGCTCTTATGTGCGAGCGGGGTGATATGACGAACACGACAGGCGTGCCAGATGAAAGAAGTGTTTTGGCAACGTCACGAAGTGAGCTGATGTGGAGGGTATTGCTTCACAACCAATCACAAGCTGTGCCTGTCAGCCAGGCCGTCGTCTGCTCGCGTTTGTCGTCTGCTTCGATCAGAGCATGTGAGAGGGTATTCGCCTTCGCAACGCTATTATTTTCAGGTGAAGTGGTCGCTGCGTCGCATAAAATACATGTCAGTGGCTTGCTCTACCTTTGAATGATGTTCGTGCGCCAAGTTAAACGGCTGGTAATTGTCGCAGGGATGAATTCAGCCAAAGTTTGTTCCAGAATCGTGAGAGTTTGCATATTTCCGGTGTCATACAAAGTTACTAGGGCCATTCTATTCTGATTGCTTGCCGTATTATCACGGTCCATATCGGTTTCTGAACAGTGAAGGTGAAAATGCTTGATTTGTTTGTAGTTCCATGCGTAATCACGCACACCCCTAATACGCTTCGGTTTACAAAGTACGCGCCGTTCCAGATCGTCCCAAAGTGTATCGACAGCTGTATTTCAGAGATAGCATCCATTGGACAGTTAGAGCCAATGGAAGTACACTAGAGCAAAAGCTTTATAAACCACTCACTAAAAAGTTTCTCTAATTTTTATTTCCAATAGCGTGCAAGGAATGGGCTCCCATTAACCTCTTTGGTGGTAATTTCCACCAATGCGGCAAGGATCTCGAGTCGTACTTTTAATTGGATGAGATGGGGCGCAACACAACAAAATAACAAATAAGGTTGATCCTATGCGGTGATACGTTCGAATGCACCGACCATTCACGTAGCACATTGATTTTCATCCAACCACAAATCTTTACATGCATAATTTTACGCTTTTACGCATTAACGCCCGATAGAATTCTTCAATTACTGCGACTTCGAACTTATTGGATGACGGTGATTGTCAGCATAATCCACTGCGTACAAGGGAAACAACACATGAAACTCAAAGTGCCGAAAGAAATAAAAACGCACCAGCAGTCATCAGGCAGCCCTTCATGGGCGTGAATTGACTCAAAACCAGCCAGGGCACCAAAGTATACCGCCGCGGCGGCAGGTTCTAAGTGGCCACATTGTTCCTAAAAGTGGTCCGGACCACTCTTAGGATTTTCTCTCAGCCACGCTGTTTTTACGCACAATTTTGCTTCGTGAATCCACTTACGAGCACTTTTCGGTGACGTAAGCAAATATAGCAACTGTATCACCATCGCTGACATGTTCCTGGGCAGTCACAGCGCGCTTTATTGCAGGGGCCGATGTGACAACGATGGCTTCTTACGACGTTTTTTTTTCGTTTCGTGAATCGACTTACGCAACAAAATTTCTCTTGCGCGAAAATGTTTTCGTAAGTGAGTTTTGTGAATCCGGCCCCAGAAGTTCACGCATCCGCAATTGCTTATTTAACAAATTTAGCATAACTACATTGCTCTCCCTGCGCGAGCTATCTATCGGCAATGCACAAGTTTCCTTCCCGATTCCACATCATGCATTCACTTCAATAGCAACTCTACAGGGCAAGCGCCTTATCTGACGGCAGAATCGTACCCTTGTCCTTAAACCACGCTATTTAACTCGAGCGCCGCAACACGATGAGAGCGACGTTCATTAAGCGATCTCGATGTTCAGTTATATGCATATGCTCGTTAGCTTTCAATAGTCGTTACACATAGATTCAAAGCTTTCAATATGTATGAGTGCCTTGTTTTGTTCGGACCGACCGCACACATTGATTGTAACAGCTTGGACACTCGCAATAAATGATGCAAACCTTACTTGATTGACGTTGTTTTTGCCAGTCGCGACCATCTAGGTCACCTGGCGATAATTACAGGCACGAAGCGCGATTTAGCAACGAAAAAAACCAGAGGAAGCGAGCAGCGCGACTTCGTACATCTAAGATTTTGCTGAAATAAATGGTGGTGTGTATCTCGGCAGTTATAAATTACAATCACCAGATTACGATGCAGAATTCCGCACCTGAATTATTACCTACATAAAGCTCTACTCACAGCATCTTTGTTAGGTCTCTTTTGCAAGGAATAAGAATCAATAGATAATTTCATTTTATCATGTCATTGATGTTTTTATCAAAGGAAAATATACCTGGTCAAACCAATGGAGAAGCTAGGTTTAAAAATAAACGTGGCAGTAGTTTGATCCTTCGAAGGGATTACATTAGGTTACAGCCACAGGGAGCTTTGCTCTGCCGTGTGTGCGTACACAAAGGTAAAAAAAAGATTAACTTGTTAGTCTATTGTTATTATTATTTCCGGCTACGAGACTACCTGAATGCCTGACTCATAACTAACTCACTTGATGATCCTGCCGCCCGGTTCTTGGCCGATCCCCCTATGTGGGCGAGTGCCAGCAAAGCTAAAGGCTCATCATCATCATCACCAGCCGCGGGCCCCCCACCTGCAGCAAAAAAAAAATGCTTCCGTTTATTGATGATGATAGTACTACCAGCGCCATCTCGCCTCGTGGTATTGCAGTTCAGTACCCCGCTGCTACGTATTTGCATGTTATTTTGATACATGAAGTGGCGGTGCCCCCGCTTGCTCGTTTCATCAAGGAGGATCACGTAAACGAGACAGACTTTTTAGAATGTATTCTAAGTCCGCACCTTGCGAAACAACTCCGGGCAGTTCAAGGAGCCTGTGAAGGGATCGAGAACCTCTGGTCTTGGACCCCGTCATAGGTGCAGCCCTTGGTGGGTTATTAGGAACTTTCTTCACAGGACGCAAATAAAGTTCATATGTCTGTCTGTCTGTGACTCAAAAAACGCGATGTTGGCGTGTTATAGTTATTCGAGTGTAATTATTACGTAGGTAGATACATGTGTCAACAATAATACAATCTACCGAAAATCAGGTGTTGAAATATTGCCGTCCTTCTTCTTCCATCGGTGTCATACGGTTGTAATGTGAATTTAGGCTTCGTTGGAGAGTAGTGTACCTACTCTCCAACGAAGCCTACTCTCCAACGAAGGGGGCGGTCGGTAACTATATGAAGCGCTCTTGAGGAGAGGTTTCGTAAGTAATGGTATTCTTTAATTATTTTTTTCTAGCAAGCATGATCATGCCGGCATTGCGAAAGAAAGCTGAACGCAAAACGTTTCTGGGAGCGAAACAGTTAAGGAGCCCATTGTTGTTTTATGCTTGCACAATACCAGCAGGAATACACCTATTTGTTCTGGAAAGTTGTGGCTTCCCTTCATTTTGACTTACAGGAACCGTCGACAAGTTTGCCTTTTAGATTGGCGCGAAAATTTTAATCAAATGTATATAAGGAGAGGTTGGCGCCAATGCGTGGCGCCAGCTACTCCTCTTTTCTTGCACAAAAGCCTACATCGTATATTTTGTAGCAAACACAACGCTAAACAAATGTGCATAGCACAACGCTTACACAACAAGTCCAAGTGTTTCAATACTGTTTCAATACTGTCATGTCTGCTCCTGAAAAACTGTCCAGAATATGTCACAAAACTTGTCCTGTTTCAAAAGAAAAGAAAGGATGCCAAATTAAGCATCGCAATAAATATGTTGAGTGTGTACAGTCGGTTGTTTACAGAGTGCCCTTGTCAACGTGGTCTTGTTTACGTGGGAACAACTGAAAGATGCATTAATGAGAGGCTAAAAGAGCACCACAATAAAGTGCAGAAGAGTACCGATGGTCACTCGGCGATCTATTGTAAGCAGTGCGGTTGTGTACCTAATTTTGATAACATGTGCGTGTTATATCGGGACAGAGATTTATTAACCCGTCTGATAGTAGAAGCGGTGGAAATGACACGCGATGATTTTGAGTGTGTTAGTGCACCCTCTATCTCGCTCACGCGGAAAGAAATATGTTTTTTGGATGGGGTGATAGACAATAACGGATAGTAATGGACGGCACTGGCACATGTGCTTTTTGTTGTCTATTTTTATTATTCTTTTTCTCTTTTCACCCCCTTTATAAACTCTGACGTTTGCAATAAACGTTTAGTTGAAGTTAAGCGCTTGTGTTGTGTGTTCTGTGTAATAGTGGCTGCGCTTCCTGGCAAGATGGATCCTTACCAACTGGCCCGATACAATTGTGTATTGAGTTTCAATACTGAGTGTCCACACCACACATAAATGTGTCGACACTACATAGAAATGTGTTCACACCACACAGAGTTTGTAAAAACACAAGTAATCACGCCAATTTAAGTATTCACACAAAACATGAAAGTTCAATAAAATGTCTAAGGTGATCGTGTCGCTTAAATACTGAACTGTTTTCAGAAAGGTTTTCCCAAAAGTAGCTTAGTGATACACGAAATTACTGTTTTGAAACATACCGGTTAACAGTGACGAAGTACATTTTTTTGCTTAGTACTTTTGAGCTATTTCTGATTCCTCCAGAAAGTGAACGACTGCACGCGCTGCATTGGCTTGTAGCTTTCCTTTCAACAAAACGTTCGTTAGTACGACAGCATATCAGTATTTTGTATTTTGTTCATGTGACTTATCTCACAGGCATCGCAGACAGGTTATTCTTAGTTGACCAGCTATTGGACCACCAGCTTTTTACTTTGTAACAAACATGTGTTATTCGGGCATTAGTAGCAGTTCAGGCTGCGCAGCGAACTGCTTTACGACAAAGTAGCTGTGCGCAACACCGTTATTGTTAGGTAGAGGGGTCCTCCTCAGTCGAACTGTTTCCCGACAACGTAGCAATGAGTGTAAGAGAGAGTGATCATCTAAACCTTAGTGCGGACGTCCCTGAATTTAGGAATATTTAGCTTTTCTAGGGCCCCGTACATTGCATAGCCTGCCACGTTGGCCAGAAAATCCTGCATCTTCAGCAAAGCTTTGCTTCTTTGACATCGTTGCAGCTAGGATGTAATAACCTGCTTGTGTACCCCTTACAAGTACTGATCAGTAGAAGTTGTCGGCAAGGTGCTCTACAGGCTTACTCTGAAATTCTCGGCAATTTCAGGCTTTGACAACGTTGACCATTGTGTCCCCTTTGAAGCGGCACTACATACATACAGTTTGAATGGCATGTCAGCGTCCTTCCTTTCACAATTTCAAACCTCTCAGGGATGAAAGCACTCAAAGGAACGGGCAAAACACGAGCAGCTAAACTACGAAGAGATGCACATTACTATAAAGACGTACCGGGAAAGCTGGTTCTACGGACACGCGATGAACGTGCAAACCTCCTGCGTACCATAACCATTTCCCGCTTGATCAGACCGCCCCACATGCTGACGCGGTTTGAGTGGAAAGGATACATAACTAAGCCATCCTCCTTTCATGGTTGGTGTTCGTTACGCGTGGCTATAGCGCCTGGAATTTACCTAGTGAGGCAAACTACGAAGCCTGGATAAATAATTGATGCTTACTCTACCAGCCCTTTTTACGTTTAGCTGCGCCACCTTTGGCGAACATTTGAACTCTTATCAAACAACTTGCCTTTTTATTTCGTAGAGAGCGCTACCACCAAAAAACGCCTTTGAGATTTATGATTCATTGAAAATATTTTGTTTGGAGCCCTAGGTTGACAAGTTAAGTAAACACAAGTAGATACAAGATACAATATGCACCTACTAATGTGCGATAGTCATTGGTAATTAGCGTATAAAAGAAAAAAAGCCAGTTTCTACAGAGCAGGGCAGAAAAAAATTACCTAAATTGGCTGCTGCCTTGTAGGTCCTCTAATAAATATAAAAGAAATTTCTCTTTATAGAATTCTAGAAAGGGGACTGCTGCTTCATTAAATCGGAGTTAATAGTATCATCTTTTATCGTTTTCTTGCTTCATTGGTAACGCATGACCAAGTATAGCAACAAACTGCCACATTCACACAATATTTCGTCAACTTTTTGTCCCAACGCAAATAACCTTCACATGGAAACTTACTATAGTGTAGTCCGCAGATCCACTAAATATTATGGTTCTGCTTCGAAAAGAAAAAAAAAAGCTATTCACAGGCGAACTTTCAATGTTTTGCCCAACTTATTTGGAGTGTTAATATATTATTAATCATTTTATGGCTAATACCTCTTCATAGAAACCTTACACAGCACTTCGTCTAAAGACACGGTAAATTTCGTTTTGTTATGTTGAACAAATTTGCCTTACTAGAAGTACAACAAAGGCTTGTACAACAAGAATGACTTTTGTTGCTCACACTATTTTCATTGCTATTAGGAAACACTTTCGACCAGGCATTAGCACCAAGAGTCATTGGAAAGCAAAGATCATAATATTTTTGAATTATCACAATTAAACTTGATTCGCCAAGTGCAGTGAGCACAGTGCGTCCGCAAACAATGCGTAAAATGTGGATCGGGGTTCACCAGAGTGGGACCGCCACCTTAAGAAAGGAGAGGGAGAAATGAGGGGACGTATGCAAATTGCGTGGTCAGCGTGGATTAGCAGACGTTCCCTGCATCGGTGTTGCGAGGTGACCCGGGGAGGCTAAGCAGGTGGTACACTCTAAGGCAAAATGGTGTTAAAGGGTGTGTGGTTCATTTTTGGGGGATTAATAGCGCTGCTACAACCATTTATTCCTTTATAGACTAACAACACCGAGACTATCAGTTAGTCCCCATAGCCGATACGCATGAGAAAAGTGGGGAAAGCTTGAGAAATATCAAAAATGTTTTTTATCGTCGTAAGACGTTTCCTTTGGATGCTGTTTTCTTGAAGTTAGCGTAACTGTAACTTTTTATTAAAGTGTTAATATTAGAAGATTGCATAGTTTTACAAATGTGCACGTTGAGAAAGTAGTGTGAAATTTTCACCTCTCTGTCATAAGCCTTTCTTCAAATAAATGCCTGCAAAATAGGCAAAAAAAAGATTTATGAACTGAATTTGTGATTTTTTATTAAAATATTTGCACTACCCACAGAAACGAGAAATACCAGAACGTAAGCGAAAATTTACAGCTTATCTCATTTGAAGTACGTAGCCTTAAGTTGTTTTTTTTTGTCCAGCTAAACCTATTGCAAATTTTTCTTCTACATTCATTAGGCAACAATATATAAAATTTTAAAGAAATTTCCGAGGTCGACCGGCTATGCTTTGTTGGATCTTACGTGCAATTACCCTAGGATGCATTGCACTCTCTTGTGAAATCAAAGTCTGCCATGTAATTCACTCTCATTCACTGGAGAAAGAGAGCCTTCTTGCCTGCTCAGACACACCTTCGCACAGACACATTCATGCGGGGTATTGGCATCTGTTCCAGCAAAACTGTGCCCCACTTTGAACAAGTTCAATATTGAAGTGCTGATGTGGTCATGGCAATACCATAAAGTGCAAGTTGTGGAAGCAAGCAAAAACTTCATCTACAGCTTTCAGTCCATCCATTTTTAGCAGCGTACGCGACATACGCGGCTAAAGCATTATCTTAACAACATTATCATTACATTAACGACAACGTATGCAATGTCCTCCACTGTTAAACACAATATGCCCTACGTGCTTTTAATTTGATGAAACAAGGCGAAGGTGTGTCTGAAACATTGGCGTTTACCTCAAACACGATGACACGCAAGACAACGCGAGACGCACATTCGGTATTTATGGCAGCATGATAATCAAAATTCATGAAGTCAATCTGAGATCATTTCTCTATTCCTCGCTTTGAGTCATACTGGCCCTAGTTACAGTAGAGAGTGAATAAACCTTGCAGGGAAAGTTTCGTGCAACAACCAGGAAATGCAAAGGACATTACGAAGTGCGATTATTGCCGCTGCTTCATTTTGTGAAACTACGAAAGAACAATTCCTATATTTCAAACATCACGTTAAATGCGCAATTGTTTTTTTGGTACCCCCAGAGGTATTAATCAGCAACATCCCCTTGGAGAGATGTCCATTGGTTCCTCGTGGACTCTGAAATGAGCTTGAAAGGGATGGCGATATAAACAACAGGTAATTACTAAGCTGATTCTGAACTGCACACCTAATGAAGTGTCTATATCGAGTTTTGGTTTCTTTAGTTCAATATCAAAGGAGCATTGTAAAATAATTGTATAGTACGTGTGAAAGGTATTGCCATTGAACTACTTTCTTTGTAGCGTGGAAGCGTGGAAAAGAGGGGCAATGCGGCCTATCAGATGAAGGTTATATTTATGCTTAGGTTGTCACCGACTACAGGGGGCGAGCGCATACAAATACTTCTGAAAGAAGCTTCCACACGCTTGCTTATGAGATAGAAAACGTGTAGTTTTTATTGTATTGGCTCTGTCAGTGACTGCTTAAAAAAATCAGACCTTTCACATTAACCGCGATGCTCAAGAACTGCTGCGAGCCGCAGTGTGATTCTGTAGCTGTGAGCAAGTCGGGCATTCACTTCGTTCACTTAAGCGGGACGTTCAGTTCTAGCAGGATGACTTAATGTAAAACGCAAGGCTCTGCGACTGACAGCCATTTCATGTTATCCTGCGTGCAGGCTACCCACTCTCCTGTCAAAAGGTAGACAATTTCTTGTTTCACCTGCTCCTGCCATATCGAACAGCAAACAACACTAACAAGAAAAGTGTCAAAGCACAACACAAGAACGTCTCAATAAATAGCGCGTAGAAGATGCTGAAAAGAAAGGGTGGTCAGCGGAAAGATGCTGCAGGTAGAAAGATTCTCTAGACTACCGGATAGCCTGCACGGAACTGCCATGGAAGAGGAAGTTCGAGGGCAGCAGTTTATGCATCCCTACAACCTAGCCCAACTTATCTTCGTTTCGAGTTCAAAGCAAATTAAAGCGAATAAACCTTCAATTCACTGAGCAGCGCCCTGTGCCTTCCCGCGACTGCTTCTGTTCATTGATTATCAAGCATGACCTGCAAACACCCAACAACGGTTCACCTACGTTTGTCGGCAAAGGCAAGAAAAATTCTACCATCGACCTTGCGATATCAAGCAGGCATGTTTGCCTTGCCTGGTTATGTAAAGCTGATCCATGGGGCTCAGATCACCTGCCAATTTGGTTGGCTCTGGAACATGTTCTTGGCCGTCAGACAGCTGCCTGCAGAGTGACAAACTTGGACAAATTCCGTCAGCTGCTTTCTGAAGCGCCATCGCTCAACTTGTTCAAACTGGTGAGTGAGTGCTTACAACAAGCTGCAGTCTGACGAGCAAGAAATTTAATAAGACAAACCCTGATCTTAAGCTTCTAAAACTACGCGCGTGTCCATGCCGTGCATACAGGAGTGCCCAGCCCTCTAAAAGGAGATCAGATTGGACGGCGTACAACTACTTACATGCAGCTATAAGGCGACACACAAAATAGCTTCGTCGAAACTGTCGAAATGCACCGTCTAGCTCACTGCATACGGCAAGCTGCTTTGAAAGTCTATGGCGGATAATGAAAGTTCTTCGTACTCAGTTATCTGCAGGAATCCAATTGCACATTTGCGCATAACGACCGGAGGACCTCCGAAAATTCTCGCTTAAGAGTTCGCAGACTATTTTTGCTTATCCTATGCAAACTAACAACGCAAACAGCCGTCTTCATTTTCTATTAAGTCCCGATAACATAATGTGGTTCTGTGGCCCCGCCTGTCGGATGGATGAAGCAGATTTTACTCTTGTAGAGCTGCACCACGCACTGTGGATATTGTATCGCCGCAATGCCCCAGGTGACGATGATATTACGTACGAAGACTTACGGAACACCAATTAAAACTTCCATCAGTGCATTTTGGATGAATATAACAAAGTTTGGTGAACATCTGTTATTCATTTTGAATAGAAGTCATCTATCGTGATACCAGTTTTAAAGCACGGGTACCCTGCAAAACTCTTGAAGTCATACTGGCCCATTTCACTAGCTTCTAATATAATGAAGCTCATGGAGCGAATGAACTGTTTCACTTAGATACCAAGACCACTGGAGCGAAATATTTCTCTGATGTTATGAGCGGGTTTCGGTGGCATCGTTCTACTACCAATATTATCTCAGATATCGTATCGTCGCTTGAGTCTGCTCGAGAAAAAAGGCACTCAGCATATATGCTATTTCAGGACATGCAACAAGCCTTTGATTCGGTGCCACATCAGGGGACTCATGGCTGCAGGATTTTGAGGTCAACTGCTATTTTCGTGCTTAACTTTCTGTCGTAGCACGAAATGAAAGTACTTTTTTGGAAGCACAACGAGTGATTCACTCACTCTTGGATGCAGTGTCCCTCAAGGCAGCGTTTTATCGCCGCTTCTCTTCACCATCGTGCTTGCCGCATAGCGAAGCTGATTACCTCAAGACCACGAGTTCCCAATAGGCGTAACAATTAATGCTGACGACGTAGCACTGTGGATCAGTGGTCCTTCCCACAATGGTGGGCGTCTTTGTGGAATTTTACAGAGAGTGCTTTATACGACTACAGAATACCTAGAAGAAATCGGTCTACAGATTTCCCCTGCTAAAACAGGCACATTCCTTATCATCCAACGCAACGTGCTCGAGGAAGCATTACCCGGCTGTAAATCGGAGACACACTGACGGCGTGGGTACAACAAAATTGCTGCCTGGGTGTAATGATCGATGACCGCCTGTATCAGCGGCCTGCCGTTAACTCCGTGAGGCGTAAATTTCAGTCTCTCCTGAAATGTGTAGCTACATTGACTCCTAGTGGCGCAGACAGCACTACAGGTGTATCAGTCAGCCGTGTTCTCGGGCTTGATGTGCGTGTTGCCTGTTTTGAATGTGCTGGGAAGTTTGATGTCTCAACTGGAACGGGGTCTTCGTGTTGCCTTCTGAATAATACTTTCCTTACCTTACGATGCGCAATCTGTTCCTCGACTCACCGAAGCGCACCAGTTACCCCTGAGGTTGCAGGTTGACCAGAGAGCTCTGCACCATATCAAGCGCATGTACAGTGCACCAAATTGTAATGCACTTGTAGCGAGAGAGGAAGACGGGACGGCGGCCAACGTGGTCGTGTCGTTGTTGTTGTTTCCCTGTGCAAATGGCTCGTACCCAAAGAAGGGGATTGGCCGATTATAAGGTGAATTTGCCCTAAACTTTCAGCATTGCGTCATTCTTACACATTTTTTGTAACTTAATTTTGATTTGAAATACCGATATCAATTTTACAGAAAAAAAGAAGAAAAATAGTGAGACAGTAATTTAGCAAGAAAATCGTTTAGTCGCAGTTATGTATTCTTGAACGGCGAATAAAACATCCCTGTGGCTGAAACCCGGTGTACAGGCTCCAAATGAAAGAAGATCAGGTTGTGATAGTTGCAAGCCCAGTCTTTGAAGAGGTGGTGCTAGTATGTCGTTCTCTCGCCACTTTATTATCCAGTGCGATTGCCGAAGCGGAGCGGCGGCGGCTGCCACGTCCGAACCGCCAGGCACGTGAGCTCGATCTCCTCAGCTCGCGCCTCGAGCTGTCGCATCAGCTGCACGAAAGGCGCAGCGCGGTGGCTAGAAAAATGAGGATGATGATGAATGGAGATGATGATGACGCTACAGATTACTCCCCCCCGCAGAAATGAAGCCGGAATGAAAATAATGAGAGCGTATATACAAGCGAGTTAGGTTCGCAAAACGAAACGGGGTCCGTGAGCAGTCCAGGTCGTCAACTGGAAGGGACAATCGGCAACCAGTGGGTCTCTGGCGGGCGACACTGGGAATGGCGCAGCAGACGAGGGTAGCCACGCAGGCACGCTGTTGGAAGGAGCGGGCGAGGGTCGTGATGAAGGGACACTTTTGTCGATAGTGAGTACCAACGACAAGGTGAAAAATGGTCAATGGTCGAGAACACACACGGGCCGTTTCGGTGCGGTCGATTGTCGCGCACACTCGGACACTGATGCTTAAAATATGGACTGTAGCATGAGCGTAGTACGGCCAGTGCAGAGGGTCTAGTGTTACTTCCTTGTTGAAGCTGGTGGGAACGTCGACAGGGAGTGTGGTCAACCCTGGTAGTGTGTTTACCATGCTGGTACCGTCGCTTCCGGTGGCACATTACCGGCTGCGGCAGCCGCCTGGTCGGCCGAGTAGGGTGTAGATAAGTTGGAAACGGTGCGCTTTGGACCGATGAAGTGCGACATGGTTTACAGTGATAACGAGCCGGCTCAGAGGGCACTGATAGATTGCTTTTTCCGACCTTTGACGACGTGTAACGCGTAGGTGTACGCCGATGAGTCGTCGCGTTGTTCGAGCTAGAACCGACGTTTGGTGATGCGAGATTGAGCGGCGGGTATGTGCGTCACAGTTGTCATGGGCCATCGACGGCGTTGAAATGCTCAAGCACGCGTACGTAGTGGTAGGCGGATGGTTTAACTGCGCATCTGTTGGGGCATGCACGGTGCGCTCCACCTGTGGTGAGCCAGGCGTGCCGCCCTCGGAATTTCCTGAGATCGTCGCAGCATCATGCACGTTCAGCCGTGCATGCTCAGGGGCTTGAACTTCTGTAGGATACATCGAAGATGATGTTAGCAGGTGCTGGCAGTCCACGAGGTTTTGAGCAGCAGGCACCGGTGTGCAGGGGAAACTGATGGCGTGCAGTGTCAAGTGGGCTCTGGGTCCATAGTGTGAGTGGTGTCGCGGGCCTCCACAGGTGCCGGAACAGGCGGGGAGTCTGCAGGAAGGTCAGCTGGCCCAGCTGAGGTCATCGAATCACCCGGGACAGACAGTTCAGCCGACCAAGTCTCTGCAGCGAATGCGACGGTGCACGGCTCAGCGGCCGGTGTCGAATCTATGTGGCCAGTTGCCGGCAGGGGAATGGTCTGGACTGGCTGTGGGGCAAGAGGCGTCCTGGAAGGTGATCAGCCAGGTGCAGTTGTGTCATTTTTGGGAGGAGGAGCATGTTTAAGGCCGTAAAACTTGAGCACGGCATCTCGCAAGTGATCGTACGGGCGAGGGCTCGAGGAGAAGTATGTGAGGTGGTGTTTGAGGTCATGTGGAAGATGGTATTCCAATACCTCGTGTACCAGGCGGGCCACCGCTTAATAAATCGGGATGATCCCACCTCACCTGGCCACCTTGAGAGAGGGCGCGCGCGCGGCGCGGCAGCCATCAATAAACAGTCCCTTGCTAGCTAGCGTCTCGTGTGGTTGTGTCTTTGCTGAGCGCGTAAAGCAGAACATGGTGTCAGAAGTGTAACAGTCGAACCCTGCGCTGAAGATGGACTGCCTACCACCACCCGAGCCACTTGTACTGACAAATACTCCGGCCGACAACTGGAAAAAGTTCCGCCAACGAATCGAACTCTACTTCAAAGCTACTGAGACCAACAAGAAACGGACGCCAGCACAGAAGGCTGCCATCTTTCTACACGTCGCGGGCCCAGAGGCAATTGAAGTGTTTAACACCCTACCTCTATCAGCAGAACAACGAGAGGACTATGACTCGATCGTCAAAGCCTTCGAAGACTACTGCACGCCTCGGTGCAACGAGACATTCGAGAGGTACGTTCTGCGCAGTCGGCAACAACAGGATGGTGAACCTTTCGAACAGTTTTTGCGCGATATTCAGTTGAAAGCACAGACTTGTAATTTTGGCGAACTTAGGGACTCGATGGTGAGGGACCAGATAGTGTGCGGTATCGTCGACAAGAAGCTACGTGCACGCCTGCTTCAGGAGAAGGACTTAACCCTAGAATCAGCTGTAGAAATCTGCAAAGCCGCGGAACTGGCAGCAACGCAGAACCGGGCTCTTGAAAGCAAAGCGAAAGTGCAGAGAGTCGAAAAAATTGCAAACGCTGCCGGACAGTCTCGTACGAGCGGACAACGTCGACGCTGTGGCTACTGTGGCAAGATTCACGGACCAAGACGCTGCCCAGCGTTTGGAAAAACGTGCACGCTGTGCAACAAAAGAAACCATTTTGCAGCTTGCTGCAGGAGTAGACGCGGCGTTCATGAGTTAGGCGTCGCTGCAACAGAAGATGCACTGGAGGAGTCCTCGGACGCTACCGATGAAGACATTCAAGTTCTCACGGTACAAATCAGAAACGTGTCCAAAAATCAGGATTGGACGGTGGCAGGGGACCTTGCCGGGCACCCGACAGAACTGAAAGTGGATACAGGAGCGCAAGCGAACATATTGCCGTACTCGTACTTTCGCAGGATGCGTTTGCCGACCATGGTGCGGCCATCGACCACAGTACTTACTAACTACGAAGGAAGCAAAATACATCATTTGGGCGTTATCAGTCTGCCACTACGTCTAGGAGAGCAGCAAGAGAATATCAGTTTTTTTGTGGTCAAGAGAGGCAAGCAAGTCCTACTCGGATTGAATGCAGCAGAACGTTTCGGGCTGATTTCCCGCGTTCACGATGTATCTTCAAGAAGTGACGTTAGCACCGACTGGGTCACCGAGTTCCCGGAGTTATTCCACGGTCTGGGCTGCATCCGTAGACCATATTCGCTGGCAATGAAGGATGATGCGCGCCCCACGATCATGCCGCCGAGGAAAGTGCCACACGCACTGCGAGCGCCACTTAAGCAGGAGTTGGCCCGGATGGTCTCGCAGGGCATCATATGCAAAATGGAAGAGCCGTCAGACTGGGTGAGTCCACTTGTTCTTATTATGAAGAAGAATGGCCGCATGCGAATATGCCTAGACCCGCGGTACATTAATCGAAGCCTTAAACGCGAGCATTATCAGCTACCCTCACGTGAAGAAATAGAAGCAGAGCTGGCAGGAGCGGTGATGTTCACCAAGCTTGATGCCAATAGCGGGTTTCACCAGATCCCCTTAGACGAAGACACTTCAAAGATCTGCACCTTTAGCACGCCGTTCGGAAGATACCGATTTTTGCGCCTGCCATTTGGTATCGCGTCCGCCCCCGAAGTATTTCAGAAGGCAATGACGGAAGTGTTTGAAAACCTGCCGGGCACACGCGTATATGTCGATGATATTTTAATTTGGGGTGCATCAAAAGAGCAGCATGATCAACGCCTGCGTGCAGCACTGATGGCAGCGAGAAAGGCTGGCCTGACACTGAACAAAGAAAAGTGTCTGTTCGCGAAGGCCGAAGTTAAATTCCTGGGAGATTGTATCAGCAAAGAAGGAATAAAACCCGATGCTAGTCTCATTGAATGCGTTGCCAACATGCAAAAGCCGTCGAGTAAACAGGAAGTTCAAAGGTTTTTAGGTATTATGAATTACTTTGGCAAATTCATACCTAATCTCTCAAAAAGAACTGACGCCCTTAGGTCATTGATAAAGAATGATGTTGAATTCATATGGGAAGTTCACCATGACAAAGAATGGAAAGATCTTATTAAGGCTTTGACATCGGCTCCAGTGATCGCAGTTTTTGACCCATTGAAGCAAACGAAACTCTCAGCTGATGCATCAAGCTTTGCAGTAGGTGCTGCTCTTCTTCAACTCCATGACCAAGATTGGCGCCCAGTGGGTTATGCTTCAAGGGTGCTCTCAAAGGCTGAAACAAAATATGCCCAAATTGAAAAGGAAGCGCTGGCCGTGACGTTTGCTTGTGAGCGTTTCCGGGAGTTCGTACTGGGGTTATCAGTGACAGTCGAAACAGACCACCGACCTTTGCTTGCTATTTCACAAAAGAACCTGAGTGAAATGCCGCCACGATTGCAGCGCTATTTCTTGAGGCTAATGCCTTTTGATATCAAATTGCAATATGTTCCTGGGAAGCATCTGCTAGTGGCGGACACACTGTCCCGAATTCCAGGAACCCAACCGAGTGACGGAGAAAGCGAACAAGACGTATGCATCCATGCGACTCGCGTGCTAGCCAGCATCGTAAGTGAGAACACGAAGACTGAACTGACCTCTGCAATCCTGGCGGACCCATACCTCAAGCAAGTGGTGGAGGCACTCCAGGAAGGACGACCAGTCTCAGGCGAACTAGCTCCATGTTTGTCAGAACTGTCATATGTTGATGGAGTGCTTTTGCGGGGCAGCAGGGTGGTAATCCCAAAGAGTCTGAGGCGATCCATGCTGCAACGTCTTCATGAAGGCCATTTGGGAATGAGCAAGTGCAAAGCCAGAGCACGCCTTCTGATGTACTGGCCTGGGATGAATGCTGACATCAAGTCACTCATTAGCAAGTGTGCCACATGTCAGCACTTTGCCTACCGGCAACCTTCAGAGCCACTGTTATCGAGGGAAATCCCAACGCGGCCGTGGCAGCGAATTGGTGTCGACCTATTTGACCATGGGGGCAAGCGTTACCTGGTTGCGTACTGTGCCTACTCCAACTACCCAGAAGTGGAACAGTTGCCTCAGTCAACAAGTCAGGTCGTAGTGGACACACTAGGGACCATGTTTGCTCGCCACGGTATACCCCTTGAAGTCTGTACCGATGGAGGACCACAGTTCACATCGCGAGAGTTTAGACAGTTTGCAGTAAAATACGATTTTACTCATACCATATCCAGTCCACACTTCCCCAGGGCCAATGGTCTAGCTGAGAAAGGGGTACAGGTCGTAAAGCGCCTCTTGAAGAAAAGTGAGTACGCTGGCGAGGAGTTTTGGGTTGCACTGCTCAATTATCGAATCTCGCCCCTGATAGACGGACGCACACCAAGTCAGCTCCTTATGGGACGGATGCTTCGGGGACGACTTCCAGACTTCTCATCGGCTTCGACATCGTCAGTGCGGAAACATCCACAGGATCACGGCAAAGGCATACCTCTCACACCTCTCTCCGAAGGGGACGTCGTCAGAATAAGAAACGACAAGGGGTGGTTTCCGAAAGCCCGAGTAGAGAAACTTGCTGGCCCTAGATCTTACATAGTCTGTACAGATGAAGGCCGGCGTTATCGAAGGAATCGTCAGCATCTAAAAAGGACGCCCGAACACTTAGACCCACTGGATGACAAGGATGTCGCACCGATAATCCCGTCGCCTATACAGCATAGACAACATTCAACATCAGATACAGCGCCCGATTTGACAACAGCATCCGCATCACGAAAGGAACGACATCCGTCACAACAGGCGCCTGCATCGGATGCTCTACTGAACCAGTCAGCTGCACGTGCACCACCCATTGCAAGTCAACCATCAAGGGACCCCGACGTGGTCCCGTCCCAGCATAAGGTCACTTGCCAGGCACAAGAAGCAGCCGACTCGAGTCTCAGAAGATCAACTAGGCCACGTAGAGCACCGACGCGCTTTGCCGACTACATCACCTAAAGAAAAAGGAGGATGTACCAGGCGGGCCACCGCTTAATAAATCGGGATGATCCCACCTCACCTGGCCACCTTGAGAGAGGGCGCGCGCGCGGCGCGGCAGCCATCAATAAACAGTCCCTTGCTAGCTAGCGTCTCGTGTGGTTGTGTCTTTGCTGAGCGCGTAAAGCAGAACACCTCGTACATGAGCTCTTGGATCCAGATGCCGTTGTGATACAAGGCCGCCGCAAACTCCTCGAACCACGACTCTAGGCGAGAGGTCCGGAACGGGGGCAGTGGCGGGTCGAATTGAGGCTGCCAGGCTTGTGCTGACTGGAGCATGGCCGCGTAGCTCGGTGGCAGTAGTGCAGCGCCGGTCGCTTGTTCGTGTGTCCGTGGTCACCAATGTAGCGAGAGAGGAAGACGGGACGGCGGCCAACGTGGTCATGTCGTTCTCTCGCCACTTTATTATCCAGGGCGATTGCCGAAGCGGAGCGGCGGCGGCTGCCACGTCCAAACCGCCAGACACGTGAGCTCGATCTCCTCAGCTCGCGCCTCGAGCTGTCGCATCAGCTGCACGAGAGGCGCAGCGCAGTGGCTAGAAAAATGACGATGATGATGAATGGCGTAATGATGACGCTACACACTTATACGTTCCACTGAACGCCAAATATCTGGCTTGGAGAAATTGGCGGCAGATGTTACTTTATTTATTACTCCAAAAGCGTGAAATAAATGCATGTTCCCATTTATCTTTCCATTCACGGAATAGTTGAAATGTCTGACCAGCCTGTTTCGGCACTATTTCAATTGACGCAGTCACATCGATTTGAGAAATTCAGCGGGCACCTTCAAGGTTTTACAGACGCATCCGTTACAGTGACGGTAACGGCGGCTCTGTAGCTTTCTTTTGCCCTTCTACTAACGTCCAACGAGTGTTTCGCATACCGCATTCGTCGTCTTCAACGACTGTGGAACTAGCTAGGATTGATGTGGGCGCTGAAAGATGCACTAAAGGAATTAGAAGAATCGAAAGTTGTCATACTTACAGATTCTTGTGCTGCCTTTGCTGATTGTTGAGAAAACACTCCGTTAATCTGTCACAAAGCTTATTACTCTTGACGTGTCCCTCATTTCCCATTGTGTTCCTAATAGTGTCGCTAGTTCACTTTGTCGTGTCAGTATTCCTAGGAATAGAAAGATCTATCGCCTTGCTTCAATGAGTGCACACAACGAGTGTGACTGCCAAGAAATTTCATTCTGGTATGACCACGCTCCAATGCTGATCCACCGTCATCTTCTAAAGCAGCATCCCGATCAGCGTGTCGCAAGCGAAGCGTTTTCTCTTTGTATTCGTGTTCGTCAATTGACTCGTCGTGACAGAGCCTTGTTATATAAGCTAAGAGATCACTCTGTCAATTCGCTAAGCATTAAACCATCAAGGACGTGCTGACAGTTCCATATGTTCGTTGTGTGGCTCGTGTGAGACAATAGACTATTTCAGAGTGCCCTACATTCGTCATGCACCAAGCACCACTCAAGAAGGACTACGAACTGACTTGATTTAGGTGCACGACCCTTGATTACTTCCTGTTCCCAGGAGGATGTGGTTCTAGGCATGAACAGGCCCATCAAGGCTTTTTAACTTTCTCAAAAAAGAACGAAATAGGCGTCACGTTCATAGACGACTTCAGTGTGACTATTTACTTGTGTTTGTGTTTGGTCATTTTAGGGGCGAAGCTCATTGTTTAGAAAAAGTTTATTAACAGCATATACAGAACACAAAGCTTCATACCATTCCAGTAACAGGGCACATACACTTCGGCACATCTATATTTCACGACTAACATCACTACGTTACAGTGAAGACATTTGCTCTAATATACATGATTATGTGGCATACATGTAGACAAAAATTCAATGTGATATCACGATACAAGGGTATAACGATACAATAGATCCAAATGAAACACAATTTGTAACAAATGAAATCATATATAACAACTCAACGGGCGCTGCTTAGCACCAAGTCGGTCGAAAAATGAGTTGTATCCTTTCGTGTTCCACCTTGACGAAAGGGCACGACCAATGCCGCAGAAACTCTTGCTCCCCGAGGAAGAAAAGCTCTTCGGAGAGGAACGCGAGGATCTCTCGTCTCATTCTCCCCAGTATCGGCCACAAGGCACGCCGGCAGCAATTGGCAGCTACGGCCTCACATCGGTTTCTCCAAAGGCTGAACAGCCCCGCAACTATTAAGAGAGCGGAGAAGCGGCTACGCGGAAATCGGCCGTTGGACACGAAAGTTCGCACACCCTGTCCCCGAAAACCAGCATTAACCGCACGCCAAAAAAGGCGGGAAACCACACATTCAAACGTCGCATGTCGATTGGTCTCTACCATGACGCAGTTGGGGCAAGTGGAGGTGCGAACTACCTGCCATCGCTGCAATCGATCTCGCGTGGGGAGCAAGCCCCAGCCCAACCTCCAGACAAAGTCTCTGAGATGCACTGGCGACACTGCGGCAGTTATTGGTTTCCAAGCGTAGTTCATTACAGATTGACGATGCTGGGGCACCAAGGGCCGTAGAAGGGCGGCCATTGTGTCCACCACTTTAGAATCGGCCACCCCTATTTCTGGGCACGTAGCTTCCAAACGTCGGTGAAATGCCAGAAGGGCTTGATACAAAGATTGGAATTCAGTTGATTGGGGACCTTGGTTTATTTGGCTATCCGGCAAGAAGACACGTAGTGATGGCCCCAGATGGTAGCGAGCCAGTGTCTGAGCGGGCATGTCATCATTGCTTAGTATTCGCAATAGAGTGCGGAGGCACAATGTAGCAGCCGCGACGGAAACGTCAGGGAATGCAAAACCGCCTTGATCTCGCGGTTGAGCTAACGCTGGACGCGATAACAATTCTGTGCCACCAGACCAAAAAAATGAACTGATGCAGCTTTGCACTTTCCTGCAGACGTGGAGCGGTGGTTTAACAGAATGGCAAAGGTACCAAAATTTTCCTAGGTACACCGTTTGAGTTAAGTATCGGCGTTCCAAGAGGGGGAATTCGAAGTGCCTGGCTGCTTTGATATCATTTAGAAGAGTTTGTACAACGGATGACCAGATGCTATCCTCTATACCAAATACAGTGAAAGTAACTCCGAGTATTGAAATCTCAGGAGACCACTGTAAAGGCGACGTGATGTTGATACGACCACTGGGGTTGCCAATGAAAAAATACTGGCTTTTAGAAAAGTTTAACTTTGCACCGGAGATAATACCGAAATCATGGAATGTATCAAGAGCATGCTGCAGCGACTGTTCATTATGTACATATAGAGTGATATCATCTGCATATGCAGCGACCTTTACTTGAGTGTTACCGGGTAGGGGTAAGCCACGAATCTGCGGGTGATGTTCAACGGCCCTTAAGAAGGGCTCTAATGCAAGGATAAATAACACTGGGGAGAGGGGACACCCTTGACGGACCCCACGCGTGACTCTAAATGCGTGACTCTCACGGGAATCTAAGTAAGGGTACTTTATAAATTAGTGTACATCGCGTTGATAAGGTTAATGAACTTATCCGGGAATCCGTATGCATGTAAAACATTTAGTATGTAGCCATGTTCTATGAAATCAAAAGCTTTCTCTTGATCTAATGAAACCAACAGTCCTTGCGCACATCGGCTAATGGTGTATTGAATGATGTCCCGCGTTAACCACGTATGGGTGTGTATTTCTCGGCCCGGAACAGAACAGACCTGGTGGGGAGCGATTAATGTTGCAAGAAATGGACTGATTCGGCGCACCAAAATGTTAGCCAAGAGCTTGTAATCTACATTGAGCAGGGTAATAGGGCGCCAATCTTCTGGTCGCGTGGACATTGGGTCTTTCTTGGGAACTAGTGTTATACGGCCTTTGTGGAAAGAAGTTGGAAGTGTAATATCTTGGAAACACTTGCGAATGACGCGTGACATAGTTGGACCAATGATAGGCCACAACTGTACATAAAACTCTGCAGGGAGTCCGTCAGGCCCTGGGGCCGATCCCTTTTTCATTGCGTCTAATGCGCCTTTGATTTCGTCATCGGATAGCGGTGATAGGAGGACGTCATTTGACATGTTGGAATCATGAGGTAAATCTGCCAGCAGAGGATGCGAAGAAACGGATCCTGGGTAACAGACATTAGCACCAGATTTAGCCATTGACTCAAAGTGTTGAGTGAATTCCTGAAAGTCGCACGTACCCGCAGCAGCTGGGGTGATGGAGTTCAGCGAGTGGGCAGGCGAGCCTGGTGGACAAAGCAGAGCTCTGCGTGCATACCTTAGCACCTCAGGGTGCGCACAGGGTGCACGTCTACAGCGCCAAGCTGCAGCCGAGAGTGAAGAAGCACGCATAATACGCTGGTACCGTTCAACGAGCTCCTCTTGCCATGCCCGCATTACAGTGGAAGGACTGGGATCTCGATTGGCAATGCGTATTTTTTGGATTAACAATGACGCATCTTTCGACATACGGGTGCAAAGTCCTCTGCCCGACGCACTGCAATGATGCCGCCACTGTTCTTTGAGGCGATCCCAATCAGCCACATCGGCCCCAATGAGCGATGCGCGTAACGCTCGGGATAATTTCTCCGTAGCCTGAGAGTCCTGGAGGACGCGGCAATCGAGACGCCATGGTCTGTGAACCGTGGGCGTCCCCGCTGGCAGGCGGAGAGAGAACATAACCGGCCGATGGTCGCTAATGTATACTGGTGTCGGTGGCAATGACATTACCCCGGTGTCGTGAACGTAGGTAATGAGACTGGGGGATGCATACACGCGATCAATTCGGCTGCTCGACGCTGCTCGACGCCAAGTATAGGCATAATTATTGCCATGCACACTTTGATGAATGTCACTCAATGCCAATTGCTGCACTAGACGTTCGAGTTCTCGGGCATTCCAGTTTGACCGGCCGCGACCCGGACCTCGAACGTCTGCGTGTGAGTCTAAGACACAATTGAAATCCCCTAAAAGTACCACATGTCGGGAATTTAAAAGAAACGCATCAAGAGATTGGAAGAACGCGTTTGAGTTCTCGCGTGCTGCTGGGGCATACACCGCAACAAATCTTATTCTTAACGAGAAAAAGGTGCAGTCGAACGCCAGCACGCGTCCGAAGGCATCGAAGGAAACATGATGGTCACGTAAAAGACCTCGGTTAAAAATAACGACTCCGACGCCAGTCGAATGCGTGCTGGCGTACAAAAAGAAACAATCAATATTGAACGTGTGCTTAAAAGCGAGTACATCAGAAAGCTTGAAAAAATTTGTTTCTTGCACGAACAGCAAATCACAGTGCACTGAACGTGCAAAAGCCAATACCTCAGCCTGTTTTTGTGGATTTCGGAAACCTTGAACGTTAAAAGTAATAACGTTTAGAGTAAGAGCCATGGGGAAAATGAAAACCTAGTATAGGATCACGCAAATGCAGGGGTACCTTATTAGGTGCGGGAGCCAATGCCCCGCAAGTGGCTGAGTCATTTTTTCCGGCCAGGCGATCCACCGGAGGCTCGGGGCCTCCGGGATCGCGTCGAAGTCCGCAGGGGACTTCTGTCTCTGGTGGGGGCTTCTAAGTCACGAGTAGTTATCCGGTGGCGTTTGGTGTCCGGGTTTTTGAGCGAGGATGGTACAAAGACGTCTCCACTGTCCTGGCTTAAGTCACTGGGGCTGGTGTCTTCGTCAATTTGTAGGGGCGCCTCACTCGCGGTGCTGTTGGAGTCCTCGTTAATGCAGGCGTCGTCGTCTTGAGATGTAGACTCCTCGATGACACCTGAACTTGTTGTCGACAGAGCAGCAACGCGAGGAGCCTCAGATGCAATATTCCCATCCGAGACGCCGTCCTCACGAGGCGCTTCGTCTGACGAGGGCTTGGCCTGCGATTCCTCAGAAATGGCCACGGGACGCGGGGAACTTAAGTTTTCAGTACCTGGAGGGAGTACCAGGCCCGGAATCGTTGGGGACGCAGTGGGCGTCTGGTGCAGCGTCGCGATTGGCACACCTTGGTCGTGGTCGGTTACCACGGCTCGCGTTGACGAATCGTCGCACTTGTTCTTAGATGGCGTTCCTGGTTGAAGTGGAGGGAAATCCTTGGATGCCGCCTCGGAATACGATGGCCTGATGGTGCAGGCCACGGTGGCATGCGGGTCCCCACAACGGCGACAGGGTAGCGAGCAGCCTTTCCCGTCGTGGCCATAAACGCCGCACCTTCCACAAAACGGAGCTGTGCAGTTCATGCGGAAGTGCCCACTGTCTCCACATCGACGGCACACTCGTTGGATGCCTTTGTAGTCACAGGTTACTCGATGGCCCGCGACCTTGAGGTAGTTGGGCACCAGTGACGAAGCCTTCATTTCCATGCGGACGTATCGCGTCCCAGTGGTCACGGTTGGGCGCGATCCCATGAGTCCTCTGGTGATGTGCAGCACCTTCCCGTAGGGAGAGAGTGCTTGTGCGAGGACTTCGCTGGGTACGCGGCACGGCAGGAACAGGACGGTCACTTGGGTCACTTGGGGTCCCAGGGGTACGATGGCGACGCGCTCTCCTCGGATGATGAGGTGCGACGCGTCTACGATTTGGGCCAGTGCGGCCTCACTGTTGACGGTAACTTGGTAGTTCCGGCCTCCAAAGTGCTGAACGCAGTATACTTCTTCGATTCCTACTATTGAAGACGTCGCGTCAACGACGTCTTCGGGACTAGTCCCCTCGGGGACGACTACGTCGAAGGCTAACGCCTTCTTCGGGGGCTGGCTTGCCATGACGGGCGTGGCTTGTGCGTCCCTCGTAGTACGTAACCACCAGTGGCACGTACCCGAAGTAGGTATAACATTTGACCTCCAAGGTGGTGCCGGTGAGAGATTTCTTCTGTGCGTTGTTTAACAATAAAAAATAGTGCTCAATGTACATGCCAATGGCTGCTAATGGGGAATGAGAGACAGGAGCATTCGTCTTTTAGTCAACGCGCACGCTGCGATCCCCATTAGCAGCCATTGGCATGTACATTGAGCACTACCGGACAAGAAAGGGTTGCTACATTATACTCGCTGGGTGTAACTTCCTTAGTTTTAGAAAGGTTTAGCGAGCGTTGAGCCGCAGGGCCATGAATACAATGAACTAGTGTACACCATGAATGAATTCGAGGTGATTAAAGGGGGGAAGCAGATACGAAGCGCAAGCCGTAAGAAATTAAAAGGTGAATCCTCCTGTCTCTCATTTCACATTAGCAGCCACTGGCATGTACATTGAGCACTATCTGACAGGAAAAGGTTGCTACATTATACTCGCTGGGCGTAACCTCCTTGGTTTTAGAGAGGTTTAGCGAGAATTGGGCCGCAGTGCCATGAATACAGTCAACTAGTATATACCATGAACTCAAGGTGGTTGAAGGTGGGAAGTAGACCCGAAGCGCAAGCCGTAAGAAAGTGTGCCTGTGCCACCTCTCGTTTAGTCCTTGGAATGTCCACTGAATGGCGGTGCTTCTATATGGGGAATATATGATAAAAAGATGCGAGATGGTGGGACTTGGAGTGTTGAATAGATGGACGAACGGACACACAGACAGATGCATGGATGGACGCATAAACGGACGCAGGGGAGGATGCATGAACGAACGCAGGGACGGGCGTACGAACAGACGCATGGACGGTCACACAGACGGACGCATGGACGGACGAATGCTTCGCCCCACTCTCCATCATTCACTCCGTGGATATGCTGCCATCTTTTTCTTACGTTTTTTCTACTTTTATCTATTTCTCCTTCTTTTCTTCATGTTCATTTTTTTTAACTAAGCTATTAAAGATGTGAGCACGCTCCACAATGCTTCGATTTACTTTGTCTCAGTAAAGTAGTTTCAATGTGAACGAGTCATGCTTGAACCTCGCCTCATTAAAAAAGTGTCACCTATTACTATCATGTGAACTAGCAGCTTTGAATATTTAGAAATTATAAACGCAGCGAATATTTATGTCACACTAGTCTAGATTAAGAATAATGCATGTATATATAAGCCTCCTCGATAACGTAGTCATCCACGCCGGTATATAGTAAAGTTTAGACTATGGAAACGACTGAAAACATTACGCATTAACAAATAGCAAGGACTACTACTTTTTACGTTTGTTCCCAGCATAAGTATAAACATGATTGTTCAATAAAGTGTTCCATTCTTTAATTCATCCATCTTTGGCAGTGGAGCTGTGGCACATGCTTGAATGTCTTCAAGGGAGCTAAACCGGCCCTTACTTCCTCCGGCAGTAAGATCGATAGCAGCGATCACCACAATGACAACCATACTGGTATTCCGTCTGGCCTGCCCTGCACGTAAATGGCCTATATTCAATCAGAGGTCAAGACGAGTCGATTGTATACTATATTGACTACTAAATCGAATTCATACAGCCCACTGGCTGCCCGCGCGAGCACAGCGCTGCTGCAGTGGCAACAAGAACAAGCATTCTCAGCAGCGCAGTTGCGCGTTCGGCAGGTCGCTTTTATTTAGCGACCGTAGTTTGATGATAGAACACACGATTCTTGAGAATAAAGACGCGTTAAAGCTGCGACGGTCGCATCTCTCACTACAGTATTGCGTAACAGCTGTATCATTAGTTTGCGTAGCTACAGCGTCAACGAACACTCATGCGATCTACTGGGAACGATGCGTTGTTTATGACGTTTCCATCCCAACTCTGAATTGCGTCCATGCCAAAATTATAGCCTTGCAAGGTGCGCCTGTTTGACTAAGGATGGCTAGGTTGGGCTAAAGGGGAAACCTAACGTACGCTCACATTAAAGGGCTCCCTGCCAGGTTTCACAATTTTGAGCTGACGAGCGCAATGCATACATGGGGCGTTCATGATCCCATCTGCCAATATTTGCAATGCTGGACGCCACGAAAATGAGTAAATTTCAGGATGAAGGCTGCTTGCCCTTCCTTACACGGGCACGCGCCGAGACAATGAGGGCATGACGTACACAGTAACCCCCCCAAAAATGGTAGATCCCACGTACAGTGGGAATCGATGATATGCGAAGCACAAATGGGAAAGGTTTATATGTCGCATTAAAATCAGCACAACGTTACGAGGTGTAGGTAAATGTAGTCCTACATGACTTCCGGGTCGTGATTATCATGTTTGGATGTGTAGTTTACCTTCGTCATCTATTCACGTCACGTGATACCAAATTTAGTATATGTGAAGCTAGCAAAACGGCCGGGAGCATGCTATGAGCGTGGTATGTTGTCATGTTCTTACATGACACGAGTGTCAGTATTATTATGTTTGCACCAGTCATGTACTTTTGTCATCGATTGACGTCACGTAACCCCAAATTGGGTGTAGGTGGAGTTAGCAAAACGGCCACGAGCCCGTCATGAAGCGCCCAATATACTCCAATGTAGCGTTGACGCACGCGCACGCTGGGCACAGCGACGCTACGCTAGCAAAACGCGAGCACTCTATAGTTTAACGCCAGCCGAGACGGGCGCGACCAGCGTCCGTCAGCGTGGCCCGACGGCAACCGGCGCGAAATGCAACATGCTGCAATTCGCGCTGATGCATTACCCGGACACCACTGCTTCTCCCACTTTTCGTGACGGAGGGACACTGGACGCGCTGAAACGCGCATGCGTCAAAGCAACGCAGCACGGTGCGCGCCTGCGAGTATATGGCAGGACCGGCGCCTAGCGTGTCAACGCCGGCGTGACGCGACGAAAAGAACGCTGGCGAGCACGCGCACCGCATCACGTCGAAATGTATTGGCGCCTGGACTGTGGCAAGTAGCCATGTTCTCACATGACACGCATTTCATGATTATCATGTTTGCAGCAGTGACACAGTGACACACCTTCGTCATCTATTGATGTCACGTAATACCAAATTGGGCATATGTGAGGCTAACTGAACGGCCGCGAGCGCATCATGAGCGTAGCATGTAGTCACGTTGTTACATGACACGCATCTCATGTTTATCATGTTTGCACCAGTATCATACCTTCATCATCCATCACCTCCCGTAATAACAAATTTGGTACAAGTGAAGCTAGCGAAATGGCCGCCAGTGCATCATGAGTCTGGCATGTAGTCATGGTATTATATGAAACAAATCTCATGATAACATGTTTGCACCAGTCACATACCTTCGTCGTCCATTCACGTACCGTGATACCAAATTTTTTATATGTGATGCTAGCGAAATGTCCCCGAGGGCATCATGAGCATCGCATGTAGTTATGTAGTTACACGACATGCATGTCATGATTTTCAATTTAAGGTCTGTCGCTTGTGTCGCTTGGGTTAACTGGTAGAACATGGGAGAGGCCTTTGTCCTGCAGTGGACGTGATCAGGCTGATTATGATAATGATGATGATGATGATGATGATGATGATGCTTGTGTTCGCCATGCAATCATGTCATACCATACCAGTTTTGCAACCTGCCATTTGAACAAAACCACCGCAAGAGCTGCAGGACCATGAAATGTAAATGTTGACATACATGTCATGATTTTCATGTTCTTAATACAGTAATGTTCTTAATACAGTAAATACGTTCATATAGTAAATATGTTCTTGATACAGTAATGTTATGTCATACCAAGTTTGGTATCGATACCATCATCGAAACGGCGAGGACAGCTAAAAGTTGTAGGCGGCTAGATAGATAGATAGATAGATAGATAGATAGATAGATATATAGATAGATAGATAGATAGATAGATAGATAGATAGATAGATAGATAGATAGATAGATAGATAGATAGATAGATAGATAGATAGATAGATAGATAGATAGATACGCTCAAAGTCACTGAAGTTCGCTCTATAAATGCTTCGAATTTAATATACCCAGCTGGGAGTAATCGGGAATGATGCGCCCACTCTGCTCCGGCGGCCTCCCTCAAGCCGGAATATACCGGAGTAAAAACACTTGTTTTCTACTGTTTTGCTCCGGTGGGCGAAGGACGAAGGAAACCGGAAGAAAACGGGGCCTATAGCCTGATTATGCTCCTGTGATTGCTCCCCAAGTGCTCTGGCGCGTTGCTTTCACTCCGGTGGATGCTCCGCAAATCCTCCGGCTCATCACTCAGTGGCACTTATTGGCTGTTGGAGAAGTGAAGTAGGCAGCCTCGAACCCAGAGGGCCGTTCCCCACAAACCAACATGGGGCAGATCAAGCCGGTTGAGTGAGGATTGTGCGAAGCGTTCGGCTGCGTTCGGGGAAAGCAAATTGTTTCCTGCACCTTCTGGCTATCACAAGCAACAAGTAGAAACGAAAGTTATTATCGACAGAAGGGAGTTGTGGAAGCGGTAATCGTGTGATGGTTGCTGGCAGCAAACGACACATGGTGATGTTCCTATTACATTGTGATGTTGCATTGTGATCTTCCTACTCCTTACGTGGGTAAGGGAAAAAAGGAAAGAAAAAGAAAGAGGAGGGCATGGTGAGGGGTGATTGCTCACACTGTCCTGTTCAGGGAACGACGTGCATAAAAGTCGGTTATGTCTCATTTGATAGATCCTGCATCTTGTTCGCGACTAATTCGTTGCGGATATTGAAAATGCCTTATACTTGCTTAATGAATCAAATGGAAACTTAGGTTTCTTGCGCATTCTATTTTTCTGTGTATGTTAAAGATAAACGTATTTTAAACAAATGCCTGGACTGTCATTTGTTACCAGATCATCCACAGAGGCTTCTCATGGTGGTTCAAGCTTGGTGTTACCTTTCGCACTTGGCTCCTTCAAGACGTGCGCAAGTTGTTGTTCTTGGCTCTATTGGCGCTCCGAAAGCAGGTACCCAATCGCTTCTTTTAAATGCTAAGCATTTCTTAGCGAACTTCGGCGACTTTGATTCTATCTATCTATCCAGCCGCCTATGTCATTTAGCTCCACTGGCCATTTAAGAACTGGTATCGATACCAAACTTAGTATGGCACAACATGACAGTATGAAAAAAATGCCTAGTCATACCAAGAAAATTATGACATGTATGTCATGAATGTCATGATTTACATTTCATGGTCTTCAAGTTCTTACGGTGGTTTCGTTCACATGGCATGTTGCAAAACTGGTATGGTATGACATGACTGCAAGGCGAACACAAGCGACAGATCCTAGCGTGAAAATCTTGGCATGCATGTCATATAAGTCATGAGTTATTACTACTCGCCGCGCTCATGATACGCTCGCAGCCGTCTCGCTAGCTTCACATATACCAAATTCGGCGTTACGTGATGCGAATGGATAACGAAGGTATGTGACGGGTGCAAACATGCTAATCATGAGATGCGTGTCACGTGACATTATGAATATACAAGCCACACTCATGATGCCTCGCAGCCATTTCGCTAGCTTCACATACACCGAAATTGGTATTATGGGACGTGAATGAATGACAAAGGGATGGGACTGGTGCAAGCATGATAATCGTGTGATGCATGTATTGTGACAACATGACGACATGATACGCTCATAATGCACTCGCGGCCATCTCGCTAGCCCCACATGTAGCAAATTCAGTATTACGTGACGCGAAAGGACGACATATGTAAGTGACATGTCCAAACATGATAATTATGACATGCCTGTCATGTAACAACATGATTACACTTGCCGCACTCATGATGCGCTCGGAGCCGTTTCACTAGATTCACATATGCCAAATTTGGTATTACGTCACATGAATGGCTGGCGAAGATGTGTGGCTGCTGCAAACATAATAGTTATGAGATGCATGTCATGTAACAACATGACTACATGCCACACTCAAGACGCTAATACACTTAGACATGACCCGGTGCACGTGCGCTCCAGCGTTCGTTTCGTCGCATCATGCCGGCGATGCCAGGCCAGGCGCCGATCTGCTGGGTATATACTCGCAGGCACGCGCCGCACTGCGTTGCTTTGAAGCATGCGCGTTTGAGCACGCCCGGCGTCCCTTCGTCACCAAGCTAGGCAGACGAGGTGCATTCTTGGTAACGTGGTTGGTGCGAAATGCAGCATGTCGCATTTCGCACCGGTTGCCGCCGGGCTGCGCCGAAAGATGCTGGTCGCGTCTGGCGTCAGACTATGAAGTGTTCGCGTTTTTTTTTTCGCGTCTCTCTTCGCTGTCTCTGTAGCCTGCGGGACGGCTTAACTCTCTCCAGTAGTAGAGTACCCAGTACTCTGAGTCGTTACTCACGTATTCTAAACACACATTCAAATAAGTTGAGTCAACGAAGGTCATTACTTACTTTCTTACTGTCTTTCACGGGACGGCAGCTTTATGCTCTCCCATAGTAGAGTACCCTGTACTCTAAATCGTTACCCACTTTTCTACCCCGCCCCCCTTCTCAGAGTAGAGTACGTAGTACTCAAAATCGTTATTCACTCTTTCAAAACACATCGGCGGTGCCTCATTCGCCTTCTTCAAGAACGATCCACAGTTTTTGGGACGGCTCAATGCCCTCCCATAGTTGAATAAGAAGTTCTCAAAATCGTTAAACAATTTTAAATGTGAATCATTTCTTAGTCAACTTCAGTGATTTGAGCGTATCTATATATCTATCTATCTATCTATCTATCTATCTATCTTTCTATCTATCTATCTAACCGCTTACGTTTGGGTGCTCTCGTAGTCACCCCCTTAATTAGGCGTGGACCAAGATTAGCATGGGAGGGTAAGATGATTTAGAAAATATGACGTGCTGGTCAATACATAAATAATACCACAATCCCGTCACGTACGTCGTCAAACACTTCCCGCCAGGCAGTGTCACATACCCATGGGCGGGTATGTGCCGCTGGTATGCGGGTATATATGTGCCACAGGTGATTGTTACTTAGTATCTGCCCAGAAACGACAAGAACATACACGGGAAAACTTAACGCTCGAGCGTTAAGCATACCCGACATCAGTAGCGTCGACTCAACGAAGGCATAGAAAAATGTCAGTGTTAAGAAAAACCAGACATAGGCAGCGTTGACCCCCCCCCCCACCCCGACGAATGCAACGAATAAATGTCAGGGTGCCAGCTGAAATCAAACTCAATCATTCTGCGCGGCAACGAAGCATTTTACCACAGAGATACGCCAGGTCTCGGAACTACTACTAAAATAGACACTAATCCACGTGAAAGGTGAAGTGGTTGCAGTGCTGCCTACCCAATTTTATAAACATTACATATGTACTTCTTTGATACAGTCGTGACGTCGGGTTAACGTCAATCGGGGTTAGTTGCCATGCGCTGAAGTTGCTTTATGTATACAGTGTCCAGGTGCAGCATCCTCGCGAGCATCAGCGCTTTATATCAGCCTCTGGTGTTGCTAATACGCATGTAGTAGTTGACATCATTGTGCAAGTGCAAACTACGCGTTATATAAGTATCTGCAACTCTTCCACAAACATCTGTGCGTGTAACACTTGTACGTATATGGAGCGTCATTTCATGGCAATTCGCTCAATAAAAAACTATTGCAGCACAGTCGTATTTCCCTCTGCATGCTGCGCATAACGTCGATTCCAAGGTACATGGGATCTGCACAACTTTTTTTTTCGTTTTGAATCACTAAAGGTGCTAATATAAAGCCAAAGGAGCTTCATAAAAACTGCGTTCATGACAGTTACCTTCTGACAATCCTATAACTTAAGAATCTACAAACGGTGACAATGCCAACAGGCGATCGTCACTGGGCAACTTGAAGACCACCATTACATATGCCTCGCCCGGCTTGGCCGCTCTGCAGCACAGAATGCTGGGACGTCGATTGGATAGGTTACATGATACAGACAGCCCCACGTTTAAGGGAACACCTGCGTGAGCAGCATTTTTACATTTCGCTATCTTACGGAATCATAGCGGCATTGATATCCATAAGACTACTGATGGTTAATAGTTCCAACTCCCCTTAAAGGAACATTGACTTGCATGAAGATTGTTCCTTCTTTCACTTGCTCTTAGACTCTTAGAGGGCCAGGAATATTGGTGGTGTGCATTCGAGTGTTCCCTTCAGCAGTGGACTATACCGAACATTCTTCTTTGGACATATCGCAGCCCGACCAGCTCTCTCGAAGCCCACCGTATATATATATATATATATATATATATATATATATATATTGTAACAGTGAGTTGTGATAAGATGGTGTTTTATTTTTATTTACAGGAGGTGAACGATGGTCGTTTGCGGCCGCACACTGCGATCGTGCCAAGACTCTTCGTCTTCCTGTGCTTCTCTTCTCTACCTTTTTCTAGTCTGTTACAATATATATATATATATATATATATATATATATATATATATATATATATATATATATATATATATATACATATATATATATATATATATTATGACGACTCGGTTGTAGCGTGGTTTAGTTTATTGGCCGTGAACTCGGGAACGAACAAGCGCAACGGACCCGACAAAGAAGCGCTCGTGCCAAGCAGATGATGATTGTCAGCCAGAACATATGATGATGATTGACTGTTGTTCAGATGAGGATGAAGCGCATAATAGATGCCTACACTGATTCCCCCCCCCCCCCCCCCCGTGGAAGCGGCCAGCCTGGCCGCTGCGGGCGGGTAGTCAAGGTGACGAGGAACGTCGTGTGAAAAGCTTCATGCGGGAAACGTGTACAATTTCGGTGCTGCGGTAACGACGGTCAGTTGGCACGACAAGAGGCGTCACACGATAGTTGACAGGTGAAGTCTGCTCTAAAACAACATACGGGCCGATGAATCGAGGCTGGAACTTGTCGCAGAGACCAGGTGTGCGAATTGGTGTCAATAGCAGCACCTCGTCACCCGGTCGGAATGATACCACACGATGAGAGGTGTCGTAGACGGCCTTCCTTGCTTGTTGCGTAGCTTCCGTGTTCATACGAGCGCGCTGGCGGCACTGGGCAAGGCGAGAAATATATTCTTCGCAAGAAGATGGTGATGTAGGGCCATTGCTGGTGAAGAAGGAAACATCGATAAAGAAAGTAGGTGAACGTCCGTAAACGAGATAAAACGGTGAGTAGCCTGTTGTGCGCTGAACAGCGGTGTTGTAGGCGAAAGTGAGGAACGGTAGAAGTTTATCCCAGTTTCTGTGATCCGGTTGAATGCATACGGCTATCATGTCGGCAAGGGTTTGATGAAATCTCTCGGTCAGACCATTTGTTTGAGGATGGTAGCTAGATGCCATCTTGTGTGTGGTACCAGAAACGCGAAGAACTTCACCTAAAAGCTGTGATAAGAACACCTTTCCACGGTCACTCAGAAGTACACGAGGTGCACCATGACGTAGTATTATGGCCTGAAGGACGAAGTCAGCAACTTCCGATGCTGAACCAGTAGCTACTGAAGTTGTCTCGGCGTAGCGTGTCATATGGTCTACGGCGGTGACTATCCATCTATTTCCAGCACCAGTAACAGGAAGGGGTCCATAAAGATCGACACCGACGACCTCGAAAGGTGTTGTAGGGCACGTCATTGGCTGTAACTGACCAGCTGGGGGAGATGTCGGAAGTTTGCGAAGTTGGCATGGAGAGCAGGAACCCACGTACTTTGCTACGCTGGTAGAAATCCCAGGCCAATAAAAGCGGCTTCGAATGTGGTCGTAGGTTTTGTGAAAGCCTAGGTGGCCAGCAGTCAAATCGTCATGAAAGGCGTTAAGTACATGATGTTCAAGAGCGCGTGGCAGAACAGGTACCCAGCGTGTGCCGTCAGGATGATATATGTGACGATACAGCACACCGTCCTGAAACTTGAAGTGCTCAAGTTGTCGACGAAGGCGTGCATTGGGTGGACGCGTAGCTCCTGAAAGGTGGTCTATAATGCGCCGACAATACGGGTCAGCCTGCTGGTGAGAACTGAAGGGTTGTTTATCGTCGATTGGCGGTTGGTACAGCGAGGCGAGCAAGGCAACAGAAGTGGGAGTCACGTCCGCACTGGTGTCGTTGGAGGTGGCAGCTGGAGTGTCGAACGACGCTGTAGGTAGTGGGCAACGAGAAAGAGCGTCGGCGTCTGGATGTTTTTTGCCCGATTTATAAATAATCTCAAACTGATACTCCTGTAGGCGTAAAATCCAACGACCCAAGCGTCCGGACAAGTTCTTCATTGTAGAAAGCCAGCATAAGGCGTGGTGGTCCGTTACGATGGTGAATTGACGGCCGTACAGATAAGGACGGAACTTTTGTATGGACCAAACCACAGCGAGGCACTCCTGTTCAGTGATGGTATAGTTTTTTTCGGTAGAAGTTAGCACTCGGCTAGCATATGCGATGACCATTTCCCGTCCAGAGTTATCGCGTTGGAGGAGAACAGCACCTATACCGCAGCCGCTGGCGTCGGTATGCAGGAGTGTTGGGGCGGTGTCATCAAAATGGCAGAGTACAGGTTCTGACGTCAAAGCTTTCTTCAATAGGTGAAACGCCGACTGACATTCCTCGGACCACACAAAGGGTGCATTAGATGCAAGTAGTTTGTGAAGTGGCGCAGCTATTGAAGCGAAATTTTGTATGAAGCGACGAAAATATGATGCGAGGCCAAGAAAACTTCGCAAATCCTTAAGTCTTGTGGGGCATGGAAATCGAAGGACGGCAGCGATCTTTTCGGGGTCAGGGCGAATACCGTCCTTGCTGACGACATGACCGAGAACCTTGATGGATTTGGTGGCGAAACGGCACTTCTTAGTGTTGAGCTGCAGACCCGCACCGGCGAGGCATGTTAGGACGTCATCCAAGCGGCTCAGGTGCTGAGAAAACGTTGATGAAAAGATGATAATGTCATCAAGGTAGCAGAGACACGTCTTCCATTTCAAACCACGCAGGACGGTGTCGATCATGCGTTCAAACGTCGCGGGCGCATTGCAGAGCCCGAAAGGCATCACGTTAAATTCGTATAGGCCATCGGGGGTTGCAAATGCCGTTTTTTCTTTGTCGTCATCGTGCATGGGAATTTGCCAATATCCCGAACGCAAATCAAGGCTTGAAAAGTATTCGGCGCCTTGCAGTGAATCAAGGGCGTCGTCGATGCGTGGCATGGGGTATACGTCCTTGCGTGTGATGTTGTTAAGTGCCCGGTAATCAACGCAAAAGCGCACGGAGCCATCTTTTTTCCGTACCAAAACAACAGGGGATGACCAAGGGCTAGTTGATGGACGAATTATTTCTCGTTGGAGCATGTCAGCGACGTTTTCCTCGATGATTTTTCGCTCAGCGAGAGACACGCGGTACGGGCGGCGATGTACAATAGATGTTCCCTCCGTCTGAATGCGATGCGCTGCAGTGGTAGTTCGGCCCAACGTTGAAGAGCAGGTGTCGAAAGAATCGGCGTGTTTCGTTAATAACGCAAGCAACTGCTGCGCCTGCATAGCTGTTAAGTCATCACTGATAAGAGCTGTAAAGGGAGAGGATGAGGCAGGCTTACTCATAGAACGGTCGTTGGTAGAGGCAGGGTTAAGTGGCGTGACGCTGACAGGCTCAGCATCCACAACACAGGCTACTGCAGTGCCCTCTGGCAGGAGAACTTTCTCTGGCGTTTCATTCGTTGCAATGACGAGCGCGGAGCCATGGTGAAAGCGTACGACACCTGATGCAAGGGCTATGCCTTTTGCGACGCAAGTCGACGAAGGGGACACCAAGACGTCACCGTGGTCGATGTCCTTAGAGATCAGGGTCACAATTCGTTCTTGGTGTGGCGGTAGTTCGAGATCTTCGCGAGCGAACAGGCGTAGAGGCTTGTAGACGCCTTCGTCGAACATGGAGTCCGTATTAGTTAGGTGCAGAATCCATTCACCACAACATATAGCGGCTGAAGAAGAAGATAGGAAGTCCCACCCTAGAATTAGCTGGTGAGAGCACCGGGTAAGCACAGTGAACTCGATGTAATGCAAAATGTCATCAATAAACACACGAGCAGTACAAAGAGCAAAAGTGCGGATAGCGTTCCCCTGGGCTTCGACTAGATTGGGTCCATTATAAGGTGTCATTACTTTCTTCAGGCGTTTGCACAAATCATACCTAATCACAGAAACTGTAGCACCGGTGTCCACCAAAGCGTCCACGAGAACTCCTTCCACCGTAACAGAAACCATGTTGAACGGGCGTGCTGGAGGAATATGAGTCCTACTGTTACATGCAGTTTCTCCTCCGAAAACTGCATCATTCAGTTTTCCGACCGGTTATCAGTAGTAAACGAGGCTGGCCGAAGAGGAGAGGAGGAGCGACGGAAGGGCGAAGGTGATCGGCGTCGGCTTGAACGGTAAGTGTTCAGCGTCTCAGTCGACGCGGGCAGAGATGGAGACCGCTGCTGTCCAGATGAATAACGCCGAGCGTAAGAATCCCCTCTGGAAAAGTCCCGTTCGCGCATGTCGTACCCGCGACGCTCGTCCTGCTGGCGCTTGCGGCAGAAGCGCGATATATGGCCACGATATCCACAGTAAAAGCATGTTGGGCGAGACGGGCGCCAAGGCGGGTAGTAGAGGTCGTTCGGCACACCGGGAGATAGCGCACTCAAGTGGACTGACGGAGGGTCGGGTGGGATCGGCCGGAAGTGGACCGGTGGTGCAGCAGCAACCGGCGTGAATGATGGCAGCGGTGCAGTAGAGTTTACGTTGCGAGGAGGCGCGGCCGCAACTTGCGCGTACGTTGGAGGGCTAGACGGAGGTGGCTGGACGTAGGCTGGACCGGTGAATGATGTTAGTTCCTCCCTTACGATGTCACGGAGGGCCATGCTTGAAGGCTGTGTGACAGATGGAGAAGGTTGTGAGATGCCCATTGATTGAAGTTCTTCTCTTATGATCTCCCGTATCATGTCACGCAGGTCCCGGTCTGCGGTACGGTGTTCACTATTGCCCGACTGAAGGCGAACAGAATCAAGTTCGTCGAGACGCTGACACGTAGAGACGACGTCCGTGACAGTAGAAGGATTCTGGGCAACAAGGGCATTGTAGGCAATGCTTTCGATGCCCTTCAGGATGTGGCGCAGTTTGTCCGACTCGGACATCGAAGAATTGACGCGCCGGCAAAGCGCAAGGACATCCTCGATATAAGATGTGTATGACTCGCCGGGATGTTGTTGGCGAGTATCTAGGGCCCTCCTCGCTAGAGCGGATCGAACGGCTGGCGTGCCGAATACTTGGCGAAGCTGCTGCTTGAAGGCAGGCCAGTCGGTGAGGTCGATCTCATGGTTCAAGAACCATGTCTTGGCAACGCCCGTGAGATAAAGCGATACTCGGCGGAGCTTGTTATTGTCGTCCCAGTGATTAGTTGCGCTTACCCGCTCGTAGTTATCGAGCCAGTCCTCCACATCTTCGCCGCGGAGACCAGCGAAGATCGGAGGGTCACGCTGGTGGTTTACGATGTAAAGAGGAGGGGCTTGCGGTGCAGTGACGGCTTGCGGCGCAGAGACGGGAGCCGAAAGGGCATCCACCCACTCACTCTGAGACATGTTGGCGGACTGAGGGTCCAAGCGGCGGCCTGAACGGAGCTCCAGCGAGTAGGCGTTGTAAGTAGAGGTACTGGGAACGTCAATCCACCTCCACCACGTATGACGACTTGGTTGTAGCGTGGTTTATTGGCCGTGAACTCGGGAACGAACAAGCGCAACGGACCCGACAAAGAAGCGCTCGTGCCAAGCAGATGATGATTGTCAGCCAGAACATATGATGATGATTGACTGTTGTTCAGATGAGGATGAAGCGCATAATAGATGCCTACAATATATATACGTCGCGGCACCATGAATGGGCGAGCTTCTCTGGGCAGAGTTGACAGTGTCGGCAGGGCGCCCGTCGAAGCGGATGGCATTTCGTGTATCGATGTGGTTGCGTGAAGATTTTCGCGTGTCCGTGGGCAGCTTTTTTGTGCTCTCTCGTGCTTTTTTGTGTGCGAATATGTGGGGGGGGGGGCAGTCTACCTCATGTTTCCTGGGATCGAGTACGGATCTTTAGTGCGCGCCTGTGTGGCAGTTTTTTTAGTGGTGTGACGACGCGAAGCAGTTGTGTACCGCTGTGCAGCTCAACGCAAAAAAAGACGCTGCATTGAAGCACAACGTATTCCACTGTGATGTACACTTTCAAGAAGCGCGTCGAAATAAGTATTGTTCGTAACAGAGCCCGTATTTTTGTCACAAACGAGCACTGAAGTAGACGAATGAGCAGCGCTGCCTCCAGACGACAGCATCAAATCACCATGCCAAGCATTTCTTTCACCCGTGCGTGCTTTCATGGTGCTTTTCGATAAGCCGATACTTCAGCCCTTGGAATCTGCTCGGCGATCGCCTCCTCATGAACAGAATCAGTGCCTCTATATAAGGGGAGTCAAACGGGTAGCATTCATTGAGAGCATTGAGGCCTATACTCCGCGAATGATTCGCCCTTCTAGAGCGAACTGTTCACAAATATAGGTACTCCTCATATTGATTCAGAATCGAACCGTGCTGAGATGCCACGAAATGCGTTATTTATGGCCTGCTGTGCCACGCAGAAACGCGTGTAAAAGTGTTTCTCCTGGGAGAAGCGGTGGCCTCAGAGAGGACGTGAGGTGAACTGGGCCCGTCCCGCCTCTTCGGCGGCACACAGCAGGCCACCACCTTGTTTTTTATCCAGAGGCCGTGGTACAGAGCATTTTAACCGCCTCCCACATTTGGTCATAGAGAGTTCTCTCGACGCACTCGGCATCATGAGTTACCTCTGAGCACCTTCATAGCCAGACGAGCTTTTCGAGTTGAGTTCAATAAGCCATCAGTGATCCAAGGACAATGGCAGCCCTCGTCTCACATGGTTCTGTCCTGAGCCCCTGTTTGCTTCAAGCTAGGGTTGCGGAGCTACCAGCAACTTCCTGCTGTCCAGCGCTACCCTTCACGATGCTCGTTGCATGCAGACGACATGTTAGTGTGGGTTAAGTAGTCCAGGTGAAACCTCAGGTGATCCGGCATTTCCTGCAACGCTCCCTTATTGACATGGCCACACTCAAGGTGATTGGGTTTGGGGCGCCAATGAATACGAAGAAGCTGCTTGCGCAATCGATAGCCGCTGCATGGAGGGCCTTGTGGATACTGTTGCTGGGAGACCGGGCAATGCCTGGGAGCAAGCAGTGACGTACCTGTATCTAAGGATTGACTCGTGCCTTTCGTAGATACCCGCTGCCATTACTGGTCACTTTCAACACCACCACAACCCGGAATGCTAAGGAGAACCTACCATAGTGTAATCAAGGACCAAGAGTGCACCCAGGAGTTGCCCCTTCAGCTCTACGAAGGTACATCAACAGCAGTGCAAATCCATGCACCGCACGTAGTGAAACTGGCGCCGCACCACACGGCAGTTCAACGCTTCGTGAGACGCTCGCGCCAGACGGTCGTAGGTGCTTTACTGGTGGGTAACCAGGCGTAGCCCCTGTCGCTTCATTGATGCAACACGCGCTACATCATAAAGGCGATTTCCACAGGGCCCCAAGGGGTACTGCCCTGCTTCCGGGACTGGTAACTTACCATCTTCACTGAAGGGACATATCGTCGGTGCTCTCTGTGAGTAACGATGATGGACAGGGGGCCCGAGGTGTCCTGTCCTACCCTGCATCCTTCTCCACCCCAGTAACCTCTCAATGTGCAGTTGGAGCAGGACAACACCCATACAATTGGTACACCAGCATACGAGCTGCACCGCTCAGACGTGCGGAAATATCGGACACGCTACGGGGGCGACACCTAATGGCCACGAACACACCTGTTCGAGACAGCCGCAATCGGCCGTGGCTGCTTGTGTATTCCTAATGATTGGGACCACCATCTGGTACCGCATGTCTGTAGAACTCAGCTCAACTGTAGCTAATCTGGTTTGCTTTTCCTTGGCAGCCGACTACCTCGCCACTACGACACCTCAGTAGCCCGATGCAATTCTCTTAAACAACCAGCCAGTTTTGTTAGTACTGCTGCAGTCAGATCAAGCCGAGAATACATTGGCGCTGCCACGCCACAGACTCGTGGTCTATATCTATCCATCCACTTCCTTTCCTCGCACGTTGGGAGAGCTGGTAACGAGGAGGCTGATGCCGCTGCAAACGCAGAACACTTGGCGACATTTCCGTCACCAAGGTTATTGCATTACTACTCCCGACACGAACGGCGGCAGCGGTTATCGCGGACCCCCGCCTTCACAGACAGGTTGCGAGGGTCAAACTCCCCCGTCCACTACCCCAGAGCGACAACACTCGGCCAGTGACACGCATGTACTCCACGACTGGCTTCTGATCTTCTGCGTGCCGCAGATGTGCAATTAAATTCTGGAGCTCAGTTGTTTCTTCTGCTCTCTTCCGACTTATTAGCAGTGCGAGATGAGGCTTACCTATGGTCTCCTGAGTCTCTCTGCGACAGCTGTAGAGGATTTCATCTTTTTGAACGATCTAAGATATCAGCCCTACAAGCCTTACTGGATGTTACGGCTTCTCCGGACGTCGCCGCCCTAGAGACAAACACCGAGACTTAGTGCTCCCACCTGCACTAACAAAAGGCACTCTTGCTATCTACTGACTCCCTCCTCGCAATGATTTCTCTTTATGATTTATTTATTCATTTATTTATTTTAAGAATTACTCACAGCGCCATCAAAGGCATTACAGGGTAGGGGTAAGCACCGTATAAGTGAGTTTATACATCAAATATAACCAGTGACAACAAAAATGTGGGCACAAAAATGAGTGAACTATATATGTTGCAGGAACTTGATTGCGGCAGCAATGGTTACCGCTTCAAGAGCCTCAATGACATTGTCGACAGTACTGCCTCCTGGCGCACAAAGGACGAAACAGTGGGCTTTCGGCGGAGGCGTGGCGTAGGCCACCGACGGTATGGTTGAGCCCTGGCTCCCACTGCGAAACGCTGTAGTGCCCGGGCGACGAACTGCGGGCGCTCCTTCTGGAATCCGAGGTGGGCTGTATCCAAGGTTTTCATTGGAGAACAGGTCGCAGGTGGACAGCAACGTAGCCTCTTTCAAGATTGTTTTATTTCCAGATGAATCTTCAAACGTTATCTGTACACAAATTATATACAGAGATGATCATGCGTATGTACAGTGCAAGATGTTATGTACAGTGAAACTAACTTATTTGCGTATGCAGTGATGCACAGTGCAAAAATTGTACAACAAGGACGGGAGATTCATAAACTTTGAGACGGTAAAGGCTATAGACGGTAAACATATAAACGGTAAAGGCTATATCTACAAACAAGGAAGCCTTTCACAATAAAAGGTGATGTTTCTTCATCCACATGTGAGGACAGTTTGCTTTTGTCCTCAAGAAGAATATTTCACAAAAAGGATATGTTTCTAATAAAGAAAAGAAGAATTCACACTGTAGTTTCACTGTAGTACAAGCGCTTGACCACCTCCTTAGTAGGGGACGAAAGGCATGGACACTTTTGTTTTTCACAATAATGAATCGCATCGCAGGAAAACCTCCTCTCCCAAAAACACTATTTCTTCATTAAGATGCATAAGCATTACGTTTCTTTAATGATGTAGCAGAGAAAACATGAATCTGAGGGCGTCCCCTTAGATGAGTCAATCCCCTCCGCTTCCATAAGACGAAGGCGCTGATAGCCATTACGAGTTCGACAAAGTTATCCCTGTGGCGAGACTTCCACCGCATACTAATTTGAAACATACTGGTAACCATGCGCCAAATGTGCGTGCTACTGTGCATTCATGAAAGACATGGTTCAGCGTTTCGACGCGGCCGCATTGCGGCCATGTCGTGGAGGGTGCCACGGCCCACGCCGCAAGGCGGTCAGCCATTGGTAGAGCCTCCCATTCCCTAAACTAGTTTAGACCACGGATTTCGAGGGGGAGGGAGGTGTTTATAAGAACCCAACGTCTTTTCGCGCGGCATTTCTGGCACTGTTCCTCAGTCAGACTTTTGAAAGCTGTATGTTCACTCATGTCAGTGGGAGATATTTCCATCAGTTTTCGATCTCGAAAATCGTTTCGCCATTGTTGCAAAGATTTTATCACATGCGTGTAATACGGCGGAGGATATTCACCGGCTGGTCCCGTTTCGCTTGTTAAACAGAACATTCTTCTAGAGCTACCTCATAGATATACTAGGAGTTGCCTGCCTCGATATGATGAGTTGTCTAAGAGTGCCCAGGTGCTTTATGGAGCCAACATGCGGCCCATTACATCAAGGCTTGGCATACTGGGCCCTTCCCATTTTACTGGTAGGCTGACCAAAGCTCTAGCAACAGCTTCCGCTTGGCCATACTAAAAAAAGAAGCCACACGCAGTGTCCACTCTCAGCAAAACCCGACGAGGTGGTCAAGCAATTCTGGCTACATAAAGCAGTGGCACTGTTATGCTGAATTTAATTAGATAAGCTCTTTCAGTAAAAGGTAGTTGAAAGGTTCTGGCGACTACAATGCGTCTGTCCACTTTGTGTTGGATTACTTTCCATATGGTGCGGGCTACCTCACCAGTCGAAAGGAAAGTTACACCTAAGGCTTTAACTCCTTGGACGATTTGGACGCCTTCAGAAAACTATTCAATGTGCACTCTATAGCACAATGCCTTGCTTTTTCCGGGATTAAGACGTGCCCACGACAGGTAACTATACATGTTAAATATTCGCAAGAAGGCTCTATAGCTATCTATGTTCCGAATAAACAACGAGATGTCATCGTCGTATGCCGCTACTTTGACTTCGCCCAAGCCTGGGAGAAGAAATTCGCGTATCAATGTGCATTTGTGTATTTGTTGCAATAATGGATCTCAGCATAGTATAACGAGTATTGCGAACAGAGAAAAGCCTTGTCAAATTCCCCTGATTACTGCGATAGGTTACATGTATAGCCATTCACTACTACTGACGTTTCTAAGTCAGTGTAGAGCAAGCCGAGAACGTCGGTTAAACGGGCTGGGAAGTCGTAACACTACAACAAAACGAATAGATTGTCCCATTCTACGCGATCAAAAGCTTTTTTTTCTTGGTCAAAGGAAACAAAATTCCAGATATTTGTGTTCTTATAGCGTACGCGGACAAATCACGAGTCAACGCAAGCAAGAAATAAATAATATGGCCTGGAACACAACATGTTGGATTGGATGAGCTTTTTTTTTTTGGTCTTCCAAAACACAAATCACTGTGTTGCGGGCCACTCCCACGTGGGAACTGAGATGCCGAGCTTTTCAGCCGCCTCGCGGGCTTGTTGGACAGCCCAGAGCGATCTGCCGAGGACGAGCTGCGGATTGCCGCCTTCCATCTCACAGGGGTGATATTCGAGAAATGAGCGAATTTGGTACACTGCCTGAGCATGTGTTCTATTGAAGCTATTTCCCCACTATGTGGGCAAAGATTACTTGGGTATAGGTCAGGGTACATGATGTGTAACATTTTCAAAATAGGGTAAATCCACGTTTGCAAAAGCCTTAATGTAAGTGCTTGGGGCCGAGTTGAATTTTTGTTAGGTGGAGGGAAAATTCTTCTAGACAGATAGAAATGTTTAGTGAGCTCGTTATATGTTGTAGGAATTTCCCGGTTATCCCCTTCACCAGTAGAACACATGCGTGGGGAGGTGTGGTTGGAGAAGTCTCGCGCAGCGTTTTGTGCTGCTTCATTGATATTCGGAGGGGAGTCGGTGATTTGTCCAAGATGAGCTGGAAACCAACTCAGAAAATGATGCGTCATGTCCTTGCCATGTAGAATTTTCAGCGTTTCTTCTGAGACCATCTCCTTTGCAAAGGCCCGTAGTGCTGCCATGAAGTCACGGTAGACGACTTCAATTTTATCCAGTTTGAGTGCTAAGGCAATGGCCACCTGTTCCGCAATGATTAGGTCTTTCGTTCTGACCATCGCTGAGTTGACGACACGGCCAGCCCCATCGACCACCACTGCCACAAAAGCTTTCCCATTGGTGTAGAAGCCGCGTCAACAATCACGACCCCTTGTTCCTCGTTTGAGACTTCAATTATAGACCTTGCCCTCGCTACTCTTCTTCCGATGTTGTGTTCTGGATGCATGTTTCGTGGTATAGGAGATACCGTGGTATTCTCTCAGATGTTGTCCGGGATATCATTTTACTTCAGTCTAATCGACATTGGGTGTAGGCCCAGCTCCTGCAGAATCATTCTCCCCGACGTTGTTGTAGATAACCTTGTAAACTGTGTTCTCTTTTTGTCTTCTGCTATTTCTTCGAGCGTGTTGTGAATACCAAGTTCAAGTATACGCTCGCTGCTGATGTGTATGGGTAGGCCCAGGACCTTCTGGATAACTTTCCTGAGGAGCACATTCAGTATCTCGGACTCTGCTTTAGACCAGTTGTGCATTGCTGCCTCATACGTGGAGTGGCTTAAAACAAGCGCATGCATCAATCAGATGAGGTTGTCTTCCTTGATCCCATTTCTTTTGTTGGCCACTCTGCGTATGAAGTGCACCACACTGGCTGTTTTCCAAGTTAACTACAGTATAGATTTGCTGTTAGCACCGGTAGACTCTATCAACATGTCCAGGACTTTAATGGAGTTGACCCTCTGGATCGCATCCCCTTGATTTGTACAGAGGTGGATGTCTATCTGGTTTAATGGCTTCTGTCCACTGGGCTTCGGTCCCTGGTGTGTAGTCCGATACAGTAAAAGTTCTGACTTGTTCAAGGAGCACTTGAGCCCAGAAGGATGAAGGTACTTTTTTACAGTGTCTATCGCCTCTTGCAGGGCGCTCTCAATCTGCCCTTCGATCCCCCCTGTGCACCAGATGTTAATGTCATCTACGTAGATGCTGTGCTTCAATCCTTCGATGCTCGATAATTTCTTTGACATTGCAATCATGGCAATGTTGAACATCATTCGTGAAATCGCTGCCCCTTGCGGCGTGCCCCTCGCTTCGGGTTCAATTGCTGTGGTATAGATATCTGCAATCTTCATCCCGGCTTTCCGATCTGTAAGAAAGAACCATACGTAGTCATAAAAGGTCATTTAGAAAAAAATTATTTACAGCATGTACAGAACACAAAGGCTTTATACCATTCCAGTAACAGGGCATATACACTTCGGCACATCTATATTTCACGACTAACATCATTACGTTACAGTGTAGACAGTTGCTCTAATATACATGACAATGTTCGTATATATGTACACAAAACCTTAATGCTATAACATGATACAATGGTAAACCAATACAATAGATGCATTGAAACACCATATGTAACAAATGAAATCATATAAAACAACTCAACGGGCGGTGGTTAGCACCAAGTCGGTCGAAAAATGAGTTGTATCCTTTCGTGTTCCACCTTGACGAAAGCTACACGACCAATGCCACAGAAACTCTTGCTCCCCGAGGAAGAAAAGCTCCTCGGAGAGGAACGCGAAGATCTCTCGTCTCATTCTCCCCAGTATCGGCCACAAAGCACGCCGCCGGCAATTGGCAGCTACGGTCTCACATCGGTTTCTCCAAAGGCTGAGCAGTCCCGCAACTATTAACAGTGCGGCGAAGCGGCTACGCGGAAATCGGCCGTTGGACACGATAGTTCGCACACCCTGTCCCCGAAAACCAGCATTAACCGCACGCCAAAAAAAGGCGGGAAACCACAGATTCAAACGTCGCATGTCGATTGGTCTCTACCATGACGCAGTTAGGGCAAGTGGAAGTGCGAACCACCTGCCATCGCTGCAACCGATCTCGCGTGGGGAGCAAGCCCCAGCCCAACCTCCAGACAAAGTCTCTGAGATGCACTGAGTTATTGAGTTATTGGTTTCCACTCTGAGTTATGGGGCACTCTGAGTTATTGGTTTCCAAGCGTAGTTCATTACAGATTGACGATGCTGGGGCACCAAGGGCCGTAGAAGGGCGGCCATTGTGTCCACCACTTTAGAATCGGCCACCTCTATTTCTGGGCACGTAGCTTCCAAACATCGGTGAAATGCCAGAAGAGCTTGATACAAAGATGGGAATTCAGTTGATTGGGGACCTTGGTTTATTTGGCTATCCGGCAAGAAGACACGTAGTGATGGCCCCAGATGGTAGCGAGCCAGTGTCTGAGCGGGCATGCCATCATTGCTTAGTATTCGCAATAGAGTGCGGAGGCACAATGTAGAAGCCGTGAAGGAAACGTCGGGGAATGCAAAACCGCCTTGATCTCGCAGTTGAGCTAACGCTGGACGCGATAACAATTCTGCGCCACCAGACCAAAAAAATGAACTGATGCAGCTTTGCGCTTTCCTGCAGACGTGGAGCGGTGGTTTAACAGAATGGCAAAGGTACCAAAATTTTCCTAGGTACACCGTTTGAGTTAAGTATCGGCGTTCCAAGAGGGGGAAGTACCTGGCTGCTTTGATATCACTTAGAAGAGTTTGTACAACGGATGACCAGGTGCAATCCTGTATACCAAATGCAGTGAAAGTAACTCCGAGTATTGAAATCTCAGAAGACTACTGTAAAGGCGACGTGATGTTGATACGAGCGCTGGGGTTGCCAATGAAAAAATACTGATTGATTGATTGATTGATTGATTGATTGATTGATTGATATGTGGGGTTTAACGTCCCAAAACCACCATATGATTATGAGAGACGCCGTAGTGGAGGGTTCCAGAAATTTTGACCACCTGGGGTTCTTTAACGTGCGCCCAAATCTGAGCACATGGGCCTACGCCATTTCCGCCTCCATCGGAAATACAGCCGCCGCAGCCGGCATTCGAACCCGCAACCTGCGGGTCAGCAGCCGAGTAAATGAAAAAAAATACTGGCTTTTAGAAAAGTTTAACCTTGCACCGAAGATAATACCGAAATCATGGAATGTATCAAAAGCATGCTGCAGCGACTGTTCATTATGTACATATAGAGTAATATCGTCTGCATCTGCAGTGACCTTTACTTGAGTGTTACCGGGTAGAGGTAAGCCACGAATCTGCGGGTGATGTTCAACGGCCCTTAAGAAGGGTTCTAATGCAAGGATAAATAACACTGGGGAGAGCGGACACCCTTGATGGACCCTATGCGTGACTCTAAATGCGTGAGTCTCACGGGAATCCAAGTAAAGGGTACTTTCTGAATTAGTGTACATCGCGTGGATGAGGTCAATGAACTTATCCGGGAATCCGTATGCATGTAAAACATTTAGTATGTAGCGATGTTCTATGAAATCAAAAGCTTTCTCTTGATCTAATTAAACCAACAGTCCTTGCGCACATCGGCTAGTGGTGTATTGAATGATGTCACACGTTAACCACGTATGGGTGTGTAGTTCTCGGCCCGGAACAGAACAGACCTGGTAGGAGCGATTAATGTTGCAAGAGATGGACTGAATCGGCGCACCAAAATGTTGGCCAAGAGCTTGTAATCTACATTGAGCAGGGTAATGGGGCGCCAATCTTCTGGTCGCATGGACATTGGGTCTTTCTTGGGAACTAGTGTTGTACGGCCTTTGTGAAAAGAGGTTGGAAGTGTAATATCTTGGAAACACTTGCGAATGATGCGTGACATAGTTGGACCAATGATAGGCCAGAACTGTATATAAAACTCTGCAGGGAGTCCGTCAGGCCCTGGGGCCGATCCCTTTTTCATTGCGTCCAATGCGCCCTTGATTTCGTCATCGGATGGCGGTGATAGCAGGACGTCATTTCACATGTTGGAATCATGAGGTAAATCTTTTAGCAGAGGATGCGAAGAAACGGATCCTGGGTAACAGACTTTATCACCAGATTGAGCTATTGACTGAAAGTGTTGAGTGAATTCCTGAAAGTCGCGCGTACCCACAGCAGCTGGGGCGGGGGAGCTCAGCGAGTGGGCAGGCGAGCCTGGTGGACAAAGCAGAGCTCTGCGTGCATACCTTAGCACCTCAGTGTGCGCACACGGTGAACGTCTACAGCGCCAAGCTGAAGCCGAGAGTGAATAAGCGCGCATAATACGTTGGTACCGTTCAACGAGCTCCTCTTGCCATGCCCGAATTACAGTGGAAAAACTGGGATCTCGATTGGCAATGCGTATCTTCTGGATTAAGAATGACGCATCTTTCGACAAACGGGTGCAAAGTCCTCTGCCCGACGCACTGCAATGATGGCGCCACTGTTCTTTGAGGCGATCCCAATCAGCCACATCCGCCCCAATGAGCGATGTGCGTAACGCTCGGGATAATTTCTCCGTAGCCTCAGAGTCCTGGAGGACGCGGCAATCGAGACACCATGGTCTGTAAATCGTTGGCGTCCCCGCTGGCAGGCGGAGAGAGAACATAACCGGCCGATGGTCGCTAATGAACACTGGTGTCGGCGGCAATGACATTACCCCGGTGTCGTGAACGTAGGTAATGAGACTGGGGAATGCATACACGCGATCAATTCGGCTGCTCGACGCTGCTCGGCGCCAAGCATAGGCATAATTTCTGCCATGCACACTTTGATGAATGTCACTCAATGCCAACTGCTGCACTAGACGTTCGAGTTCTCTGACATTACAGTTTGACCGGCCGCGACCCGGACCTCGAACATCTGCGTGTGAGTCTCAGACACAATTGAAATCCCCTAAAAGTACCACATGTCGGGAATTCGAAAGGAACGCACAAAGAGATTGGAAGAACGCATTTGAGTTCACAAGTGCCGCTGGGCCATACACGGCAACAAATCTTATTCTTAACGAAAAAAAGGTGCAGTCGAACGCCAGCACGCGTCCGAAAGCATCGAAGGAAACATGATGGTCACGTAAAAGACCTCGGTTAAAAATAGTGACGCCGACGCCAGTCGAACGCGTGCTCTGTAAACCGAGATACTTGCCCGGATCTATCACTGACTAAGAACATTTCCTACGCAACATGGGAAAACTTAGAAGAAACGCTCGGCAGTGATGACTGTCTCCTCGGAATCACACTCTCCGGCAACATAGGCCGTAGAACATGGAGCCAAGCTAAGCTGACAGATTGGACAGCCTTCCGCTCACAGGTGATCCCCTCTGTGCCAGGGGCGGGAGGATATACGGGGTGGGCAAAACAGCTCCTTGCAGCCAACTCCAAGTGTCTTAAAACTCTAAAGACAACGGAAGACACCCCCGCCGTCGATATGTACCTGCTCCACCTTTGGGACGCCCGCAGAAGCTTAACTAAATGTTGGCGGAAAAACAAATTCGGCCGCAAGCTTAAACTTAGAATAGCCAAGTTGAGTAAGCAAGCGGATGAATGTGCTGCACAACTGAACGAATCCAATTGGACAGAACGGTGCAATGTTATAGCTAAAGAAATGAATACAAAGAAAGCATGGCGCCTTTTTCGAACTCTCGTGGACCCCACCCAAACCCGAGGAGAAGCGCAAAAGCAGCTCCGTCGACCCCTGCACAGTTTTCAGGGAACCAACTCCCAGCTGGCTGATGATTTGTGTGCTAGATACCTATGTCGCACCACGGATCCCAACAGGAACGCATATGAATACGCAGGTAGAGAAAACAGTCAGCTCAATGCCCCTTTTGAAATGTGCGATCTGAAAGCAGCACTGAAAAAAATGCGCAGGGGCAGTGCCCCGGGCCGAGGCCTGATCACGGTAAAACTGTTAGCAAATCTGTCAGATGATTCTTATCGGCATCTATTGCAATACATTAACGCGATCCGGGATGGCCAACCACTGCCAACTGAATTGAAAACGGCAGTTGTCACATTCATCCCCAAACCAGGCAAGCAAAGCAGCACGGACAACCTCAGACCTATATCATTAACTTCATCCTCATCATCAGCCTGGCTACGTCCACTGCAGGACAAAGGCCTCTCCCATGCTCCGCCAGTTAACCCGGTCCTGTGCTTGCTGCTGCCAATTTATACCCGCAAACTTCTTAATTTCATCTGCCCACCTGACCTTCTGTCTCCCCCTAACCCGCTTTCCTTCTCTAGGAATCCAGTTAGTTACTCTTAATGACCAGCGGTTATCCTGTCTACGCGCTACATGCCCAGCCCATGTCCATTTCCTCTTCTTTATTTCAACTATGATATCCTTAACCCCCGTTTGTCCCCTAATCCACTCCGCTCTCTTCTTGTCTCTCAAGGTTACACCTACCATTTTTCTTTCCATTGCTCGCTGCGTCGCCCTCAATTTAAGCTGAACCCTCTTTGTGAGTCTCCAGGTTTCTGCTCCGTAGCTAAGTACCGGAGAGATACAGCTGTTATATACCTTCCTCTTAAGGGATAATGGCAATCTACCAGTCATAATTTGAGAGTGCTTGCCGAATGTGCTCCACCCCATTCTTATTCTTCTAGTTACTTTAATCTCGTGGTTAGGCTCTGCGGTTATTACCTGCCCTAAGTAGACATAGTCTATTACAACTTCAAGTGCACTATTACCTATCTCGAGGCGCTGTTCCTTTCCGAGGTTGTTGCACATTACTTTCGTTTTCTGCAGATTAATTTTAAGACCCACCTTTCTGCTCTCCTTGTGTAACTTCGTAATCATGACTTCCAATTCGTCCCCTGAGTTTCTCAGCAATGCAATGTCATCGGCGAAGCGCAGGTTACTAAGGTATTCTCCATTAACTCTTATCCCTATCTGTTCCCATTCTAGGCTTCTGAAAACCTCCTGTAAGCACGCGGTAAATAGCATTGGGGAGATTGCGTCCCCCTGCCTTACACCATTCTTGATTGGTATTCTGTTGCTTTCTATATGAAGCACTATGGTAGCAGTTGACCCCTGTAGATTTCTTACAGAATGTTTATATATACTTCATCTACGCCCTGATTCCGCAGTGTCTGCATGACGGCTGATATTTCTACTGAATCAAACGCCTTCTCGTAATCTATGAAGGCTATGTATAGTGGTTGGTTATACTCTGAGCATTTCTCTATTACCTGATTGATAGTATGAATGTGGTCAATTGTTGAGTAGCCTGTTCGAAATCCTGCTTGTTCCTTTGGTTGATTGAATTCTAATGTTTTCTTTACTCTGTTAGCAATTACTTTTGTAAATAGCTTGTACACTGCAGAGAGCAAGCTGATCGGCCTGTAATTCTTCAAGTCCTTGTCATCTCCTTTCTTATGTATTAGGATGATGTTAGCGTTCTTCAAAGACTCTGGTACCCTTCCCGTCAGGAGACACCTCGTAAACAGGGTAGCTAGTTTTTCTAACACAATCTGTCCTCCATCTTTCAGCAGATCTGATGTTACCTGATCCTCACCAGCAGCTTTGCCTCTTTGCATGCTCTCAAAAGCTTTTCTGACTTCTATCATTACTGGTGGGGTGTCATCTGGGTTACTGCTAGTTCTTATCGTATTAAGGTCGTGGTTGTCTCGGCTACTGTACAGATTTCTGTAAAAGTCCTCCGCTATTTTGATTATTCTATTCATATTGGTAGTTATTTTGCCTTCTTTGTCCCTTAGTGCATACATCCGACTTTTGCCTATCCCAAGTTTCCTCTTCACTGCTTTGAAGCTTCGTCCGTTTTTCAGAGCGTGTTCAATTCTCTCCATGTTATACCTTCTTACATCGCATACTTTACGTCTATTAATCAACTTCGAAAGCTCTGCCAGTTCTATTTCGTCTGTTGTACTTGACACTTTCATAATTTGACGCTTCTTAATTAGGTTCTTCGTTTCCTGGGAAAGCTTGCCAGTGTCCTGTCTAACTACTTTGCCTCCAACTTCCACTGCACACTCCGTAATGATACTCGTCAGATTATCATTCATTGTATCTACGCTAAGGTTGGTTTCCTCACTAAGGGCCGAGTACCTGTTCTGCACTGACACTCTGAATTCCTGTACTTTCCCTCTCAGTGCTAGCTCATTGATTGGCTTCTTGCGTATCAGTTTCTGTCGTTCCTTCTTCAAGTCTAGGCGAATTCAAGACCGTACCATTCTATGGTCACTGCATCGTACCTTGCCAACCACTTCCACATCCTGCACGATTCCTGGGTGTGCAGTCATTATAAAGTCTATTTCGTTCTTATTTTCGCCATTAGGGCTCCTCCATGTCCACTTGCGTTTTTCTAGTTTTCGGTAGAAGGTATTCAAAATCCGTAAATTATTGCGTTCTGCGAATTCTACTAGTAGCTCTCCTCTGGCGTTTCTAGTGCCGATGCCATAATCTCCTACTGCCTGGTCCTCAGCCTGCTTCTTCCCTACCTTTGCATCAAAGTCGCCCATCACTATAGTATACTGTGTTTTTACCTTACTCATTGCTGATTCCACGTCTTCATAGAAGCTTTCAACTGAAGCGTCATCATGGCTGGATGTAGGCGCGTAAGCCTGTACTACCTTAATCTTGTATCTGTTATTCAGTTTAATTACAATACCTACCACCCTTTCATTGATGCTATAATATTCCTCTATGTTGCCAGCTATGTTTCTGTGAATTAGGAACCCCACTCCCAGTTCTCTTCTATCTGCCAAGCCCCGATAGCAAAGGACGTGCCCATTCTGTAGCACCGTATAGGCCTCATCTGTCCTCCTAACCTCACTGAGCCCTATTATATCCCATTTAACACCCTCTAGCTCCTCGATTAGTACAGCTAGACTTCCCTCACTAGATAAGGTTCTAGCGTTAAACGTTGCCAAGTTCAGGTTCGCATGGCGGCCTGTAGTCCAGAGATTCTTAGCACCCTCTGCTGCGTTGCAGATCTGACCACTGCCGTAGTCTGTTGCTTCGCAGCTGCTGAGGACTGAGGGCCGTGAGTTATTTGGCGTATCCATGTGGGAGGTAGTGGCCAGATACTGCACCAGGGTGGCCAATCCTTCTCTGGTGAGGGAGTGCGTTCCCGGCGGTGGTTACCGGTGAGGCCGCACCTCAGGCCTCTTAATGCAGTTCCATCAACTCGCGTTTTTTTTTTGTTTTTTTTCGGTTGGGAACGGCGCGGCACCGGGCACGTGGTCCGACTGTTGTTGTTTTCACAGATTCACACTGTTTTCCGCTCCTAAAATTTAAAACTTTCGCTTGTAATCGCAGTATTTGTAGCGGTTGAACTCCTTGTATCTTCACGAACAAATAGACACCACTATGACCCTCCTAGGACCAAAATTGCTAAAGTTATAGGTAGATATGTGCAGAGCTCACTTACCCGTGCTGTTGACGCGGCCGCTCCCGCTCCCGCAGTTGGAATAATCTGTGCTTATTGGCTAAGAGGTGGAGGAGTGGAGGAGCAGTTCCGGTGGACTTAATTCGCTGTGGAAGCTGTTTCACCAAACCCAGCTCAAGCAGTGACAGCAGTCCGGCAACACTGAGTGTGTCTTCTGAATAAGTTTCTTTTGACGCTCTCAGTTGAATTGGGCGCTCGCGGTTTTTTCTACGGCTATCTCCGGATTTTAACGATTCAATTGAGACCTGATTTGTCGTCCTGGGGTGTGTAAAAGCCGAGATATGACTCGTTGTCCTCAAAGTGGTTTGGTCCCACACAAGATGGCGGCCTCCATATGGTCATAAGGTGGGAAAAATTTCTTGTGGGTTTGTTTTCGCCGGTCAGAAACTGGTAAGATTGAGCTCAGAGCACGAAATCTTCCTTCTGCGTGCTTTAATAATGTTACCAATATTTGTTGTGATCTTTTGCTTTTTCATTCAATCTTTGAGCTCGAGGGGGCAGGTGCTAAAGTCCCCTGTCAACATGGCAGCCCCCATAGGGCGGATACACGTGTTACCCGCAGTTGATTTTTGGTGGAGAAAAACCGTTTTTTCCCACATATTCAAGATAAGATGGTAGCGGCGAGGCTCCGGAACGTCCCAAGAAGAATCGAGGGTGGTTTTAAAGGTGCGTAGTAGCTTTTCTTGCGGAATTCCTGATTTGATCGAAGTGGAGCCAGTGGTTGCTGTTGTTAGGCCTAACCGAAGTATGAGTCGTTAATCTCTCAAGTTGTAACTGATTTGGGTGGCTGAACCGTGCTCCTCGAAGTGCTCCGAAGCCTCATGAAACCATGCGAGGAAATTTAGACTATCCCTCACAGTTTTAACGGGGATTTGAGGTCCGAAGGCTGAGCTGTTGTGGAACCGCTCAAGCAACCCGGGCCCCCTGGTGGAGGAATCTCCTCATTAACTTCAAGTGCCGGCAAATTGATGGAAACAATGGTTAGAGACCGTCTCGCCACGTACCTCGAGAGCAAGGGGCATTTCGCAGATTCCATGTTTGGCTTTAGGCACCACCTGTCTGCGCAAGATATCCTCTTGCAACTAAAACGAGACCTTATCCAACCCATTCCCTCGACGCACAACCACAGAGCAATCCTTGCAATCGACCTTATAGCGCATTCGACAATGTTAAACATGAAAGCATCCTGAAGAACTTGAGTAGTGTCCATTGTGGTAAGAAAATATTTGCCTACATCAGAGACTTGCTCTCTGAAAGACTGGCGTTCATTCGCATAGATAACGAGGAACATGGACCATTCAAAATGGGGACGCGGGGAACCCTGTAAGGAGCTGTCCTGTCTCCGCTGCTATTCAACATTGCCATGATGAAGCTCCCGCAAGCATTGGCAGTAGTGGAAGGAATATATCATGCAATATACGCCGATGATATAACAATCTGGACGAATCGGGGCAGTTTAGAAGAAATTGAAGACCACCTGCAGCAGGCCGCCTCCATTGTGGAGGACTATGCGGCCCAGTGTTGGTTGCAGTGCGCTCCAACCAAATCTGAATTCCTGCATATCAGCGAAAACATTAAAGATAGGACGACCCTGAACTTGATGGTATCAGGATCAACAATACGAGAGGTTTCAGAACTACGAATCCTTGGCCTTCTGATTCACAACAGAACAAAAAACAGCACCACGCTAGACAAGCTACGGAAAATTGGAGAACAGGTAGGGCACATGATCCGCCGAGTGTCAAACAAGCGCGGGAGGCTCGAAGAAGGGACGCGATTCGGCTCGCCAATGCTTTTGTAACTAGCAGGATTCTATATTCAATACCGTACTTACGAATGACTAAACACGAAGAGAACAGAGTCGATGCTATTCTTAGGAAAGTAATTAAGCGCGCACTTGATTTACCCATCAGCACTTCCAATCAGAAACTCTCTGCATTGGGAGTCTTTAACTCTATGCAAGAGCTCCAAGAAGCCCACCTCACAAATCAATATACGCGTCTTACGCAGACGCCCCCCGGGCGGCGCCTACTGGAGGAGGAGGAGGTAAAACTTTATTAGACCAAGGGATTTGGGCACTTACGTCCCAGGGTCCCCGCACGACCCCACTGCGCTATGCGTTCATGAGTTCATGCAGTTCCATAACGTGGGCGGCCCGGTCAGTGGCGATTTTCTGCTTGGCCGGGTCCGTCGAGCGCAGCAAGGTCTCCCATTCCTCCCATGTGGCCAGTGGCTCCGGGCCCCGCGAGGGAGGGTCCGCCGGGCATTCCATGAGAATGTGGGTAAGGGTAGCGTGGGGGTGAGTGCATTGAGCACAGCACGGGGCGTACGCTCCCGGGTAAATGTGGGATAGAAAATAGGGGGAGGGAAGGGTGAGGGTCTGAAGGCGACGCCATAATATTTGGTGAAAATTTTTGAGGGATCGGTGGGGTGGTGGGTATAGCTGGCGTTCGGCGCGATATGACTGGGTCATCTCGTTGAACGAATGCATGCGCTCCCTGGAAGAGCCCGACTCCGATTCCGCCGCCGCCCGGTTGATGAGACCTCGGGCGTGGTCATTGGCGGCTTCATTGCCGGGATTTCCAGAGTGCGCAGGCACCCAGATCAGCTCCACATGGCGGGCCGGGTTTTTGGTGGGCGAGCTGAGAATTCTGAAAGCGCTCTCGTGGACTCGTCCTCGCGCGAAATTTAGGATCGCGGTTTTCGAGTCGGAAAAGACGTACCGGGCATCAGTGTGTGCGAGGGCAAGCGCGATCGCCGCTTCTTCCGAGGATTCCGGGGTGGATGCAGGAGGAAGGTGGCGAGTTGCAATGGGTTGGAGTGTGCGATCAACGACTGCAACTGCCGCGTCGTCGCCCGTGCAAGCTGCATCCACCCATACGGCGTCCTCTTCAGAACCGTAGTATTTGTGGAGAGCTTTTGCACGGGCCTTGCAGCGGGCCGAATGGTAGGTAACGTGGGTGTTTCTTTGGAGAGGTTTAACTATTATCTGTGTGTGTATGGGTCGGGGTATTGGTAGAAGTGTGGGGTCGGCTGCTGGTATGTGAATATTGAGGGTGTTAAGTATGTAGCGTCCGGTGAAAGTCTGAGCTAAACGAGTGTATTGCGCTCGTCTGTGGGCCTCAGTGAGTTCGTGTGTGGTGTTATGGAGCCCAAGCTGAAGAAGTTTAGTGGTCTGTGTGTTAGGGGGGAGGTGTAAGGCCACCTTGTAGGCTTTACGAAGCATGGCATCCAGGGTGGCTATTTCTTCTTGTCGAAGTCGGAGATACGGGATTGTATAAAGGAAGCGGCTCAGTGGGAAGGCATGAATGAGACGACACAAATCGTGTTCCTTCATGCCATGGTGTTTTCCAGAAACTCTGCGGACGAGGTGCGAGAGCGCATCCGTCACCCGCTTGAGTTTCCGGATAGTGAAAGTGTTACGGTCGTTATTTTGGATGTGAAGGCCCAAGATTCGGATTGTGTCGACCTCTGGGATAGGGCGCCCGTCCAGAGTAACGGTGATGGGGGCAGTGGGAAGAGTACGTGGTGAAGGGCGTATGAGAAGCAGATCAGATTTTTCCGGGGAACAGGAGAGTTCAATGCTTTGTGCGTGTTGTTGTGTAATGTTTGCGACGGTTTATAAGGTTTCCTCTATGTCGCCATCACTACCGTGGGTGGTCCACAGTGTGATGTCGTCTGCATAGAGGGTGTGGTGAAGGTGAGGGATATTGTGAAGAGCGCGGGCTAAGGGAATGAGTGTGGCATTGAAGAGAAAAGGGGAAAGGACCGAACCTTGCGGAGTGCCTACACCACTGAGAGTATATGGAGGGGACGCATGGGGGCCCATATGAACCTCGGCCATGCGTCCTGATAGGAAGGCTTGTATGTAGGCGTACATACGAACGCCCACATTGAGGGGGGAGAGAGCCGCCATGATCGCTCGGTGTTCTACTCGATCAAAGGCCTTGGTTAAGTCCAGGGCCAAGACGGCTTTAGTATGAGCGGGGATGAGAGGATCAAGAATGCCGTGCGTCAGTTGAAGCATGGCATCTTGGGCGGAGAGACACGGGCGGAAGCCCACCATGCTGTGCGGGTATAGGTTGTGGTCGTGCATGTGTTGAGTCAGTCTGTTTAAAGCAACGTGCTCGAGAAGCTTCCCGAGACACGATGTGAGTGAAATGGGGCGGAGGTTTGATATGGTAAGGGGTTTGTTAGGTTTAGGGATGGATACAATCTTGGCATGGCGCCAGGATTGCGGCAAGGTTCCTTCCTTCCAGCATTTATTAAAGTAATCTGTAATCTGTGCAATCGATTGATCATCCAGATTACGGAGCATGGAGTTAGTTATCCCGTCTTTCCCCGGTGCAGAGCTTGTTAGGATGTTCTGGAGGGCCATATGGACCTCTTGCTCCGATATGTCGTTGTCCAGGGCTTCATTCGGGGCTCCCGTGTAGGGCGGGAGAGAAGAGGAGGTGCCGGGTGCCGTGTGTGTTGTGCGTAGTTGGTCCAGAAGGGTGTCAGGGGAAAGCGTGGAGTTGTGAAGTAGGCGTGTGATGTGATGTTGTGACGTTGTGCGTGAGTGTGTAGGGTCGATAAGGTGCCGTAGGAGGTGCCATGCGTACTTGGTAGAGAGGTTGCCAGCTATGCTGTTGCACACCTGACCCCAGTTGGAACGACACAACTCCTCGGCATGCGCAGTTATTTGTGTCTGTAGCGTAGCCAGTCGGCGTCTTAACGTTCTCTTATGTTTCTGTCGTTTCCATCTCTCCAGTATGCTGTGGTGCGCCTCCCAGAGGTGGGCTAAGCGAGTGTCCAATGTAGGGGTGTTGGGTGGTGTGGTAATTTTTTGTGTGCGTGCGGTTATATCATCTAGGAGAGATGAGACCCAATGATCAATGTCTTGTATCGGGGTATTGGGAAGTTCCCGACGAGCGGATCGGATAGCGTCCCAGTGAATCAGATTGTGGGTGAGGAGTCGAGGTCTGTGTGGTGTGTGAGGTATTTTTATGGCGATAATATAATGGTCGCTTCCAAGTGTGTGTTGTGTACGAGACCATGAGATATCTTTGAGAGAACGGCTGAGTGTGAGGTCTGGACTAGTGTCCATTGTTACGCTATTGCCGATTCGGGTTGGTGTGAGAAAGTTGTTATGTGTAGTGAGGCGCAAGTCTTGAATGGTAGTCCAAAGCCTGCGACCCCGTGCTGTGGTGTACCGATAACCCCAGTCTGTATGCTGAGAGTTAAAATCGCCGCCTATGAGTAGGGGGATTCGGCCCGCGATGCGGTGAATTCTCTGCAATAGCGCATCGAGAGTGGCCATGGCCTGGCGTGGGGTGTGGTAGATATTGGCTATAAAAATCGGAGGTGTGTTAAGTTTCGTGGGGATGAGTTCTATGAGGACGCACGGAGTGGAGGAGGTGAATGTGTGTTCTTGGTAGGTAAGGGTGCGATGAATAAGTGTGGACACTCGGGGAGTGTCAGTGGGGTCATAGTGTACTGCATGGTAACTTGGAAGTTTGGCTTGGTGTTGCGTGTCCTGTAACAAAAGAAGTTTGGGTATGGCAGGGAGGGCAGGTATTAAGAGCTGTAGCGGTGCGCGCTTGCCCCGAAAGCCGCGGCAGTTCCATTGGATTAGTGATAGGTGGGTAGAAGTATCACGACCCGCCATATTGGAGCGTGGGCGGAGCTAGGATTGGTTGTTGTTGCTGTAGTGGAAGTGAAATAGAAGGAGCAGGTGTGTGTGAGATGTAGGTAGAAGACCCCTCATGTGATGAGCTGGTAGTTTCGAGCCTCTGAAGGCGGGTCTCAAATTGCGTAAACCTAGTTTCTAGAGTTTGGGTTAGGCGTATGAATAGTGCATCCATCTGTTGCTCAAAACGAGTAGACAGCTGCTCGACTATCGTTAAAAATTTAGCTTCGATGCGCGCCTCCAACGCTACCAATTTGGCGTCAAATTTGGCTTCCAAGTTTCTTCGGTCAGCCTGATAATCGTCGACTGAGTCTCAACTGCGTTTCTTTTTAAGGGGGGGTGAGTAGTGTGTGGTGGGGCTGTTGGGTGACTGCGCAGTGGGTGGGGTGACTTGTTCTGGGGACAGCTGTTGCGAAGGAGGTGAGGGGGGAGTAGGGCTTTGTGTTAGAAGGGTTGTGAGACGGCTTACCTCCACACGCAGGGCCCGGAGCTCCTGGTCACGGGGGTCCGGGGCAGGCGGAGTGTTGGTTGCCGGTGGTCTGGTCTCATTGGGCGTCTTCAGCTTGTCCGCCCATGTAGGTTGGTCGGAACTCTTCGACTGCCCTTTTCGTTGGCCGGCATGTGGCTCAGAGCGTTTGGTGCTTGCACCGCGTAGTGAGTGGTCTACTCCTTCCTGTGATCGTGGTTCACGTGGTGATTTGGGCCTGGTTACTTTAGGTAGGTGCCGGTGCTTACACTCCCGGGTCCCCGACAGATGTGGGCCTTCGCAGATGATGCAGACTGGAGTACACGTTGGATTTGCCTCCTTCGGGTGTAATTGGCCACATCTGGGGCACCTGTGCGTCCTAGGTTGTATGCATACATCCGTGCAGTGGCCTATGGTCCGGCAGTTACTGCACGTCTCGACCCTTGGTGTATAGGGCGTGCACAGATGCAGTCCTCCACCATAAACAATCTTTCGTGGGACGGTGGCTTGTCCAAAGGTAATGAGAATCGATCGCGTGAGTCCCATTCGTCGAGCGTCTAGTATAGTTTCGTGGGGGTTGCGGGAGATCAAGTCCGCGAGTAGTTCTTGTGGTGATTCCTTCCAGTAGGCGTTAGTAATAACACCCCTGACTGAACCATCGGGGGGTGCGATGTATGCCGTCATGGCATACTCATGCTTCTCGTAGGTGATGTGCTGTAGCTGCACAAGCTTGAGCGCGTCCTTTTCATTCACCGCAGACACTGTGCAAGTGTTATTGACAGGGTGAATCCGAAGGGTCAGCGTAGATGGGTCGGTCAGCGCAGCGGCCTGCATGAGAGAGGTGAGGAGGTAGCGTGGCTGGAGCGTCGTAAGGTCAAGGCCTCCCTGGGAGCGGAACACCACTTTAAATCCGTCGAGTTGAAGGGGCGGTAGTTGCTTGATCTTTTTGGCGGTTGTATGGAAAACGCGCAGCTGCGTCGAAGAGCTCTGTAGCCCGGGAGTTGTGGCGGTCTGCGGAGTCTCGCGCGGCTGGCTCGGCGTCTCTCGCACAGAAGGATCGGCGTTCGTACCGTGGGTCGCGTTTCGTGTTTCCCGGAGGTTTGCCTGGGCTCTGAGGACTTGGGTCCAGTCCCGAGGGTCATACTGGCTTGGGTCCATGTCCGTGCCTTGTACTCGAACCTCCATGCTGGCCTAAGGTGAGGAGGCTGCGGCGCGACGCGTCGCAAGGCCTAGGACGGCGGTGGCGCGACGGGGCCTGGTTTTTGGGCCAGGTGGTCCTCCTGGGGCTCGCCGAAACCTCAAGAGGGGTTAGTGGAGAGCGCTCACCTGTATGAAGGCGTTCGTGTTGTTGAGAGCACTCGAGATACCAGCGATTGGCAATTTTCGCTGTCGCGGTACGGAGCCGAAGCGAAGTGCTGCTGCACTCCAAGACCTCTAGCGGCCAATCCCCTACTGGACCGCCTCTTGATCCGACACGAATGCGAAATCGAAAACGCGGAGGGTATTACTGAACTTTGGAGAACAAAACTCTGGGTGTCCCCGCTTCCCCGCAATATGACCAGGGAGGCGCACCAGGGTAGAAGGCAAGAACGCGCTGAGGCACTTGAACAACGGCTTGGCTCCCGTAATGGGGTCTATTACGTCGATGTGGCCGGGCCGTCACCTAGGTGATACTACATGGCGGCGGTAATACATCAACGAACGCAGGTGGGCGGCCTCACTTTCAAACCCACAAGCTCAAGTAAGGTGGAGGAGGTGGCCATTGCACTGGCAGTATCCCATCCAAACTCAAAACAAATAGTTACAGACTCTCAAAGAGCCTGCGAGAGCTATCTTGCTGGAGAAATCTCTCCATTGGCTAATATACTTTTAAAACTCAGCATCAGGAACCGCAATCCTACCCCAAAACGTCCTATATGGACTCCGGGACATCAGGGTCTACAGGGTAACGAGGCTGCACATGCAGCGGCCCGCGTGCTTACTTCCCGAGAAACTCCCCGTTCCCCTGATAGACCTGAACGTCCCACACCTTTAACACGGTTTTGAGAAATCAAAGAATACTACATTGAGCAACGCCGCTTGTATCCCGCACCAAAGAAGGGACTCTCGAAAACGGAGGAGCGCATCCTGCGGCGCCTACAGACAAATACGCTGCTCTGTCCAGCCATACTAAAATTAAATGATAAAGGTACCCCTGCAAATGCAGGGGTACCTTTATCAGGTGCGGGAGCCGGTGCCCCGCAAGTGGCTGAGTCATTTTTTCCGGCCAGGCGATCCACCGGAGGCTCGCGGCTTCCGGGATCGCGTCGAAGTCCGCAGGGGACTTCTGTCTCTGGTAGGGGCTTCTAAGTCACGAGTAGTTATCCGGTGCCGTTTGGAGCCCGGGTTCTTGAGCGAGGATGGTACAAAGGCGTCTCCACTGGCCTGGCTTATGTCACTGGGGCTGGTGTCTTCGTCAATTTGTAGGGGCGCCTCACTCGCGGTGTTGTTTGAGTCCTCGTAGATGCAGGCGACGTCGTCTTGAGATGTAGACTCCTCGATGACACCTGAACTTGTTGTCGACAGAGCAGCAACGCTAGGAGCCTCAGATGCAATATTTCCATCCGAGACGCCGTCCTCACGAGGTGCTTCGTCTTACGAGGGCTTGGCCTGCGATTCCTCAGAAATGGCCACGGGACACGGGGAACTTAATTTTTCAGTACCTGGAGGGATTATCAGGTCCGGAATCGTTGCGGACGCAGTGGGCGTCTGGTGCAGCGTCGCGATTTGGTGCACCTTGGTCGTGGTCGGTTACCGCGGCTCGCGTTGACGAATCGTCGCACTTGTTCTTAGATGGCGTTCCTGGTTGAAGTGGAAAGAAATCCTTGGATGCCGCCTCGGAATACGATGGCCTGATGGTGCAGGCCACGGTGGCATGCAGGTCCCCACAACGGCGACACGGCAGCGAGCAGCCTTTCCCGTCGTGGCCATAAACGCCGCACCTTCCACAAAACGGAGCTGTGCAGTTCATGCGGAAGTGCCCACTGTCTCTACATCGACGGCACACTCGCTGGATGCCTTTATAGTCACAGGTTACTCGCTGGCCCGTGACCTTGAGGTAGTTGGGCACCGGTGACGAAGCCTTCATTTCTATGCGGACGTATCGCGTCCCAGTGGTCACGGTTGGGTGCGATCCCATGAGTCCTCTGGTGATGTGCAGCACCTTCCCGTAGGGAGAGAGTGCTTGTGCGAGGACATCGCTGGGTACGCGGCACGGCACGAACAGGACGGTCAATTGGGTCACTTGGGGTCCCAGGGGTACGATGGCGACGCGCTCTCCTTGGATGATAAGGTGCGACGCGTCTACGATTTGGGCCAGTGCAGCCTCACTGTTGACGGTAACTTGGTAGTTCCAGCCTCCAAAGTGCTGAACGCAGTACACTTCTTCGATTCCTACTATTGAAGACGTCGCGTCAATGCGACGTCTTGCCAAGCTTGGAAATTCCTTCGAGTATGAATGAGTGGTAGAGGTTCTCGAACGCTTTTTCTATATCTAGGCACAGAATCGCTCTCACGTCTCTGGTTTCGTTGTCGATGACCTGGTGTTTGATAAGCTTCATTGCGTCTTGTCTGGATAGCTGCACCCTGAATTCAGCTATATTGTGTGTATAGATGTTATTTTATAAGTACTTTTTTATCCTGTGCAGTATGGCATGTTCAGCAACCTTGCCGATACATGATGTCAAGGATACTGGCCTCATGTTGTCCAAGTTAGAGGCCTTTCCTGGCTTAGGAATAACGCTCGTGTTGACCAGCTTCCACTGTTCTGGCACCCTGATTTCTTTTCTTGTTGCATTGATGACGTCACTCAGGGTCTCAATTGAATCGCCATCAAGGTTACGAAGGACCTTGTTTGATATACCGTCCGGGCCACAGGCCGACCTGCCGTTGAGATCATGCAAGGCTTTCGGATCTCTTCGATGTTAAAGTCCCCGTCAAGACCTTGATTGGGCGTGCCCTGGTACTGTCTACTTGGTGGTGCCGATCCTCTTTTGATTGGGAGTTATTTATGCACGAGCCGCTGCACGAATTGCTGTTCTGTAGAAAGCCCTTTCTCTTTATGCGAAATTCGAGCACTAACATGCTTTTCATTTGTTTTGGCGGTGTTTTCGTTGAGGAGGTGTTTTAACATATTCCATGTCTTGCCATTGCGCATCTGACCATCGAAGGAGTTGCAGATTTTGTCCCATTGCTGCTTAGATAGTGCGCGACAATGTTCCTCGACTGATCTGTTTACCTCCGCTATCTTCTTCCTCAGTTTTCGGCTCAGGCGCTGACCCTTCCAACGGTTCAGTAGTGCTTGCTTTGCCTAAAGATGAGCGAGCCAGCTATCCATTCTTTCAACCGGATAATCTGTGGTAATGATTGAGGAGACGGATTTGATGACCTCCTTATTCTGCTTGACCCACACCTCCAAGCGAGGTCCGTTGCCATCCTGTTCTCCATCCTCAACTTCCAGAACTTATCCCAGTCAGTGAAGTGGAATTCGGTCTGCTTCTTATGCTCCAGGGAGAAGGTAGTGGCAAGAATGCAGTGGCCACTCCCGAGGTCCACCGCAAGGTTCATACACTGGGCCTTCTTGATGTTCTTTACAAATGTGAGGTCTGTGGTGGAATCCCTGCAGAAGGATGTACCAGGCCTTGTTGGTAGGGTTGGGTCCGTGATTAGGGTGAGATCATGTTCACTGGCGCTTTGCCAAAGTCGATTTCCTTTTTCAGTTTTCTACTTGTAAGCCCATGTATGATGAGGGGCATTGAAATCAACTGCTATGACGAGTGAACATTTCCCGGTGATAATAACAGCTTTCTTTAGAATCGTCTTGAATTCACCCTTGCTTTTGTTCCTTTGGACTGCTATTTATGCTAAGAATAAAAATGCTCTGATGATTGCTGGTACTAGGCACGATCTCTACCATGACGTGTTCCAACTGGCCTGCTTCTATTTTCAGGTTGTGGGTTACGTGCGTTTGTTGCATACCAAGGTGCAGACTCCCTTCGCTTCGGTATCCCCTATTACAGGCCGGAATCCAGGCAGCGTTGCATGCAGTGAAAAGGTTCTTTGCAATAACATTATATGAGGCTTTTCTTGGCTACTCTTGATATACTGCTGTAGGGTCGCCTACTTTTTAAGGTAACCTATATAGTATCATTGCCAGATACGGAATGCTTCACCTAGTGCTGCCATCATGGTTATTACATGGGCCGCCTGGGATCGATGCTGCACCTGTCAACAGGGTTCGTATCATTAGTATTGGTGGCCGAAGAGGTGAGTTTGGTGCATGAGGAACCACTGCTGTGTGGTGCACATATGCTTCGACCTTTGTTATGCGCAAAGTAATATGCCCTTCCAGTTCCGCCACGCAAGTTATAGCCTGCCCATCTGCTCGTTAGGATTGGCTACTACCTTGCTGAGCGTGTCAAAGACCTCTTTAATATCTGACACGGTCGTTTGGTTGGCCTCCACGAGTTCTGTCATGACTGTCCTTTTTTGTGGTTCTCGAGTCACCCACGTTTTCAGCCGCAGGAACATCAACTGGCTGAGGCGTTGGCTGTGAGACTGCGTGCTGGTTAGCTCAGTGAGATCTTTATTTCCTTTAAATGAGCTATCTCATTAGGTTTTGTAAGCCTCGCGTTTTCTTGCTCTAGCTGTGCGATTCTATCGTGCTCTGGCAGCTTACCTGTCATCACCTCTGCCGCGCCGTTGCGCACTCGCTCAGCCCAGCTGCCTTTCTGGGTAACTGCAGGCGTCCTCCCCGTGCTGAAAGCCATGATATCGAACTTCACGCCAGGCAACTGACCATTCGGGTGCCGTCCAGGCTGCTCTTGACCCAGATAGCGATTTTGAGAAGTCGAGCGCCCCCGTGATTGGGAGTAAGCTTTTGGTCTAGAACCTCTTCTGGAACGCGACCCCCCCCCCCTCTAGAGTGGGGTCACCTTTCTTGTTCTTCTGTAGTCTGTGTGTTTAGGGTCCCGAAGGGTGGAATCAGCTGCTCAACGTTGATGTCTGGACTCGATGTCACTGATGTGCCTCGGGCATCTGCGGCTGCTTGCAATCTTTCCCAACGTCTGCGTCTGACAACGTATGGCACTAAAAACCTGTTCTTGCACTCGTTGTCTGCCGTGGGATGGTGACCGTCGCACAGCCTGCATCTTGGATTGCACTGGTGCAGCTTATCTGCGTTCTTGATCTCGCAGCCTCTGCAGATGGTTTCAGCTGGGTTCGGACAGACGTCAGACCGATGTCCCAGCTTTCAACAGACGTAACAAATGCCGATGTTTTTGCGGTAAAGGGAGCACTGCAAAAGTGAAGGACCTTATTTCACGAATCTCGGCACTCTGTGTCCTTCGAGCGCTATGATGATTGCCCCAGTGTTCTTGATTCTCTTGGCCTGCAGTGCGAACGAGTTGTTCGCATTGACAATTTTTCGGGTCACAATGTCCTGAGGATTGCTTCCGGGGATCTTGCGGATCACTCCTTCACAAGTATCGTGGGGTGCCGTGGCGTACGCGCTGTCCTCGAAAACTTTGCCTCTAATGTCAATTTTCTTGAACTTGAGGTATCTTGAAGCTCTGTTCTGGTCCGGATTGCTTGCCACCATAATTTTTGCTGAAAGTTGGAACATATAATGTTCTGCTTGGCCTCCTCCTATTTGACGCCGGCCGCTAGTACTATCGCATCTCCTACGGCTCCAGCACCAATTCTCGAGATATCTAGTCCTCCACGGGGTCGTAGCACAATTTTGCTAGTATTGTAGGCGGCAAGCGTCCCGCTCGCACGATTGTGTGCTTGGTGTCATGCCTATTACGACTGGCTCGAGCGTTTCGGCCAACGCCAGTTTTGGTCGAGCCCTTGGCAGCGAGAACGCTAACCGCGGCTAGATTTATTCCTTCAGCGTCTCACTTCGGCTTCTTTCCAACCCTTGTCTTCCGTGCAATCCTCGGGAGAAACGTCCTATTCATCTACTTGGCATTCCATTCTCAGTTGCAGGTCCTGGAACGCGCAGAGTGTTGAGTCACGTTGGCGCCAGGACAGCGCATCGGCGACAATCGCCTCCTTGATTAGGCTTAAATCCCCCGGTGGCGTTGCCTTGTAAAAATGTCCCAAAAATGGTTTAAAAGTCCACTCACCAGAACAAAGTTGGTATCTGCTGATTTCTTGAGAACATATGCACACGATGTGACTGAAAACTCGGCGACAAATTGGTGGATCCTACAGGAAAGCATTCTTGAAAGCAGGAACCGATCTTCGCGCGTCCGCACTGGTCGGCACTTTACCACACAGCATGTTTGGATGTCGCTTACTATTTCCGGTAGAACAGTAGTTATGCGGTGTGCAAGGATGGCTGTCAATATCTTAGAATCTCAGTTAAGAAGGGAAATGGCTCTCCACGCCTTTGTATCGCACGGCTCTCGCTCGGTTTTAAGCAAGAGTATAACTCAGCTTTCTCTAAGCGTATCTGGTCTGACCCCTTCCGCAAGAAGCCCATTTAGCATTGTCAAAAGATGGACTTGTGTCAAGGAAGGTTTTGTAGAAACTTACAGGTATCCCGTCAGGGCCAGCGGTGGCGGTAGCGTTTATGTGCTGAAGCTTAATTATTCGGACGCCACTGGGCCACAGAGACCATCGCGAAGCTCCTCCGGTATGCGGTAAATGCCCGCGCAAAACTCACTGACTATGGTGGCATGGTTCACGTCGCTCGCGTTCTCCGCCATGAAAAGATTCGAAATTGTGTTTTTTAATAAATGTGTTTTTAAGTGAATTTATTGGTGAATAGAGCAGCACATTCCTGGAATTGTTAAACATGTCTTCAGGTATGTGTATGACTTCCTGATATTCACACATGGCATTGATCCTTCCCGAGAGGTAGTGAACGTGTTAAAAATGTTTAAGGAATGTAGCATGGGCCTTGAGTTTACTACCGAGCAGCCTAAAAATAACGAGTTGAAATTCTTGGATTTAAAACTGGAACTTGGTAGGGAACACCTTTGCTGGTGTTATCAACCAAGAAGTGCCAAGCCAGTGCTAGATTACGCGTCTGGGCACTCCAAGTTGGTAAGGAGGGGGATATCGAAGTCTTGTATTATGTCAGCTTTGCAGAAATCGTGGGGGCATCTAATCAATGAAAGTTTCAGGAGTCAGGTGGAAAAATTCCAGAAGGCGAGTTACCCGTAGTAGTTAATTTTCTCCATGTGCGCAGTCCTACCCAGAGAAATAAAGGGCAAAAAACAAAGATCCAGTTCGGAGACAGAGAAGCAACGGAAAAGGGCTGTCATTCCATGCGCGCACAAGTTGGCACACAACTTAAAGCACGTTGGAAATAGAGACAGCGTAGACGAGAAGTTTTCGGCAAAAACCAAACTAGCAAGCTTGTGTCCACGGGTTACAAGCTTGCTAGTTTGTAACGCGTGGACATAACTATAATCCCATAGGTTTGAAAGCTTGCTCAGTAAAACACAGAAACATGTTCGTGAAGTGCGCAAGAGAGTAGTATACATATGACGCTCTCTTTTTGTGGAAAAGTCTATAGGCCAGTCAGGAAGATGCGTGAACGACCGCCTGAGAGAACATCGCGCATCTGTCAAGGCATCGGACAACAGTCATGTTGCAGATCACTGTAGAAACTGCGGATGCTATCCTGTATTTAAAGAAACATAAATACTATTTTGACACAAGGATAAGCTAACACGTGAGATAGTGGAATCTTACCACATCCGAAAGAGGGAACATGACTGTGTTAGCCAAGCTACGATTGTGCTGCATGATAAAGAGTACGCGTATTTCGACACCTAGTACTTGTAATATATAACAAACGATATGTACAATTTTCGGTAATCCTGACAATAGTGGCTTCTGTTGCACCCTGTTCTGATGCACATGCGCGAAAGACCATGTATCCGCTTTAAATACCTTTTCTTATGAATAAACCTTCAGTTGTGAGAGCAAGCACTGTCCATGGTAGCCTCTTATGTCCGTCTGTTTTTTATTTTTTTAGTGCGCTTTAACAAAATTTTCAATTATGAACGTAATCCAACTGGCCCAACTTGCCATTTTGCTGTTTCAAAGACCCTCTTTATGTCTTCTGCTCGTGTGGACTGTTCACCGTTCGGCAACTGAACGAAAGGAACATATTCCTTCATCCAAGGAGCCGTTGCGAACGCTTCTAAGAAAAGCTGTATCTGAAACCAGTCCTCCGTTGATGAAAGACTGCGCACTCGTGCGCGAACTAAGACGTAGCAAAAGTTCGTACCACGCCTTTTAATGATCGAAATAGTCATGCATTGCGAACGTCAGCGTCTCGCCTCTGCGTACAATGCGCGCTTTTCGTAGCGTGTCGTTTATCTCCGTCGTCAGGCGCGCTTTCCTTTCGAGCCCCGCTTTGATAAGCTCGGTGCGCCAACTGTTTTCAATGCATCCCAGTTACGGGGCTCAGGCGGCCTTTCGCACGCTTGCTCTAGTGCATTGCGCAGTAATGCTACGCTTTCCGGGTCGTGTATGAGTGTGGTGTCCATTTTTCAATGGTTTCTAAAGTTAGTGGATTGCTCAAAGAAAAGTTTTACAGACACTGAAAAGAGTTCTGTGATGCATGGAGCGTCCGGTGGAAAATGTAGGACTTGTCACCTAATACCCCTGCGACACTTGGAAACTTAAGCGCACTTTGAGCGTGTGTACTTACGCTCACGAAGTGTCATTTTTGCGGCTCGCTGCTACACGAGAAAGCGAAGTTTACTTTGCAAATGATGACAGTGGTGATCGACGAATTTGTAGCACAACGTATATTTGTTATTTTTGCGCCTGTGTCTCATCGTCAGACCACGTTGCTTCGCAGAAGCAGACCCTGTGGCACATGCCATCTTATATATCTAAAGAACAACTCACCTACACATATGCAAGTGTACATGGAAGTAAACAACGCGACGGAGGCCGCCATTGCTGTGCATGTGCTGCCAGATCCCCCAAGCGGACGTGGCCGCAAACAGCCCTACGCAGAAAGTAGCAAGGTTATTGTTGTGTTTTATTACTTGTTTTATACATAACGGTATCTATCATACCAAAAACAATACTTTGTATTGGACAATTTCAGGACCGATGCTGACAAGTATGACTGATACGCTGTTCAAGAGAATGGCGTCCGGTTCTTCATCTTGGTGGCTGCATAGACGTTTGCGGCTGCCGCGTCGAACTTTGCGCCTTCCATGTGTTAAAGCGACTTGATACCGGCTGCGCCGGTTACAGCGTCAAGGGCATCAATAATATCGTCCACTGTGCTCCCCTCTAGAGCACTGAGGGTAAAACAGTGTGCTTTCGGCGGTGGCGCTGCGAAAGCCATCACACTTATGTCCTGGCCCTGGCTCCCACGGCTTGCGCTGTGGTGCCCGGGCGTTGGGTCTCGATGAACGCCTCGACAGAGCTTGAGGGGGGGGGGGGGTGGCTGTCCAGGGGTTTGCTGAATACTTGATGAGATAGACAGATGAGATAGACAGATGAGATAGAGAGATGATACATAGACAGATGACATTCAAGTGTTACATTTTTTGTTCTCAAGACATTGCTAATATAATATAATATACAATCAAATGCACAACACGAACTGTTTGTACCTGTAAACAGAAATTCTAACTTGTATGAAGAAAACTTCGCGCTGGTGTACGTACACTTCATGAAAATGAACAAAAAACGACATTTTAAATATGCGTATGTGAAGAAATAAGTACTCATGCAATACTAAATGCAATTTCAATGAAATCACAAACACTAGCTTACCTTCTCAGTAATCAAGGCAAGGCATGAACACTTTCTTCTTTCTGAGAAGAATAAATTGTGTTGACAATCGCAGCAAGAAAGCTTTCTTTCCCAGGATGAATAACTCTTTGCTCAGATGTGTTAACGTCATGGTTCTTAAGAGATATAGCAGAAGAAACATGGCCCTCTGAGGGCAACCCCGCCGATGTGCAAGTCTCTTCCATTTCCACAATACTGTCACGTTCCATTCCTCAAGCTTTGTTATCGCCCCAATACACTACACAATTCTCAGCACAAACTGCGCCTGCAGTTTTCAAGAAGCTTCGGGACTGTAGTAGATCATTTTGATAAGATCAAGCCCAATCCATGAACGGTGCAGATTATTCTGGAACACTCGTCATCGCCAGCAATAACGCTAGAACATTCGATGGCAAGAGTATAAATGCCGACGCACTTCGCCGCTTGTTAGTAGTTGATCGACGGCCGACGCTCCGTTCACTGCTATCTGTGCAAGACTGCAATTGTAATCAAACTTCCTGTTTACCCGGCACAAGTTCGCCCAAAGAAACTGTTAAAGCCTAACAAAGTCTCCTGTCTTCGGCCACGTCACGACCCCGTGACATCTGATGAAGGTGCTGGGTAAAATGAAAGTCTAATTGCAGTAGCAGTAGGAGCAGTGAACAAGCCGCCGACAGCAAGGTCTACCACCGGAGTACGGGCTTCTACAAGACAATAAGTGAAGACCAAGGCCATGACCGCGGCGGCAGCGACAATGACAACCGCAGTGTCCCAACCCACCATCGTCATGCATCCACCCAGGGAACCACTAATTTTCCATGGGTCATCGTTCGAAGCCCCGGAGACCTTGCTAGAAACATACGACTACGTGGGCGCCCTAAACCACTGGGACAAGAACGAAAAGTTCCGTCGTGTGTTCTTCTATTTGGAAGAACCGCAATGACCTGGCTCGAGAATCGGGAGTCCACGCTCGGAACATGAGATGTTTTCTGCGGCGCATTCCTGCAAACATTCGCGAGCGTCGCTCGCAAAGAGAGGGCCGCTGCTTTACTAGAGACCCGGGTTCAGCTGCCAAATGAAAATGTTGCCATTTTCACTGAAGAGATGACCCACCTATTTCGTCACGCTGACTCAGACATGCTTGAGGAGAAGAAAGTTCGATTCCTCATGTGAGGGGTCAAACAGGAGCTCTTCACGGGTCTAATAAGGAATGCACCAAACACCATCCAAGAATTTGTATCCGAAGCGACCACTAACGAAAAGACCCTGGACATACGCACCAGACAGTATAATCGTCGCCTGACTCCAGAATGCTCTGCTGCTCAAGCCAGTAACTCCGAAGACCTGCGTGAAACGATCCGAGTGATCATGCGGGAAGAGCTGCACAAGCGTTCGGCGAAGCCTCAAGTGGATTCGATCGCCTACATTGTGCGAGAAGTAGTTCGGCAATCGCTTCGAATTCCCCAAGCACTGCTGCCCGAGCCGGAAGGTATGAGCTACGCCGCTGCAGTGCCTCACAACGCTCCTCCCCGTCTACGCCAAAACGCCACCCCATCGCACTTCCGTCGCCAGACACCACCGCCGCCACCACCCCCACCAACGTCCTACCGTTCGCCAGCGGGCCAGCGCAGTGCGCCGGGGAAAACCGACGTTTGGCGCGCACCTGACAACCGCCCGCTTTGCTACCACTGCGGTGAGGCCGGACACACATACCACCATTGCCAGTACCAACAGATGGGACTGCGTGGCTTCACCGTCAATGCACCACGTTCGCAGCCAGGGTAACGGCCGCGTGACATCGCCTACCTGATAGGAACTCAGTGGGCACCACGAAGTCCTTCCCGTTCGCCGTCACCCAGCCGCCGCATGTCACCGCACCACCGGCTGTACTCTAGCCCGACGCAGGGCCGGTCTCCTAGCCCGTATCTGGGAAACTAAGGGCAGACACCGATGGAGAGGCGGTTGCTGTGCGACGAACTACCGAAGATCCTCCTCCGACGACGACGACGCCGCGACGGAGCTTTCCGAACACCACGCCAACCAGGCAAAGTCTTGATGACGAAACCTCACTCGCCGAAGGTGACCTGACGACGCAACATAGAAACAGCGGAACAAGCCGACGAACCCGCGACCTGACGCCTCGGCCTAACTGCAACTCGAGACGGCGAGCTAGTGACCTCGACGTTCTTATTGACGGCCACAGTGTGACCACTCTCGTCGATACTCTAGCCGACTATTCCGTCATTAGTGGGTCGTTCGCGAAGTTGAAGAAAGTTAGGACAGCTTGGGAAGGCCCCGAAATTCGCACAGCCGCTGGTCATGTCGTAACGCCAGCAGGAACCTGCACAGCGAGAGTCATCATGAACGGCCATATTTATACTGCAGACTTTGTAGTCCTACAGCGTTACTCAAGAGATGTCATTTTTGGCATGAACTCTTTATACCTCCATGGTGCTGTCCTCAACCTAAGAACAAAGTCGATTACGTTTTCCAAAGAAGAAGCACTACCGCCACGCACGGCGTCAGGAAATCATGCTTTGAATGTCCTGGAAGAACAATTCACCATTCCGCCTCGCTCCAGCGCCATTATTTCAGTCGGTGCTCCTAAATCACCTGACTTGGAAGGCATCGTTGAAAGCAGTCAGCATCTGTTGGTCACCCAAAATATTTGCGTCGCAGGAGGAACGGCAGAGCTGCGAGGAGGCAAAGCTACGGTTATGCTCACAAATTTCAGCAATGAGTACAAACATGTGAACAAAGTGAGCTCCTCACGGTCGCATACATCGAATAAATTGTGGAAGCCACCAGTGCTTTCGCCCTCACCGATTCTGCGAAACCTGCTCAGAGGAACCAAGCCCCATTCACAGCTTTTGACGTCAATCCCAGACTTCCGAATCATAAGCAAGAACAGCTCAAGGCACTGTTCCTGCAATACGAAGATTGCTTTTCATTGTCATCAAAAATTTGGCCGACCCCAATCACGAAACATCGCATCATAACCGAATAAAATGCCAGACAACTTCGTCAGAGTCTGTACAGGCTTTCTACGTGAGAACGCGAGGCCATGAAGAGACAAATTGATGAAATGCTGCGGGATGACATCATTCAGCCGTCCAAGAGCCCATGGGCGTCCCCCATGGTGTTAGTGAAAAAAAAAGGATGGGACCCTTCGTTTCTGCGTCGATTATCGCCGCCTGAACAAAATCACAAGAAAGGACGTGTATGCTCTCCCACGAATAGACGACGCACTTGATCGGCTTCATAACGCCAAGTTTTTTTTGTCAATGGACCTCAATACTGGCTATTGGCAAATCGAAGTCGGCGAACGAGACCGAGAGAAAACGGCGTTTATAACACCGGATGGCCTCTTTGAGTTTAAGCTGATGCCCTTCGGTCTTTGCTGAGCGCCTGCAACTTATCAACGCGTTATGGATACGGTACTGGCAAGATTGAAGTGGCAGACTTGCCTTGTGTACTTGGATGACGTCGTCGTGTTTTCCTTCAGTTTCGACGAGCACCTTCGGCGCCTTGAATCTGTACTTCAAGCCATCAAGACGTCCGGACTCGCACTGAAGCCAGAAAAGTGCAGATTTGCCTACGAGGAGCACTTGTTTCTGGGGCACGTGATTAGCAAGTCTGGAGTTCGCCCCAATCCACGGAAAACAGCCGCCATCGCCGACTTCCCGCCGCCCACTGACAAGAAGGCGGTGCGCCGATTTCTGGGCCTGCGCGCCTACTATAGGCGGTTTGTGAAAAACTTCGCCCGCATCGCCGATCCACTCACTAACCTTACCAAGGCCGACGTAGAGTTCAAGTGGGAAACGCCGCAGGAGCTCGCTTTCCAGAAGCTTAAACATCGCCTCCAGATGCCTCCGTTACTTGCCCATTTCGACGAATTCGCCGAGACAGAAATACACACTACGCAAGCAGCTTAGGTCTCGATACCGTTCTTGTGCAGAGGGCTGACGGACTCGAAAGGGTTATTAGTTACGCCAGCCGATCTCTATCCAAAGCAGACACCAATTATTCCACAACAGAAAAGGAGTGCCTTGCCATCATCTAAGCTACGTCGAAATTTCGCCCTACTTCTACGGCAGGCCCTTCAAAGTTGTAAGCGACCACCAGGCCTTGTGTCGGCTAGCCACCTTGAAGGACCCTTCAGGTCGTCTCGCACAATGGAGCCTGAGACTTCAAGAATATGACTTTACCGTCGTTTACAAGTCCGGCAAGAAACACTCCGACACCGACTGTCTTTCTCGTGCGCCTGTCGACCAACCACCGCCTGACGACCCGGATGACGACTCCTTATTGGGAACAATAACTGCCGACGGCTTCGCTGAACGACAGCGGGCCGACCCGGAACTTAAGGCCCTAATAAAATACCTCGAAGGCAGGACCGCCGAAGCCCCGAAGGTATTCAAGCGCGCACTGGCGCCGTTCTTCCTGCTAAATGGCCTTCCCCAAATGAAAAACTTTTCACCGCTCCTAGCCAAGTACCTCCTTGTGGTGCCTTCAGCTCTGCGGCCAGAACTCCTGCAGGCCCTGGACGACGATCCCATGGCAGGCACCTCGGTGTTTTCCGCACGCTTGCGAGGATACAAGAAAGGCACTACTGGCCACGTCTTACCACCGACGTCACTCGTCATGTGAGGACATGCCGGGACTTCTGCAGTCCATGTAACCACCTCGCCGACCATTCCAGCAGATTGGTATGGACCTACTGGGGCCATTTTCGACGTCGGCTTTCGGAAACAAGTGGATCGTAGTAGCTACCGACTACCTCACCCGCTAAGCTGAGACAAAAGCCCTGCTCAAAGTCAGTGCATCCGAGGTAGCTAAGTTCTTCGTCGAAAATGTCGTCCTACGTCATGGCGCCCTGGAGATCCTCATCACCGACAGAAGAACGGCATTTACTGCTGACCTAACTCAAGCAATCTTGGCATACAGCCAGACAAACCACCGCCGAATGACAGCGTACCACCCACAGACCAACGGTCTCACCGAGCGGCTAAACAAGACGATCGCCGAATGCTGGCAATGTACGTCGATGTCGAACACAAGACGTGTGACGCCATTCTTCCGTAGGTGACCTTCGCTACCACATGGCAATGCAGGAGATGACGCAGATATCTCAATACAAATTGGTCTACCGAAGGAACCCTGCAACGACGCTTGATGCCATGTTACCCAACGTCACCGACGAAGAAAACCTCGATGTGAGTGAGTACCTTCAACTTGCCGAAATAGCGTGACAACTCGCGCGTCTCCGCATCAAGAATCAACAGACGATCGACAGCCGCCATTACAATCTTCGACGATGCTTCGTGGAATACAAGCCCGGTGAACGTGTTTGTGTGTGGACGCCAATACGCCGACGTGGACTCAGTGAAAAGCTTCTGCAATGGTACTTCGGACCGTATAGAGTGGTTCGACGTCTCGGCCAACTTGATTACGAGGTTGTCTCCGACGGCATCACGAACTCTCAACGACGCCGATCATGACCTGAAGTCATCATGTCACGCGCCTCAAGCCGTTTCAGGTGCATTAACAAACTGAAACAGTGTTTTTTTTGTATTATTGCTGTATCGTAATTTATTTATTGTACTTTCTTGCACAAATGTGGTACCTTCAGCTTTAGTTAAAGCATCGGGACGATGCCTTTTTCAGAGGGGGGCAATGCCACGTTCCATTCCTCAAGCTTTGTTATCGCCCCAATATACACTACACAATTCTCAGCGCAAACCGCGCTTGCAGTTGTCGCAAAGCTTCGGTACTCTAGTAGACCATTTCGATAAGGTCAAGCCCACTTCGCGAAGTGGGCAGATTATTCTGGAACACTCGTCACCGCCAGCGATAACGCTAGAACATTCGATGGCAAGAGTATAAATGCCGACGCACTTCGCCGCTTGTCAGTTGTTGATCGACGGCCGACGCTCCATTCGCCGCTTACCTGGCGCCGGGATTCCCGCGACCAGGCACGCTGCCAGTCGTCAACCCCATCTTATCGAGCATCAAGCGAACCCCTGAACAACCCTCCCCCCCCCCCCCCCCCGGCTCTGTCCAGGCCTTGATCGTGAGCCAACGCCCCGGCACCACAGCGCAAGCCATGGGAGCCAGGGCCAGGACGAAAGTGTGGTGTGATGGCTTTCGCAGCGCCACTGCCGAAAGCTCATTGCTTTAACTTCAGTGCTCCAGAGGGGAGCACCGTCGACGACATCGTAGATGCCCTCGAAGCAGTAGCCGGCCCAGCCGGTATCAAGTCCCTCCAGCACATGGGAGGTGCAAAGTTTGGCACCACAGCCGCAAACGTTTATGCAGCCACCAAGCTGAAGAGCCGAGGCGCCATTCTCTCGAACGGCGAATCAGTTCCACTAGTCAGCGTAGGTCCTGAAATAGTCCACGTCACAGTCTTCCGAGTACCGCTGTGGGTAAGTGACGCAGCCCTAGCGACTGCTCTCTCCGCCTACGGCAACGTGCAACATATCCACGAGTCAGCGTTCAAGGGCCGCCCTGGGGTTGGCACAGGTGTCCGTGTGGCGCGAGTGGAAATGAAAAGCCAAATACCGAACTTTCTGACAGTCCAAGGCTACAATGTCATGTGTGACTACCGAGGTGTCAAGAAAGTGTGTTATAAGTGCAGGAATGCTGGCAACATTGCCAAAGATTGTGCCACGCCCCGTTGCACGCGCTGCAACGCGTTTGGACATGCCACAGAGGGATGCGCAGAACCGTGCCGCAAGTGCTCGGGCAGCCATGCAACAGCTGTCGGGCAGTCATGCAACAGCTGACTGCGTACGTCCGAAGTCCTTCGCAGTGGCTGCAGCAGCGGCAACCGAAGAACAAGCGTGCACCTACCTCACGCCCGCATTGCAAGATGATTATCCAGCGCTCGCGCCTGCGAGCGACACTGACACAAGCGACACTGACGCCCATGCTGAACCACAAGACGCAGGAAACCTGCCTCCCCTGTCTGAGAAATCCTCGTCAACCCTTCACGACCCGTCCGAGACCAGCGACTTCTCACCGGACGCCTATGAAGAACACAGCTCCTCCAAAGCCGAAGCCCGAGTGCCCGTACTTAGCAGAGACCACGAGAGCTACAGCTCTGACACATTTGGCACCACCAGTAGCTCCGAGGTGCCGAGAGCTTCGATTGGACGCGGCACCCTAACGACGGGACGTGCAGACGCTCCGATCATTGGCCCAGACAAGACCATAACAGTGATTATGCCACCGACAACGACGAGCGCCCGCGCCAGCAAGTACTCGGCTCAGACCCGCAAACTGAGCCTGTCAAACCCCATTTACCAGATTACAGGTGCGGCCGCTGGTGCGAGTGTCGGTACCAGCGCCATGAAAATAGACCGTTCAGCCACCAAACGAGCCCACCCACCAACCACGGACTCTGAGGGCTCTACGAACAGTAGTAAGCCCCAAAAACTCGCTAATGCTCAGACGACGTCAGAGCATTTCTCTCTTTAGTTTTGTTCACTCGTTGAGCGCTCGCCCCACCCCCCGCAAGGGGTTTCTCTGAAGTTTGCGCGCACTCCCCCTATTTTCAAAATGGCTACAGTGCATTTTCTCTCCTTAAACGTCAGGGGTTTCAGTCGCCGAGATAAGCAGAGAGAAGTCATGCACTTCGCAAGGTCATGTCATGTCGATATCGTTTTCTTACAGGAATGTAATTTTAGAACCCCTTTTCATGTGCAATCCTTTTGTTCACATTTTGGAGTCGAGGCCTTTTTTTCGCTGACTGATTCAAAGATGTGCGGAGTCGGAGTTGTTTTTTTTTGACACCAGCGTTACGTCGAAGAGCACATTGTGTTTATGGTTTTGAGGACCGCACACTAGCAGTAGACTTTGACCTTCACGACAGACGAGTAAGGGTGCTCGTAATATATGCCCCAGCTCAATGTGGGGCACGGCTGACTTTTTCAATTCACTCGACTCATTTATGTTTGACAGTTACCCCACTTTCTTAGTTGGAGATTTCAACTGTGTTGAGGACACCGACAGAGATGCGCGCGGACGCAGACAAAGCAGACAATATAGCGGAGTTAGCGCATTGCGACAACTCATCCGCAATTTCAAGCTCAGGGATGCGTGGGTCGACACTCACGGGAATGACTTCGTTGCAACCTGGCAACAAGGTCCCAACATGACCCGGCTAGACCGCTACTATTTTCCAGAAGTGCTAGCCACTCATGTCCTTAGTTGCGAGGTCCTACATTTCCCACCGGAAGTTCCATGCATTACAGACCACTTTCCAGTGTCTGTAAAACTTTTCTTTGAACAATCCACTACATTTAGAAATCATTGGAAAATGGACACCACACTCGTGCACGACCCGGAGAGCGTAGCATTACTGCACAATGCACTAGAGCAAGCATGCGACAGGCCGCCTGAACCTCGCAGCTGGGACGCATTGAAACACAGTTGGCGCGCCGAGCTTATCAAAGCGGGGCGCGAAAGGAAAGCGCGCCTGACGACAGAGATAAACTACACGCTCCGAAAAGCGCGCATCGTACGCACAGGCAAGACGCTGACGTTCGCAATGCACGACTATCTCGATTAGTTAAAGGCGCGGTACGAACTTTTGCTACGTCTTAGTTCGCGCACGTCTGCGCAGTCTTTTATCAACGGACGACCGGTTTCAGATCCAGCGGTTCCTTGAAGTGTTCGCAACGGCTCCTTGGGTGAACACGTGCATGTTCCTTTCGTTCAGTTGCCGAACGGCGAACAGTTTGCACGAGCAGAAGACATAATGAGGGTCTTTGAAACACATTTTTCGAATCTTTTCAGGGCGGAGAACGCGAGCGACGTGAACTACGCCACCATAGTTAACGAGTTTTGCAGGGGAATTTCCCGCGTACCGGAGGAGCTCCGCGATGGTCGGCGCAGCCCAGTGACACTGGATGAATTACGCTTTGTGCTTCAGCACATGAACGCAACCGCCGCCGCCGGCCCTGACGAGATACCTTTGAGTTCCTACAAAACCTTCCTTGAAACAATAAAAGACCACCTTTTGACAATGCTAAATGGGCTTCTTGCTGACGGAATCAGACCGAATACGTTTCGTGAGAGCAGAGTTATACTCTTGCTTAAAAGCGAGGGAGAGCCGTTCGACCCAAGGGCGTGGAGGCCCATTTCCCTACTTAACTTGGATTACAAGATATTGACAGCCATCTTCGCAAACCGCATAACAATCATTCTACCGGAAATAGTAAGCGAGATACAAACATGCTGTGTCCCAGGTCGTACGATCTATACCTCGCTTGCGCTGACTCGCGATTTATTCACGTACGCTACAAGAACACAAATATCTGGCGTTTTTGTTTCCTTGGACCAGGAAAAAGCTTTTTATCGCATAGAATGGAACTATCTCTTCGCTGTGCTTGAGTGTTATGGCTTCCCAGTACATTTAACCGACACCCTCCATTTACTCTACACAGACTTAGAAAGGTCATTAGTAGTGAATGGCTATACATCTGAACTTATTGCAGTAAGTAGGGGCATTCGACAAGGCTGTCCCCTCTCCGCAATTCTCTTTGTATTATGCATAGATCCATTATTGAAACAAATCCAGAAATGTACTTCGATACGCGGTTTTCCTCTTCCAGGCTTGGGCGAAGTGAATGTAGTGGCATACGCCGATGACATCTCGTTGTTTATTCGGAACATAGATAGCAACAGAGCCTTTCTGCGAATATTCCACCCGTATAGTTACCTGTCGGGAGCACGTTTTAATCCCGGAAAAAGCAAGGCATTGTGCTTTGGGATGCACATTGAAGAGTTCCCTGATGGCGTCCAAATCGTCCAAGGCGTTAAAATCTTAGGTGTAACTTTCTTTTCGACTGGTGAGGTAGCCCGCACCACACGGAAAGAAATCGAACACAAAGTTTACAGACGCATTGAAGTCGCCAGAACGTTTCAACTACCCTCTACTGAAAGAGCTTATCTAAATAAATCCAGCATAACACCGCCACTGCTTTATGTTGCCAGAATTGCACGACCACCTCGACGGGTTTTGCTGAGAGCGGCTACTGCGTGCGGCTCCTTTTTTTTGGGGATGGCCACGCCGAAGCTGTTGCCAAAGCCTTGGTCCGCCTACCAGTAAAATGGGGAGGGCTCTGTGTACCCAACCTTGATGTAATGTGCCGCATGTTGGCTCTCCAAAACACCTGGGCACTCTTAGAGAACTCATCTTATCGAGGCAGGCAACTAGTAGTGTATCTGCTAGGAACCTATAGAAAACATTTTGGTTTAGCAAACGACACGGGACCAGCTGCTGAGCAGCCACGAGCGTATTACACACATGTTATGAAATCTTTGCAACAATGGCGAAACGATTTTCCTGTTCAAGAACTCGTGAAAATGTCCCCCACCGACATGAGCGAATTAATAGCATTTAAAAGCCTATCTGAACAACAACGCCTGAAATGTCGGGCGAAAAGACGCTGGACTCTTACAAACACGTCTCTCCCCTCCGAGGTCCGTGACCTAAACTGGCTCAGGGAATGGGGGGCTTTACCAACGGCCGACCGCCTTGCGGCGTGGGGCGTGGCGCCCACCGCCACATGCCCGCAATGCGGTCGCGTCGAAACACTGAACCATGTCTTCCATGAATGTATGGTAGCGCGCACCTTTTGGCGCATGGTTACCAGGATGTTCCAAACAAGTATGCAGTGGAAGTCTAGCCACACGGATAACTTTGTCGTACTCTTAATGGCTATCGGAGCCTTCGTCTTATGGAAACGAAGGGGACTGGCCTGCCTGAGGGGACGCCCCCAGAGAGCCATGTTTCCCCTACTCCATCGGCTAAGAAACATAATGCTTATGCATCTTAACGCAGAACTAGTCATGCTGGGAGAGGAGGCTTTCCTCCGACGGTGGTCTACGCGATTTATTATCGTAAAAAACAACAGAGTGTCCATGCCTTTCCTTCCCTATTGAGGAGGTGGGTGAGAGCTTGTACCACTGTGACATTACAGTGTGTATTTTTCTTTTCTTCTTCAGAAACATGTCTTTTTGTGCAATATTGTTCTTGAGCGCGAGAGCAAGTTGTCCTCACAGGTGAATGCAAAATATCACGCTACACTGTGAATGACCTCCCCTTGTTTGTTCATATAGCCTTACTGTTTATTTAAGTTTAATCATCTCGATGTCATGAATGTCCTGTATTTGTTGTTCAATTTGTGCATTGTACGTCACTGCATACGCTATAAGTTCTTTCGCTGTATATAACAGCTTGCATTGTACATACACATTGTTCACCATTGTCCATTTTTATGTGTGCACATAAGCTGTGTAAGATATATCCAGAAATAAAATTCTCTTAAACGCTATCTGTGCAAGACTGCCACTGTAATCGGACTTTCCGTTTACCCGGCACAAGTTCGCCCAAATAAACAGTTAAATCCCAACATAAAGTCTTCTGTCTTTGGCCACGTCACGACCCCATGACAATAGCAAAGCACCAATACACGTTATCAACTCAGCAAAAATGTCTCTGTGCCGTGACTGCCATTGCATGCTGACTTGAAACATGCTGATCACCAAACGCCAGAAAGTACGTTCCACAGAACATTCATGAAGTACATGATTTAGGGTTTCCATCCGGTCGCATTGCGGACATGAGGCGGAGGGCGCCACACTTTGCGCCGCAAGGCGGTCGGCCATTGGCAATGCCTGCCATTCTCTTGAAATTGAGAAGTCTTGGACTTCAGCGGGTAGTTCATGGTTTTCATGAACAAGCGTCGAATTTTGCGGTTTTTCTTGCGCTGATCATCGTTCAGGTTTTTCAAAGCAATACATTTAAATATTTTTAATTGAATTGAAGTTTATTTCACCGCAGTGTTACACCAAACAATGTGTGGCGTGGAATGCGGGAAAAAGCAGCGATAAAAAAGGCAACTTGACTAGCCCCACATCCCATCAATACAAGGCAGAAAAATTGACAGCATTCATAAAGTCCTCGAAACAACTAAACGGACGCAAATACATATTTTAAAGTGGCACCAATAAGAAATATTGCATACATAAAATTTTAAGAAATGTTGATAGGATCGCACTCTTTGAGGAAATACGAAAAAATAGAAATAAGCAGAACATAAAAAACAAATCTTTGGAGCTGCCTAAATCTCTCTTGCGTCATGAAGGTGAAAAAATATTCGACATATCCTGTCGGGAAAGAAGGCGCAATTGCTCCAATGAAAAATAGAATTTATTTAGTATGTGGGAGAGTGAATGATTCAGCATTTGTAGACCACAATTTTTTCGGCATGAAGGAACCTTCCAATACTCACTCTGTCTAGTAGGTCGAGACAAGGTGCTGTGCTCTAAGCATGCTATGGAGATAAGATTGTTTCTTCCTTTGTTATTTCAGTTTTTAAAGATGCTAGTAAACAATATTCATACAAGTTGTCAAATCTTACGACTCTGAAATTGTTGAATAAAAACAAGGTATGTGCATCATATTCGGCATTTGCAAGAGAACGTAATGCATTTTTGTAGTGTGAGTAATTTCTGCTAAGAGTGCAAGGTGCCAGTACCCCACACCAAAAGACCGTAGCGTAACTGGGAAGAAAAAAGCGTGTTGTATATCATTAGCATCTGAGTAGTCGGTAAAAATGACTGATATCTCCTAAGCATGCCTAGTACCTTACTTAACTTTTTTTTACCATTTCGGTTTGTGAATCCCATAACATATGCTCATGAAAAACAATTCCCAATGCTTTAGTGGTCGAAGAAAAATCAATCACAGAATCGTGCAGGTGTAGTCTTGAAGTAGCTTCGTACGTTGTTCCTTTTTAACGAAATAGGACGGCTTTGGTTCTTGAACAGTTGATTTGTAGGAAGTTTGCAGTCACCCATGCATACAAGTCATCTAGTCTCGTGTTTGCTGCTGAAATTAGGTCATTTACATCCAAACCTGTGAAAAACAAGGAAGTGTCATCCGTATATAAGACATATTTGATTGCGTGATTTATGTTTATAATGTCGTTGACATAAGCGATAAAAAGTAACGGCCCCAATATGCTACCATGGGGTACACGGTGAGCAGGTTTTTGCAAAGATGATTGTTCTGTGTTTATGCTTACACACTGTAGCCAATTGCTCGAATAACTGGTGATTAAGTTTAGCGCATTTCATCTAATGCCATAATAGGGCAATTTTTGTATGAGGGTAATGTGATGTATCCGGTCAAAGGCTTTGGAGAAGTCAACAAATATGCCTAGCGTAATTTTCCTGTCATCTATATTACCTATATAATGTAAATGCAAGGTAAACAGCGGTAACAGCGTCGGTACCGAAGCAGCAAGAGCAGGCCGAGTATACGGGCAGCGTCGCAGCAGCAACCAGGCAGTCTTAGCTCGTGCCTCGCGCCAACGTGTCGATATCCCTTTAGTAGTGGGCATTCCTCTTCATTACACTTCGTCCCCCGTCGGAAAAGGAGCCATCCTGGCGACTCACGGTGAACAGAGTACGAGCGGATCGTAATAAGGTTTCAACCGCTGTACGTGAAAGGTTTCACGACACCGAAAGCGCTGGTCTGTGGATGTCGTAACAGGTTCGACGATGTAGTTAACAGGTGAAGTCTGCGAGACAATGTGGTAGGGTCCCTGGTATTTTGAAACAAGCTTCGAGGAAAGGCCTGTAGGCACAGCGGCAACCCAAAGCCACACAAGATTGTCTGGAACAAAGTTAGAGTACGGCTGGTTATCGTCCCGTCGAGATTTTTGTCTCCATTGGTCGACAGTTGTAACTGACTGGGCGAGCTTACGGCATTCCTCGGCACGGCGGGCAGCTTCAGAGATAGGCGTAGACTCTGAGGAATCGGGGTGGTAGGGTAGAATGGAATCTAGTGTGGTGGAAGAGTCTCGGCCATATAACAGGAAAAATGGCGAAAAGCCCGTAGTTGCCTGTGGAGCAGTGTTATACGCGTACGTCACAAAAGGTAGAATGAGGTCCCAATCAGAGTGATCGGAGGCAACATTCTTTGATATCATGTCCCCTAGGGTACGGTTGAATCTTTCCGTCAATCCATTCGTCTGCGGATGGTAGGCGGTGGTAGTCCGATGAATGATACGGCATTCGGCAAGGAGTGCGTTGACGACTTCAGAGAGGAATATACGTCCTCTGTCGCTGAGAAGTTCACGCGGTGCGCCGTGACGGAGAATGAAGTTCCGCTGGAGAAAGTAAGATACGTCGCGTGCTGTGGCAGCAGGCAAAGCAGCTGTTTCTGCGTATAGCGTCAAATAGTCGACAGCGACAACAATCCAATGGTTTCCAGAAGCCGTGAATGGAAGAGGCCCGTACAGGTCGATCCCAATGCGGTCAAAAGGCCTGGCTGGGCAAGGGATCGGCTGGATCGGACCAAAGGTATGAGGAGGCAGAGCTTTCCGTCGTTGGTACTGTGGGCATGACTGAATGTACTTGCGCAAAAAGGTGTACATGCCTCGCCAATAAAACCGGGAGGAAAGCCGAGCGTATGTTTTAAAGATGCCCGCATGTGCGCACTGAGGGTCAGCGTGGAAAGCTGAACATATTGCAGCACGAAGATGGCGAGGTATGTTCAGTAACCACTTTCGGCCGTCAGACTTGTAATTCCGGCGATAAAGGAGGCCATCGCGGACCTCAAAGTGAGCCGCTTGACGGCGCAACGTTTGAGAAGATGGAGAAGTCGACGGATCTGAAAAGAATCACAGAAGAGAGCTGATCCAGTCATCCTTGCGTTGCTCAGCCGCCATGTCACAGTTTTCTGGGAAGGCAACCACTTCGTCCACGGCAGATAAACATGCAGAGCTTTCGGAGGACACAGGTGAGCGTGATAGAGCGTCGGCATCAGTGTGACGTCGGCCAGACCTGTAGACAACACGCATGTCGAACTCTTGCAACCGCAAAGCCCAGCGAGCTAAACGGCCGGAGGGGTCCTTCCACGTGGATAACCAACAAAGCGCATGGTGATCGGTGACTATGTCGAAGGGGTGACCATATAGGTATGGTCTAAATTTACCTAGAGCCCATATAATTGCCAGACACTCCATCTCTGTCACAGAATAGTTTTTCTCCGGTTTGGTGAGGGTACGGCTTGCGTATGCGACTACGTACTCCTGGAATCCTGATTTGCGCTGTGCGAGCACGGCGCCGAGTCCAACACTGCTGGCATCGGTGTGTACCTCCGTCGGAGCAGTCGGGTCGAAGTGACGCAAGATTGGCGGCGAGGTTAACAGGCGGCGCAACTTTTCGAAAGCATCGTCACAGGCGGGTGACCAAGCGTAACTTTTCGAGCCACTGCGTAGAAGCTCAGTCAAGAGGGCGGTGATCATCGCAAAATTCCGAATAAAGCGGCGGAAATATGAGCAGAGGCCAAGAAAGCTGCGCAGATCCTTCAGAGACGCAGGTTTGGGGAACTCTGCAACTGCCCGAAGCTTGGCGGTATCAGGAAGAATACCCTCTTTAGATACAACATGACCGAGGATGGTGAGCTGACTTGCGCCGAAGCGGCATTTCTTCAGGTTGAGCTGAAGGCCGGCGTCAGTTAGGCACTGCAGCACTTCATCTAGCCGGCGGAGATGCGTTGGAAAATCCGGTGAAAATATAACCACGTCATCTAAGTAGCACAGGCATGTTTTCCACTTCAGGCCACGCAAAAGATTGTCCATCATCCGCTCGAATGTTGCGGGTGTGTTGCAAAGACCAAAAGGCATGACACGGAATTCATAAAGGCCATCAGGTCTGACAAAGGCCGTCTTAGGCTGATCTTCAGGTGCCAGAGGGACTTGCCAGTAGCCACTCCGTAAGTCAATAGAAGAGAAGAACTCCGCACCTTGGAGGCAGTCAAGGGCATCGTCGATTCTCGGTAATAAGTAAACGTCCTTTTGAGTTGTTTTGTTAAGACGGCGGTAGTCAACACAGAAGCGAATTGACCCGTCCATCTTAACGAGAACGACTGGAGATGCCCAAGGGCTATTCGAAGGCTGGATGACGCCACGCTTGAGCATTTCAGCTACTTGGTCATCAATAACCTGGCGCTCGGCTGCGGACACGCGATAGGGTCTTTGACGCAATGGCGGATTGGTACCCGTGTTGATGCGGTGACACACAGCTGACGTGCGGCCGAGGGGAGTATGCTGGCAGTCGAAGGAAGAAAGGAACTTGTTCAGCAGGCGTAGAAGCTGAGCTCGTTGTGAAACGGTTAACGTGTCGGTGATGTAGCTGCTCAGTACGTCCGGCCTAGTAGTCTGCGGCGAAGAGGCACAGGTCACTCCGGCGACTTCGTGTTCGGCGGAAGGACCAGTCGGCATGTCGATAATTGCAGAAGGGTCGAGACTGTAAACACGGCCGACGCACTCACCCCGAAATAGTGTTACAGGACATGACAAGAGGTTCGAGATGAGCAGTCTGCTGACGCCGTCATGAAGTTCTAGAAGGGCATAAGGTAGCTGCGAACACTTGCGACGAACGAAAAGAGCAGATGGCGTGAAAAGGGCACTCGACTCGGCGAGAGAGTTGCAAGACACATTGGTAAGGGCAAAAGAGTGCAGCGGTATGATGACGTCTTCAGCAACAAATAGTTTGTCGCCGGTTTCATGAGCATCATATAATGGAGCGTCGTCATCGTCAAACACTTCAAATGCCACCTCAGCGCGAGCGCAGTCGATGACGGCCTTATTAGCGGAGAGAAAATCCCAGCCCAAAATGAGGTCATGGGAGCAGGAATCCAACACTAGCAATTCAACGACATAAATGACGCCATCAATCGCGATGCGAGCAGTACAGGCAGCGGCCGGTGTGACGTGATCTTAGCTGGCAGTACGAAGTGATATACTTTCTAGTGGCGTCATAACTTTTTTCAGAAAGCGGCAGAGTCTAGCACTTATCTCTGAAACTGCGGCACCAGTGTCGACAAGGGCGAGTGCAGCGACTCCGTCCACATGTACGTCCAGAACATTCGTTGGTGAAGTGAGAGGCCTTGGTCTTTTCGCTTTTCGCTGACGACGCAGTTCCTGCCTCTGGAACTGCGGCAATTAGTTTTTCCGCTCCGGCGATGAAGGACGACGACGCATCGGCGATGGCGAGCGGCGTCGTGGTGATGGCGAGCGGCGGTTAACAGGAGGGCGGTGGTCGGCGTACGATGACGTCTGGTCGGGGGGCTGAGAGCTTGTGAACGAAGGGTGTGGTGGCACATAAATGGCAGGTTCGAAGGTCTGGTCGTAGCTCTGACGGTAGACAGGGACACGCCGACGGCAGTATCGCGCTACATGGCCAGGTATCCCACAGGCAAAGCATATTGGGCGATTGTCGAGTGTACGCCATTGTCCACTATTCTGGACGGACCTTGGCTGAGCGAACCGAGGAGTGGGTCGCAGCGGCACGGCTGATGGTAGGGACGTAAAAGTCTGAAGAGGTGGTCGAGCCGCCACTTCAGCATAGCTTAGAGGTGCATTTACCTCGGCACAGGCAACAGGGCTCGGCAATGGTGAAGTGTCACGGGCAGATGGCAGAGCCGCGCAAACTTGCTTTTGGATGACCTGGCGAATGTTTGCTGGCAGCGGTGACGGTGTTTGGCCGGCTGTTGATAGCAGCGATAGCTGACGAGCGACCTCAGCACGAACAAACTCCTTTATTTGCGATAGCAGTGACTGAAGGTCAGATGTGGTGGTCAGGCTTGAGAGGGTGTCCTCCAAGACGTTAGGGCGTCGCGTGAGAAGACGCTGTCGTCGCAGCTCGTCGTAACTTTGACACAACTCGATGACCTCAGAGACAGTGACAGGGTTCTTCGAGAGCAGCATTTGAAAGGCGTCGTCGGAAATGCCTTTCATGATGTGTCGCACCTTGTTAGTTTCTGCCATCGACGGGTCGACACGCCGGCAGAGGTCGAGGATGTCCTCTATGTAGCTGGTGAATGTCTCACCGGTTTGTTGGGACCGGCCTCGTAGGCGTTGTTCTGCGCGAAGTTTGCGCACCCCAGGGCGTCTGAAAACATCTGCGATGCAGGTTTGGAAGGTCGTCCAAGTGGGGATATCCGCCTCGTGGTTTCTGTACCACAGCTTGGCAACATCGGCTAAATAAAACATCACGGTACCAAGCTTTGTGGGATCGTCCCATTTGTTAGTAGCGCTGGCTCGTTCATAAGATTCCAGCCAATCCTCAACGTCTTTCTCGTCGGTGCCGCTGAAGATGTCGGGTTCTCGCAAGAGCTGGGCACCGGGACAGCTCCTGCGTGGCGCAGCCGGTCGGGGTGTGAAAACAGTGTCGTCAGGCATGACGGATGGCAGCTTTCGGCTACGCAGTTCCAGGACTGGGGAAGACCGCAGCACTCTCCATCAAAATATAATGTAAATGCAAGGTAAACAGCGGTAGCGGCGTCGGTACCGAAGCAGCAAGAGCAGGCCGAGTATACGGGCAGCGTCGCAGCAGCAACCAGGCAGTCTTAGCTCGTGCCTCGCGCCAACGTGTCGATGTCCTTTAGTAGTGGGCATTCCTCTTCACTACACCTAATATAATTTTCTTTTGACGTAACAATGCTACCTCTGTCGACAGCCCTGACCTAAAACCGTACTGGGCTGGAGTAATTACCGAATGTTTTGCAAAGAAGTTCGACAGTCTTATAAATATTAACTTTTCTATGGGCTTTGAAAACAATGGTAGAACAGATATGGGCCTATAGTTCTTCAAATCATTTTCGTCTCCTCCCTTATAAACAGCACTGTAACTTTTGCATGCTTCATACGTTCTGGGAAAATACCTGTGCCTAAAATTAGGTTATAGATGTATGTTAAGAGCATGACTAATATATCTATGACAGAACAGACTGGGGCCATCTTTAACTCATCAATATCTTCCGATTTACTTTTCTTTAGGCTTTTGAAAACACCCATAACCTCGTGTTCATCTGTTGGGGAAAGATAAACCGACGAAGCTACTGTCTGTGCGGACATGTATTGTAGTGCGGTAGTGTCACTGACACTATCCACTAAGGAAGTAAGGTGATTGATTATTGAATTTCCCAGCCAATGCTCTGCCCCTGTATGTTCGATCGCCTTCAGTTATCTCTTCTACACTAAAATTACCTTTGTGTAATGCAGTAATTGAATATAACTTGCTCCATATCTCCTTGACCTCTGAGACGCCCTCTAACATGCAAGAATAATAACTGCGTTTCGATTTTTCATAACTTTAGTTAAATAATTTCTATATTTCCGAAACGAATACAATGCGTCTAGATCGCGATTTTTCAAAAATAGTTGATACATGCTCTTTTTCACATTTATCATTTTTATCAGGTCCTTTGTGACCCATGGTTTCCGCGAACGTTTAAACTTTTTTATTTCTTTGTGGGGAAAACATCGCTTGTAAATAAGGTAAATTATCTCCATAAAACTGTCGTATACAGCGTTTTCTGATGAGCACAAGAGCGCTACTGCCTAATTTGTTCTGGAGATTTCATCTCTAAACTGCGAAAAAGAGTTTTCAGTCATATTCTGGCACCGGTATTTGTAGGTTGGGTTTGATATACGACACGGCACTTATCAATAACTATATATATCGGCAAATGATCACTAAGTGTAAAGTTGACTGTCCCAGAAAACAGACTCACGTGGTAAGTTGGTAATACAAAGGCCCAGTAACGTAGCGCTAGTTGCGGAAATGCGGGTTGGTTGCAGTATCACATTTGATAACAAATACGAATCAAGAAGCATACAAAGTTCCGGCTAGCTTGATGTATTTGAAAGCATGTCAATGTTTAGGTCGCCACCTAGGACTAATTTATACTGATGTATATTACCATCAGGGAATATCGCATCTAGCTGCTTGAAGAGCTCACCTAAATTACCCTCAGGTGGACGGTACACCACCGCAAAAAGAAACTTCCCACATTTCAAACATATTATCTCAATATCTGACCTACATAAAGAGGGGTCATCGAGCAGTTCATAATTAATACCTTGTTTAATAAACATACATACGCCTCCACCTTTTGTAATGGGTCTGTTCAAGAAAACTGCTATAAAATCTTCTAGGTGCGTGTCATGATCAGCCGAAAACCACATTTCTGTCAACATAATTACAGAAAACGAGAAGCCTAAATCACTTAGAAATACACAGAATTCATCCTGTTTGCCTCGTGCTGACTGCGTATATTAATGAATAAAAGTAAGAGGTGAATCGCGTTTCTCGACCGTCATATGCTTAAACTCTGGCGGAGTTCCACTAGAAGTGTTCATTTCAGATGCTGATGGGTCAACAGAAAATCATGCATTGTAAAGTTTATATTCATTGCGACATAAACCGTGCGTTGGAACGACAGGTCAACGACGAAATTCGCGACAACTATTCTTGTCGGACAAAGTTATTAGCCACAAATTGCATAGCCAGCATCCATGAAAAACAGTAACGAAAACAAGCTACTGCAAAAGCACTGGTGCATCCCAAGGCAAATAGAGGGAGTGAAATGTATTCCCTCAAATAACAAATCCCACACCCAATTTTTTTGTGATATCGTGAAGCATATATTTCATAAACAAACATAAACCCAACTTCAGGAGCATGCGTGGTACTTGAGCCACTTAGAAACAAAAAATAAGCATAAACCAAACAACCGAACTTCTCGTTTACAGCGGCGCCGCAATATCTGTGCCCACAACATAGACCGCCTTTTTCGCTGCACTGCTTTCACGACAAACTGTAAATTTTGTTTACGTCATCACTGCTTTCGATTTCGATCTTGGGTGCGTTTTCAGTCTGCCGCGCAAAGATTTTTTCAACGTGAACCCAGACATATTTCCGACCAGTCTCACGCTTGCGTGCCGTAGCCTGACCAAGAAGTCGTTTCAGTTCTGGGCACAGATGTTCACTTACGAACACTGCTGACCGAGAGTCAATGCCGAGATCAGAACACTTCAGGCTTGCTGCGCGGGCATTCATCAAAAAAAAGTTATCCCACATTAATCTCTGCTTGAACTGCACAATCACGATTTTTTTTGCTTGGGTTTTGTGCCATTGGAACTCTTTGTGCTCGTCCGATATCAGTCGCGAAGGGTGGCACGCCCACTTTTTTTCCAATTTTTATGACCATTTCAACTAGGTCTTTGGAGGATTCCTACGGAATGCCTTTAATTTCAACACTTGCACTCCGAGAATAATGTTCAGCCCGAAGCATTCTGTTCTCATGGTCAATTACCTTCCGTGCGAGATCAGAGCACTGTACCTTTAACTCAGCATTTGAGGCTCTCAGGGCTTGGTTTTCATTTCTAATTTCATCGTATTCCTTGTTTGCCGTAGCCAGAAAGGTTTTAAAATTAGTTCCTTGTGAAAGTCTTGGTCGATTGTTTCTTTGAAATCTTTGAACTCCGCCCTAAGTTCACGTTTCAGCTTGCTCGGATCTCCTTCGACATCCTCTAAAGAAACAGCAGTGCCAAAAATAGAAATGATACGCATGGCAGCAAAGGCAGCAGCGGCAAGAGCCGTAAAAGTAAAAAATTGGCTGATTCGTAACCAGCGTAAAAGATGCGCAGAGTCTGCGAGCACACGAGAAGCCTGCTGCCGCCCTTGCTACCAAGTGAAAGAGCAGACGGTGCGCTCGGTACTTTTGCACTGTCTGAACAGATGACGAGCCAACGGGGCAGGGGGGGGGTGGCAGTGTCGCAGTCAACTTTCGTAGCTTGAAAGGTGATGCTGGCGTCGGAAACACAGCTTTCCTATCCGCGGCGTTGCAAGTTGAAACGGTAGTACAGCCACGACAGCCAGAATGCTGGGCACGGTATCAGCAATGCCTGCGTAAAAGATGCGCAGAGTCTGCGAGCACACGTGAAGCCTGCTGCCGCCCTTGCTGCCAAGTGAAAGAGCAGGTGGTGCGCTCGGTGCTTTTGTACTGTCCGAACAGATGACGATCCAATGGGGCAGGGGGGGGGGGGGGCAGTGTCGCAGTCAACTTTCGTAGCTTCAAAGGTGATGCTAGCGTCGGAAACACAGCTTTCCATCCGCGGCGTTGCAAGTTGAAACGGTAGTACAGCCACGACAGCCAGAATGCTGGGCACGGTATCAGCAATGCCTGCGTAAAAGATGCGCAGAGTCTGCGAGCACACGTGAAGCCTGCTGCCGCCCTTGCTGCCAAGTGAAAGAGCAGGTGGTGCGCTCGGTGCTTTTGTACTGTCCGAACAGATGACGATACAATGGGGCAGTGAGGGGGGGGGGCAGTGTCGCAGTCAACTTTCGTAGCTTCAAAGGTGATGCTAGCGTCGGAAACACAGCTTTCCCATCCGCAGCGTTACAAGTTGAAACGGTAGTACAGCCACGACAGCCAGAATGCTGGGCACGGTATCAGCAATGTCTGCGTAAAAGATGCGCAGAGTCTGCGAGCACACGTGAAGCCTGCTGCCGCCCTTGATGCCAAGTGAAAGAGCAGACGGTGCGCTCGGTACTTTTGTCCTGTCCGAACAGATGACGATACAACGGGGCAGGGGGGGGGGCAGTGTCGCAGTCAACTTTCTTAGCTTGAAAGGTGATGCTGGCGTCGGAAACACAGCTTTCCCATCCGCGGCGTTGCAAGTTGAAACGGTAGTACAGCCACGACAGCCAGAATGCTGGGCACGGTATCAGCAATGCCTGCGTAAAAGATGCGCAGAGTCTGCGAGCACACGTGAAGCCTGCTGCCGCCCTTGCTGCCAAGTGAAAGAGCAGACGGTGCGCTCGGTACTTTTGTCCTGTCCGAACAGATGACGATACAACGGGGCAGGGGGGGGGGGCAGTGTCGCAGTCAACTTTCGTAGCTTGAAAGGTGATGCTAGCGTCGGAAACACAGCTTTCCCATCCGCGGCGTTGCAAGTTGAAACGGTAGTACAGCCACGACAGCCAGAATGCTGGGCACGGTATCAGCAATGCCTGCGTAAAAGATGCGCAGAGTCTGCGAGCACACGTGAAGCCTGCTGCCGCCCTTGCTGCCAAGTGAAAGAGCAGACGGTGCGCTCGGTACTTTTGTCCTGTCCGAACAGATGACGATACAACGGGGCAGGGGGGGGGGGCAGTGTCGCAGTCAACTTTCTTAGCTTGAAAGGTGATGCTGGCGTCGGAAACACAGCTTTCCCATCCGCGGCGTTGCAAGTTGAAACGGTAGTACAGCCACGACAGCCAGAATGCTGGGCACGGTATCAGCAATGCCTGCGTAAAAGATGCGCAGAGTCTGCGAGCACACGTGAAGCCTGCTGCCGCCCTTGCTGCCAAGTGAAAGAGCAGACGGTGCGCTCGGTACTTTTGTCCTGTCCGAACAGATGACGATACAACGGGGCAGGGGGAGGGGCAGTGTCGCAGTCAACTTTCTTAGCTTGAAAGGTGATGCTAGGCGTCGGAAACACAGCTTTCCCATCCGCGGCGTTGCAAGTTGAAACGGTAGTACAGCCACGACAGCCAGAATGCTGGGCACGGTATCAGCAATGCCTGCGTAAAAGATGCGCAGAGTCTGCGAGCACACGTGAAGCCTGCTGCCGCCCTTGCTGCCAAGTGAAAGAGCAGACGGTGCGCTCGGTAGCTTTTGTCCTGTCCGAACAGATGACGATACAACGGGGCAGGGGGGGGGGGCAGTGTCGCAGTCAACTTTCTTAGCTTGAAAGGTGATGCTAGCGTCGGAAACACAGCTTTCCCATCCGCGGCGTTGCAAGTTGAAACGGTAGTACAGCCACGACAGCCAGAATGCTGGGCACGGTATCAGCAATGCCTGCGTAAAAGATGCGCAGAGTCTGCGAGCACACGTGAAGCCTGCTGCCGCCCTTGCTGCCAAGTGAAAGAGCAGACGGTGCGCTCGGTACTTTTGTCCTGTCCGAACAGATGACGATACAACGGGGCAGGGGGGGGGGCAGTGTCGCAGTCAACTTTCTTAGCTTGAAAGGTGATGCTAGCGTCGGAAACACAGCTTTCCCATCCGCGGCGTTGCAAGTTGAAACGGTAGTACAGCCACGACAGCCAGAATGCTGGGCACGGTATCAGCAATGCCTGCGTAAAAGATGCGCAGAGTCTGCGAGCACACGTGAAGCCTGCTGCCGCCCTTGCTGCCAAGTGAAAGAGCAGACGGTGCGCTCGGTACTTTTGTCCTGTCCGAACAGATGACGATACAACGGGGCAGGGGGGGGGGGCAGTGTCGCAGTCAACTTTCGTAGCTTGAAAGGTGATGCTAGCGTCGGAAACACAGCTTTCCCATCCGCGGCGTTGCAAGTTGAAACGGTAGTACAGCCACGACAGCCAGAATGCTGGGCACGGTATCAGCAATGCCTGCGTAAAAGATGCGCAGAGTCTGCGAGCACACGTGAAGCCTGCTGCCGCCCTTGCTGCCAAGTGAAAGAGCAGACGGTGCGCTCGGTACTTTTGTCCTGTCCGAACAGATGACGATACAACGGGGCAGGGGGGGGGGCAGTGTCGCAGTCAACTTTCGTAGCTTGAAAGGTGATGCTAGCGTCGGAAACACAGCTTTCCCATCCGCGGCGTTGCAAGTTGAAACGGTAGTACAGCCACGACAGCCAGAATGCTGGGCACGGTATCAGCAATGCCTGCGTAAAAGATGCGCAGAGTCTGCGAGCACACGTGAAGCCTGCTGCCGCCCTTGCTGCCAAGTGAAAGAGCAGACGGTGCGCTCGGTGCTTTTGTCCTGTCCGAACAGATGACGATACAACGGGGCAGGGGGGGGGGCAGTGTCGCAGTCAACTTTCGTAGCTTGAAAGGTGATGCTAGCGTCGGAAACACAGCTTTCCCATCCGCGGCGTTGCAAGTTGAAACGGTAGTACAGCCACGACAGCCAGAATGCTGGGCACGGTATCAGCAATGCCTGCGTAAAAGATGCGCAGAGTCTGCGAGCACACGTGAAGCCTGCTGCCGCCCTTGCTGCCAAGTGAAAGAGCAGACGGTGCGCTCGGTACTTTTGTCCTGTCCGAACAGATGACGATACAACGGGGCAGGGGGGGGGGGCAGTGTCGCAGTCAACTTTCGTAGCTTGAAAGGTGATGCTAGCGTCGGAAACACAGCTTTCCCATCCGCGGCGTTGCAAGTTGAAACGGTAGTACAGCCACCACAGCCAGAATGCTGGGCACGGTATCAGCAATGCCTGCGTAAAAGATGCGCAGAGTCTGCGAGCACACGTGAAGCCTGCTGCCGCCCTTGCTGCCAAGTGAAAGAGCAGACGGTGTGCTCGGTACTTTTGTCCTGTCCGAACAGATGACGATACAACGGGGCAGGGGGGGGGGGCAGTGTCGCAGTCAACTTTCTTAGCTTGAAAGGTGATGCTGGCGTCGGAAACACAGCTTTCCCATCCGCGGCGTTGCAAGTTGAAACGGTAGTACAGCCACGACAGCCAGAATGCTGGGCACGGTATCAGCAATGCCTGCGTAAAAGATGCGCAGAGTCTGCGAGCACACGTGAAGCCTGCTGCCGCCCTTGCTGCCAAGTGAAAGAGCAGACGGTGCGCTCGGTACTTTTGTCCTGTCCGAACAGATGACGATACAACGGGGCAGGGGGGGGGGGCAGTGTCGCAGTCAACTTTCTTAGCTTGAAAGGTGATGCTGGCGTCGGAAACACAGCTTTCCCATCCGCGGCGTTGCAAGTTGAAACGGTAGTACAGCCACGACAGCCAGAATGCTGGGCACGGTATCAGCAATGCCTGCGTAAAAGATGCGCAGAGTCTGCGAGCACACGTGAAGCCTGCTGCCGCCCTTGCTGCCAAGTGAAAGAGCAGACGGTGCGCTCGGTACTTTTGTCCTGTCCGAACAGATGACGATACAACGGGGAAGGGGGGGGGGCAGTGTCGCAGTCAACTTTCGTAGCTTGAAAGGTGATGCTAGCGTCGGAAACACAGCTTTCCCATCCGCGGCGTTGCAAGTTGAAACGGTAGTTCAGCCAACACAGCCAGAATGCTGGGCACGGTATCAGCAATGCCTGCGTAAAAGATGCGCAGAGTCTGCGAGCACACGTGAAGCCTGCTGCCGCCCTTGCTGCCAAGTGAAAGAGCAGACGGTGCGCTCGGTACTTTTGTCCTGTCCGAACAGATGACGATACAACGGGGCAGGGGGGGGGGGCAGTGTCGCAGTCAACTTTCTTAGCTTGAAAGGTGATGCTGGCGTCGGAAACACAGCTTTCCCATCCGCGGCGTTGCAAGTTGAAACGGTAGTACAGCCACGACAGCCAGAATGCTGGGCACGGTATCAGCAATGCCTGCGTAAAAGATGCGCAGAGTCTGCGAGCACACGTGAAGCCTGCTGCCGCCCTTGCTGCCAAGTGAAAGAGCAGACGGTGTGCTGGGTACTTTTGTCCTGTCCGAACAGATGACGATACAACGGGGCAGGGGGGGGGGGGCAGTGTCGCAGTCAACTTTCGTAGCTTGAAAGGTGATGCTAGCGTCGGAAACACAGCTTTCCCATCCGCGGCGTTGCAAGTTGAAACGGTAGTACAGCCACGACAGCCAGAATGCTGGGCACGGTATCAGCAATGCCTGCGTAAAAGATGCGCAGAGTCTGCGAGCACACGTGAAGCCTGCTGCCGCCCTTGCTGCCAAGTGAAAGAGCAGACGGTGTGCTCGGTACTTTTGTCCTGTCCGAACAGATGACGATACAACGGGGCAGGGGGGGGGGCAGTGTCGCAGTCAACTTTCGTAGCTTGAAAGGTGATGCTAGCGTCGGAAACACAGCTTTCCCATCCGCGGCGTTGCAAGTTGAAACGGTAGTACAGCCACGACAGCCAGAATGCTGGGCACGGTATCAGCAATGCCTGCGTAAAAGATGCGCAGAGTCTGCGAGCACACGTGAAGCCTGCTGCCGCCCTTGCTGCCAAGTGAAAGAGCAGACGGTGCGCTCGGTACTTTTGTCCTGTCCGAACAGATGACGATACAACGGGGCAGGGGGGGGGGGGCAGTGTCGCAGTCAACTTTCTTAGCTTGAAAGGTGATGCTGGCGTCGGAAACACAGCTTTCCCATCCGCGGCGTTGCAAGTTGAAACGGTAGTACAGCCACCACAGCCAGAATGCTGGGCACGGTATCAGCAATGTCTGCGTAAAAGATGCGCAGAGTCTGCGAGCACACGTGAAGCCTGCTGCCGCCCTTGATGCCAAGTGAAAGAGCAGACGGTGCGCTCGGTGCTTTTGTCCTGTCCGAACAGATGACGATACAACGGGGAAGGGGGGGGGCAGTGTCGCAGTCAACTTTCTTAGCTTGAAAGGTGATGCTAGCGTCGGAAACACAGCTTTCGCATCCGCGGCGTTGCAAGTTGAAACGGTAGTACAGCCACGAC